>JANBPO010000244.1:0-600000 GCA_024336825.1 Amorphophallus titanum
TGTGCCAACTGGTACAATTCTCGGTACGCCTTCATCAAGTACCAGTATGAATATCCAAGGGAATAATAGCCATCCCCGTTGGTCTCATCTTTAATTATGTCGGGGAGGCAGACTTCTTCATAGGGCTCCCCATCAATGGGCAAACCACTCAGTTGACTGAGACTCCACAGATCCAGCGAAGTCTCACCCTCTGCTGTGTAAAATGTGTTGGTCTCAGTATTGAATACTTCTATCATTCCACAGCAAAGCCCCTTGGAAATGGGATAGCCATAACGGGAGGCGTAGACGTTGTGGTAGACGCCAGCCTGAATAAGTATTGGGGCGTAGTTGAATAGCACGTATTCTGTGAACTTTACGGCCCCTTCCCTGAAGCTGTGCGCATCTTGAAGCTTCAATTCCCCGAACCAGCCTAGCGCCAGCTCGTGCTTGAACTTGATCGCCAAGTAGTCTAGAATGAATGGCTCTTCCCTGTAGCCCCATTTCAGGGGAGCCAAAAATAGACCAAAGTGGATCTTCTCGCCTTGGACCCACCCGGAAGCCATATCCCACTTGGCCGGGGTAAACTGGGGTGTTCGCACCAGCTTGTCTTCCACCGGCAACACGGCCTCGAGCCCCAGCACGGGTTCCCATTCTCGGGCCTCCCCTACCAGATACATTGGGATGCTACTGGGGACGCTGCGTAGCAAACTATCCCAGGCCTGTAAGATCGCATGCTCCATCCCTTTCACGGTCCGCAGCTCCCACCTATCCCGAGACCGCAAGTGCTTAAGGAAGCGGATGAGATGCCTGTCCTTCGAGAAGTCCCCCCTACAGTCCCCGATGGTTCGATCGAAGGTGAAGCCCTTATCGACCCGAGCAAGTCTCTAGATGGCCATTGTTTCTGTGTTTGAGCCCGAGGATTCAGCTAGTGCCGCTATCTCGACATGTTCTCGGTCCAAGTCCTCCACATTGAACCAGGTAACGGCCGGCACCGGAGCCGAAGGAACAAGTCCAGCACTGGCAGTAGCGGGAGCAGAAGAACCACTTGGGGCAGCCATTTATCTATAAAATGTAACAAACGAAAGATCAGAACAAGCCACAGGCGAAAAGGAACGAAAACTATAAGAGGGCTCTGTCACAATCAAAATGAATAAGACACCGAAAATTTCTGACGAAATTTTGGCAGAGTTTTCCCTAGGCCAGAGGCGTAAGGGGAAACATGGGTGCGCGCCCACAAGGAGTGACGGCCCCAACAAAGTCACGGTGGGTCCCAAGGGGCAAACACTGAAAGTCCTCCGCTTGAATAAGTGTTCTTCTCCCCTTCGTCGGTACGGCCCTGGGTGCCCCAGCCTGGCACACCCTCAACGGTCTTCCCCGGCACGCCCCAGGTGGCCCTTCACCGGCATGCCCTAGCAGCTCTTCACCGGTGTGCCCCTGCGGGTCTCCCCCAGCACACCCATGCTCTGCTTCACAGGCACGGTCTCAGCGACCCTTCCCCGGTGCGCCCTGCGCTCTTTGCCGGCACACCCTATGGTGGCCTTCACCAACACACCCCATGTGCTCTTCCCCGGTGCGCTTTGGAGTGGCTCTTCCCCAGTGCACCCTGCGCTCTTCGCCGGCACACCCATGGGTATCTTCCCCGGTACACTACCCAGTACCTTCCCCGGCACAACCGCTGGTGCCGTTCAGCGGCACATCCCAGCAGCTGCTCCCCGGCACACTTCGTGCCTCTTCCCCGGCATGCTCCCACTAAGTACATTCCTCTACACACCCTGAAGCTGCCCTTCCCTGGCACGCTCTATGCCTCCCTGGCAGTCTTCGCCGGCACGCCCCCTGCGGCCTTCCCCGGTATGCCCTGAAGTGTGCCCTTGTCCCGCACACCCCTTGTGTGCTCTTCCCCGACACGGCCCCCTGGCTCCTTCGTCGGCACGCCCGCGAAGATCTCTACCTGGCACACGCCCGAAGGGGCTTCCCCGGCACTCCCGGCGCCACTTCGAGCGGCACACTTTGTGCCTTCCCAACTCGGCACCACCATCGACCCCACCATCTCCCACAGCACCGGAGAAGGAGGAGAAGAGAGGAGGAAGAAGAAGAGGGGAAGAGAAGATGAAGAAGAAGAAGAAGAGAAAGAAATGAGAGAGGGAGGGGACAGAGTCTAGGGCTCCGCCATTCCCCGAACGGGAAGGAAAATGAGGGAGAAGAGATGAAGAAGAAGAGGAGAAGCGGGGAGGAAGAGAGGAGGAGAGGAAAAGAGAGGGAGGGGGAGACCCCTCCATGGTGGCCTCCTCACCTCGGTGACGGAGAAGGCGACAACGACAACGACGGCGATGGCAGTTGCAGCGTCGGCGACGGAGAAGATGGGGGGAGAGAGGTTCGTCCGCTCGCGGGAAAAGAAGAGAGAGAGGGGGAGAGATTCTATTTATTTTGGTTAAATATTGAATTGTCCTACTTTATTTCCTATTTCTATGTACACTACACTTACCTTTTAGCCCTTCTAAGTCCTCTGACTCGTGGGTGACGGGTTAGGATTCGAAGGGTATCAGGTTACTCCTGGTATCTAGATCTTAGGTCGTTACAGGTGGTATCAGAGTCATGGTTTTGGATGTACATGAGAATTCGAGATATTACAGTGATCAGAGTCCATAAGATCTAGTACAGTCGGCAGCAGGCATAGGGTTTGGTGGTTGTTTTCCACTTGGTTTCTCGCATGAGAGCTAGAGTGCGCTGAGTTGGCGCTGTGAAGGTTGTGCTGTTTTCGTCGGAGTGCCAGTGTGGGCCCTAAGGAATGAGATCAAGAGCTTTTTCGCCATTGGTGGTGACCCCGATTGCGCTGAGTTGCACTGACATTTTCCTGACTGGTGTGAGCTTGTAGTGCTGCATTAAAGGAACTTGTAGTGAGGTCAGGTGGCTAGTAAGGATCATTCGTGGTTAAGTGGTCGTGAGTGTGCTCTAAGGGAGTTGTTATTGGTTTGGCCACTCCAGCTTGAGGCTTAGCCTGCCCCTGAGGCATCCAGATCGTGATTTGAGGTCATAGAGTGGATGCTCTGATCGAGAGGTGTGCTCAGATGAGCGAAGGATCTTCCTCGTGAGCTGCTGATTTTCGAGCCTGATTTTCTCGTCATGCTGTTTGGCGTCAGAGATGACGTGGTGGTCCCGATTATTTTTGTGAATTTTGAGGCAGGATTGGGCAGAGATGCCCGAGTGAGTTCTAGGTCCTACGCTTTTGCGCTTAAATGAGTTGTGTTAGTTCTAGACTTGGTTTGAGATTGTGTGGCGGTCGCTTGGTTTGTGGCCCAGATTGTGGAATTTGTGGCCATTGTGCACTGCCTTGGATGCACCGTTCGAGGTGACAGGTGAGATATGAAGGTTTTAAAGCAAGCTCGAGACTTGAGGATGAGCGTTGGCAGGTGCCAATCATGGTTCGTGGTGTGGCTCTTGGCGTGGTGGTCCGCGTGGTAGCAGCTCAGGAGATGGATATTTTTAGGATCCGAGCATCGAGAACAGATCGGTGTTAGCACAGACAGATTCGAGGGAATATTGTCCGACGGCTAGAGGTGTTACAGCCTTTGAGCCTGGCATCTTTTTCTAGTTTCTTCGCTCCTCGGTAAGCGATTTGGCATGTGGATGGTTCTGGGATCAGAGGCAAGCAAAGGTAAGGAGCGTGTGATAATGGCTAGCTCAACCGTTATGAAAGATTGTGGCTGGTGATCAGCAGAGCCGGTGATCGAGGTGTGGTGAGTTTCAGTTCAAGGAATTGCAATGGTGGTGCATCGGGAGATGCTGTGAGTGTGGTCCAACGGAACATTTAACGAGTGTTGTTGGAGGAGCTGACCTGACAAAAGCGTGATGATTCTGCTGGTGCTAGAAAGTGTGGTTCCTAGCGTGCCTGAGGTTCAAGGTCAGGTCAAGCGTGGAGATCTCCCGATTGTCGGAGGCATGTTGGTTTCTCCTTTGGTCGGAGAGATTGCGTTTTTGTTAAGCTCTGTCATCTTGCATCATGCATTAGGACTGGTTGGCCTCTTCGTGTGCCATGAACTCCGTGCGAGACTTGTTCCATATTTTTCGCAATGTGGTTGCCCGTGAGAAGCGTTGCCCATCCCTTGATGTGTAAGTGTGCATTGGCGCTATTCCGGAAGGAGGCGTGCTAGTTGGGCTGTGCTCACGAGAGCTCATGGCTGGCATTGTGATTTTTGATGTGTCGTAAATTGGACCCTCAGAGTTGCAGAGGATTGTCGGATCAAGAGAGAGATAGTCTGTGCTCTGGGTTCGAGGCAATGGAGCTTTCCTCACCCTATTTCAGGAGTTAGCTAGCCAAGTTGAGGATTGTCGGGATGGCAGATCCCAAGTCGTTGCAACGTTGCATGCATGGATCAGAGTGCACAACGAAAGCCTGGTGGGCCCATAACCCACAGGTCCAAGATCATAGTGTTTGTTGCCACGGGCAAATTTTTTGAAGACTTGTAGAGCATTGGGGGATTAGTTTCTCAGTGTAAGGTTGCTCTGGCTACGTGAGCCGTGTTGATTGTCATGCCATTGTGGTGGCATTGTGGTTGTAGCACTGGTAGGATGAAGAGTTGGGGAAATATGTCGGTAGGTGTTTCGCATGAGTACCCTATTGCATGGCTGGAACTATGTCAGGTGCGGTGTTAGACCCAGAGGGGTTGCTAAGGGAGTCACTTGACAGAGGATGAGGATGCATTGGTCAGAGTCGGTAAGCTTTGTGCTCAACTCGTGTTGGAAGTTGTGTCTTCATATGAGATCGTGGTCCTAGAGAAGTGATCTCTAAGGGCCACTTTGGTAACGGGTTAGGTCCAATTTTAGCCCTTAACCTGGTCCGCCTAAACCCTTCCCTGACCTTTCATCTTTCCCTATAAAAATCCCTGAGAAGCTCAAGGGGTGGGGCAATACGGCATGCAATCGGACACAGGCAAGATCATCACCTCCGGTAAGTAAGGACGGACAAGGGGCTTAGTGTGCGCGGTTGGCTTGTAAAACGGCTTACACACGCCGAGGGTATGTCACTCATACTCCCCTCGTATGGCATTTAGCCATTCCACACAAGTCCATCCCCATTACACACAAGGCATTATGACAATGACAAATACACCCGTACCCTGGGTCTGTTGGCGTACGCCAACCTACGACGGCCACACATATGCCATGATGCCACGTCTCTCTCCGTCACGAGGCCGTGCCCGACTGCTCGATCCGAGCTGCACTTGGCCCTAGCCCAGTCACCAGATAGTACCTCCTTCGGTCACCCAGTCTAGCACTCCCCCGGCGAACCGGGCATGGCCCTTGCCTCAAGGAGAGCCTTTGTAAGACACGCGGATATCCGCCTTATCACGCATTGACCTGGGGACCGACTCACATGTTGGGATTGTCCCGCGACTTGCACCAGTTATAATCCGGCCACCACGGCCCACCAGTAAAACCTATGCAAGTTTCATAATATATATTACCACCTGAATGCATGTCTCCACGTCCATGTTCGGGCCCCAGCTTTCCCTCACACCACTCGGCGTGTGTGTCCAGCATCCCTAACCCCTGCAAAGACCTCCCAGTCGAACGTGAGCCCACAGCTGCAGAATGCTCTCGGCCCTCCACCCATGGCTTTAGATACATACAGACTACTCTTCAGCATGGAATGAATGTGTTCGGATTCAATCCGATGTAAATAAACATCGACTACTTACGGTAGGTGGGGAAAGACGTCCAGTACATGACTCCCTACAATCGCCTGCACACTCGCACCCGTGGAACCTCCCTTCTCTCCACGTGTCGCCTGTCCCTTGAGCCCACGTGTCGCGTCCTGGCGACGTTTCCCAGTTAAACCTTGGTTCCATGGGTGATTGTTGAGAAATCGACTGGCACGCCCGCATCCCAGCCTCATTTCCCCTAAATCTCGAAAACCTCCTGTGCCATTCGAGCCCCTCTCGACCTTCCGTAAAAGGTGAGTGCCTGGTACCACCTTGAGGAGGATACGACTATGGGAGGGGATGCCTGAGATACATCAAACTCCTATGTCTCCCCCCATCGCCTTATCCTGTCCCTTAGTCCAATCATTGAATACCCCATGTCTGGGTCACCGACAACCCACCTCCCTCGAATCCACAACGGCGGTGAATAGAGCATTAGTGGGGACTTTGTCCTTTCAAACTTGCCCGGTATGAGGATACAAATCGACATTCGACAAATAAAATCTTGAATCTTGAATGACACGGCCGTGACCAATTTCTTCTTACCTGGCTCTTTAGAGTCATCTTTTGCACATGTATTTATAAATGTGCACCCACTCTGAGGGCAAGTGGAAGAAGGCGAGATGGAAGTGGTAGGCTCAATGGATGATGAGGTTTCAATGGAAGGCATTGTTGGAAAAAGGGGAGGTGGAGGCATAAATATGGTGAGCTTTGTCCCTTGCTCGGAAGCATGTGGGGTTGGCTCTAATGTGGAAATAGGTGGATCTTACTCAGACTGAGCCATGGGTTTGGGTGAAAGGTCAAGTGAAAGATTGGGTACGATTGGGTTTAGGATAGCAGGGATGGTGGAGGCTTTAGGTAGTGGTGATGAAGAGCTAATTTGCTGGGGAAGGTAAGATTTAGAAGGCTCGGTGGAGGCCTATGGTATGGTGGTTGGAGGATGAATGATGGTAGGCCTGATACGGATAAATCATTTAGTTTTGGTTGGAGGGGAAGGTTTAAGGGTAGGAGGTTGAGTGGAGGGCTATTGGTGTATTGATGTAGGTGGTTGAAATGCGGACTTGGCATCAAAACACCAAGTGGTTTTGGAGATGTGGGTATGAATGATGGCATCAGCCTGAGCAGGAGGTTCTTATAGGTATTGTGGTGGTGGAGGTTGGAATCGAAAGAGCCGTGGAGTGGGTATATCTTGAAAGATCTCATCATGTGTCAACCCAAATTCTCCGTAATGTGGTTCAAGTGGATACTGTGCTGGATATGTATTGGCTGATGGAGGGTGATGATGTGGGGGGTTTTGTGGATGTGAATAGATGGATGGTGGGTGGACGACATCCTCTTAAACATCAAAATTTTCTGGACTAACTTGCTCACATGTTGTAATTTTCTTCCATAGTTCCTCCATCTTATTTATCTTATCCATGAAAGTTTGACAGAGGGGATTTCTTGAAAAATCAAAGGATGCCTTGGGGTCTTTGAGGTACTTGAATCATAGGCCGCGAACTTGTGAATTTTAGTGCATTCAAAGGGGTGGCCCTTCAACGGGAGGGCCGCATTCCGCAAAGCCACACCCTACATGGACACCTCAGAAAACAAATCAACAGAACCCCTGGGCTGAAGGGGACTACGAGGCCAAAGCCCTGGCCGACCAGAGGTTGGGCGGCCATAACCCTGGCGGCCCAAGAGGGTTGGGCGGCCAACCTTCTGGCCACCCACCCTGGGCACAGGCAGGCCTGGGCAGCCACTAGTCTGGATGCCTAGAGCACCTAGGAGAACGGTTGGGCAGCCAACCCTCTAGCCACCCACCCTAGGCAATGCAGGGTCTAGCCAGCCACTAGTATGGCCGCCCAGAGGACTTGGGCCAACCCTTTTGCCTCCCAGTCAATGGGCTATAGAGACAGAAGAAGGGGGTAGGGCGGCTAGGCTCCTGGACGCCTGCAACTCTGGGCTGCCCAACCCCTGGCCACCCAGCCTTGGACGCGGTGGCCACTCATGTGGCCGTCTCCTACTGGGTTTCGCAGTAAAACAACGAACTCCACGCGGAGTCCAATCGCGAGCTCCATTCATCGTGAGACGAAGGAAAAACATGGGGAATTCATCCCCCGGCATTCCCACATCCGAAAAGCCATAATCAAACCACGAATCAAGGTCTAGATTGGCCAAAAATCACCGCTCATCCCCAAACATGCATACAACCCAAAACAAGAAAGACTCCCACTCTCGGCCTCACTGGGGCATGAAAACGCAGGGAAAACACGCGAGGAGAGTAGGGATCTGTCCCCCTATCTTTTCTGAAGCATTAAGCCACAGAAATGTCGAAGAACGGCGATCCCGGCCAGTCGACCAACATTCAAGAAAAACCAGTTTTTGATGTTTTTTAAAGGGGCTAACACTATGAGATGATGTGCATGGTGTATGTACATGTTACCCCTATGTGAAAACAACTAAATGAACACTATGAACCCAATTCACATCAAGAAAATCTCAATCAAACCAATCAACAAACATCCAAAAGTGTAATTGACATGAATGCTCAATGTGATGCTAAGTTTCAACTAATGTTTGCTTTACAAACCAAGAACTGATTTCACTTTTTAAAAACTCTAAAAGAATATGCAAGGATGCTCTTTGAAAACCAATGAGACACACCTAGCATGAGTGACCTATTACCATGAATTTGAGCAAGGTGTGAGACTTAAAAGGACTATTTTCAACCAATCTTCACAACACATGATTAATCAATTTGCAAATTCAACATGTGAAGAATGATATGCATAGAGTTACATTTGAAATCACAATAGCTATACCTAATCACAAAACATCCAAAGGCTTCCAAAAATGCACAAGAGTGAACATTTGTTACCTTTACAATCCCAATGACAATTTTGCCATATTAGGTCTTACCATTCCCTTTTGGTGGTCATTGCATGGGATTTTCAACTTGTTTGGTCTTGTTGATGATGCAATACATGTTTATTCAGTCCTTTGACTTCAAAAGAGTATTCACCATAAATTTCAATCCTGCAAAGTAAAGTTATCATGGTTTGCATGAGATCCTTGAAAATCATTCATTCATCAATTAATATTTTACACTCCACAGCCTCACAAACATGCACACAAGTTTTGTCAACATTAAAACTAAACCATCAAACTCACCTAGGGGTCCAACAGGTACGTTGGGAGAAGGGCAGATCACTTCTATCTGGAAACCCATATCATGCGTAGAGGCTAGACCTCTACCTAGTACCAAGGGTCTTACTTGCATAAGTGTTAAATTTGCATTTTACATTTCATGACTGCATACTTGGGTGCAATAAAAATGAGGGATGTTGTTTTATTAGGCTTACTACATATCTTGAGGGGGAGTCTGATGTGGTTTGATTTGAGCTGGCAAAGTGTAATTCAGTGGAAGAGAATGTGGTGATTCTATCAGAAAAGCCAATGTTGGTCTGTTTGAGATTTCTGAATAAGTGCTCTAGTAATGGCTATTGGTTGGAATCTTATGAGGATGACTCAGTACTCAACAGAGTCGACGTTGTAGTTCTTTTTGGCTGCTAGCAGGTCGATGCATATGGAAGGTGCACTGACCTCACTTCAGTTGGAAAGAGTTGTTTGATGCTTCAGGTTGCCTCATGTGTACCACATTATCTTGTTGAGAGGATTGAAGCTATCTTTTGGTTGCTTGCAAATCTAGCTCAAGTTTGCTTTGTGCTTCAATGTGGTTACCCACCTTACCCATCCTAGCTTCCTTCACTTCTCAGATATATCTATTCTTGCACTCAGTTCTTTGTCTCCTACACTCAGTTCTATGTCTACTCAGTTAAATGCTTCACATGTCTTCATGAGAACTCTTGTGCATTCATTGAGGGGGAGTTTAACATAAAAGTATGTTTCCATTCCCGATTAGAAAAATTGCACGGACTATGTCATGTGCTTAAGCTTAGAAATATGCTCAGACTTGCTACAATATGCAACAGCAGAAGAGAATGCATGTCCTTCACAAAATGTGCACGGACTTGCCCAACACAGAAACGTGCATGGACTTTAACAAGAACGTCCACGGAGTTGCCCAACGAAAAAATGTGCATGGACTTTCAAGTGCTCAGACTTTATAAGAGCATACACTACCTTGGCTACAGTGTAAGCTCTAACTTTAATATGCAAAAAGCAAAACGTGCACGGACTTGATAACAAACAAAACATGTGATGATGAAAACGTGCACGGACTTGTATGTGCGCGGACTTTATTTTCCTTCTACCAGAAAAAGTGCTTGGACTTTCAAGTGCTTAGACTTTATATGGCGAAGGCAGACATACACTGACTTTGCTACAGTGTGTGCACGGAGCTTAGTCTCAACTTAGACCAGATATGCTCAGACTTTGCTACAGTGTATGCATAGACTTAGCTTAGACATTGTGCACGGACATGATTGAACAATGTGTTCGGACTTATGTGTAAAGTTGAAACATCGTGCAGGGACTTGCTCACCACAGAAACACAATGTGTTCGGACTTTATGTGCAGAGATAAAAACATGCATGGACTTTAATGCATCATGCAGACCTATATGGACTTGGGTGAAAACTTGCACGGGGTTGAGATAAGTCTTTACAGCATGTATGGACTTCTAAATGCATTAAGAGAAAACATGCACGGACATGAACATAAGCACAAGACTCAATAATGCACTGTTCATGCATGGACTTATGATATGGCATGTATAGACTTTGTGATTGTACTGACACATGCATGGACTCAATAAGATGAAACGTGCACGGACTTGGTGAAATATGGAAACTTGTATGGACTTACATTATACCAAAACACATGTACGGACTTTATAATCAACAAAAGAACATGCATGGACTTAGACCTAAACATGCATGGACTTGATATGGCCATGGCATGAAATCTGCACAGACTTAGTGTGTCCAAGACATTAAACCTGCATGGACTTAGAAGATGCACGGACATGATATAGCATGAGATAAACAGCACCATTCATGCACGGACTTTGAACATGCAACAGATAAACACATGCACGGACTTAAGAATGTAGGTGGACCTTGCTACAGTACGTGCACAGACTTGGACCGAACATCGTGCACGGACTTAGACTTCATGCCAAGACATGCACAGACTTATCTATGCATGGACTTTGTTGCCCAACAGACATGCACTATTCATGCACAGACTTGAAGATGCATATGGACTTGGATGCAACTATTCATGCACAGACTCAATAACATGAGCATGCTTGGACATGGTTTACTATTCATGCACGGACTCAATAGCATGAACAAGCTTGGACTTAGACAAAACATGCACGGACGTGCGCGGACTTCTTGCACGGAAGACCGAACATTGTCAGACTTAACGATGTATGGCGTGCAACACTTGCACGGACTATGCACGGACTTAGGCTCAACCTTAATGCAAATATGTATGGACTTTTGAAAGAAGTCCTGATAGCATGCATGGACTTGATATACTGAGATGAACATTATGCATGGTCTTAGATGTGCAGATAAATATGTATGAACTAAACTAAAACCTACACGATTGCCAATCATCAAAACCAATTAGCACAGGTCTGCTACTGGTCAGAACAGAGGAGTGTTGCAACATGTAAGACATCAGGGGATGATACCGACTTTGCTTCTAGTGGGAGGTACTCCTGTCGAGTCGGGGAGTGACAGACTGTCAGTCTCAATCGCTTCGACCTTCAGGTTTTGGTCGGGTTGACCGGTGAGTTTTGGTTGTTTCGCCATGGCGTGTGTGTATGGGGTTTCACATTGTGAGACTGGTGTTTGTAGTGTAGGGTATTTACTTCTGAGGTACTCGCTTAACTACCAGCATAGTGGTTTTTTTGTGTTGGCGAGGTGGGGTTCGAGTGATCCCTACTGAGTCTTGTTTTAAGACTTATTCCCTGCGTGTTTTTACAGTGTTTCAAGCGAGGTGCGGTTTCAGAGGAGTGCACCTGAGGCTCAGCATGGTTCAGGTGCCCAGTGTTAGTTGCTAGTGGAGAGTACCGGGGTATGCCCCGTGTAACTATACTTTTCTTTCTTGTCTCTGTACTAGTTGTGGATGACTATTATTATTTATTGTTATATTGTGGACCACGTAAATTGTAAAATGTTAATTTAATTTCCTGCTTAATTAGATAAACTGCTTCAATTTTTACAATTATTTGTGATACTTGTGTAGTCTCCACACCATCTTTTTAACCCTTCTGAGTCTTCGATCTCGTGGGTGGCGGTTCGAATCTTGGGTTATCGAGTCTTCTCAGTAATCGAATTCTGCCAGAACTAAATCTAGAGATTAGAAACTGGGTACTGGGGACAGGATCCTGAGAGCTAGATACTGGCAATTGGATATGGGAACTAGATGCTAGGACCCGGACATTTGAATAGGAGACTGGAGCTGGATGCTGGAAGCGGGGTACTAGAGCTGGATACTAGAAACTGGGTACTAGAACTAGGTGGGATTAGGTATCGAAAGCTGGATACTGGAAGCTGGATATTGGAGCTGGGTACTAGAGGCCTGCCTGAATGAGGCATGTTTACCTGATTGGTTGGAGACTGGAAGCTGGAGGGCAACCCATAGGGCGGTGTTGACCTGAAGGTCTGGAAACTAGAAGTTGGGGGCCAACTCGCGAGAGTGGATTGGCTGATGTTACTGGAGGGTAAAGGCTGGAGTCCAGCCCTTACGGGTGTGTTGGCCCGTGCCATTAGAAGCTGGGGGCCAACCCGTGAGGGTGTGTTGGCCGATATAGCGGGAGACTAGAAGTCAGAGACCAACCCGTGAGGGTGTATTGGCCTATATTGCTGGAGACTAGAAGCCGGAGGCCAACTCGTGAGGGTGTGCTGGCCTGTGCTGTTGGGGTCTGGAAGCTAGAGGCCGACCTGAGAGGGTGTGCTGACCTATATTGTTGGATACTGGAAGCTAGAGAACGACCCATGAGGGTGTGTTGGCCTACGTGGTTAAGGCTATGGGGTGATTCTAGAGTGTGTCAGCTGTAGACCGAATGGTGGTGTACCAACTATTGGCATGTTGTTAGCCAGAAATGTGATTCACATTCGCCTGGGAAACTAGAGCTGAACTGGCCAAGTGGCCTCGAAAGGCATGGTGACCAAGAATTACGACTAGAACAAGAACTGGGAATTAAAGTTGGGTCTGAGACTAGGATTGGTATTGGAAATGAAATTTCAACATGAGCTAAGGACTGGAATTGGAGCTGGCCGACTTGCCTTCGAAGGCATTGTAGCCAAGATACTGAGACCGGAGCTAGGCTGGCCGAATGGCCCTGGGAGGCATCACAGCCGACAGCTAGGATTGGGGACTGGAGCTGGCCGGCTGACCTGTGATGGGATTACAGCCGATATGCTGGAGTTGGACGCTGGTACTGGGTCTAGGTGACTGGCCCTGGGTCTGAGTAACTGGTTCGCAGATGCGCTGTAACCAAACTGCTAGACTGGCGACTGGCACTGGATTCGAAAGGCTGGCCTGGGGAGGCGTCGTAGCCGCAGTGCTGGAGCTGGCAACCGGTACTGGAACTGAGCTGCTGGCTTGTGAAGGCGTTGAAGCCGCGATGCTGGGACTGAGAGCTGGTACTGGACTGGGTGGCTGGCCTGTAAAGGCGTTGAAGCCACGATGCTGGGACTGAGAGCTGGTATTGGAACCGAGCGGCTGGCCTATGGAGGCGTTGTAGCCGCGATGCTGGGACTGAGAGCTGGTACTGGAACTGGCGTGGCTGGCCTGTAGAGGCGTTGAAGCCACGGTGCTGGGACTGAGAGCTAGTACTGGAACTAGGTGGCTGGCATGTAGAGACTTTGAAGCCACGATGCTAGGACTGAGAGCTGGTACTGGAACTGGCGTGGTTGGCCTGTAGAGGCGTTGAAGCCACAATGCTGGCACTGGAAGTTGGTACTAGAACTGGCGTGGCTGGCCTGTAGAGGCGTTGAAGCCACGATGCTGGGACTGGGAGCTGGTACTAAGACTGGGTGGCTGGCCTGTAAAGGCGTTGAAGCCATGATGCTGGGACTGGGTGCTGGTAGTGGAACTAGCGTGGCTGGCCTGTAGAGGCGTTGAAGCCATGATGCTGGGACTGGGAGCTGGTATTGGAACTGGAGTGGCTGGCCTATAGAGGCATTGAAGCCACGATGCTGGGACTGGGAGCTGGTATTGGGACTGGCGTGGCTGGCCTGTAAAGGCATTGAAGCCACGATGCTGGGACTGGGAGTTGGTACTGGAACTGGGTGGCTGGCCTGTAGAGGCGTTGAAGCCACGACGTTGGGACTGTGAGCTGGTACTGGAACTGGCGTGACTGGCCTGTAGAGACGTTGAAGCCACGATGCTAGGATTGGGAGCTGGTACTGGGACTGGTGTGATCCGACTCTCGAGGGTGTAGTGGTCACCATCATCGTGGGGTGATACTGAGGTCACCGTTGACGGAATGTCGGGGTCGACGACCCTCGTCGGAGAGGATCAGAGAAGGAGAGGATTTTTTTTGTTTTTATCTTTACCAGCTCTGGCGCCCTTGCGGGTTTTCGCCAGAGTTGGCCCCCTTTAGTTTTTTTCGGTACGCCCTTGTAGGTTTCATACCGAGAGGTCACCTGATTTTACCTAAGGTGCCCTTTCGGATTTTCACCTCAGCTGGGTTGATGGCAATTTTTGCCCCCAGTCGTCTCCTCGTAAGCTAGCACGCCCAGTGGGACAAAGTCTCCCTTCATCTTTTTGCCAAAGCAGAAGGCCCTGGGGCCTTCCCCAAAAATACTGATTGTTTGTTCATTCGATTTTGCAGAAATTACGATGGCTTGCGATTTTCTGGGCTGACCTTCGGTGCTCAAGTGGTTGCATCACATGCTGTGCACGGGTACCTGGCGGTGCCCACCACTTTCAGGACTCTACCACCAATGGTAGGATTCCCAAATTTCCTCGGCATCGCTTTCATCGGCCTGCTGCGGGTCGAGAAGGAGAACCAAGAAGCTGTCACAGTCAAGGTTGTGTCCCCTGTGAGGACTGGCGCTCAGCACAAAGCTACTTCACCCCACGCTATTGCTACTTGCTTTGTCCACCATGTGGACTATCGGGCTGCTCCTATTGTCAGCAAGGCAGCCAAAGGAAAGAGGAAGAACTATAAGAGAGGAAGGATAGCTGTTCCCAAAGGTTGACTTTCCACTTTCGGGAAGTCTGTATTAATCGGCGGCATGCGAGTGTTCCTAAATGGTCGCACCGCTGAAGCTCTGTCGGACCGCATCATCTCAGCGGTTCCTACTCGTGACACCTTTCAAGTATTAGCAACCCAGAGGGCAGATCTGCAACACAATAACCAGGGGAGACTGGCCCCTAAGTCGGCAAAGTTCAAGCAAGTTTGGGTTCCTAAGAGGACCCAGGGTCTGGCTCCGACCCCGTGAGACATAAGAATGATGGTTGGTGGCCCCAGGAGAGGGGGGAAGAATAGTGTACCTGAAGAGGAGGAGGTCATGCCAAGGGCCCTACCACCTGTCCATCGAGTCTGTGCCAACAGGCTGATGTTTTCAGATATTCAAGGAAAATGAATGAAGCTACCAACCTATCACAGCTAGCCTATATGCCGTCGACACAAGAGCGATTGTTGTCCTGCACTTTGTCTCCGGGGCACAGTCGGGAAGAAATGGCTAGGGTGGTCCAAGACTACTTCCATGACCTAGGGTGCTCATCCTTAGGCCAGCAAAGATTACTCCGCGTCATGGACACTGAAGAAGAGAGGGAAAGAGAAGAAGAGACGGAAGAGGGGATCTTGTCTATAGATTCCAATGGCTATGAGGATGGCCGAGAAGTCTGGCACCAAGAAGACTCCCTACTGCGGAGAGAAGAAGGAAGAATATCTGTGTTCGACCAGTCGACCATCCCCGGCCAAGCTAGAAGGCGGGTCTAGAAGCAAAAGGGCATGATGCAAGTCTTTTCCTGCAACATGGCAGTGGTAACTAACAGATATGATGCCTTGCCTGAAGAATCTGAAGAGCTTGCCAAATTAGCCCACAGACCTGGGGCTGTGACAAGAAGAAGCCAAGCTGCCAAAGAGGTTCTTGGAATGACTGAAGATGTGTTGATGGTCACCACCCTAACTACTAATATGGTGATATAAGAAGATGTCTCCTTTCTAGTCCCAGTAGAAGGTACTTCAGGCAAAATGTTGGAATATATGCCTATGGCCACGGGGTTGGACCAGTCTATCCTAATGGTGTTACACCACTACCAACAAGAAATTGAATCACTTAAAAGATAGCTAAGTGAAAGGGCTGAGCAGGCTCCTGTCTCCAAGAACCAGGACTATCCTAATGGTGTTACACCACTACCACATGCCACTACTATCCAAACTCCTTTTACGCACCAGCCTGCACATTTCCACCCAGAGTCGATAGACCCTGCTATGGTGAACAAACTAATGGTGGAACGAATGATTGAGATGAAGCTATCAGAAAGAGCAGATGGTGATTTCAGTGGCTTTGATGTATATCGGGTGCCTTACCCACCACAGTACACTGTAAAAAGGTTACCGTCAGGTATTAGCAAGCCACCCAAGTTTGAAAAGTTAAAAGGGTAGAGCTCCCCCAGGGAATACATAGCCTACTACATGACAGTGATAGGCTATTTGGCAATAGATGAATCTTATTTGCTGAAATTCTTTGGGTCATCTCTTACCGGGTTGGCTTTTGAATGGTAGGATCAATCCTAGTCTGGCCGGATATGCAGTAGAAGTTCCGCGAAAGATTCCATGTCACTGAGAGAGAAGTCACAGTGGCAGAACTATACTTCACTAGGCAGAAGCAAGATGAAACTGTCCTGGAGTATATCAAGAGGTGGAGGAACCTTAGTATGAGATGCAAACGGCCTCCCCACCAAGAAGATACAGTTCAGATCTGTAAATAGAATTTGAGAAGAGAAGTGCTGGAAAAGATTATTGGCATTGACATTGTCACGTCCCGAGCGCGGAAGATTACTTGGAAGTGGCGTGATGATGTCTATAACGATCATGTCAATCAGAGCGTAGTGCATTCAACACATATAGACAGAGTGCGCAAGATAGAAATAACCCAAATCTTTATGGGTTTTCTCGTCAGTTTGGTGGTCCCCCGATTGTAATATCAGGGTGTGTCTTCCAGGTACAGTAGGAGTAGCTATAGAGCTGAGGTTTTACCAACCACCGTATTTATTGTTCCTGCTATTATTGCTATTTTTCGTGAGCGCTACTTATTACTACTCTCGTTTATGGTTGGGGTTCCGCGAGACCCCTACTGAGCCAGTGCTAGGAGGCTCACCCCATGCTTTTCAGGTGTGGTAGTTCTTCCACAAGGTTCGAGGGTGCAGCGCGAAGGTTAGTAGTTGTCAGCTTGTTAGGCTGAGTGTTCACTCGGCGTTGGGTACATTCCCTTACTGTAGAGTGTACTTTATTTGGACTGGACTCTATAGTTAGATTATTTAATTATTGTTAATTATTGTTGAATTATCCTACTTTGTTTCCTATTTCTATGTATACCACACCCTCCTTTTAGCCCTTCCGAGCCCTCCGGAGGGCCAGGATTCGAATGGTATCGGGTCATTCTCGGTATCTAGATTTCGGGACGTTACAGGTGGTATCAGAGCCATGGTTGTGGATGTACATGAGAATTCAAGATATTGTAGTGATCAGAGTTCATAAGGTCCAGTACAGTCGGTTGTTGGCAAGGGTTTTGTGCCTATTTTTAGCTTGCTTTCTCACGTGAGAGAGTGAGTGCGTTGAGTCGACACTCTGAAGGCGATTGTTGTTGCTGTTGGAGTGCCAGCGTGGGGCCTGAGGATCAAGATCGAGAGGTTTCTTCCCTTGAGATGGTGGCCCCGGTTGTGCTGTGTTAGGCAGAGTGTTGTCAGTAGGTGTGGAGCTACGGTGCTGCATCTGAGGAATTTGGAGGGAGGTCAGGCGGCTGGTGCGGATTATTTCTGGTTAAGTGGCGATGAGTGTGCTCTAGGGGAGTTAATGTTGTTTTGGCCACCCCTGCTTGAGGTTTGTGCAGCCCCTGAGGTATCAAGATCATGGTTTGAGATGGCAGAGCGGGTGCTTTTACTGAGAGTTGTGCTCGAGCGAGCGGAAGATTTTCTTAATGAGCTGCTGATTGTTGAGCCTGATTTTTTGTTGTGCTCTATGGCATCAGAGGTGACATGTTGGTCCCGACTGCTTTCTCAGATTTTAAGGCAGGATTGGGTAGAGTTGTCCCAGTGAGATTTAAGTCATGCGCTTCTGCACTCGAATGAGCTGAGTTAGCTTTGGACTTGGTTCGAGGTTTTATGGCGGTGGCTTGGTTCATGGCCCAGATTAAGGAATTTGGGGGCCATTATACTACCTATTGGATGCACCATTCGAGGCAGCAAGTAAGATGTGAAGGTTCTGCAGCGAGCTTGGGACTCGAGGATGAGCGTCGATGGGTGCCGATCATGGTTCCTGTTGTGACTCCTGGCATGGTGGTCCACGTAGTAGCAACTCAAGAGATGGATATTTTGAGGATCCGAGCATCGAGAATGGATTGGTGTTAGCACTGACATATTCGATGGAATAATGTCTGGTGGCTAGAGGTGTGGCAGCCTTCGAGCTTGGTGTCTTTTGGTAGGTTTTCTTTGCCCCTCGATAAGTGTTTGGCGTGCAGATGGTTCTGAGGTCAGCGGTAGGCGTAGGCGAGGAGCGTGGGGCAGTGGCTTGCTCAACTGCTATGTCTATGTGTCTGGTGATCAGCAGAGTTGGTGCTCGAGGCATGGCATGTCATAGTTCGAGGAATTGCAATGCCAATGCATCAGGAGATGCTATGAGTGTGGCCCAATGAGAAACTTGGCGTGTGTTGTTGGTGGAATTGACCTGACAAAAGGGATGGTTTTTCCTGATGCTGGAAGGTACGGTTCCTAGTGTGTGTGAGGTTTGAGTTCAGGTCAAATGGGGAGATCTCCGGATTTGTAGGAGGCATGATTGGGTTCTCCTTGGTCAGAGAGGATCGAGTTTTGCTAAGCTTTCTCATCTTGCATCATATGTTCAGACTGGTTGGCCTCCTCTCGTGTGTGCCATGAAGTCCGTGCGAGGCGTGTCTTGTATTGGTAAGGTGGTTGCCTATGGGAAGTGATGCCCATTCCCCTAATGTGTAAGAGCACATTGGCATTATTCTGGAAGGATGAGTGCCAATTGGGCGGTGCTCTCGAGAACTCGTGGCTGGTGTTGTGATTCCCGATGTGTTGGGAATCGGAGCCTGCGAAGTTGTAGGAGGATTGCCAGATTAAGACAGGAAATCTGTGCTCTAGGTTCGAGGTAATGGAGCTTTCCTCACCCTGTTTCCGAAGTTAACCATGCGAGTTGAGGATTGTCAGGATGGTGGACCTCGAGTTGTCTATGTTGGCTGTGCCTATGGAATAAGAGTGCACAATGGAAGCCTGGTGGGCCCATAACCCATAATTGGGAAAATGAGGTTTTGTTTTAAAAAATAAGAGGCAGTTAGTCCCGAAGTCCCGGCCGAGGCTGAGGGGGCGCGGGGCAAGGCAACGACCCAACCCGAGCCGGGCGTTGCCATCCCGAGAATGGGGATGCTGGGGGGGGATGCCTCGGTCTTGGCTCTTCCAGAAAGAACTCTTCCCCCTTCGGTCGGTGCCTCCGCCGTTCAAGCCTCTCTCTACCAAAGGTGCCGATCCTTGGCACCTTCATTGGTTAGGGAGGAGTTCAAATGTAGTCCTCCCTCCCTGCTCTTTGAGAAGGTGATGGAGGGTGGTTTGATCATGGCCCAGCTGGGGGCTGAGATAGTCGATCTCTTTGCACGGCTGGAGAGTGAGGAGAGGTCCCTCTCTCGGGTTCGTGCCGAGTTCAATCGGAGGATCGGGCAATCGACTTCTGAGCTCGAAGTCTCTCGACAGGAGGTGGCATCGCTTTGGGCGTAGTTGAGCCAGTAGGAGGCTCGAACACTGGCCGAGCAGCTGGCCCAAGCTTGCTACATGGCCGACCTAAAGAGCAAGCTCTTGGAAGAGGAGCGCCAAGCTTTAGTTGAGTGTTATGGGTAGTGGAGGGCCAAGCGGGAGGATCTCAATGGCCAAGTCTGAGGAGCTGAGCGAGTGCGGCGGGAAACCAAGGTAGTGCGGATTGAGGTCGAGGTGAAGCTGTCCGAGGTCGAGATGAAGTTGTTCAAGGTCGAGCAGAGGGTGTCTGAGCTCGAGAAGAGAGCAGAGTAAGCTGGGGCGGAGGTGATCGACCGATACAGAAGCTTGGAGGATTATCACACAGCTCTCCAGAAGCCTGCCTTCTCGTACTATAAGCCACGCTACCGTCGGGGGCTACGAAAAGGATTCGCCCAGGGCTTCCATCGAGCAGTCATTGAAGCCTAGGAGCAGGTGCTCGATGAGCTCATTTTTGCTTCCGAGCAGCGTTACGACTTGGATGAAGATATCACAGAGTCTTCCTCTCCGACGTCGAGTGAAGGGGGAAGCAAGGATGCCTCTGCTTCAGCAGAGGGATTGCTGACTTCGGTTACCTCCGGAGGGCACACGATCGAGGTAGTTCCCACACAAGTGGGGTCAGTGCCCAGATCGGCCACCATCGAGGATACTGGGGGCAGATCTCCTGGCACTAAAGGTCCTTCGTTCGTCGAGCCTTAGGAAAGGCCACGGGCCTCTCGGAGTCCCCCATCCCCATAGACTAGGAGGAACTCGAGCTCGATGTGCTAGCTCTTTCTCTTTTTGGCTGTTGCCATGTAAGATTTTTCCTTTCTATATACAATGACAGTAACTTTCAGCGTCTGGATTGATCGTTCCTTGCCGCCTTTAGTGTGATTTGACTACCGTATCTGCAGTTGCCAAAAAAAGTGGAGATTTTATATGTTTCGTAGGTATCTCGCATGCTGATTGGCCAGGCGGCTGACGTGGCGCTACTGCCTTACTGCCTTTCCACTTTCCATGCTTTGAATGACTTGTCATTTCACGTGTCTCTATGGGAGGAAACAGAGTAACTGCTCTTAGGGAAAGGTTCCTACCTTTCGTGTTTTTTCGAGGGGAGAGTCAATTAAGATGGGGGTTCCCCCTTTCGGCCTATAAAAAGGTCCCGAAGGGCGTCTCCACCTCTCCTCACCGCTGAAGGCTTTCTCTTGTAGTCTCTCCTCTTTCTCCCTTCTCATGAAACGTCTGCCTTTCACTTTGGGAGGTTATCAGTGGAACATGGAGGGCAACCCAAAAGACGATAACCCTGGTGGCCTTAGGAGTATTCTTGCTACTCCGGCGTAGAAGAATGGTTAGTGATGGGCGGGCAGCGTAGAAGAAGGGTTAGCGCGTAGCGACGCGCCTTTTCCTGACTTCTGGACTGCCGCCCCTATATTAGGAGGAAGGTAGAAGTGATGGGAGGCTCAAGGGAGGGGGGCGTTCAGCACTACGACCTCGTCCTGCTCCTTCCTCACCTTTCTCACTCCTCTCTCCCTCTTTTGCTCTTCAACTTACTCCTTTTTTCTTTCACTCTTTGGAGGATGCCTGTAGCTTGACCCCTGCTTGCGTCACTCACGGGTGCTTGCCTTCTGTTCAGCTTCCGACTCTGTACCTTCCAAAGAGTTGGCAGAGGAGGCCTTCTCTCGTTTTCCCGACGTCCCAGTGTTCCTTCCCTTTCTTCCTTTCTCCCTTAGATACCTTTTCTCTGAGCTTCCCGAGCTAACAGGGTCAGCCATCCCATCATCCGAGCCAATTTCTACACTAGGTAGAGTCAGTGACTTGGCTTAGGGGGGCTAGTCGTGTCTGGGCCGAGTAATCAGCTAGTGCTATAGTACCAGTAGATGTAGTATCTTTATTTTTGAATATGTATTGTATTGGCTGTGGCCTATCTGATGTACGAAGAAATATTAATGAAAGAAAAAAGGCCATTCGTGGACAATCAGGAAACTAAAAATATGGTCATGTAGAGAAAATTATTAGGAACGTAAACATATATTTTTTTGTAAATTTTAGATGCATGATTTATTAGTTATTCAATTTTAAACATGCTATGTTTATTAAATAGATTTATTATTTCAAGAATTAGCGACCAATGGCTTAGTCACATATAAGTAACAACGACCACTCTGTCGGTCGCTGATTCTAACATATTTTAGGAAATAGCGACCAACCTACTGGTCGCTAATTTAAAATAGCGACCACTCCCTTGGTCGCAGTTTTTCAGAAAATAGCGACCAATCTCTTGGTCGCAGATAGGAAATAGCGACCAATCTATTGGTCATAGATTTCAGGAAATACCTAGTCGCATATTTCATAAAATAGCGATGAACTCTTTGGTCACAGATAAGAAATAGCGACCACTCTATTGGTCACAGATTTCAAGAAAATAGCGGCCAACATGTTGGACGCAAATTCAAATAGCGACAACTGCCTTGGTCACTAATTCTTTTTATACCAGAAAAAAATAATGAGATACAGAGACTAGTAGGATATGGTCTATGCATGCATGTAATAGTATTTTTGATTTTTAACAAGATTGGGTCTTGGATTAGAGAAAACCTACCTCTTTTTGGGGTTTGATCTGGACGTCGAACGAAGAGAATATGAGGAAGATGTATATAATAACAACGGCAGCACTCGATCAGAAGAAGGAAAGCTTCTTCATAATACTACGGTAATTGTAATCACAGTAACTACAGTAGCAAGATTACAGGAAGAAGAAGATGCAAAGCTCCTTCGTGGCTTCAACGGCAGTAGCTCAATGACAATAGGAGGAAGAGAGCTATAGGCTCTCCATAGGTTTGAAGGAGATGCAGCAAGGCTCCTTTCTCCGCAGCTGTAACAGCAGGACGATGAAAAGAAAGCAGAGGAAGAAGTCCTCACCATAGCACCGCAGTAGGTACAACAGTAGAGGGAGACTCCTCTTCGTCGGTAGGTTGAATAACTTCGAATGCAGTAGCAGCAACATCCGTTGCTCGATCGACAAGAAGGGTTTTTATATAGGTGAGGATTTCTAGAGGGTTCGAAGGCCATCGATGGGAAGGGTCTTCAAAGCTTTCCATGCATTGTACGAGGGTTACGCATCCCTTCTATTCCACAGTCGCCTGCCCAATTTTACTTAGAAAACCCTAAGCCTTGTTTAATGCAACGTCGATTAAGGCTAACATGGGTAAGGCTATTATGTGGGTTTTGGGTTTAACGGCTTGTAAACGTAAGTCCTTCTTCATGGGTTGGCATATTGTTTTGGGTTACAAGGTTGGTACACTTCTAGTTTCAAGAGTGATCAGGACCGTGCATATAGGTCATCCACTCATTTAACATCGGTGCACATTTTGTTATTCAGCATCTAAGTTAGTGCATGTTCTTGTCACCTGCATATAAGGTCAGTGCAACCACTGTAGCAGTCGGTGCATGTCTCGCATATAGCATGATAAGGTCTGTGCTAGTTTCTGTAGCACACTCACTTGGTCTGTGCATATGAGCATTCCAGGGTCGATGCACATTATGTCTCCTGTGCACAAGAACTCCATGCAATTTACTATTTAACTCGTACCAAGTCAGGGCATATTAGTTATGGCTTGCATCAACTAAGGTCGATGCTAGCTCTAGGTCAGTGCTCATTTTACTCCATGCACATGCACACATAGTCTGTGCTATTTACTATTACACACCAATTTTGGTCAGTGCTAGTTTCATCCTAAGGCAACACAAGGTAAGTGCATTCCTTGCATCCTGCACACATGAAGTCGGTGCATGTTTTGCCATCCGCATTTCAGGGTCGGTGCAATCTGTGCCATGCACAATATATGGTCTGTGCAACTTTTGTTGCTACACGAAGGCCAGGTCGGTGCAATGTTGTCCCTTGCATAAATCCGATCAGTGCTATGTTTGGTTTCTTAGGCATATGGTCCGTGCAATCTTCTCCCATCAACTAATAGGGTCCGTGCACATTCTCTCGTCCAGCATATAAGTCTGTGCATATATCCTCTTGTGCATACCCAACGTCTATGCATGTCTTGGGCACAGTTGTCTCATGCTATTCAAATCAGTGCACACTTGCATAATGAATGGCCTAGTCTGAGCACACATTGTAGTAGGTTTAGGGCAGCAGAGGTGTTTGAGAAATTGCCTGACCAGAGAAGGGTAGGTGCGTGACTACTTTAAACACGCATGTGAACTCCAAGAAGACTTCACATTTAATAAACCAAATTCTTTCCTTAGCTAATCAACTCAAAGGTATTTACTGGCATAAAAAGAAATGTCCACGTGGCATAGATTTTATTAAATTTTCCATCCACGTGGAATATATTGGTTTGCTACCCTAGTCAAAGACGGGCCGGACATTTTTGTTCCGAAGTGATTGATATAACCTCACAAAAAGAAAATTGTAGCTTGTACTTCAGCAGCCATCCACGAGTGTAACCCATGTAACAAGTAGTGGAACACCAGATCGGCTGATTCTGACCGGATTATTGTAAACCCGGGTGGTACCCCCAACTCGGGTCGCCACTTGGCGATTCCGAGTCAAATTTGTTGATGCTGATCCAGATCCGCCGATTCTGCAATCCATGACTGTTTTCGCCCGCTCCTCGGGGTTTTCGAGATTAGGGTCTCGGCGTGCCCTATCCCAGGCATCACCGTTGGGGGCGCGGGCACATCGTCCCCCCTCATCTTGGGGCTGGGGTTGATTGTTTTGGCCAGCTTAGACCACTCGACGCAGGTCACAGAGGAGGCGGATGGAGGTGATGAAGCTCAAGAGGGAGGGAAGGAGGTGTTGTCAGAGGACGAGGAGGCCATCCTGGAGACACTGGGGGGTGGTGGTGGTGGTGGAAGGGAGCAGCCTCATAGGGGAATATTGAGGAAGGAGGAGGTGAAGGAACTGATGGCGGTGTTGGAGAGGCTGTCGGCTCAGCCACCAAGGTGGGCATCTCCTTTGCGGAGGTGGAGAAGGATGTGAAGGGAGCCTTTGCCAGAAGACATAAGCGGTGATTCCTACATATCGTGAGAGAGGCGGGGAAGGGGGTGGCATCTTCGACAGAGGGGAGATCAGGTGGCATTGTGATCTTTTAGAACCAGTTCGTGGTAGCGGAGTTGGAGCAGGATAGGCAAGTTAGATGAGGGGTCATTTCCTTATATTTTTTAAATGTAAGAGATAGTTTCTCTTGGGATTTCATGGGGGTTTACGGCCCCCAAAGTAGGGAGGAGAAGAAGATTCTATGAGATGATCTGGCACGCATCATTTCACCTCAGACAGGCCTTGGTGTCTAGGGGGTGACTTCAACGCCATTGTTGCTACTTGGAAGAGGACGGGTACATACTCCAGCGTGGGTGAGATGGAGGACTTTGTTGACTTCATAGAGGAAACAACTCTTATTATGTGTGTACGACTAATGCCCAATGCACTTGGTCTAACTTGAGGGCAAACCCTACTTGCTCTAAACTAGACAGATTCCTTATGTCAGTGGATTGGGCGGATCACTGTCCTCTTGTGTCGGTATCTTCTTTGGCTAGATTGGTGTTAGACCACGAACCCATTTTGTTGAAGACAAACCGTTCACAGAGGATGAGGACTTTCAGGTTAGAGAGGTTCTGGTTCAAAGAGGCAAATTTTATGGAGACTGTCAAACATGCATGGAATGTGTGTAGAAATGAAAGGTCAGCTATGGCCAAGTTGGTGGGGAAACTGAAGCAAGTGACTCAAACTCTTAAGGCCTAGGTTGCAGATAAATTATTCCTGGTAGAGTCATGAAGGACATGATTCTTTAGCACATTGAGGAACTAGATCGCTCGAGGAGGTAGGGCTACTAGATGAGGATGACAGATGGCTCAAGGACTCTCTTAGGGCTGAGTTTCAAGAAATTCTTACACGAGAAGAGATATACTGTAAGCAGAGGTGGAGGGAGAGATGGATAAAGGAGGGGACAAGAACACTTCCTATTTTCAGCGCATTGCCTCAGGTAGGAGAAGATTGAACTCCATCACTTGCATCAAAGTGGGAGATCTGGTTTTCTCTAGGGAGGTGGAGATCAGGGAGAAGACGATAGAGTTCTATGCCACACTTTTCATGGAGGACGACCGCAACAGATTGGTGATCGACTAAGACCTCCTTCCTTGCCTCTATCCGAAGGATAGGGAAGCTCTCTCCCCTACCTTCTCTGAGGAGGAGGTCCACCAGGTAGTGTTCTCTCTTGTAGGTGATAGGGTCCTAGGCCCAGATGACTTCCCTATTTCATTTTTCCAGGAGTGTTGGGACATAATTAGGGTTCTTCTGGCTGCTTTTAGAGAGTTCTAGGAAGGGAGGGCTCACCTTAGGGTATCAACCATACCCTATTAGTTCTCATTCCCAAGAAGCAACATGCACTATATTTTAGGGACTTTAGGCCTATTAGCATACTCAATGGCACATATAAGATTATCATTAAGATGTTGGGAAGCAAACTTGACAGAGTGGTTGGCAGGATGGACAACGGCTTCCAAAGGGACTTTTATTGGAGGTAGACACATTCAGGATAATTTCTTGGTAGCACTTGAGTGTCTCTATGTTATGAGGTTTCAGAGGAGGCAGGGTATGGTGCTGAAGCTAAACTTTGAAAAAGTATATGACAGGGTAAATTGGACATGCTTATTTGATGTGATGGATAAAATGAGATTTCATAACAGATAGATTGGTTGGATTAGGGCATGTATCTCTTCCGCTACATTTGCAATACTGGTTAATGGGAAGCAGACCAAGTCCTTTCACAGTGGTAGAGGTCTCCTATATCTCCGTTGCTATTTGTGCTGGCTGCCCACATACTCAGCCAGATGTGGTCGTGAGCAGAGACTACGGGGTTGATCAGAGCTTTTAGGCTGGGTGAGGTGGCACTACCATTTTTCACCTACAATATGCAGATGACACTATTCTGTTTCTAGTAGAGGATGGGCCCTAGTTCTATGTAGTTAGACTGATGCTTGAGCTGTTGGAGGAGGTTAGTGGCCTGAAAGTTAACTTTGATAAGAGTGCTCCGATGGGTGTGAACAAGGACGGTGGAGCTCTATTGGTGCTTTTCCCCTCTCCACATGGAGTTGCTATCTCCTTGGGCTTTACATTGTAATGATTGGCAGTTTGTGGTGCAGAAGTATGAGTACATATTGGCAGGTTGGAAGGCGAGGTTACTCTCCTACGGGGGGAGATTGATGTTGTGTAAGCCTGTGCTTGATAGCCTACCTATCTACTTCCTTTTCATTTACCGAATTCTAAAGACGTTGGCTAAGAAGATTGAGTCTATCTAGGCATGGTTCTTCTAGCATGGTAGTGGAGAGAGGACTAGGGGCTAGCATGACATAGCTTGGGACATAGTAGCTAAAAGCAAGGAAATGGGAGGATTGGGCATCAAGAATATCAAGGACTTCAACTTGGTGCTTCTGTGCAGATGACTTTGGAAGTTACGAGCAGGTGAGGAGAGACTGTGGACACAAGTCATCATGCAAAGATACTTATGATAGAGGAAGGGCATGGGATAAAGTACTGGCATCACGGCACCATATCTCATCCATCTGGAGGGCTGTCGTGTAGGAAGGTCATGCTAGCCTGTGCTTGGGTCCGCTTGGTTAATGGTGAGAAATATCTTTTCTAGAAGGACAGATGGTTTGGGGGTTTCACTATGGAAGATTCATTTCCGAGACTCTTTGCATTTGCTACAGCTCTTTTGGCGTTAGTTGCTCAGTATTTTGAGTATCACTCATCAGGAGGTACTTGGACCCCAATTTTTAGAAGGAACCTCAGAGCATATGAGATTGATCGGTTATGGGACTTGCTATTTAGACTTTGCACCACAGCCAACTAGAGAGGATCAGCTTTGGTGGAGATGGGAAAAGGAGGGCTCCATTCATGTGAGATTAGCATATAGCCTCATCTTCGATGGTGGTCTTTAACACTGGCTCACTCGTCATATATGGTCACCCAAGAGTCTCCTGAAGGTGATAGTTCTGGTGTGAAGGATTTCCTATGGGCGACTGCCAACATGTGATATACTCACCTCTTTAATCCAAAGTATCTCTACCACTTGTTCTTTATGTGGACAGGAGAGCAAGACTTTGGATCATCTTTTTGTAGATTGCTCTTACTAACAGGAGGTGTGGGGAAAGTTAGCGCACAGAACCCATGACACTCCTAGCTTGCACAGGAGCACACAACAGTCGATAGGGCACTGGGCCAGGAGATGGTGCCTCAAAGGAGACAGACTCTCATGGTGGATTATCCTCCACACTACTTTGTGGGCTTTATTGGGAGAGACGAACAATAGAATTTTTAGAAGGGAAGCCAGAGCGATGGAAGACCTTCTCTTTTATTTGTGAGAGAGTGAAAGAATGGGTGAGGACTTTGTGTAATGTAAGCCCAAACAGCTCCTCTATGTTGGCTTTGAGGGTTAGAGTCGGGGCACACCACCTTGTTGTGGGTACTTTTCTGGTTGTATAGGGATTTTTTGTGAACTCATTGTCTACACTTGTACATCCCTCTTTTACTTTTCATATAATAGTGGTATTACCCACTTTTAAAACCCCAAAAGTAATCCATTCTCTTTTCTTCACTAAGGAAAAATACATATCTACCATCCAATCCCTCTTTCATGTAGAGGCCTGTGAACAATGAAGAAGAACTTCTGCAGGTGGCCCCCAAGCATCCCAAGGGAATGTATTCCATCCAAAATTTTAATATACTTCCTTTATCCTCTTTAGATATGGAATCATTCACAGGCCACTATTAGGCCTCCCTCCAAAACATCGAGTATGGAATAATTCGCCGCACGTTATGTGTCCTGCTTCCTGGTATTTGCTCTTGAGTGCCTCAGCATTTGAGCACTTATATTCTTCTTGTGGCTTGCTGTTCATTTGTCAAGGTTTCGTTAACTTCTAGCCAAAACATACCCCATCAAGTAACATCTATCTGCTTGAGGCTTATCTCCTGTCATCTATTCACCATATATCTTCACTAAGAGGCTGTCTTTTGTTGCCACTGGCGTGAGATAACTCCATGACTCTGGCAGCTGTGCTCCATCGTCATAGCAAGGCGATGATAGCCAAGTAGCTTAATGGTCTGACCATCGCTGTCTGAGCCACGGCAATCTCTTCTGAGACATCCTACCGTATAAAATGCATTGTTTGGGCTATTGGCCACACTCTTATGTTAATGTGAACAGTCTGTTGTGCCCCTTCTGCTCTCTCCGATTGCTTACCAGTAAAAGCAATTGGATCTGCAACTTGCATTCATAGCCCACAGCTGGATTCATTTGGGTTGCTCGAGTATTTTTCGTTCTGTAATTTGTTAAAACTGCACTGTTCCTTGCTAAAGCCCACCCCCCCTAGTTCATGACTTCATTCCTTAGCCCCACTTTGGTTGGGGATTAAAGTTAGCTCGAATTAAAATAAGTAGATTAAGTTAATCCAAGGTTATTCTTATTTACTTTGTTTACAAGTGGGTTAAGTGAGTGGATTAATCTGGTAGATAGGAGGTGTGATTTGGTAAAAAAGTGAGTTCTGAGGTTAAGGGCAATAGGATTCCCCCTCCCCCTGTCCTTTACACACAAGAAAAAGGGGGCGACAGCGTTCCCTCCTTCACTCAACTTTTGTCTATGTTAAAGGGGAAACAACCAGACCAAGGCAATAACCCCAAAATTAAAGATAATCACTTTCCACCTCCTCCTATACCTCTAGTAAAGAGTGGGGAAAGGACTAACCCTATCCTATCTGAAAAGATTCTCCAGCATGAAGGACCTTCTCAACAGTCCTCTCATGTGAACGAAGCCGTAGAAGAGCAGTCATCGCTAATAGCAGCACACAAGCCTCCAAGACCTCGATGGGTAGAAGAAATGCGGCTGTCCAACATCGGGGTGGGTAGTCGAATAATGAAGCTATTAAAGAAACTCCCAACCAGGTTTACCATATGTGAGATTTTATCTCTAAGTGAAGAGGCGCGACAAGCAATGATTGAAGGTTTACATACGCCAGCCCAATGTAAGCGTGATTGGCAGAGTTCCAGCTAGAGCCGACAATCACCTTCACAGAGGATGATATGCTAATTCAAGGGGGTAACCACAACAGACCACTATAAATGAGGGGGCAACTCAACTGCCAACCACTGAACCAAATCTTGATAGACCCAGGGGCCGCGGTGAACATTCTCCCTTACTGTATATATCAAGAGTACTATTTTGATGTCCACCTTACGAAAGTGAGAGATATGAGAATTGTAGGCTTCAACTAGAAGTTTGAAGTCCCACTCGGAGTAGAAGAATTCAACCTTACACTAGGGGATCTCACTACAAAAGTGTAGTTCCATGTAATTAACTCCAGCACTTCTTATAAGGCATTGCTTGGCCGACCGTGGTTACACGAGCACCTGATAGTTTCTTCCACACTCCACCAGTGCATCAAATACTGTCGAAATGGGAAATAAGAAAGTGTATTCGCTGATTTACACCCTTTCAAGGTCTTTGAGTGTCATTTACTCGATGCACCTCTCTCTATGGAAGCACCTCGGGAGTCAACGAGGAAGAAGGCACCTGCAAAGAAAAAGGAAGAAAAAACTTCATCAGATGATTGGTTCCCACCACCGCCACCTCGCTATGTTGAATCTCGGGAGGTCTCTCATATCTCCGAGATAGGAGACGTCTCCAGAGCAGCAGCACCGGCCACCTATCTCGGGGAGGATGAAGCTGATATGAGAAAGATATTTGAATGTATCGACGTGCCATCAGGGATCTTCAAACCTGTATCGAGCCTCGAATGTTAAATAGTGGAATCACTGAAGACCATGGAAGTTCCTCACTTCTGTGAGCCGCCCACAATATTCTATGCTGGAGGCCCTCCTAGCAAAGAAGATGATGTTTGTGTGATCCCGGAAGAGTCCACAAGCCAGATGGTGCCAATATCGGGCTTGACCCACAACCGACCGAGTATCCCATCTTTTTGCCAAGATGCAAGTGCCCTCTCTTCAGCCTCTCAGTCAGAGGGAAGCATTCAAGAAGTTGTGGTATCCACCCAACACTAATAAAGAACTCCTGAAAATCACTTGAAACCTAGGCCTGGGGTATACCCTCCAAAAATATTATGAAACAGAGGTGGATCTCATTTATACCATCTTCACCGCTAAGAGCCCGTCGGAAGTGGTCTATGACAACTACCCGATAAACGATGAAGAGACAGAGTCTCACCCACCAGAGGATGTATTATTCTTTGATAACAGTCTGAGCTCAGAATAGTACAATGAGGTCGCTGAATGCAAATGTTGGGAGGAAGTCTTCCTAGAAGAAGCACCATTTCAAACCAAGATCAGGTTTGATGAGGTCATAAATGAAGAAATACCAGATCCTGAGGAAGAACGAGAATGCCTCAAATTCGAGCGCATCCTCCAAGAGTGCTGAGCTATGCAATAGCAAGAATAGTCTATAGAAGAACAGACACCGATATGCACCCAGAAGTTGAGTTCGCTAGTGGGGGCACCAGAACAAGAAGGTGAAGATGATAGCAATCTGGCAATAAAAGGCCTCATATTCCATGGCCAAGCCGAAGAGAACAAGGCAACCAGTGGCACTCAACGGAGATAGACTCCTCATCACCCAGGAAATGAAGCCGATAAAAACCAGCCATCACCTCCTCCAAGTTGCATAGTTCGACAAGGAGCTTTACTATCGGGTCAATTTGATATCTCAACACTAAATTAGGCCTTATATGAGAAAATTATAGAAGTCTTGGAGGCTGAACAAGATGATATTTAACCACACAAAGAAAACCCACTAACTCATGCACGACTCTAGACTCACCTAATGTTAGTCCGACCCGTACATGGATGACGACGGACCAGGACACCCGAATATGTGCCATGCATGCGTGTTATGCAACCGGGAATGGATGGCATGGGGAACACCTATACGTGAAAAAAACACTTATCCTTTGCTTGCTGGCATTGACTGCCGCTCACTATAGCTATGCACAAAAGATCAGCTTTAGCTCCAACGGTCACGTCAATCATTTTACGAAGATCGACACACTCTTTTTTACAGAATATTCGGGTAAAAGGCCTGCCTTGAAAAGCATGAACATTGATACCTCGGTCTCCAGGTCGTTCATGCAGTTTGACAGTAGCTTCGGGTTTATAACAAAGACTACGGATGAAGCATCAAACATCGGAAATAAGCTGATCGGATTAAAGAAAAGATTTTCTTCCACCTTCTATGCCTACACAGACGGGGCCTTACAGGCTCCTACAAGCGTACTATTCTTTAAGCCCCGAAAAGAAGCCTCCGTCAGACAGGATTTTTTCGCATATGGCACAGTTGAGCCACATAGCGTTCTTAAAGGCTATTATTATTTGTATTTGAGAACGGATATATATAACAATGGAGATAAGGTGCTTGCCTTGTGTGATACCCTGAACAGCAGGGGGCTAACGACCATCGCTGAGCCTGTCTTTGTGCGGCGGTTAAAAATGAGTACAGATCCTTTGCAGCCCAATGAATGGAATATCTCCAATACGGGACAATATAATGGCACGGTAGGAGCCGACATGAAAGTGACGAACGTATGGTCAGCCGGCTATACAGGTAATGGAATAAAGGTGGCGGTAATTGACCTGGGCGTCGACCTGACGCATCCCGATCTGCAGGCGAATTTGCTGCCCGGATATGATGCTACTGGTAATGGCAGCGCGGGTGGCCCTCAGTATGATGTATATAATACGCACGGCACAAACTGCGCAGGCATCATCGCGGAAATACAAAACAATATCGGCGGTGTAGGAGTTGCCTATAATGCCAAGGTCATACCCATAAGATTGGGGATTGGCACGTTAGACCCCAGCGGGGTTATTTTGACGAACTCAAACGATACATGGGAAAGCAACTGCTTCAATTACGCTGTTAATAATGGCGCCGACATCATATCCTGCTCATGGGGTGGCTACGGCTCTCCATCGGCGCAACTGGATGCAGCCATCTCTAATGCAGTAACCAATGGCAGGAGCGGAAAAGGAAGCGTCGTGCTATGTGCCGCAGGGAATGATAATTTGTCCACTATTATTTACCCTGCTTCCAACACAAATGTAATAGCCGTAGGGGCAAGCTGCGAATGCGATACAAGGAAAACGCCTGCCAGCTGTGACGGCGAAACCTGGTGGGGTAGTAATTATGGCACGGGTCTCGATGTAATAGCGCCGGGAGTGAATATTACCACGACGACGTTTATACCCACCATAGGTGGCGGCCATACCGACGATTATGTAGCCAATTTTAATGGTACATCTGCTGCCACGCCCAATACAGCGGCAGTCGTGGCACTGATCCTTTCCATCAACCCTAATCTGACCGGCCAGCAGGCAAGAAATATCCTGGAAAGCTCTACCGATAAGGTCGGCGGTTATAATTATCAGTCCAATGTTTCGGGACAACCCAATGGCACCTGGAGCTCCGACGCTGGCTATGGAAGGGTAAATGCGTGCACCGCCATGGGCAAGGCGCTTAGCACCAGCGGTCTGTGGGCCATTAACGGCGATCTGACCGTCTGTGGTACTTCGAATCCATATACCATATCTAACCTTCCCCCGGGCGCTTCGGTCACCTGGAGCATGAACCCCTCCAACGTTTTATCATTAAGCTGCACCAACTGCGTGTCACCTACAGCTACCACCATTGCCAGTAGCCCGGTCTATTTATTTGCAACCGTGACCGTCTGTGGCTTTAGTACGACACTGACCAGCCAGCAGATCCAATCAGGGAACGGCTTTACCGGAGGATATTTTGTTGCCGGCACCTATTATCCGCTGGTAGACGAAGATGCCGGGACAAATTATCTGCCGGCAAACAACTGGTATGTGATCCATGCCACTTCAACCGTCAGCTCTACACCTACCTGGACAAATGTGGGAGGGTATGGCATCAATGGATGGCAGATCGATTCTTATCATGACCTGAATGTTAATTTGCAGTCAGGCGGCTATGCGGCATTCCAGATGCAGATCAATACTTCATGCGGTGTGCTGACCGATATTTATATCTTCCAGGAACAGGATGCGGGCAGCGATTTTGTCGTTTCTCCCAACCCGGCGAATTCCGATGTTACAGTTACCGTAAATAGCACTGGTACTAAATCTACCACTACCAGTAATGTCTCTATCCAGAGGATCATGATCCTGGATAAGACTGGTAAGGTCGTTTTTCAGAATACTTATCCTTCTATCAAAAAAGTATCATTCAATATTGGTTCGTTACCAACCGATATGTACATAGTAAGGATCTTTGACGGGAAGAGATGGAGTACCGGTAAGCTGATGAATTTTTCACCTAAAAATTTACTACTTTAGAAAAATATGAAAAAATAGTCTAAATGATCCTCGAAAATAGCACAACGCAACTATAGCATCCTCGAGTCGATGAACTCAACAATGAACTCACCACTGGGTTTCATAACTTGTACAAGAGAAAAATTCACGTGGATCGTAAAACACAACTCAGGACCCACAAAAGTGATCCAAAAGCTCTCAGAATAGATTCGAAAGAATCCAGAGTATTACATGTCTTAACTCTTTATCCAGGCTGGCAGGATACCAAAGCCTCTAGAATGCTTCTTTCTCCTTGCGAGACTAGCCGGAGGGGATATGCTGCTTCTGGACCATCTTAGCCATTCGGTTTGTTGTGAACGTCAGCCCTTGAATGGAGACTAATGAGTTCTCTATTTCTTCAGGGAGATGACAGTCGATGTCTTCCTATGCAGGGCGTTCTTCAGCCATGTGGAACGAGCTACTGGGGCCTTCAAACTGTGCCTCCTCCCATGTTTTGAAATGCTCGACAGTGATATGATCGAGACCAAATATTGGCCCGGTGAGACCTTCTAGGATTTTGATATGGTCGTGATGCTGATCGACCTCGGCTTCATTGTCTTCAGGGTAGGTGGTGGGAGGTGCTGCTCTGCCTACAACCCCTATGCTTGCAATATGTGAAACCGTCTTGGGATTGACATATCCCGATGGCAGTGGTGGGAACCAGTCATTATCGGAGGTGCTTTTTGATGCCCTGGTAGGGGTCTTGGCTTTGGAGGTCTTCTGTGACTACTCTGCATATAGAGAAGCGTCAAGTAGATGACACTCGAACACTTCAAATGGGTGAAGGTCAGCAAATATCCTCCCCTCCTTCCCCTCTTGGTTGTATTTGATACACTAGTGTAGTGTGGAGGGTACCACCAGATTTTCATGTAGCCAGGGGTGACCATACAGTGCCTTGTACGAAGTGCTGGAGTTGATGACATGAAAATGCACCATTGTAGCAAAATCTGTCATGGTGAGCGTGAATTCTACCGCTCCCAACGGCACTTCAAACTTTTGGTTGAAGCCGGCGATATGCATATCTCAGACTTTGTCGAGGCACACATTAAAGTAGTACCTCGGGTATATTCTGTATGGCAGGAAGTTGACGGCTGCTCCAGGATCCACCAAAATTCTATTCAACTCCCGACCATTCAACTGCCCCTTCATGTACAATGGTCTGTTGTAACTGATAGTAGGGAGTAACATGTCTTCCTGAGTGAAGGTCACATTGGCCTCCGACAGTGCTTCGGCCAGGCAAGTTTCATATTGGGTAGGCATCTGCAGAGCAGTGATGATCACCTGTCGAGTCTCTTCACTTAGGGAGAGGATCTCCCAGATAATAAACCTTGTCGGAAGCTTTTTAAGTAGCTTCATTATCTTGCTCCCAACTCGAACATTGGATAACTTCATTTCTTCTGCCCATTTAGGCTTGGAAGAGCCTTGAACTGCGGCCCCTGATGGACCTGCTTCATCGAACTCTGAGTCTGCACCTTTCTGCTGGGTGTCATCCTCTTGCTGTCCCTTGTTGCCTACCATTAGGTGGGCCTTATCTTCATCCGGAGCATCGAAAGTTTGCTGAAGTTGTGGGTGGGTGCCCCCGGCCGCAGGACCATCCTCCCGGCACGGCTGCTTGCCCTTTGACATCTTCAAAAATTCAAGAAAGGAAGGGATAGTGGTACTACCCCCACTCTAACTGTATAACCCTGAAGGATAGGGGATTTGGACTGCCTTGACTTCTGGAGGGGGTATCTTATAGGGCTACTCTCCCTTGAAGATGATGTTGTGGTTGGCGGGCGATTGGCGCCCCCATTTTCGACCTGACTAGGTTGCATGAGTAGCGGTCGCGGCTTCGGCCTAACTTGCCCCAACAACGGGTGTAAAGTATATTTCCTCCTCGTCTTCCTCATTGGGCAGATTGAAGAGGGAGGAGAGGGTATTGCAGGAGAGCACTGTCTCCCTCTTGGCCTTGCAGGCCCTTCTTTTCTTCCATTGCTTCTTCTTCTTGTCTCCGACTGGCGCTTGCCCCCAGAACAAACTGTCATCCTTTTATGGCACTTTGTTAGCCTCTCCTTCTTGTTCCAGTGAGAGCTACTCCAGTTCTTGCCATGGGACATGATCCCATATCAATAAAGGCTTCAATTCAGGCTGTTCATATTCATCTAGCCCTTTTATGTAGTCTTGCAGTCGCCAGGCTTCTGGACTAATTTCTTTGGCCACTGGCAACGGAGTTTGTCTTCTCCGGTTACGTGTGTGTATTATGATAACTGTAGGTGGACTGATCCACACGGGTGCTGTAACGACCCAGAGATCCGGGTACCGGTAAACCGACACCAAGACCTGGGGACGCCACCCAAGAGGCTGATGGGATTCTTGCCTTATATCGCCTAACGATGGGACTTCGGCTCTGCCTTGTTCCGAGCTAGCTGACTGCTGATCAGGTTGGATAAGCAGCCCTGGTGTTGGCAGCGTATGTTCTGTGCAGCTTGGATGCTGGCCTCCGGGTGGTGTCCCCTCAAGGACGGGACAACTTTCTTCAGCTTTTGCCTCTTGCGAGTTGTTGCTGGAGATTATGGTTGCCTCCATTGAGATGGACTCCTAACATTTGCATGGAGTGACAGCTCTACGATCGTCAGGCGCCTGTGGCCGAGATGGGCCCAGGCCCTTTAACTCAGCCGTTGGCTCAGCTATTTCATAGTCTCCTATGTATTCATCATAAATTACCCCTGGGATGTCTTCACTCGTCATAGTGTAGGAGGAAATCATTTCGATTTCCTGATAGTCTTCAATGGAGAAACCCAGCCCCGGGTGTTGAGTGATTTATAGAAGTCTTCTATCTACGTTTGGTGGATCCCATAATCCTTTAAACATCTTGTTTTGACTGGAGGGTTGGTAGAAGGGAATGTATTGCTTCCTGGCTAGCTTGACTACACGGCCAGTCATATATGGAAGTCACGTGATTGGGATGAGTGGGTCTTGCATCTCTTTGGAGAATCTGCAATCATCGTCCCCTTTTGCAGGCTGCTCCTTGGCCACATAAAACATGGTAGAGTGGCCATCAGGATTAGGAACCTCCATGGTTTTCAACACTTCGACTGTCTGACGGTCTGTATCAATTGTAGGCTTGATGACCCCTGGCGGGATGCTGACATCCCCAATTAATTCTTCAAGCCTTAATGCCTCTGGCTTAGGGTGGATGCTGAGCTGAATTGCCCTGAGGTCTCCCTCTTCTTTGGATACAAGTGACACCTTTGAGGGAGCCACATAGCCCGGCGGTGGTGGGGGGAACTAGTCGCCAACTTCCCGTTTCTTCTTCCATTTGTCCTGAGCTGGAGGGTTGGGCTTCTTCAGCTTCTCTAGATACAGAGAAGCATCTAGCAAGTGACATTTAAACACTTCAAAAGGGTGTAGATCAGCAAACACTCTTTCTTCTTTCTCGTTCCTGGGGTACTTTATGCATTGGTGGAGGGTAGAGGCCACCACTTGATTTTTATGCAGCCATGGCTGGCCCAGCAGTGCCTTGTATGGCGTATCAAAATTTATTACGTAAAACTGCACTTTGGTGGTGAAGTCGCCAAGTGAGAGTTCAAACTCTGTCATGCCCATGGGGACTTCAAATTTCTGGTTGAAGCCAACGATTCTCATATCCCTGACCTCGATCAGGTGCACATCAAAGTAGTATTTCTGATATACCCGATAGGGGAGTATGTTGACTACTACCCCCAGATCAATCAGTATTCTGTTTATTGATTGCTTATTCAGTTTCCCCCTCATGTAGAGGGGTCTGTTGTGGTCGGCGGAGGCCAGAAACATATCTTCCCCCATAAATGTCATCGCCACCCCTGGCTGTGCTTCCGAAAAGCATCTTTCAAAGTATGCCGGTGTTTGCAGGGCCGTGATGACAGATTGTCTTGTCTCCTCGTCGAGGGACAGTATATCCTAGACAGAGAAGTGTGCCGGGATTCTCTTTAGCTGCTTCACTATTCTATTGGTGCCTCTAACATTGGTCAGCCTCAGCTCTTTGGACCTTTTACACTTGCCCCCAGGGTGTTCTTGAGGAGCTGGCTTGGGATGCAGTTCATCTTTTTCTTCTGGTGCCTCCTGGGCTTGTTGCACTTGTCCAACCAGTTCTTTTCCTTGCACGAATTCAGTGAAGCTCAGGATGCCTGCCTGGTCTTTGTTTGCTGGAGGAGATACTCCTGAGGGTAAGACGGGAGTGGCCTCGACCCTCCACTGTGGCTGCGGGCGTGGCCGCCCACCTTCTCGAGATGCTAGAAATTCGGTGAAGGATGGAGCTTCCTTGCCGCTTGCGCGCTCGGGGTAGAGCCTTGCTGGAGGAGGAATCTCTGCCCCTTTGACTTCAGGCTGGGGAACTTGGTACGGTGGCTCACCACTAAACATGATGTTGTGGCTGGCTTGGGAGGATGTCCCCATTTTCTTCCCGACCTGGTAGCATGTTGAGAGGTGGAAGCTTCAGCTTGATCTGCCTCTGCTGATGCAAGGCATATCTCTTCATCTTCGTCTTCAGAGATTCAGACTATTTCAAATAGGGCCGCAAGGGTGTTGCAAGATACGGCTAGGCGTCTTCCTCTGTTCTTGGATCTCTTCTTCTTTTTCTTCACAGTCGGCGGCCGCTCTTGGGGAGCTTCATCCCATATGCTGGGTTCTTCGGCTTCAACTTCGGTCTCTTTTGTTAATTTCAGGGATTCAAGCTGCTCCCACGGGACATATTCTTTTAGTTGGACAGGCTGAACTTCGGGCTGTATAAATAATTACTATATATGATCAGGATTTCTAAAATAGTAGGAATAAAATTATATTTTCTATAACAAATTAAAACTAATAGCTATAATAGCTAACAGAGTCCAGTCCAACTAAAGACAAGTATAGTCCAACAAAAAAGGGAACGTTCCCTCAAGTTGGGGGAAGCTCGACACTAGCAAAGCTAGCAACTAAGAACCACACACTGCACCTCCAAACCACGAGAAAGAAGGATAGCCACACCTGAAAAGTCAGGAGTGAGCCTCATGTCACTGGCTCAGTAGGGGCCCCACAGATCCCCACCAAGAAACCAAAGCGGTAACAGTAGTAACAACAACAAGAACAACAGTAGTAAGAACAACAGGAGCAGGAGTAAGAACACGGAAGTAAAAAAGAAAGCTGTACAGAACAAACCATGACAGTCGATAAGACCTTGGCCCTCTAAACTGCTCCAAATCAAAAATGCACAACTTCCCACACACTTGGTATGGAGTTGCCAGACTAATCGCAAGAAACTCCGATTACATTGCCAGAACACGTCATGCTACAATAGACATGTAGGATTCACATCACGACCTCTCTGACATGGGAAACACCACCTAAAATACTGGTGCACACACGACCTACCATCGTGTCCGCTACACAAGCCACGGTAAACATAGACACAGGCTACCCAAAGCACTACGCCAACAATGATGGAGAACTGATCACAAAACCAGAAGTCACGTGTCATGTGTCAGAAGCACCTCCTTACAAGAAGGAAAGCCAGATGCGTCCATTGACATCTTACACTGGGCCTCAAACGTCTCACACTCACCTCGAACATGGTGACTGAGACACTGTACCATGTACAAGGAACAACAATAACGAGTGACTAGTCAGGGTCACGCCCGTCGACGCTCATCCAAACGCCCCTGACCACGTGTGCACACACAAGCCTAATACCTTGAGCCAGACCTCTAGATAGTTTTCCCCCCCAGTAGGATGCTATCGCAAAGCAATGGGGCCCATGAAAACTAGCCTAAAACTATTTCTCGGGAACTCACCCCGCCACCACTCCCATGTGGGCCGACACGATGAAGTGTCATTAGGCTATGACAAGTGGAGGCTCACTAGACACAGAGACTCAACACAGAAACATCGAAGTACAGACATGGTAAGCACTCACCTATCGCACGTACTACGAAACATAAGGCAGTATATAGAACTACCACCAGACTCAGGATAGACAACTAGACCTACACACAACGATCCTTGAGTCACACGACTTGGGTCAAGATCATCGCACATCACGGCAATATACCATTAATCAACCTAGTCCCTAAGTCAAAATCACGATAAAACACAAGTTCTCAACCCCTAGGGTGCACATAGGACTCTCGATTCCGTATAACATAAATCACGGAACATGAGGGAGCATCAAAGCCCTCAGACCAGATAAGCACGTAAATCGAGATAAGATGATATCTCCAAGCATCCAGAACTAGAGTCTCGATCCATACAGGATAGCCGAGACACTCACGAGGTCATGTGTTAACCACTGGGTCACAACTGGGTTGACCATAAACCATAATGACCCTCGAAATACATAAAACACTGCTCAATATCATGGCACTTCTGAACACCCTATAATACGGTCATAGCCCTCATAGGACGTCCATGACATCCATGTACAATAGGCTACCCAAGGGGTCGAAGCCCAGCCGATAAACACGGAAGAAACACCGTACACTGCTCGGGATGAGACTACTCTTCCGGGATCCCTCGACACACATATCTGACTCTCACGGAACTCCCAAGGCATCCGTTGAGCCAAACGCCAACAAGGCACTTAATCCTGGGTTCACCAGAGCCCGAGACAACTCGAATAATACTCCAAAATAGAAGACATTAATGTGGTGTATTCCTACGTCACGTTGGTTAACGCACCCATATAGTGGGTCGCGATGCCAAGAGAACACGTCCAACAGTTCCAGCGCGTCAATGCGTTGACGTAGCACAAGTCTAGGTGGCGTTAATAGATGTGGCCATAGCCTCCAACGTGTTAACCCCAAAACGTGGTTGAGACCTAGGGTGCATTAATCAAGATCGCGGCCATCACCTAGGTCGCGTTCTTTCGGATCATGTCCAACACAAGGACTGTGTTCATTACCGCCCTATTGTTCATCACCTTCGAAGAACACGGTCATACGACATAGCGCGTTACACTAAGAACGTGACTAACGTGACCAGCGTGTTCTCGTCCGGGTGTGAAAAATACAGAAATCTCTAAAACTAGATCTTTCCACGCCCCAATCACTTCTAAACGACAGGGAAACATCCCCAGACATGATATACACCTTCCACAAGCCGGAAGGGATCACATAGACCATGAAACGACATGAAGTGGGTGGTTTTCGGCCCATTTCTCCCGCTACAGGGTTCCGTAGATTTTCCGAAACACACACACAAAAATCGAAAAACATGCGGAAAAAGCTGAGGAACACGTTCCGGGCCTCCGAAACTGACCCGAATCGCACGGATCCGAATACGGAAGATGTCCAGAAAATAATTTCGGACATAATGGAAACAAATTCTCTGAGAAAATAGATCTGGGACCCGAAGAAGGAGGATCCAAAGGGTCCGGATACTACATAATGTCATGGAGATTCGGAGCTTTTTGGGACTTGCGGGCTACTATAGGTGATTCATCCAGTATTTCACTTGTATTGCGGCCCCGATGACCAGGCTTACGTGGAAGGATGTGCCATTTGTCTGGACGGTGGCGTGTGAGCAGAGCTTCATGGAGCTGAAGAGATTGCTCACTATCGCTTCGGTGTTGGTGTTGTCTTCGGGATCGGGAGGTTTTGTAATGTGTACAAATGCTTCTAGGGTAGGCTTGGGTGCCGTGCTGATGCAGCATGGTAGAGTGGTGGTGTATGCATCGCACCAGTTGAAGTCACATGAGGAGAACTACCCTACTCATGATCTTGAGTTGGCGGCGGTGATTTTCACTTTGAAGATCTGGAGGCATTATCTATACGATGAGAAGTTCAAGATTTTCACTGACCATCAAAGTTTGAGGTATGTGTTTACCCAGAAGGATCTTAACCTCCAGCAGATTAGGTGGATGGAGTACATAAAGGATTATGACTTCACTCTATCTTATCAGCCTAGCAGGATAAGTGTCGTGGCTGATGCCTTGAGTAGGAAGGTGGTGGTCAGTCAGATGTTGTTGAGGAAGTGGAGGTTATGGGAGTAAGTGCCGGCCATGACTTTTAGGCTTAAGATCTCTCGGGATCAGGGTTCGGCTGTTCTCACGAGCCTGACTGTCATGCCAGCTATTCGTCGTCAGGTGACTGAGGCTCAGAGTGCGAACCCTGAGCTACCTCATATTCTGTCGATGGCCGAGGTGGAGTTTGGTGAGGATGAAGCTGTGAGGTTTAGAGGTAGGTTGTACGTCCCAGCCGAGGAGTAGGTGAGACGTGCGGTATTGCGGGAGGCTCATGAGAGTCAGTATACCGTGCATCCCAGATCGGCAAAGATGTATCAGAACCTGAAGAGGCAATTTTGATGGTCTAGAATGAGGAGAGATGTAACGGAGTTTATGGCTAGGTGTTTGACCTGTCAGCAGGTGAAAGTTGAGCACCAACGACCTGGAGGTACACTTCAGCCCTTGGAGATTCATACGTGGAAGTGGGACCACGTGACCACTGATTTCGTGGTTGGATTGCTGAGGACATCCAACGGGCATGATAGTATTTGGTTACTGGTGGATCGACTGACAAAGACGGCTCGGATATTGCCAATCAAAGTTAGTTAGAATGTGCAGAGGTTGGCTCGATTGTATGTGGAGCGGATCGTTCCGTTGCATGGAGTCCCTGTCTCCATTGTGTCTGATCGTGATACTCACTTCACTTCGAGATTTTGGAGGAGTTTCTAGAGAGCTTTAGGCATAGAGTTGGCATTTAGCTCGGCCTATCATCCTCAATCAGACGGTCAGTCTGAGAGGACCATCCAGAATTAGGAGGACATGTTGAGGTTGTGTTGCTTGGAGTGGCAAGGGAGTTGGATCCACCATTTATCGTTAGTGGAGTTCACCTACAATAATAGCTATCATTTGAGCATTAGCCTAGCTCCCTATGAGGCCTTGTATGGGTGACCATGTTGCACTCTGCTTGATTGGTTTGAGGTGAGCGAGCATGTCCTAACGGGACCAGATTTGGTGTAGTAGAATGTTGAGGTGGTGCATTTCATTCGGCAGAACATGTTGGTGACGCAGAGTCGACAAAAGACCTATGCCAATCAGAGGAGGCAACCCCTCAGTTTTGTGGTGGGAGATTGGGTGTTTCTGAGGGTCTCTCCTATGAAGGGTGTAGTGCACTTTGGCAGGCGTAGGAAGCCGAGTTCCTGCTACATTGGTCCATTTCCCATTATCGAGCATATTGGTGAAGTTGCTCATCGGTTGTAGCTTCCCGCGGAGCTAGCTGCTGTGCATGACGTGTTTCATGTGTCGATGGTGCGAAAGTATATGCCCGATGATTCTCATGTCTTGGAGGATGATGTTTGGCATGAGGTGACCCCAGACTTATCTCTACTAGAGTATCCTATCCGCATTTGATGAGGGCATCTCACAGCGCTCTCTTTGGCTCAAATCGCCTGCATTACTTTGAGGAGGACCGACTATGTTATCATATGTTATTTTCCCTTTCATTGAGTCATATCATATGTAATTTTCTTTATTGAGTCATGTTGTTTAGCCCATTTCTCTTATTATGCTTAATTGGGCCTTAGTACCTTAGTTATGGGCCCATCCAATTCACCTTCTTTAAATTCTCTCTCAATGACCTTTTTGCATAGAAACGTGTAATTCTCTGATGACAAACTTGTGCATGATCGACCGCGATCAGTCATTTCTCATCTAACAGCTCTAGCTGGACTAGTAAATTCTCTCAGCGCTGCTCATGATCAAGCTCCAGGTCCAACTGCACTCTTAGTGAGGGAATGAATATTTCGTACGATAGTACCAATTCTATCCCGAAAGTTAGTGTGTACGGGGTTTGCCCCGTGGGAGTGCAGACAAAAGTACGATAAGCCCAGAGGGCCTCGATGAGGCGATCTGGCCAGTCAAAGTAATGGTGAGATTTGCATATTTTCTTGATTATTCTTATGAGAGTTTTATTTGTAGCTTCGGGTTGACCGTTTCCTTGTGGATAATATGGGGATGAATGATTCAAGTTGATGCCATATTGATCACACAAGTCACAAAGCTCCTGTGATGTGATCTACGGTCCATTGTCAGTGATGATGTCATGAGGGACACCGAACCTAGCGAGTATGTTGCACTTGATGAACTTTACCACCGTCGATGCCTTGACTTCCATGAAAGCTTTAGCTTCCACCCATTTCGTGAATTATTCTGTAGCAGTGAGGATGAATGATTTCCTCCAGACTTCTCTGAAAGGCCAAGGAGCTATGAGAGGGTGGAGTGAAGATGAAGGAGCATAAACTTTGTTCACGTGAAGTTGACATTTAGTGCAATGATAAACATAGCGGGCACAGTCCTCCTCCATGGTAGGCCAGTAATAGTGCCTGAGGAGTTTTTAACCTAGCATGCGACCGTTTACATGCCTACCACATTCACTAGAATGCACAATCTCGACAACTACGTGAGATTCGACCTCATCGAGATAGCGGAGGTATACTCCACTGAGCGATTTTTGATGCAAGAGATAGCCAATGATGGCAAAGCACTCCACGGCACTGCGAATGGCTCGTCAGTCAGGGGCGGTAGCATATTCAGGAAATGATCAGTTGTGCAGATAGTTCTCAATGTTAAAGAACCATGGATTGCCATCATCGAGGTTGATTTTGGGCTCATGAGAAAGGGAATGGACTTGGGGGGTAGGTTCCAGGAGCTACTGAAACCATGGATCAGCGTGTGAAGGGGTGTGCATTCTTTGCACAATGACAGTAGCTGAAGGTCTTTCAAACAGAATGGTGAAGGATGAGGATAGAGAAGCTAGAGCATCGGCCAAGATATTTTAGGCTCTAGGAGTGTGCACTAGGGTTAGTTTTCTAAATTGCCAGACTACTTTGCTAACCATATCTTGGTATGGCCTAAGCTTCAGGTCTTCAGTTTGGTACTTGTTGAGAGATTGCCGAAGTATTAGCTGGGAATCTCTGATTATGTGGAGCTCCTTGACTCCTAGGGCTAATGCCATTTTCAAACCTGTAAGGAGTGCCTCGTACGCAGCCACATTGTTCATGGTAGGGAAGAATAGCTGACAAGCGTATGGAATAATCATGCCTTTCGAAGACTAGAGGATAGCTCCGATTCCACAACCCTTAGAGTTAAGTGCGCTGTCGAAGTAAAGAATCCACGAAGGTTCACCATCGATGATGGATCCTAACTCTTCATCTGAGAAATCTTCATCGACGAGGGAATGTGTGGGTAGCAGATGGTGGGCAAGGTGCTCAGCGATGACATGCCCCTTGACCACCTTTTGACCAACTTAGGTGATATCAAATTGATTGAGAAAACGTTTCCATCTCGTCAAGCGATCAGTCAGTACAGGCTTCTCTAGCAAGTACTTGATTGGGTCCATCCGTGCCAAAAGCTTGACTTCATGAGCTAGGAAGTAGTGTTTCAGCTTTGGGTGACCCAGATGACAGCCGCGCAAGTCCTTTCCAAGGCAGTATACTTCTCCACTTCATTGAATAGTTTTTGTAGCAACCCAGATAAATTATATGAATAAGAGTTCTTAAATGAAATTAAGACAAACAAAATAGCCAAGGCCCCGACCATACACGCAAATAATACACATACATTCATGGGCCTTACACTTAGATGAACCCATATGGGCCAAGGGAAAGGGCGCCCCTTGATAGGGCACCATTTTAAGAAACAGAGCACACCAACATGGGCACTATTTTCCAATGTTGTAAACACTTAACGAGTGTTTTTGTAAACAGTGAAGGGCGCCCCTTATGATGGCGCCATTTCTCTGAAGGGCGCCCCTCACCTGGGCACTATATTCCTCTAGGATTTCAAAAGGAAATCGACCGACCATGTTTTGTTCTAACTGGGACATTGGTCACTGTTGGGGAAAGATCAGATCAAAGTAGGATGATTATGAGGAAATTTTGGTTTTAATAGGATTCTTACTTACTTCCTATTAGAACTGAAACCCTATTAGCCTTCCTTCCAGTGATAATGGTCGGCAATTTGATTCTCATTACTTTAGGAGCAAATGTGCCAACCTACACATTCGCGACCACTTCACTTCGGTAGCCCACCCCTAGACTAACGGACTGGCTGAAAATGCCAACAAAACTATATTAAAAGACATTAAGGCCAGGCTCGAAAAAGCCAAGGGTAGTTGGCTCGAGGAATTGCCCAGTGTACTATGGTCACATCGAACCACTGCGAGAATCACCATCGGTGAGACTCCTTTCTAGTTGGTGTGTGGCACAGATGCCGTAATTCCTTTGGAAGTCGGCAACCCCTCTCTCCGAGTCATCAACTTCTCGCCTGAGGCAAATGAGCAGAAGCTGCTAGAGAACCTCGATATGGCAAGCGAGTTACGGGAGATCGCCGGCATTCGAGCCACAAAATACTAGCGATGCATCACTCAATATTACAATGCCAAAGTCTGACACAGGCACTTCGGCACAGGAGACTTCATCCTGAGGAAAGCCGAAGCCTCTTGACCACTGGAAGTGGTGGAAAAGCTAGCCCCTAATTGGGAAGGCCCCTACCGAGTGGTCGAGATGCTTGGGAAGGGGCATATCGACTGTCTACCATGGAAGGAGCGCCTATCCCCTGGACGTGGAACGCGACAACATTATGAAAGTTTTATTTTTGAGCTTTTCTCAAAAAATGTAAGCAACATATGGCAATAACAACTTTCCTTTTCCATTCATTAATATTTCTTCATACATTAGATAGGTCACAGCCAATACAATACATATCCAAAAATAATGATAATACATCCATTGGTACTATAGTGCGAGCTGATTACTCGGCTCAAACACGGCTAGCCCCCCTAAGCCAAGCCACTGACTCGACATTGTGTAGAAACTGGCTTGGATAACGTGATGGCTGACCCTGTTGGCTCAGGAAGCTTAGAGAAAAGGTATCAGAGGAAGAAAGGAAGAAAGGGAAGGAATGCCTGGACGTCGGGAAAACAAGAGAAGGCCTCCTCTACCAACTCTTTGGAAGGCACAAGGTCAGAACCCAAACAGAAGGCAAGCACCCATGAGTGGTGCAAGCAAGGGTCAAGCTATGAGAATCCTCCAAAGAGTGAAAGAAAAAAGAAGTTAGTTGAAGAGCAAAAGAGGGAGAATAGAGGAGTGAGAGAGGTGAGGAAGGAGCAGGGCGAGGCCGTAGTGCCAAATGCCCCACTCCCTCGAGCCTCCTTTCACTTCTACCTTCCTCCTAATATAGGGGCGGCAGTCCAGAAGTTGGGAAAAGGCATGTTGCTATGTGCTGACCCTTATCCTATGCTACCAGCCCATTTCTAACCATTCTTCTACACCGGAGTAGCAAGAACACCCCTACGGCTGTCAGGGTCATCGTCTTTTGGGTCGCCCTCCATGTTCTGCTGATAAGCCCCCAGCATGAAAGGCAGACACTTTGCGAGAAGGGAGAACGAGGAGAGACTGCAAAGGAAACCTTAAGCATTGAAGAGAGGTGGAGACGCCCTTTGGGAACTTTTTATAGGCCGAAAGGGGGAACCCCCACGTTAACTGACTCTCCCCTTGAAAAAACGCGAAAGCTAGGAACCTTTCCCTAAGGGAAATTACTCTGTTTCCCTCACTGGACCTCCCATAGGGATATGCAAAATGACAAGTCATTTAAAGCATGGAAAGTGGAAAGGTGGTAAGGCGGTAGTGCCACGCCAGCTGCTTGGCCAATCAGCATGCCAGATGCCTACAAAACATATAAAATCTCCACTTTTCCAGGCAACTGCAGATACGGTAGTCAAATCGTGCTAAAGGCTGCAAAGAATGGTCAATCCAGACCCTGAAAATTACAGCCATTGTATATAGAAAGGAAAAATCTTACATAGCAACATTCAAAAAGAAAAAGAACTAGCACATCGAGCTCGAGTTCCTCCTAGTCTACAGTGATGGGGGACTCCGAAAGGCCTGTGGCCTTTCCTAAGGCTTGACAAATGAATGACCTTCAGCGCCAGGAGATCTGCCCCTGGCATCCTTAGTGGTGGCCAGTCCGGGCATTGACCCCACTCGTGTGGGAACTACCTTGATCATGTTCCCTCCCGAGGTAACCGGAGTTGGAGATCCCTCTACTGAAGCGGAGGCATCCTTGCTCCCCCCTTCACTCGAAGTCGGAGAGGGAGACTCTGCAGTATCTTCATCCGAGTCCTAGCACTACCCGAAAGCAAAAATGAGCTCATCGAGCATTTACTGCTAGTCCTCGATGACCACCTAAAGGAAGCCTTGGGTGAATCCCTTCCGCAGCCTCCGGTGGTCATATGTACATGATCATGACGGGTTTTGACTTTACACCACCACTGTAGGCTGCTCAACAAGGCTACGGTGAGGACTGGCTCGACGTCGCCATGGATGTTGTGCACAGTGACCCAAGTGGAGGAGACGAAGCAGATGCTGCGGATGATCCCCATCTTGTTCGTCACCTTCGTGCCCAGCACCATGCTAGCCCAGGTCAACACACTCTTCGTGAAGCAGGCCGCCACCTTGGACGGGCAGATAGGGACCCACTTCAAGCTTCCTCCCGCCAGCCTCGCCGCCTTCACCACCCTCACCTTGCTCATCTCCATCGTCCTCTACGACCGCATCTTTATCAGGACCGTGAGGCACTGGACAAAGAACCCCAGGGGCATTACCATCCTCCAGAGGATGGGCATCGGCTGCGTCCTCCACATCTTGATCATGGTGACGGCCTCCCTCACCGAGCGCAGGAGGCTACACGTTGCTAGGGACACGGGGGTGGTGCAGACCGGGGGCCAAGTGCCTCTCAGCATCTTTGTGCTGCTGCCCCAGTTCTTGCTTGTGGGCATTGCCGATGCCTTCTTGGAGGTGGGGAAGATCGAGTTCTTCTACGACCAGGCCCCAGAGAGTATGAAGAGTTTGGGCAGCTCCTTTTCCTCGACGTCCACTGGGGTGGGGAACTTCCTTAGTAGTATTATTTTGTCCAGTGCGGTTCGCATCACCGGGAGGAACGACCACAAGGGCTGGATATTGAACAATCTCAATGCTTCTCATCTGGACTACTACTACACCTTTTTTGTCATCTTGAATGTTCTGAATTTTGTCTTCTTTCTCATCGTCTCTAAGTTCTACGAGTATCGAGCTGAGACGACGGAATCTGTAGATGCACTTGGGGATGATGAAGCCATGGTGACCTTGGACGGCCATAAGTACGGAGAACTGGCTACCCGATCGACTTGAGCACAGCTTCTACTCGGAAGGCCAGTGGAAGAAGCCAACATTTCCTTAATGAGCCAAATAGCAATAAGTCATTAATGGGCCATGGTTGGACTTTTTTTGGATGCTGCCCATTGCTTGCGAGCTGGATTGGTAGAAGTTACCATGCGTTGATGCTACTTTGGGTAGAGGGGGAATGCTAGACACGACCTTTGGCGAGCATATGGAATAAATGTAGGAATTTGTCACATGAAGGTTGCTAGTTGATGATCACTATCAATTACCCCAAGTTTTAACATTGCAAAGTTGGACATGTATGCAAGTACTTGAAATCCCTGGATCAAGCTAGCATCCAATATTTGAAGTGATTACTATGTTTGAGAATCACACATATATGTGTTAAAATTGGTTATTGTTTGTGTGCGCCGAAAAAAGCATAATTGAAATATGAGTATAAGATCGACAGATTGTCCCATGCATAATTAAGCTCTTTGACTAAAATTTAGTGGTTTTTCAGATAGCTACCTAAATTTTTGTGGGGATAGTTACATGTATACCCTTAGAATTATTATTTTCTACTCTATATCTCTATATTCTACATATTAGTGTATATACCCCTATATTAATTATTTTTCATCGTTTATTCACCAGCCATTTGCTACAAATTGTTTAATTTAATTTTAGGTAAATTAAAACGAAAGAAAAAGACTATTCTATCTTTGTTAATATTCTCACATAATTAAAATAATAACTTATATATCCCTATGATCTTTCATATTACCATGTATATCTCTTTAAAACCTTTTATTTTACATGTTCAATGGAACATTTGGATAACTTTGATAGTCTTAGAGCATGAGAGGTATAACGGAACAATATATTCTTTGATATGAGAGCATGCATGACAATATCAAGAATCCGACGATATAGAGTAGAATAGTTAAGATTTTAGGGGGGTATACATAATTATTCTATTATAGTACATCTGAAATGATTTTACATAATATTATATGTAAATAATTTTTCGGATGAGTATTCTACAGGTATACAACCCTAGCATTATTTCAACAAGTCAAGGGAGTTTTATTCATGTACATAGAATAGATACATGGACCGTTTAAATATATTGAAGTTTTTACAAACATGTAGTCTTTTTGGAATTATATTATCCGCTATCGCAGTTGCTCAAAGTCTCATCCCTTGTCAATGTTGGATAAACCTCACACATCATATCGTATTATGATTCAATATCTTGGATCTGATCCGTTCACATCTCTCCACCATCTGGATCCTACAGTCCGTTGCCACGACCATTAACTTTTCCCCTATAATGGATGCATGTTCTGAAAGCTTCTTCAGGCTGCCGCCACCGTCACTAGTCTACCCACATCTGCCATGTGTCTGACTTTTCCTAGACAGCTACCCCCTTCAAACCACCTAAAGGGGCAAAACTAATAAGTCGGCGGGTTCCCTTCGGTGTCAGTTGTCCTTCACCATGGAGTCGTTTCGTGGAGGGGAGCAGCGCATAGGAAAGCATGGTAGGGGCACTCATGGCGGTGATGCACTAGTTGGGGAAGTCATATGGCCAGATTGCTGAAGACACAGGCCTCACACAAAGGTGTATATGGCCTCACCCAGTTGCTCTGGCAACAAGCTTAGGTGAATTCGGGGACCATATCGGTGTTGCGGGCGGCACTACAAGAGCTCTCTGACAGGATGGTGGAGGAGATGATGAGGCCGCTGATGCGTTTGTACTACCTGAGCCTCATCCAAGATCCAGTCATCTACATGTCCGCCTACTGGCCCCTCCTGCGAGGACCTTCTTTGTAGGACAATAGTTAGGCTGTTTTGGGTTGGTGGTTGTTGAGTGCACTTGAACTTATAAAGAGGTATCGACCAAGAGCACGCTAGCAGGGGTGACATTAAAGTGCTATGCACCCCAGATTTTATGCGATGGACTATTCTGTCGTAAAATAGCGACGGATTAGTGGCTATTTCGGACATCTTTCATGCTCGGATCGGCGCAATCCGGGGTCGTTTCGGAGGCCCAAAGGCGTTCCGCCACTTTTTCCACGCGTTTTTTCCATTTTCGATCCGGTTTCTGGCAAATCTTTCGGCACACCGTTGCGGGCGAACATGATCATTCACCCGGGCGTGAGTGGTACCGTTGCGATCGGTGCCTTCCGAGGATTGCAAAAACGTGATTTTCTATTTTTTGGTATTTTTTTGAATTTTTAGATTTTCTATAAATATCAAACTTTTTCTCTTTTTCTTATTCTTCTTCTTCCTTCTTCTTCTTCTTCCTCCCACCGTGAGTGCCCCCTCCTCTCTCCCTTCGACCGGCGATGATCGCGGCGAGCTACCACCGGCTACAGATGGCATGGGGCGACGGCGCGGCCGCGACGGGGACGGTGTGGTGATCGAGGCGACGTAAAGATCGTGGGATTTCATGGAAGGAACGAGGGTTTTCAAGACGTTCTTCACGATTTGGGCATCGATTCGGTGGAGCATTCGCTCCATTGAGGTAGGGTGACGTTCCCTTGCTCCCCGCGTTTCATTTCCGTGGTTTCTAACTAGTCGTGAGGGCGAGAGGGGTGTTTTTGAGCGGGTTAGGGTAAAACCATAATTTGGGGAGCGATCGCTCGATCTAGCGATTCACTAAGTTTTTGGCCAATTCGAGGTCGTAGAATCATGCTTAGGGCTATTGGGGAGCTTCCCCATTGATTTTCCCCTCTCCCGTGGAGGTATGGGGGCGTGGCTGGCATTTTTGGGCTTAGTTCACCGTTTCACTGTCGGGACGATATAGCGGTCGTCCCAGTAGCCGTTATGTGCATAACGCGCCCAGGTAGGGGCGTTATGCTCTGTGGGTTTTGAGTCTGGCCTTCGTGGGTTTCACAATCCCACGACTGACCGTTATGTTCAACATAACGCCCCGGTGTTGGAGCATTATGGGCTTCCGACCGTTGGTTTTTGACCGTTGGGGGTCCTGGCCACATAACGTGCCTAGAGAGGTCCGTTATGTCCTAAGACGCCCCAGGGAAGGTGCGTTATGCTTAACGCCCTTACCTTCCATTTAAACGCACCGGATATGCTCCGTCAATGTCTATAACGCGCCAAGAAGACTGCGTTATAGTCTGTTTTCACTCCGTGACATGATGCACCATGGATGGTCCGTTATGTACATAACGCCCCTAGAGGAGTGCGTTATGTTCCCTTCCGTGACTTGGGGCTTAACACACCTGTGTTGGTCCGTTAAGCACTATAACGACCCTGGGCAGGCGCGTTATAGTCTAGTTTCCCCTGGGAATGATGGACGGCTAGGTTGGACCATCTTTCTCGCACGCGCGGCCGTGGCTTAGCCGTGCATCCTTGAGCGGCCAATAATGGACCGTTCATCATCTGAGGCCTAGCCGGTGGTTTCTTTTATGCCGATTCGAGTCCTGGGAGAGCAGACCTCGATCCACGTACTGACCCGTGGTCTGACTGATGTTAGGCATCATGTGGGGACCAAGTGTGGGGCATCGTGGGGGTCCCAGGATGTGGCATCTTCGGCTCACGTCACCATAAGTCGGTGTTGTATGAGGAGCGATCTTCATACCCGTCTACCTTCGGAGTCATTTTTCGTGACTTGAGGGTCTGTACTTCATACGACCCATCCACTAGTCGTAGCTTCCACGGCACGCGTGTGTCGGCCCACTGCGAGCACTGGTGTGGCGCACCCGAGAGAGACGATGAGTAGGATGGTTACCGTAGAGCCCCCACGTACCGCCGAGTCTGGGCTGGTGGAGGAATTACTAGCTAGAGGATAGACCTAGGGTGTATGGTCTGAGTGTGCACACGAGGCTGAGGGTTCGGACCTGCGCTGATGAGCGCGACCTCAGCTAGTCCTTGTTCGTGGTATTTTGGTTACTGTGTGTGTCTGAGTCTCGCGCTTGGGGTGTTGTAGCTAGACACTTGTGACGCGGTGTAAGACGTCAGAGGACGCATCCGGTCGTTCTTCTAGTGAGAGGTGCTCCTGTCTGTCGGTAACTGTGGACTCGAGTTTTGACAGACCGAGGTTCAGTAGTACGGTACTGTTAGAATAGACGGTTTTCCCATTTATTTATTCCTGCTTGTTGGTTCTACCATACTCCTGTTAACTAGAGTAGCTTTATTGCTTTGTAGGGTTAATTTTTCTACTGTAACACCGGGTTTTTTCGTGCGAGGTAGGGGTTTGAGGGATCCCTACTGAGCCTATGAAATGAGGCTCATCCCCTGCCTGTTTTCACCGTGTTTCAGGCGAGACAAGCACTTCAGGTAGTGCGACAGGTGTTCAGCGTCGTTCCAGTAGCCGAGATTAGTGCCAATTGCCAGAGCCGGGGTATGTCCCATGTACTTGTACTTTCTTTTCAAGTGTTGGTTCTCCTTCATAAGAGTCTCAAGAGTCACCTCTTGGACTTCATTGGCCGGAGGGTCATTGTTGATCGGTTCCACATTGACGGGAGCGGCTCGATCGTCGATGGGAACTTCCTCCACTCGCGTCGATGCCTGAGGTCCGACAGAAGTGCCGACGTGGCCGACAGGAGCCGGCTGCTGGGTCGAGTGACGCGGCCTCCTGAGTTAAGATATAGGCTGGTTCAGGTCCTCAGTCTGAACCTCAGGCTGGTGTCCGATGGCATAACACGCGAACACCTTGACCGCATCACTGAGGAGCCGGACTGTCCGCTTCTTCTGAGAGCGCCTCTTGGGGTGGACGGGTGTCCCCAGCCTATCAAAGATCGAGGTGCGTTGCAGAGGAGTCTCTGTCACGGCATCTGCCTGAGGAGAACTCAAGGCTGGATGTCAGTGGGGCCCAGAACGAGCCCATCTCTACCTTCGCCTGTCTGAACGAGAGGCACCGAATGGCTGGGCACCATCTGACGATGCAGCTGTAGAATCAGTCGGGTCTTGCTTGGCGCGACATCCTAGTGCCTGAAAGGGGTTGCTAAGATGCGCCTTCCAGACAGCTTGAGCTTCCTTCGGGATAACCCAAATTCTTCTCAAGTCAGACTGTTGGTCTCCCTTGTCACTGTCTCTTCGATAGGACTTGCGAGCTCAGACACTGAACCGATGCTGGTGTCTCTGGGCCGCTACGGGAGCATCTGCCCTTCTGAGTTCCACTTTGTCTTCTCGCGTTTGACGCAGAAGGCTAAAGCGGTTGGTAGTAGGGACCGTAGAGGCGATATGCTCTGGGGGTATGATGGGTTCGCTCCCATCCAGGTGAATCCGTAGATTCCCGACAAGAATGGTCTTGCTGGAGTTACTGGTGGCAGCGGCAGGTCGCTTGCCTTTACGGCCACGACGATGCTTCTTCTGGGGAGCCGAAGACGATTCTGCTCCAAGGTGTTAGACCTAGAAAACTTGGCCTGTAACTGCTGGTGGCACAAGGCTGTCGACCGAAAACACTAGAATCGTTCCCCAAGACCCAAAGTTCACAGTGGAGGCTGGCGGCTGGGTGGCCCGAGTGTAAGCCCTCGCCGAGCCGATAACAGTGTTGCAGATGCTCACAATGACGTGCTTGCACCCGGAGTTGTCACTGCAGGGGGTGCCGAGATGCCAGCGACCCGAGGCCTTGAGCCTAGTTTGGGAACTGGCGTGACTGAAAGGTGGGATACAGGGCCTTCAGTCCACACCGGGGTCATCACGTCCCATAGAGGCAGGCCTGTACTGGGAGTCGGCGTCGTCGAGTTGTAGGGAATGTTCCCCCATGATGGAGTCGAGGGGTGCGGAACCTGACGCGGATCACTCACGCAAGGCGTCATCCGCGGGAAACCATGGGGTTGCATGCCCGGTCTGCATGTTGAGCAGCCTCAAACCGGGGGTTGATGCACCGAGTGAGGCGGTTGCACTTTAGAAATTCTGGTCGAAAGGCCCGAATGAGATACTGGGGAGCCCTGCCCCCGGGTCAGGAGACCCATGCGAGGAGATGGCTGGGCTGAGGCTTGGGGCTGACGGCCCGAGTGAGGCGCTGAGGAGTCGGGCACTTTAGAGTAGAGACCCACACCAGATGCCGACTCAACCAAGGCCCAGGGCTGGAAGCCCGAGCGAACTGTAGTGGTGGGGATCGGGACTCGGGGCGCAAAGCTCGCGTCGGGAGCCAGTCGGAACTGGGCCCGGGGGTTGGTGTTAGCCCGAGCGGGAGCTGGTCCGGAGCCCCTACGGGGGCCAGCAATAGGTGACCCGAGTCTGACGCTCAGTCTGGCCGCTGAGACTGGCGGTGGGTGTGGTGCATTGACGGCGCCAGAAGAGACGGGAGCAGAGGGTAGCGGTGGAGCCACCACAGGGACCACACCCAAGAAGTAGGGCGATCCGATGACCGGGGTGAAAAAGTAATTGGCACCGCCAAGTAGCCCACCCGTGCATGGGTGGCGATGACGATGGGACCGTAGGTGATGGCCACTATAGTTGTTGATGCGCCGGACAAGCAGAGGCGACGGCTACTAACGATCGTCGAACACGATCCGACAACTGGAAGGCAAACTAGAGGCTGCTGGAAAGTGCGAAGAGGTGCTCTCCTCCTACCTCTCCTGCAAGGACAGGAAAAGGGCACCAGGACTTCAGAGTTGGCACAGGCTTTCCCTTCGGCAGAAAGAAGGAAGGCAGGAGACGTCCCACCGGGCGTGCCATCCTTTTGTTCGCGCGCGGCGGGGTTTCGCTGGCGCGGTGCATGTGCGGTGACCGGAGTGCGGGGTAGGATATAGCTACGGGAGAGATGCCAGAATATAGTGTGCTTCGGGCACTCCCTCTCATGGTCATATCTTTCTGTTGGCCGCCGACTTCGGCCCGTTCGGTTCGCTATTGTGCTTGTGTGTGTAGGTCCGAGGTTGTGTCACATCATTTGGCTTTTACCTTCCTCTTATGGAGTGCAAGCCCCTGTGCACATTCATTTTCCAATGAATAAGACTTGCAAGTTTCTTGGCTTCGATGTATGTCTTCTTGTGTTTGTTGTCTCTCGCAGAGGGTAGCTGGAGAGTCCGCTCAACCGGATGAGCTAGGCTCAAAGCCAACACCTTGAAGACTATTTCTTCTCAGGCTTGTATCGTTGGTCTCCCTCCACCGTCTCCTTCTATTGTCCTCCCTTTTCCTTTTGCTATCGAGGCACTTCCTGCTTCAAGGTTGTCCCCTTCATTACCTGATAGTCTTGCCAACCTACGTTGAACCCCTACCTTCCGTACTGATTTGGTGGCCCTCATCTTTGATTTAGTGGGGTGGTTCAACCCTCAACCGGTGGCTCCTCGTTGTCCTCTCCTCTTTCAGTCTTTGAAGCCCATCCCCTCTCTATGTCACCAGAGAGGGTTCCCCATTCAAGAACAAACCCCTCATATCCACCATTGACCCATCTAGAATTTGATCCGGTGGGGTTACTTTGCCCTCAACCAGTGGCTCCTTTGTGGCCTTCCTATGATACGGTGGAGTCCCTCCACCCTGATCCGGTGCCATTTTGCATTCTTTTGCAGCCATCTTTCATCCCTTTCATAGCCTTCATTCCATGGCCTGTTGGCCCTCATGAATCGGTGGCCCAGCCGCCCTCCCAGTCTCTTGGTCTGGCGGCTCAGTCGTTCTACGGCCTTTGATCCGGTGGCCTTCATCCCCCTGTTGATCCGGAGCCTCGCACTCTTTTGGTCTGATGGCACCCTTAGGACCCTTTGATCTAGTGGCCAGTTGGCCCTCTTGATTTGGTGGCCAGTTGGCTCTCTTCATCCGGTGGCTTCACCTCTATTTGATCTAGTGGCGCCCTTAGGCCCTTCATCTAGTGGGCAGGTCCACCTCCCCACCTTTGTTTGATCCGGTGCCACCCTCAGGCCCTTCATCCGGTGGCCAAGTCCACCTCCTCACTTGCTGGCTGATCCGGTGGCCCGGCCTTGCACGAGATCCGATGGCTCCGTCTTGTGCATGATCTGGTGGCCATCTTCCAGCTCGATCCGGTGGCACACCACCCGCTTGAGCCGGTGGCTCCATTTCAACCTGATCTGGTGGCTTTACCACCTCCCTCTTGGTCTGGTGGCTTGGCCACCTCCCTTCATCATCTGGTGGCTCAACCACCTCCTCTTGGGATCTGGTGGCCCGCCATCTTCTTGCTGATCTGGTGGCTTAGCCACCTTAACTCTCGATCCGGTGACTTTGCAGCCCTCTACTTCTTGATTCGGTGGACTCTACCTCCCTGCCCTATGTCTCAGCTGTGAGCCTATGTCTTCTGTCCATTGGTTTGTGGGCTTCCTCAAGGTGTTACCGCTTTCGTGGGCACCTGTACTTTTGGGGCAAGTCACTCCTTGTGGATGTGTACCCGCTTTACCCCTCCCACATCCGGGTCCAGGGGAGATGCTGCTGAATTTTTTTTTCAAGAATAAACACATATTAAAAATACAAAGGGAAGCAACAAACAAATAGAATAAATAACAGCAAGGCACTCTGACTGAAGCAAGGGAACTGTGGAAGACACGAAGAGGATTTAGCACAACAACCACCGCATCATTTGGACGAACACGAACATGGTCATCAATTGCATGAACAAGAAAGAGAACTAATTAAATTTTTATACATGCATGTCATGAATAAAAGAGGTTACTCCTCCCCGCATATAGTTGCATCTTTGTGTCTCATGTGTGCTTGCTTTCCACGATCCTGCGGTATATAAAATGGTGACGAGTGGAAGATCAGATTATGTCCGGTCAAAAATTGTCCCTATGCATGAGGAACTACCTCCGCCTCGTACCGGGGATCGATTCCCAAACTCAATTACGTCTTGTGCATGCTTGAACCCATATGTGACTTTCCAAGTGAAATCTAAGAGAAACTCGAAGAAGAACCCGAAAGTGACTCTCTTAGGGGTTTTCGACCCTTGGGAGGGTCGGTCGGTCAGTTCGGTAGCCCGAACCCACCATGTTCCATAAAAAAAGGAAGAATAACAATGAAGAGGCGGGGGGGGCCTTGGGCATTCATCCTGAATAAAAAAATGGATAGATGAATATTAAAAAAACACAATTGGAATAAAACTCACACATAAGTGGAACTAAACTAACAAGATAAAAACGCCAAACTCATGGCATACACTTTCAGAGATCTGCTCTCTTCTTGGACCCTGTGGAGGGAATATCGATGTTGCCCTATAGGCCGACCATGGACCGTGGAGATTATTCCCCAGCATAGTCATGAGCCGGCATCGAGGCCCGGGCCTCTCAGCTTCACTATGGGATTCTATCCCCTACAACTCAGTGGTGTCGACTCCCAGCACAGGCCTTCCTTTATGGGATGTGATAGCCCTGATGTTGGTCGTGGGTCCTCTATCTCACTCTCTAGTCTTGTCAGCTCTTGGTATAGGCTCACAGCCTCAGGTTGCCGGCGCCTCAGCACCTCCAGCAATACCGGCCTCTGGTGCCAGAGAGTCATCTCGAGCATCGGCAACACTTCTATCGGCTCGGGAGAGAGCCTACACCCTAGTCACCCAGCCGTCGACGTCCACTACGGACTTCGTGTCTTGGGGGCCGATTCCAGCATTCCCTACTGACGGTCCTTTGCTGCCAGCTGCCATGGGTCGAGTCTTCTCGGTCTACCATCTTGGAGCGGGATCTTCTTCGGGCCCCCAGAAGAAGCGTCGCCATGGCCGCAAAGGCAAGTGACTCGCCGCTGCAACTAGTAACTCCGATAAGATGATCCTTGTCGGTGATCTACGGATTCGCCTCAATGGGGGTGAACCAATCATACCCCACGAGCAGATCATCCCTACGGTTCCCACCTCTAACTGCTTCAGCCTCCTGCGACAAATGTGAGAGGACAAAGTAGAAATCAGAAGAGCAAGCTTCCCGACAGTAGCCCGGAGGCACCCACTCTAGCCCGATGCACGAGCTCCCAAGTCCTATCAGAGGAATAGCGACAAGGGACACCGACAACCCGACTTGAGAAGAATCTGGGTCACCCCTGAAGAAGCTCAAGCCATTTGAAGGGTGCACATTAGGAACCCCCTTCGGGCGCTCAGATGCGGCATCAAGCGAGACGCGGCTGACTCCACAACAGTGCCGTCTGGCGATGCCCAGTCATCTAATGTCTCTTCCCCAGGTAAGCGGAGGTAGAGACGGGCCCATTCTGGGCCTCAACAGTATCCGACCCCGAGTTCTCCTCAGGTTGACACCGTGGTGGAAGCTCCTCTGCAATGCACCTCGGTCTTTGACATATTGGGGGCACCTGTACGCCCTAAGAAGCAATCCCAAAAGAAGCAGACTGTCCAGTTCCTTAACGACGCGATCAGGGTGTTCACGTGTTACGCCACTGGACACCAGCCCGAGAAGTAATCTGACGATTTGAACCAGTCGCTGGTCCAGCTCAGGAGGCCATGCCATCAGACTCAGCCTCTGGCTTCGGTAGGCCACGTCGGCACTTCTACCAGACCTCAGACGTCGGAAAGAGCAAAAGAAGTTTCGATGTAGGATCGCGCCGCTCCCGCCAATGCGGAGCCTATCAATAATAATCCCCTAGCTAATGAAATCCAAGAGGTGACTCTCGAAACCCTTATGAAGGAGAACCATCACTTGAAGGCCCTCCTGCAAGACTTACTTCAGGAACGTGACCTTCACCCCTAGCCGCCTACCAGACCTTCGGCCGAAGCATTAGTCCCGCCAGTTGGGCACAATGGTGTCAACGTCTCAGCCGTGACTGTCAGAACCCTGACAACGATTGGGTTTGGAATACCCCTGGCTGAAGCCCAACCACGGCCACCCAACACTCCAGTGCCAGAGAATCTTATGGCATAGTGTCAGATGATCGAGCTGATTGTCGAGACAAAGCTCGCCCATGTAGATATTTTAATCTACCCCGCCCCCCTAACTAACTATGCTAACATGTATAAGTATGACCATGAAAGTAACATGATAGCATGAACACGCATGGTAGATAATGACCAAAGAGGCGATGAAGAGATAGGAAAGACATACCGTGATCGCCACCCAAGGTTAACAACGCCAAAGGATGTGAAACAGGAGAGAACGACACCGTGTACCTTGGAAAATGATGAAGAGTTGATTGCGCTTGATGAAGGGATGCGGGGAACATCGTGGATTACACCTCTTCTCCTTCCAACCAGCTAGAGGAAGAAGGCCTCACGTTGTATCAACAATCTCCTGCAAAACAAAGCCACAAAAAGAGATAAAACCCATTAGAATATGAGTGTAGCATCAAATCCTAAAGTGATAAAATAGTGCTAGAAAAGGGGGAAGAATGCACCCAGGGGAGATTTTTAACCCCTGTGGAAGGGTGGAAATAATAGGTGGGAGTGTTGTGCATGCATGGATATGAAAAGCATGAATAATCACATAGTATAACTGCGGGGATAAGCGACACAAGATGGAGAAAAATGCATGCAAAATAAAACTGTGCAGAGACTTAAGTGTAAAGACTGACGATTTGTTAAAAGTGGGAGAGAAGAACTAAGCATGGAGATGCGGAAAACAAGACCTAAGTGATGGAAATCGAAGAAGATACTCCCCTCTTCAGGTCAGGTCGAAGGAGAAGGTAGATGGTCTGGCGTGGCTCCGCCCTGAACCGACGAAGAGTACCCCGTCACGGAAAGAGGCCAATAGAATAGCAAGGGAACTTTATCTCTTGAAGCTGCCTCACGAATGAGCCAACACACATCTCCAATTGTCTCGCTTTGCTCGGCCAGTGACACCAAGTCCAAATGGCCGCAAGAAGACAGATGATAATATAACTCAAGATGGTCCATCCCCCATCCATCAGCATACTTGAAGGAAAGAAGAAGAGGCTACCCCATAATGACTTCGGTCGGGCCGCCTACTAAAAGCCCATGAGAACGAAGAAATGTAAACAACCAGGGGGTATTGCTATAGAGTGCATCCCGTCGACCTTCCCCTCTAATGAAGGTCCTATAAGGATAGAGACTATCGGTCTCAGGACACCATTCGGCTACGAAAGGGATGGGCTCTTCCACTGGCAGAGGAAGCTCCTGAAGAACTACCCGCTCACTACTCACGTGGCATAGCCCCTGAACTGTCTTCATGAAGACATCTTTGCTAATTTTGGGCAGCTTCGGCTCAGCCCTAGGCGAGCGACGCTTCACAGCTTTCCGAGCCTCTAAATAGGCCATTAATTCTATATTGGTCTAAGATTTTAGCTTCTTTAGATAAGGAGGACCATTGTTTAAAGCGAGCTCTGGCTGAGAATCTAAGAATCTATGCTCTACAATGGCCCAGCACTCCCGGCGAGAATTTCTATAAAATCTCGTTCGCGCGTTCCACCATTTGATATATTCTGGAGTAACGCGAGGGAAACGAGTAGGAGCTGGGACTCTGAATGAAGCCTCCTCCCGCTGGTGAAAGTAATCCCACCATACACGAGCCTCGTCATTTGCTACCTAGCCGGCTCGATGCCTATTTGACAGTGCAAACTGTGTGGAAGAGGGAGGAATATGCTAGTCATAACTAAAATTTTGACTGAATCGGAATGGGTAATATGGCTCCAGCCATAAAATGTCACTCTTCCAGAAGACTAGGATGATTGGTCTAATCGCTAGCGTCCAATCAACCAACTTCGGCTCCAGAATTGGCCTCGCACATTTGGCACCAGAAATGGGATGAACATACTCTTCTGTCTCAAAGAGACGACATCCTCACATCTTGTTCACAAGTGGGCTGGAGTGGGCCGCCAAGCTCCAGAAGTGCAGAACTCCAGGCGCATCGATCAGAACCTTGGTCAACTTTCCCCTGATGGTAAAAAGTTGCTAGGCTATTTGTGTCGGTTCAGCACTGGCAAACTCTATCATCCTCAGAGCAAGTCACGATGGTTTTAACCCACGAGGAGTAGCCTTGGGAACAATGTATAGTCCTAGGCATTGAAGAAATGTAACGGACAAACCGTCCGTAAATTCCTGAGGAGATGAAATCGGTGCAAGTCTCCCAACATTTTGTAAATCAGGCACAATGCCACAGGGCAGAGAGAAAGCTTTGTGCCCCAAGCCATCTGGCAGGCTGGATAGATGGCCTCAGCTCTGATCACGCTCTCGTCACCTTGCAGGAGAGTGAAGGAACATATCCAATAGTTTAGATATGCAGCACAGTGCATGGCTGCATCAACACCAGTAGGGTTCGGGCCTCCTTGCTGCCCTTCTTTCAAAGCGGGCGAGAAAGCGGCTTGCCTCCGGACCCTCTTCTTCTATTTCAGAGCAGTCGACGCTACAGTGGGAAAGTCATCAAACTTTCACTCCCCGCCGAAGAAATATTGAAGCTAGGTGCCCATTCGCACATGCCTCTTCTCCCCAGGCTTGCGTGCTTCTCTAGTATCGTATGACGAGTGGCAGAGTGTACGATACGCCTTTATCAGGTAGCGATAAGTGAAGCCTGTTAGATACCGGCCCTCACCGTCTGTCTGATCCTTCAGCCAATCTGGTGAGTAGACCTCTTCATACGACTCACCGTCAATCGGCAAGCCACTCAGTTGTGAATGACTCCAGAGGTCTAAAGAGGTCTCTCCCTCTGAAGTATAGAAGGTGTTATATTCCGGACAGAACTCTTCAATCATACCGTAGCATAAACCCTTGGAGATTGGGTAGTGGTACCTCGAGATGTACACACTGTGGTATACGCTAGCCTTAACCAAGATAGGAGCATAGTGTTGTAGGATGTAGTCCGTGAACTCCACTGCTCCAGGTGTAAATGTATTGGCATCGATGGCCTTCAGCTTGCCACCTACAGAAATTTGATGCTTGAATCGGACCACCAAGTAGCCCAGCAAGAATGATTCTTCTCTATACCCCCACTTCAAAGGGGCTAAGAATAGACCAAATATCAGCTTCTCTCGGTCAACATGACCAGTAGTTTCGTTCCAGCAGGCGGGTGTAAACTCAGGCGCTCTAGTCAACAGTCCATCCTTTGGAGCTAAACCCTAGAGTCCGAGCACAGCACTCCATTTTTGGGGTTCACCAGGCAGGTAGATGGGCCTTCCCTGAGATCGGGGTATTATCAGCTGCGGATCCGAGAGTCTGACATTGAGAAGACTATGTTCCACTCCAGGTATGGGCATTATGAGTTCATGGTGATATCGTTTGGGCTCACCAATGCCCCTGCAGCATTCATGGATCTGATGCATAGGGTGTTTTTTCTGTACTTGGACCAGTTTGTGATCGTGTTCGTGATGACATCCTCATATATTTGTGGTCTGTGGGGGAGCATGTGCATCATTTGAGGGTTGTGTTGTAGACCTTGTGGGATCACCAGCTATATGCCAAGCTTAGCAAGTGTGGGTTCTGGCTTCGAGAGGTGCACTTTTTGGGGCACATGATTTCTGGTGATGGCGTATCCGTGGATCCGGCCAAGGTTGAGGCTGTGGTGCAGTGGCCGAGGCTGAGTTCCATTACAGAGATTCTGAGCTTTTTAGAGCTTGCAGGCTATTATAGGAGATTCATTTCACATTTTACTCGTATTGCGGCCCCGATGACCAGACTTACCCGGAAGGATGTGCCATTTGTCTAGACGAGTGAGTGTGAGCAGAGCTTTGTAGAGCTGAAGAGATTGCTCACTATCGCTCAGACGTTAGTGTTACCTTCAGGGTCAGGTAGTTTTGTGGTGTGTATTGATGCTTCCCGGGTAGGCTTGGGTTCCGTGTTGATGCAACATGGTAGAGTTGTGGCGTATGCATCTCGACAGTTAAAGCCACATGAGGAGAACTATCCTACTCATGACCTTGAGTTGGCAGTGGTGATTTTTGCTTTGAAGATCTGGAGGCATTATCTGTATAGTGAGAAGTTTGAGATTTTTGCTAACCTTCAGAGTTTGTGGTATGTGTTTACCCAGAAGGATCTTAACCTCAGGCAGAGGAGGTGGATGGAGTACATGAAGGATTATGATTTCACTCTGTCTTATCAGCATGGCTGGATGAATGTTGTGTTTGACACCTTGAGCAGGAAGGTGGTGGTCAGTCGGATACTGTTACAGAAGTGGAGGTTATGGGAGCAAGTGCCGACCATGACCTTTAGGCTCAAGGTCCCTTGAGATTAGGTTTTAACTATTCTCGCGAGCTTGACTATCACACCGGCTATCCGTTGTCAGGTGACCGAGGCTCAGCATGTGGACCCCGAGCTACCTTAGATTTTGTCAATGGCCGAGGTGGAGTTTGGTGAGGATGGAGCTGTGAGATTTAGTGGTAGGTTGTACATCCCAGCCGAGGAGCAGGTGAGGCACGTGGTGTTATGGGAGGCTCATGGGAGCCGGTATGTCGTGCATCTTGAAGAGATAGTTCTGGTGGGCTGGGATGAAGAGTATCTGTTGGCCCGACTGTATGTGGAGCAGGTCATTCTATTGCATGGAGTCCCTATCTCCATTGTGTCTGATCGTGATCCTCGCTTCACTTTGGGATTTTGGAGGAGCTTCCAGAGAGCTCTAGACACGGAGTTGGCGTTCAGTTTGGCATACCATGCATCCTCAATCGGACGGTCAGTCGGAGAGGACCATCCAGACTTTAGAGGACATGTTGAGGTCGTGTTGTCTGGAGTGGCAGGGAAGTTGGACCCACCATTTACCATTAGTGGAATTTACCTATAACAATAGCTATAATTTGAGCATTGGTATGGCTCCTTATGAGGCATTGTACGGGCGACCGTTTCGGACTCCGCTTGATTGGTTTGAGGTGGGTGAACCTATCTTGACAGGATCGAATTTGGTACAGCAGTGTGTTAAGGTCGTGTATTTCATTTGGTAGAAGATATTGGCGGCGCAGAGTCGGTAGAAGAACTATGTCGATGGGAGAAGGCAACCCCTTAGCTTTGCTGTGGGAGATCGGGTGTTTCTAAGGGTCTCTCCCATGAAGGGTGTCATGTGCTTCGGCAAGCTTGGGAAGATGAGTCCCCGCTACATTAGTCCTTTTTCCCATTATCGAGCGTATTGGAGAAGTTACTTATTGGTTGCAGTTACCCCCGGAGTTAGTTATTATGCTTTACGTGTTCCATGTGTCAATGTTGAGGAAGTATACGCCCGATGATTCTCATGTCTTGGAGGACTCTGTTTGGCCTGACGTGACCCCAGATTTGTCCCTTCCAGAGTACCTTATCCACATTGAGGATTGGCATGAGTAATGCCTATGGAACAATGTTATCCCCTGGTAAAGGTGGTCTGGCAACGTCACTCTGGTGGTGAAGCGTCATGGGAGCAAGAGGAAGAGATGCGACAGCAGTATCCCTACCTGTTCGAGTGAGTTCCCTTCCTTACTCCTATGCACTGGTTTTAAATTTCGAGGATGAAATTTTTTTAAGGGGGAGGGCTGTAATGCCCTGGGTTTTTCAGATATTTTTCAGATCAGGATCCGTGAGTTTCGGATCACTTTCAGGGGTCTCAAAGAGCGTTTTGCTTTACTTTCTGTGTGGATTTTCCCCCCGTATAATCTACGGAATCCTACGGTGAGTTTGTTTCTCAGTTCCCCGACTCACGGATGATATAGCAGCGATGTCCCTTTCGCGAGGGTCATTTCGACTATTTTTACGTATTTTTCTAAATTAATATATTTTTGGAGCATTTTATGAATTTTTAAAAATTATAAAATATTCAAATTTTCTTTTTATTTAAACCAAACCCACCCCGCCCTCTCTCTCTCAACTCTCACGTTCTCTCACTCTCTCACTCCTGTTCTCTCACGTTCTCCCTCCCGGAGGCGTCCGACTACAGGCGGACTGGCTCGTGGGCGAGGTGCCGACCGCGGGAGGCTGCTGAGACACGTGATGGAGCGAGGAATGGCATGGTTTGGGCGCGATCCCGAATGGCAGATTCGAAGTCGGCGGTTTGGTTCACGACGGCATTTTAGCGTGGATTAGTCACCCATGGCGCTCGGTTTCGTCGGTGGAGGTAGGGAGATGGACCCCCTCTGTGTTCTGCATGTTTTCCCTGTAGTTTTGCGTAGTTTGGTCTCCGATCGGGGGAGATCGGGCCAGTTTAGCATAAAGCATGATTCTTGGGGTTTGTAGGGTTCACCGAAAAATGGCAACCATTCGCGGTATAGTTAGTGTCAAAATGACCACTGGGATGTCTGGATCCCATTCACGTAGATTTCGTATCAATTGGTCGTCATTTAGGGCCAGTAGGAGTCCAGGAACCCCGGTGATGTGTTTTGGGTCGATTTGTCAAAATCGCCCTGATCTCGCGATTTAATGAGTTTCATTGGATGCATGTTGTGTTGTTGGACTCCCAGAGTGATTTCCCGTCAATTAGGTGTATTTCCCTTGCGCTACGGCGTGCATGGGGCGTGGAACGGGACGATTCAGTCATTTCACTATTTTGATCATCGGATGGCTTTAACAGTCCGACCAAAGGCCATTATGTGGATAATGGTCCCCCGATAGAGCGTTATGTATCGTTCGTCGTTCTTTGTCTTCTGAGGTCTTGGAGCACAACGGAGCAAGACTGGTCCGTTATGTGAGCATAACGCACCTGTCTAGGTGTGTTATAGTAGGGTTATTTTCCAGGCCGACTATTGTTGTAAGCCCTCGACGATCGTGTTCACCTCGAAGACCGTGTTAGTCGATTAGCATAATAGACTCCTCCCCGTGCATTATGGTCAATATAACGCCCAGGTGCAAATCCGTTATGGTCTATTGATCGATGTTTGACTGGGTATGGCGGTTGATATAACGCACCTCACCCTGCGCATTTTGTTACTATGGCGGACTAGCCTTGGTCCGTTATATGCTTTTTGTCCTCGTTGGCATTTTGAAGTCTGTTGGGTGTAACGCACCTACCCTTGTGCGTTATACTAGTATAATGCGCCTATTGTGGTCCGTTATACTTCGTTTTGTTAGTGTATTTGTCTGTTGGGCATAACGCACATGTTCTAGTGCGTTATGTTGATATAACGCCCTTAGCTAGGTGCGTCATGTCATCTGTATGTGGTTTCGGGTCTGGTTGGCATAACTCCCCTCCCTTGGTGCATTATGTTGGTGTAACGCCCCTATGCTGGTGCGTTATAGTCCTGTTGGCCGTGATGGCCGTTGGTTGGTTCTGTGTTGTGTGTCCGTCTGTCTTAGGTCCTTGTTCAGGGCGGTGTCTGTCTGTCGGTGGTTGTCTGGATTGGTCGGTTTAGGTGACTGGCTGTGGTCTTTTCCTAGACTACGACAGTACCCTAACGACTCAATCTAGAAGCTGCCATTGTCCTTGTCTCTGGTCGCGTAGTGGCTATCTCTTGACTGCTGGGTTTCCCCTAGTAGTTGTCTGACAGGTTGCTCTGCCCAGAGTGTTGTCGTCGTCCGTCGCTCTTGTTCTTGTTGGTTCTATTTGATTGTGTTGCTGTGGCGGTGGATGTGTCAGTGTGTCGATGTGGTGTCTAGTTCCGGTCAACTCGGGGTCACCTAGTAGTTGAGAGGTAGTCTTGTTGTGTCTTGGCGACTGTGTCTAATTCGAGACATTAGTTCTGGATGTCTCGAGGTATCGTTCTACCTCGATTTACATGTCCAAGTGTATTGAGGGTTCTCAGTGCCCCCTCAGGTCTCCGTGCATCATTTTCCTAGAGTGTTATTTTCCCTGGCTTAGGATTAGAATGATTGGCGGCTTTGTTTTGCTGTGTACGGTGATCCTGACTCAGAGTTGTAGGACTCAGGGACCATTGTAGTTGTAGGTCTAGTTGCCTTGCCCCGAGGTTGTTGGTAGTCTCCTGTGCTACCTTCGGTGCTTTGAAGTGTGTGTTGCAAGGCGTTTTAGCCTGTCTGTACTTCGGCACTTGTGTTTTGAAGTCTCCGAGTTTTATGGCTCCTCTTTGGTTGGTGGCTTATGGCACGGTTTGGCATGACAGCTCTTGTAGCGGGGCACTCTTCCCGAGACATAATTTTTAAGCTAGTTCCGTGGGCTCCCGACCTTATCATAGCGTCCGCAGGGGAGAATACTAATTAAAGGCATGGCTTAATGGTCTACAGCTAGTGTGTGCACACGGGGTCAGGGGCTTAGGACTTATGTCGACGGGCGTGACCCTGACTGGTCCTTGCAGTGGTGGTTTCCACGTGGGCCTGCTACTTGGCCTTAGCTGTGGCAGACCATGTTCGGCTAGTAGTTGAGGCACTTGTGGAGCGAGTTGTGGTGCAGTGTAAGACGTCAGTGGACGTAGCTGACCGCTCCTCTTTCGAGTGACATGTTGTGTGACTCTCAACGTTTCTCGTGTGTCGTGACCTTCTGGGTTAGCCCTTTTGTGGCTGCACTCAAGGTCGGTGTCCGATCGCATGCATGACGTTCTTGTCATGCGTGTAGCAGTGTGCACGACGTCCTTGTTGTGTTGTCCATCATCTGTGTTGGTCGTCTATCTAGCCTTTTCCTAGGTTTCTTTTATCTATTTTGCAGGTTCCTTGCATTGGCAGTTTGGCAACTCCTGACTCTGTCAGCTCCGAGTCGCCCTCCTGCCCTTGCTTGGAGTAGTTTGAGGTACCGAGGTTAGTTCGGTAGCCATTGTCTAGTATGGCTTCTTCCTTCCCCTCTTCCTTAGCTTGTTCCTTACTCCTTCTCTCTGTTCTATTTCTTAATTAACCCTTTCGAGCCTTTTGGCTCGTGAGTGGTGGGCCAAGATTCGAATGGTATCTGATAATTCTCGGTATTCAGATCTTGGGTCATTACAGAGATGGCCACACTCTCGTCCACTAGAGGCTCTTGTGGCAGAGTAGACATAGGCCACTCAACCCCCAAAATGAGAAGGGTGTCCACCTCCTCCATAAAAACATCAGCTGAGACTACACCATGCCATAGAAAACCCAATGGAAAATGAAAAATACATACAACACTTTCTATAACAAACAAGGTGGAAAACCTAATAAAATTCACAACCTATACCTAAAACGGGCTCTACCACAGCCCCGGGAGCCTCCGTTGGAGTAGGGGAGGGCAACGACCTACCAACAGCTAAAGAAGTCTCTGTCATCTCTCTCTCCTTTGCCATCCTCCCAACAGGGGTAGGGGGCCTCTCGTGCTCAACTGCGACGGGAATGGGTATGTGCTCCCCCTCTGGCACCAGTGCTGCACAAAACAAGACTATCAACATCATACTAGATTATACAAATTGTCATCAAAAAGTAAGGGAAAAAATCTCTCATACCTGTCAAAGTCACATATGTCCTAGCCACCTCGGTCGGTGAGGCCCCAGAAAAAGAGGATCTCGAAGTCTCCCCTGTCTCCGTAGCGTCACTGTTGCTACTCGAGGAGACCTCAGAAGAAGTCCCTGATGAAATCCCAGGAGCATTAGAAGAGGAATGCCTTATTGATTGCCAAAGCAGCAAAATCAGCCCATCATTCGGCACTATAAAGTGGGCTAGCCAGTCAAAAGGTCTAAATGAGGCTCACCAGTAGGGGTACCCTCATCTGAGACACCCTCTATGTCGACCGCCTCTTCGACCTCTCCTGTTAGGGCTGTAGCTATAAGGCCCCCATCTGAAGCACCGACAACGTCAGAAGGGAGCTCGCCCGCCTATAAAGGAGACGAGGCACCTACGACAAACATAAGTAGAAGCCCAGTGATAGTAAAGATACTCACTATGAAAAGGGCAAACATACCATATAAATCACTAGTCACATGCCTGAAGGCCCATGGTCGAGGACCCAACCAGACCTACAATGTATGATGCGGGATGACGATGCGGACTCGACACCAATTTGATGCGGGACCTAAGACTCTATGCAAGCTCGCGATTGTCCCACGCGAGGGAGGCGTGCAGGTGTGCACGGTTGAGAAACCGGCAGTGAGTCTAGGGTACTCGACTCTTCCATCCTCGGATCGAGTAACCAGATGGGTTACACTCACTCTCTCATAGTGGTGATTGAAATGATATAACGAGCTAGATCCTAACACTCAAGCAGTGGCATACAAAAATATACGAAATAAGTAAATGAGACAAAGCGTGGCGAATGTACCTCCACACTCCAGGCGTGGGGAAGACGACCCCGGCCAAGCTTCGTACTGTCGGTACAAATATTTCACAATAATTACAACACCGGATTTACTACCCACTCCACGCAGGGAGGAAAAGAGCTACACGTGGGACCCGGGAGTATCGAGTTTGGGTCGGCAGGCAGCAAGGCAGTGGGTTCCGGGCAGTTGCGACAGCAGCTTCGGTTCTGTGATTTACTGGCTGGTAGGATAGCGAATAAGGATGTCCAAACGGACGTCAACCTCTAGAGAGCTTCTGAAGGCGGCGATCCACTGGGATGAAGGCAGTGGGCCCCGGGTCAACCCCCGGGAGCGGTGACTGCTGAATCTGCACCAGCATATTTCTTGAAGAAATACCTTTGGCTCCTCTTTCTATTGGCCCATTTCATAACAAGCATGCGTGGTCTGGCGAGAACAGCTGCTGAGACCAGATCTGAACTCGGATCGACATGAGACTAGTGCCGTTGGAAATCTCTTTCGACGATCGACGACCGTAGGGTGTTACAGGAATTTTATTAGGGATGGATATTCCGCGGGAGAATTTTGGAACAGACTGGCTCCCAGGTTCAGGGCAGACAGGACTGAAGTGGAACTGCCTAAGAACTTGGTGGATCTGGAAGCTGGGGACTTTATGGGTGAGAGAGGGGGATGTGAGGGAATAATAGTGAACGATAGTAAGTAAATAGAAGGAAAAATGTAAGGACTAGTAAGGGAAGAATAGTGTATAGCACTATCTCATGAATTGGCCGAACAAGCATGCAAGTATAGCAAGTAATGTAGAATCATAATATTCAGGAGGGAAATGAATGTCATGGACAACACGCTAGCTAGTACTCGGTGCAATGCCACATCTTGTCATTACAAACTTCCCGGGGCACAAGTACTTTTGGGCGCACCTCCCAGGATTAGACCGGGCCCTTTATGATGCGTTGGCATTGATTGGTGGATCCAAGATCCTAAAAATATCTAGACATTCATTAGAATCGGCGAAGATTTCCAAGGTGAAGTTAATGCAACTTATCTCTAAGACCAGTGTATCTCCAAATAATTTGGATGAGAAGTCATAAACATATGACTTGGAAGTCAATATTCTTGAAAAGGAATCATGAATAGGGCTAGATTTGTAGCACACAAGAATCGCGGAAAGCAAGTTCGGGAACAAGGTTGCGGTCATGCCAAGACCGCTAAAAGGAAGTGACGGTCTAGTCGAGACTGCTATCAGGTGGACAATCAACAAGGTTAACGTCGATGCAAGAGGGTCCACAGGTTGACGTACTAGATGGAAAAGGTGAAAACGGTCCACTAAGGGTTGCAATATGGGGGTCGCTGTCCAATGGAGGCCACTAACAGGTTGGGTCCAGTAAGGTGATTGCAGTCGACTCAACTAGACTCCCAATCTTCTTGAGGCTTGGTTGGACCGAACCAGGGTTCAGCCCACATATTCCAGGTTGATGGAGGTGCTTTGGTCAACTTGAATAGGGCTAGGTCGACTTGGAACAAGGGTAAGCCATCCTAACAAACTAGTACATAGGCCAGGCCAGAAAGAAAATGGCACTCCAGCCATGGCCGCTACCGGATGGTAGTGGTCCCAAAAGGGCCGCTTCTGGTTGGACAGGGCAGAACAGTCATACACTTGGTCTGCCCAAAACACGAATCGGTCGAGTCAGTGGGTTCAAGCTTTGGTGGTACAACTTGCCCGACATCCTAGTGAGAATCCTAGGCTCGCAGGGACTTACGGAGGTCTCATAGTAGTTCGACGGAAGGAGTATCCAACAGAGAGTCCCAACAATTACAATATTGTGGTGAAGAAACGTGAAAAATGAGAGCGATACGGTCAATGAACACCACCAGAGTGGCATGACTGTCAAACAACCTTAATACAGTATCCATATAGGAGCTGAACATCAACAATTTAATGAAATCATGGACAATTTAATCACAATTACTACTTATTTGGCATTAAGAGAGACAATCGATAAGTCATGATGTGAAGGGAAAAGACAATATTCCAACAGCTAGGATCCATATATAAGTAAGATTTATGTGTTCCATATAACCCTAATAGTTAGGTGCATTTTTACCCCATTCAGGCTGTCTAAATAGAGAGAAATATAAGTGAATAGAATAGTGATCAGATTGTCACCCGAGCGTCGATGAAGATCAGGAGAGGGCCGCTACCCTAGGGTAGCAATTGGTCAACGACCACTATCATGGCATGACATTCATATTTAAAAATTTTCCCCCATCAAGGGGAGACGGCCTATCGCGAGGCCGCCATTAGCATAAGATGGTTTGGAGGGAACCGCATATAAAAACCCTATTTTTTTTGATAAAGTAGGGTAGCGGTCTGCCAGGCGACCGCTAATTAGAGAGGCGGTTCCTCCAACGACCGCTATCATGATTCCCGTCTGAAACACCTTGCTTAGAACTCAAAATACGAGTGGTATGGTCAACAAAAATTGGGCAAAATGATGCCAATAGAAATAAGAAAAATTTTGTACAAAATAGTATGTTTAATTAGAACTTTAGCCTGCTAGCATCCTAACTTTAGATCGATATAAGGAAAAGGAATGCTATCGAAACCCTAATCTTGACATATCTTGCTTAAAAATCAAATTGCGGACTCTATACTAGACAGAAATTGGGCTATTTAGTATCAAAATGAAGGTAACTCGCAGAGGAACACGATGGTATAGGTTATTTAGGATTTGGCTTGCGAGAACCTACCTGACTTAGAAGAAGAAAGGGGTACCGACGTCGAAACCGCAAAGGAAAACTAGCTCCTAAACCCGACGTCTCCTCCCACGAACGTGCACACCAGCGGCCGCTGCTACCAAAGGAGGTTCTCGTGAGTATTGAGCATCATCTTATAAGGTTAGGGTTGTATCTATGGGTGTGATAAGGACGGGAAGAGTTGTGGAAATTGATCGCGCGCGATACTCATGCTTTGAGTGGATCGCGCCACCTCCGCTCAAAATTGAGCCGCTAGGGTTAGGGTTTTCACGGAGAGATAGAGGGGAAATGGGCTTCTATCCAAGGTCAATCGATTGGGATACCAAAATACCCCCAAATATTTCTTAGTCATTCAAGGATGTTTTTAACACATTTTAGAAGGGGTATTTGGGTCTTTTGGTCACTCCTCTATATATATGAATGTGACCTACGAATTTGGTGTGCTCAAGAGACTAATGCTTATTTGTTCTATCTTGTAGGAGAAGAAAAGAGGGAAAAGGAAGAGGAGCTCTTACAAGGAGGTTATCATCTACATCAAGGCATATTTGGAGCTCGTAGTAGAAGAAAAAGAGGAGCAACTCGAGGAGAGGAACAAGAGGAGGTCGAGATCGCCATCATCTGACATTGAACCAAGAAGAGCCGAACTGCTTTGAGAAGGGGGAGCTTTACATTTCATATCTGTTCTATGGTTTAGTATTTAGAAGTTCTTTTAGGCTTATTGTATCTATTTCTGAAGACTTCATCCACTTCTGAACAATTTTCTTGTGTGGGTGTTCGGAGAGAGGGTTCTCCGAGTGGTTTGGTTGACGCGTGTGCGTCGGTGGTTGAGGAGCATATCCGCGTGTGGTTTGGAGTTTATACCCCATGTATGTGTGGGGAGAAATCCCCGTTGTTGCTGTGTCTACAGCGTGAGGAGAGTTCTCCTCGTGGGGATTTATCCCCATGTGTGTGTAGGCGTCGTCCTGCGTGTGTTTGGAGCGTCGTCTCCGTTTTGGGGACTTATCTCCAAGTGAAGTCTCACCAATTTGGTGAGGGGTGGACGTAGGGAGCCCGTCGTGGTCCCAAACCACCTTAAAAATCTGTGTTATGGTTTGCTTTGTGGTTGTGCTCTATAGCTTAATCTATTTATCTTGATCGAGTGTGAACGGTGAGATTGAGAGAACTAAGTTTTCATTGCTTAGTTTAATTCCTTCAATCACATTCATAGTTGTTAATTCTGTTGCGTTAGCATTTTAATTTACCATCAATCGTGGGGGATAATTCAACCCCCCCTTCTTGTCTACTCGCCTACCCAGAGACCAACACCCTATCTTCTTCAAGTAGGTCCAGGTTTTCTCGTAATGCCTGGTTGTTTCTGACCTCGTTGAAGTGTCCTACTCGCAGTGAGGAGTTGAAATTTTCTATTGGAACCACTGCCTCTGTCCCGTATACGAGATGGAAGGGTGTTTCCCCCGTAGCAGCTCTGGCAGTGGTCCTGTGGGCCCACAGGATGCTCGGAAGTGAGTCAATCCACGAGTCGCCTGCTTGGTCCAGCCGGGTTTTGATGCCGTGAAGGAGCGTCATGTTGGCGTTTTCCACCAGCCCATTGGCTTGAGGATGCCCTACTGAAGTATAGTGGTTCCAGATCCCCAGCTCTGAGCACTTCTCCTAGAAGGCGGCACTCGTAAATTGTCTGCCATTGTCAGTTGTGAGAACTCTCGGGATCCTAAACCGATAGATGATGCTTTGCAGCATGAATCTCCATGTTACCTCGCTCGTAATCTTTCCCAATGGCTCAGCCTCGATCCATTTGGTGAAATAGTCAATAGCGACTATGAGAAATTTCTTCCTCCCTTGTGCCTCGGGGAAGGGACCCAATATATCCACCCCCCAACGAGCAAACGGGCGAGGATCCATTAGGGTGTGCAGTCGCGAGGCCAGTTGGTGGTGCAGGTTGGAGAATCTCTGGCACTGTGGGCACTTTCGGATGCACTCGAGGCAATCCTTTTGCAAAGTAGGCCACCAGTACCCTTGTTAGATCAACGTCCGTGCAAGTGCTTGTCCCCCTACTTGGCTTCTGCAGATCCCTTCGTGCACATCCAGAATCGCCTGGTTAGCTTCTATGGGGAACAAGCATTTCAGTTGTGGGGCTGAGAGAGATCGACGGTAAAGTGGATCATTCACCATTGTGAAGTGGGCCGCTCGCGCACGCGTGTGGCGGGCTTCAGCTCGGTCTCTCGGGAGCTATTGTCTTAGGAGGAAATCCAATAGGGGATCCATCCAAGAGGGCTCATAGTCGATGGCGTTCACCTGGGGTGTTGGTTCCTCTATTCTCGGGCGCAGCCAACTCCTCTGCCAGGATGGACCTGGAGCTGGAAACTGCGGTGGCAGATGCTAAATGAGACAGGGCGTCTGCTCGAACATTTTCTTCTCTTGGGATGTGGACTACCTCGAAGTGGAGGAATTCTTTTGCCACGGCCTTGGCTTTCTCCAGATACTTGATCATGGATGCTTCGCATGCTTCAAACTCTCCCTAGACTTGACGGGAAACAAGCCTGGAGTCGTTATATGCCCTTACACTGGTGCGGACACCAGAGCCAGAGATCGGCTCGACTCAACAGGCCACTGATATCGGACACGCAGTAAGGCTCGGGTGACGCCAACATCCTTGTGGCAAGGGGATAGTTTGGAGTCTCCACATTGAGTTTTGACATTCGTATGTATTTGGAGTGTACGTCAATTATTATAAATTTAATTTAATTTCAGTACATACTAGAATTGGCACCTCTCTAAAGAGACGCAAATTTATAATATAGCACTTGTCTACTTAGATGCAAATTCTTTATCTCACAAATTTTACCGCGTTTTGACCCACATCGCAAGTCGATTGGCACTGCTATCTCATGGCTGAGACGGAGTCCCTGTTTCACGAGTTTCATGCCAACACCTTAACTCTTGGAGATTGAAAGACCATCCACTGGATATTCCTTCCATCGAATCAAAATTTCTTTCTTTAAGGCCTCCGTAAGTCTCCACTATCCTTGGGATCTCTCAAGGAAGTCAAGTGAGTTGTATCCTAAAAATCATGAAAATATTATTTGTCATGTCACTCTGAAGAAACATGATGCCCTAGCCATCATAGAGCACTGTTTCTGATGTTCTGTGAGATTCCTGTCACTACTTGGAATTGGTTTCCAAGATAGTTGACGCCAAAATGGATATAGTGTCTAGTACAGGTGATGTTATTTTCCTTCGTGCCTACACTGCTCACAAAATTAGCAACCACCACAGTGGATGCATATTCTGAATTGGCGGCGGCCTGAGTGGACACCAATTGTCCTAGATTTCATGAGTGTCTTGGTTTTATGTGACTTATCGCCATGTCATCCTTATATAAAGTTCTATCCTTGAACTCCTTATTCCGTGAATCAACTTTAATGTTCTTACATTGGCTTATTCCTTCAGAACTCTATCGGTTATAAACTATAGTGGATGTCTAGATATTTACATGGCTCAATGTCTTGCGTTAATAGGGCTCGGTCTGGTCCTGGGAGGAGCACCCGAAAGTACTTGTGCCCATGAGAGTTATATTGACCACAGTGTGACATTGCACCAAAGTGCATGACTTTCTAGATTTATGACATTCCACTCTCTTTCTCATGCTTGACATGATACTTGACATGACGTGACTTGTGTGACCCAAAATGGATATTTATTTACTACATTAAATAGCCAATATCTCGTGACATGACTTGATATTACATGCTTGATGTCCTCGTTAACTTTACATGATTCATATAGAAATCTTGCTAGTCCAATTCCATTCTCTCTATTTTCCATATTATCTTGTGTTCATGCATAGTTTACTTGCATTTCATGTAACATGTAACTTACTTTAAGCAAGCTTGTTATTGAGATGTATTCCCTACTGAGCATTTGCTTACCTAGTATTTTTCTCTTATTTTTCAGGTAGTACCGATGATGAGACCCAATCGGATGGGGATGGCCAAGAGTGATGAGCGTAGAGCCATCCAAAATATCTTCGTCGAGTCTTTACTATTTTCTTGAGTCATTATTATAATTTTCTTTTATTGAGTCTAGATTGTCATTAAGGTACTTTTCCCGTTGGGATTATGTAATGGAATACTTTGGAGTTATTAATGAATAAGATAGACTTGGTAATATCTTGTTTAGTGCACTCTATCTTATGTGTCGAATTACCTTGTGCTCTGATTGACATGAATGATATAAACTCATCGTGCATTCCCGGGTTCCTTCTACGCTCGGGGCATGACAATTTTTATGGTATCAGAGCCTAGGTGTTCAAAGTTACCTAGGTTGCTAATGTACAAGGATAGGTTTTATTCCTATTATCCAGTGAGAAGGGTAGAGCCATAGGTTAAGTCAATATAGGATGTTAAACCCTATAGTTTAGTCACATATTAATTAAATTTAAATTCCCTTGTAGGATCATGGCTATCGAAAGAGCCTAATGGCATGACATGCAACAGACTGTACAAGCCCTCACCCAAGCGTTGCAACACGTGGCGCAAGGGGGTATGAATCGTGGAGCTGTAGACCTCCACCGAAGCTTTAGAAATATGAACCCACTGAAGTTCACTGGCTCATCCGATTCGGATGATGCCGAAAATTAGATGAAAGATATCGAGCGGATATTCCATGTCATGTAATGCACGAAGGAAGAGAAGGTGTTATTAGCAACATTTCAACTAGAGCGGGACACTCGATTTTGGTGGGAGTCTGTGGAAATAACCTTGCCACATGACCACATCACATGGGGCGAGTTCATGGAGTATTTCAATAACAAATATTTCTCAGATAGAATTCAGGAAAAGAAGGCCGCAGAAGTTACCGTGTTGAAGCAAAGGAACTTGTAAGTCACCGAGCATGAGGAGCAGTTCTCTATATTATCCTGTTATGCACTGCACCTAGTGCATATAGAAAATATGAAGGCCCGCCGGTTCCTAAACGGGCTTAGGCCATAATATATTACACAACTAGTGTCGATGGACATACAAGTCTACTCGGAGATGGTGAGAAGGGCAGAATTATTAGAAGACGCCACGGAATTGTCCGACAAGATCCGTGGTAGGGATAAGAAAGAAATGGAAATTGTCTAGGCACCATCTTGTTTACTGCACGTCATTATCACCTGCTATAAGTTTTAAATTGGGTAAAATTTTTATAAGGGGATTCATTAAACCCCCCTTCTGAATCCGAGCTTCGTACCCATCAAGCCCAACTTCCAGATGAACCATAACTACTGTTGCAAGCTGCTACCTCACCCTCAAGCAAGTCTAGCACCAGCCCCGCTCCCTACAACCCCCGGAGGTGCCCGCAGTGACCCCGACTTCAGCCTACTGTTCCTGCTGAATCAGCACCGGGACAGATTTGGTTTCAGCTTGTTCCCCACCCCGTCTGGCCGGCTGACAGCCCCTCCCTGCGTTGAGGTAGTTTTGATTGTAATCTTAAATTAACCCCCACCCTGAGGTCCCCCTCCTGCGAGAGGCTTAGTGGTGTAATTTTTTGATTTTCAGGTTAAAGCGACACCGGCACAGCGTGCGGGGTATACCCACGCTTCCTCGCTCACCTCGTCTCCTGCCAGGATCGGTGTCTTCACACTGATCTGGTAAGCGTCTAGACCTCCCCTTTACTGGTTCTTAGTTTGTTGTTTATTATCATTTCTCGTGCCATCAAACGGTGAGGTCAGCGCCCAAACTCATATTCAATCAAATTGAGCATCCACCGTGGCGCAAGTTGCGAGAGATACACCATAACCCACGCCCTCAACATGCTAGCCACCCGTGAAGTTGGGCATCCCAGGCCCTTAGGGGTTCAGCCCCAAGCTAGCCAAACCCCCGGAGCGTCAAGGTCCAGCCCCGGACCCTCTCCACCATCACTGAGTTATCTACGGGCACTAGTGTGTATTACGTGGGTGAGCCCGCTCGAGTGAGCCGACGCTATCATTTCATGGCTTGTGGATCTAGGTCCTAGGTGTGTCGAGTCAAGCCCCCGTGGCATCCATTCACCCGTGCCACATCAATTGGTATCAGAGCAAGCTTTATTCTTGTCTCTACTAAGTCTAGTCCTAGGGCCATTGCATTTATCACCCGTTCATCACCACCTCCTCATGGCCACCTCATACTTAGCATATTCGTCACTCTTAGACCCATTATAGGCCTTTATGTTTGATGGATCCCACCCTAGTACAAGTCTAGAGTGGGAGAGCTCCATAGATAAACACTTTGAGATGTTCACCATGTTTGGGCCTATGCAAGTCAATTATGTCAAGAGTTTGCTCTCACGCCAAGCTAGTGATGAGTGGCGGAACATTGTAGGTGTAAGAGAAGTCAGAAGGCAAGAGCCCATCGACTCTTGGGATGAAATGAGGGCCAATCATAGAAAGGTCTACGCACCCTGACCCTCTCCCTCTGACAAGACTAGCCATAATCCAAGGAGTCCGACAACGCTCCAATCCCCACCCGACTGGCCTAAGGCCACTCACATGGCTCAACCACCACGGCTCTCTACCCACCCTACCCCAACCCCCACCTCTATACCCTACCACCTAACCCTTACCACCACCAACTCTCCCTAAAACCAAGGGCGACCCACTTCCACCCCTCCAGAGTCGGCCGACCCCAAGGGCAAGAGACCCTTAACCAACCCAGTTCCCCCCATGAGGGCCGCCACCCCCCAACCCAAACCCCCTCATCCAACCCACACCCAAACCCAATTGGCCTCCACCCCTCCATCTTCCCCCATAAAGGACACACCTCCAAAGACCAACCAACCCAATCCTCCTCGCCCAACCCATCTCCCACTCTTGACCCCAACTCTACTATGTCCTAGGCCTCCACTACTTCCCCTCCCTATCCTAACCCAAGTCTCCCTTAACCCACCACCCTAGGTGCACCATACGCCAACCATCATCACCCCACCTACAAAAGACCTTCTCACCTCCTTGGTAAAGGAACCCATGAACGCCACACTCGACCACATAGGGATGAACACCCCGGGCCCTATACCCACTATAGAGGCAGTCCATGCCCAATTCGAGGAAGATACCTCGCCCGATGGTCTTCACCCTACACCACCCTCTCTAGATCGGGCTGAGCTCATCCTAAGTGGACCCCTTGTTAGATGGCTAATGGAGAGTCTAGTTCACTCTATCATGTCCCATGTCTACCCTCCTAGGGAACAACACCTTCCCATAGTACCCTTCATCTCCTATCACATCACCATCCAATCATCCTACCAAGTGGATACCTTAGAGGATCTCCTTAAGGGCCTAGCATGGCAAATGGAGTTGACTGGCATGTTGACCATAGTGGCTGACCGACCCAAAAATCTTGACCTCCTACACCTATGTGTAGGGTCTATCACCTCGATTTACACTGTTGGTTGCTACACTAGCGACCTCCTACTATTCCTTCCCACACCCGATGAGCCTAACCCTATCCTCAAATTGGAGTCCCTCATCACGGGTAGAAAGTCAAACATTGTATTGAGATTATAAATTTTATCTTCTTTATATATTATTATTTTTTATTTAATTTGTCGAGTAAGGTCGGGTCGACCTGGATTGAAGTCAGACTTGTGAAGAAGTCGGGCCTAACTTGAGCCGGCCTGATATAGATCTCTCTCTGTCCACTCTTGCTTCCCCTCCCCCTATGCTTTTATTTACAGAGGTGTGGGAGGTGTAGTCATATAATTTCAGGCATCTCCTTTGAGGTATTATCCCGATTACGCTAGGGGCGGCTAAGGTTTTGTCATTCTTACTGGTAAAATGACCCTCAAAGGAGAAGGCTTGGGACTTTTTTATAAGCACATACCTATCTGTATAGTTTTCAATATGGGATCTTATGCTCCACCTTTTTAAGCCTCCACACTAGTCCTCCCAACAAAGATGAGCTTTTGCTTATTGGATCGGAAGTTTTCACAGACGGTGCCAAGAAGTGTAGAGGTTAAAAAATAGTCCTTTGAACCGGTGCTACACCTGTGAGATTTGTTTGTTAGGGAAGATGAGGAGTTTTCTGATGGAGATACCTGCAAGCAAATGGAGGGACGTCAGAAGGAGCCCTAGGTGTGATCTCAGGAGACAACCTTTAGATATTAAGGTCAGACGAGTGCATGGATAGGGTAAGTGCTTGGACAGAGATGGGAGTGCTCGGTAGGAGAAAAGGAGCATAGAGACTATTGGGGACTTAGTGAGCGTGGAATGCTCACCCCTTATGGCCAGAGCACTTCTTATAAGGTCTCCCTTCTCGAGCACATTTCTGCCATCCGTGTCCTCCTGGCTTATTGGAGGAACGATTGTCTAGGGTCGTGGGATTGTGGGACGCTCGGCCTTCTGCCCTACAGAAGGCGAGGGGGCGTTAGTTGTCCCTTGATGCCCATTATCTACCATTATTGCGATAATGATTTTCACATCATCCGCCACATGGATCCTGTTGCAATTACATGTCCAAGACACAGGTCTAGATCTTGGATCCGTCATTGTTGGGTCTTAATGGGTCTAGGCAGATTCTTCGCTTCTCAAGAAGTAGTAGTCCAACCAGGAAGCAGAGTCCATGGAGGAGTTTCTTTCCCTCTTAATTAATACGTCAAAGTCTAGACCTGATTAGGAGAGAGGGCAGCCCACTCAAGGTGGAGTTCAAGCTTGACTTGGATATCAAAGGGAGTAAACTACCAGCCTGCCTTCCCCTGTTCTTCCCCCACCAGCATCTGCTCCAGCCTTGGTTGAGAATGCACCGGTTGCTCCTCCCTGCGCTGCTGTGGATATCCCTCGTGCATCCCCTCCGACCTGTGGAGGGCCCACCCCCACCGTGGAGTCTCCAGCCCCGCCTGCGATGGCCTCCGTGCTCGATGCAGCTGTCATTGGTGGGATGGGGTCTGGGATCCCAGACTTTGCTACCGCCAGTCCTGTCACCACCCCTCTTGCCGTTGGTGGCCCTGTGGTTATCGTCGGCGTCGACGGAGCAGAGGCACCCACGTCTGCCCCCCCCCCCCCAGCTGTTGGCGTTAAGGGGCCTGTGACCCCAGCCGTGCCTTCCACCAGCCCTCTTCCTGCTAGTGCCATTGCGCCTACCGACGGGTCCCTGCTGCCTTCTTCGGCGCCATCGGCCTCCGCTGCATGTGCCGTTGTTGGTCCCCCGGCTGGCGGACTCAATCCGACAGTGGCATCTTGGTCCCTGGAGACGCAGTCTGCTAGCCCGGTGGCTACCGTCGACGGTGCACAAGCCTCGCCCCCTTCTGCGACTGCTTCCCCCAGACTCTCCTTCGCTCAAGCTTTGAAGAAGAAGATTAACCGGGAACCGCCTGGTCTGGCCCCAGCCTTGGCTGGATCTCCGTGTGCTGCCTCGCTATCCCCTCAGGCTGATGACTTCGTCAAGTTCCCTATTCTCCTTTAGCCTCTTACTATCCCTGATCTCCAGTCGTCCGGCCCCGTCGACTTCACTACTGTTCATACCAACTGGGTCGGCGTGCAAGACCAAGACCGTTCCCATCCTCCTTCCAGGCCCGATCGTGTCAACACCAGGAGTTCTCTGCGTAGATCCAACTCTACAAGCTCTACTCGATATCGAGACTTTGTTTAGTTTTTGGCCTCTTTCGGTTTTGGGCCTCTCGGGCTATTTGTTGTTCTCCACCCCTTGCTTGGGTGCCGTCTCTATCCATGTATTTCTCTATGTTCTTACTGCTTTCATTAAATGAAAATCGCTTGTCTGGTGACCAAGATGGCACGTCCTGTCCCTTCCGCAATGAAGGAATGAACGGACTCCCTCGTTTCCCACCTTGCAAGTATTACCTTTAAGTTAAAAAAAGTAGGGGAGAAAGGGTTTAGGCGGACTAGCCCATGGGGCTGGGCTGGGCCGCCTAAACCCCTCCCCTAGATGGGGATTTTTTTTATTAGGGCAATAATGGAATCCACTAGTTCTCAAATATAGTTGACGTGAGATATTCCATTCCAAATCAAGTACTACGTTCTCTTTGAAGCCGTTGAGGCTGATGCCTTGAAAGCACCTTTTGATTGGATTCTTATCCTAATTTCTTTATTTTCCTCTTTCACCTTGGTTGTAGTACGTCCACATTGGCTGGCAATCACTCTCCAACGGTGTCTTTTGTGCCTACGCACACATTTTATAGCTTAGTTTTTGTCCAAGCAATTGTTGCTTTCTTGAAGTCATTTAAGATTGTTTCATTCTGAACTATAGAAAGATTTCCAACATTCAGTGTCAGAAACGTGTCACATCACACCTTGGTATCTACTTTTCGGTTCATGTCAGAAACGTGTCCACCTTGGCATCTACTTTTCAGTTCATTGTTTCATTCTCACTCCCCTACAAAGCAGACGCCAAGGCGGGACAGTTGTAGACACACTAAAATTGATGCTAAACTGAGTAAATTTCATGTCACAATGCAATGCCCCAAAGTGGATTTCATTATGTGCTCAATAGGAAGGCTTTTTATATTTTTTGGATTTATTTTAAAATTAATGTCCAGATTGTTGGACGCCAACTTTTATGGGCAACCGTCAGGAAAGATGTGAATTCCTGTGCTATTTATCGATTTTTGAGAAATAGCGACTTCCATGACAGACGTTAATTCATTATTATTAATGATTACTTCTAAATTTTGATTAATAATGAGCGACCACATTAATGGACGCAAATTAATTAACGACTCTCATGGTAGACGCCCATGTTCTTGGAAAGTTGTGAATTACTAAATTATGCTCAGGAATGAGCGTCCGGTCTAGTGGATGCCAATTAAATTGGCGGCGGGTCTGGTGGACGCCCATTTTGTTTGCATTTTCAATTGATCTGGGCTCCCTTTCCTTGGTTGATTATTGCTCGTTCTGATCTTTCCGCCTCTTGGGGATGGTTTGGGGAAGGTTTATCTCCTTCCTTGCTTAGAGTCCTTCCTTAGCTAGGACTCCTCCCCTATAAATTTGGGATCCTTTGTGCTGGCGCGAAGAGGACAGAGAAGGAAGGAAGCAAGAAAAAAAAGCAGAGATAGAGATATAGAGATATAGAGAAGGGATTTTTCATTCGGTGGTTTTGCTTCGTTTGATCTAGTTAAAGGTTTCTTCTCACTATCTTTCTCCATCTTTGCAGTGCCATCTGAGTAGAGGACCTCCTCTGTTTCTTCCCTGAGATCCTTTGTTTCGTTTGTTTAATTTGCATGCCGCATCATTTCATCATTATTCAAACGCGTTACATCTAGCCCCCTTTGCTAGATCTTTTATGCACTTCACAGCATAGCATCCATATACCCATCCTTACACTTAAGGGGTTTAAAAACACACAAGGTGTGTTAGTCTCCCATCAGCATATGTTTATCTTTATTAAGAACTGATACTGCACAAACCTGTTCCTAATTGGGTGCTTTCTTTTTTTGTCTGTGTTTGTTTCAGGGTAATCAAAAGAAAAGACCGCCTTAGCCAATCGGTCGGTTGAAGGAGGAAGTGGAACTCACACACCCGCTTCATCAGGTGTTTACCGTGATCACTTCTTCTATTATAGTTGAGGACATTCCTCTGGCGATCACACTCCTATTGAGGACCACGGGCTCACCCTGTCCTTTTCCTTTTCCTTTTTTTTTTCAATCATTCTTAAGTGACACATTCACAAATTGGTGATCACGGTGTGGCACTATTATTATTATTATTTGATTACCCTTCCTTTGGCACCCATGTGTGGCCCTCCTTCGGTGCTCCACGTAGCACATTATTCTTCTTGACTCCTTTGTGCACCACGTGCACACTCCCACTTGGTCATGTAATTGGTGAACTACTGCTTAGGTGTTGAAGGTGTTTGGTATCGGATTGATTAAGAATTGGCATCCACCGATCTGGACGCCCATACCTGATCAGCATCTCTCTACAAAGTCGCCCATTTATTTACCTACTATTTTTCTAGTTATTTTCTAGAATTTGCGTCTACACATACGAACGCTATTTATTTTTAATTATTATTATCTCTAGTATCTACGTCTCTCCACGTCGACGCCATTTCTTGTCTATTTATTTATAAGAAATTCTGCGTCTGCTTAGGCAGACACCCATTTATGTTTGTGCATCCAACCCACTGGATGCTGTTTGTTTGTGCGTCTGCCCCTCTGGATGCTATTTCTTCCTGATTGATTTCTTACTGCTGGTTGCATCATACAAGCATTTTGGCTGAGGGACCTCCTCCCTCTACACTTCTAGGATCCATTAACCCTTCTTGGACTTAGAAAGACCCTCCAATTAAGCATTCTATTTCATTAGATTGGAATTTCTTTGTCCAAAACCAAACCCGTCCTTCTTTCCCTTGTTCTCCATATTGCTACATTTCTTTCTATTTTATTGCATCCATACATGATAAATTTCCCTAAATCCTATTTTAAAGAGGTTTTCCCAATCCAAAACATAGGGAAGGTGGATGGCCGAAAGTCACAGCCATCCCCCTTTCTGTCCCCCTTCCCGTTACGAGAGACCCCATTTGCATAATTCCTTTACTTTTCTGAGCATATACTGCATGTCCACAGTCTAATGGTCTATTCTCTATTTGCTGGTTGATTTGCAGGAACTTTATCGTCGACTTGTAGAGCTCCACGTTCTTGGCTAGCCGAGAGCGAGGACAAGAAGAACCTACATCTCCCATTCCTAAGGCATTCACGATCATCCTACCCTTGTGAGGCCCAGGTATAGATCTCTAGCGATTACTATATCTCTTCATTTCTAACTGTGCACTATAGGTAGCAACATAGTTTGGAGGCAGAGGCTGCACACGCCCATACACATTCGTGCATCAGCTACCTTTTCGGTGCCTACACATGCCAGTTTACATATGGTAAAAATAGAGTACTGTACAACCCCATGGAAATCATGTCGTAAGGAGCCAACGAAGGGGATGATCGTGTGGGCTACTGAGTCCAGACTCCTGACAACTTTTCCCTTCCTACTAATGGGTTACAGAGGGGGAGATAAGGGACCTGTGCCCCTCCATAGGCAATCTTCAAAATGAGTTTGGAGAACAACAAAACAAATGGCCCGCATAGTCCCAAACACCATGACAGATGGGGGGAGGAGGAGATCAAGGCATTCTTCATTTCAGGGTCATGCCCACCACTCAAAGCAAACTCCAAATGCAGATACCTGTAGGGGGATTCCATGGTCGCTCGGACACCCACGCTTGAAGCCTCGCATCGGGTATGTTTGATATACACCATCGGTGAGGGAGGGGAAGACATTCATTGCAACGTAAAAAAAATGCACACAAAGAGGCTACAACAACCCATAAACAAAGTTAGATTGCCAAGACTTTTTATTGCCATAAGAAAAAAAGGAAAGTACAGAATGTAGCCCTCATCGGGCATAAAAAAAACACGATTAAAACCCACCTAGGGGGGTCACCTGAGCGCTCCTTCTTTTCCCTCTCCCTTTCTTTCCCTCTCCTTTCTTCTCCTTTCCTTGATGCCTTTGCACTCTCGCCTCTACGTGCCTCCATTCTCACTTTCTCTATATTTTTTGTTTATTGTTCTCTCTCCCCCTTTTGTTCGCTGCCATGTAGATAGAACCCTTTGTCCCCTTTTATAGAGATTTAGTGGTGATCCGACGCGATTAGGTGATCCAACGTAGCTAATTTGGCATCGCCTCCTTGTGCTCACGTAGTGAGCGTGGGCTTGTTCTAGCGTTCTGACTGAAATGGCACCCCTTTGCTTGTTCCGGTGTTATGATGACATCGTATCATGGCTTCAAGTAGCTGCCATGTCGAAGTAGTCGAACAATGTCAATTTAAGCATATTTCTTCTTTTCTTAATATTTAGACATTCACCCTTTGGAAAAAGCATGCCGGCACCTTCCCTCGGATGTCTCATTAGATGTATCATCACCTGTTGCAATTTGGGGCTTTTTCATCCCTCCTGGACGCAGTTTTGAGCTGATCCGGCATGACTCATCTAACGTCAGTTCAAGTTGATTCCCACTTTTCTTGATATTTAGACTTTCACCGTTAGGCAGAAGCATGTCAACTCCTTCCCTCAAGCGCATCATCAGGTGTGTTGCGTACGCATGCATTTCGGACCTTGTCGGCCCTCTCGGGTGTGATTTTGAGTTGATCTAGCGTAGCTTGCACTAGCGCCGTATCATTCTCTGAACGTTGTTTTACAACTTTTGGGTAGTTTTGGCCACTGGATTGTACTGTCATAGGGCAGTCGGGGGCCCGCTCAACTTGACTTTGCTCCGTCGAGGCCATGAAGTATTCCAGTGGCTGTTCTCGAAGTGTTTCCTTTTATTCTTGAACTGATCCGATGCAGTTGCATTCGCGCCGTATCGTGGCTTTTACGTAGTTTCGGCCACTAGATTAGGCCACCGTTGAGACTTCAGAGCCTGCCCAGCTCGAGTTCACCTTGGTAATGCTTGACAATATTTTGGTTGCCACCTTTTGAACATTTTCTTTGATTTTGAATTAATCAAGCATTTTTCAGACTGACGCCAGATCACTACTTTGAGTGCCATATCACAGCTTCTAAGTGGTTCCAACCACCAAATTGGGTTGCTATTAAGGCTTCCGGGCTTGCCCGTTTGACTTCACCTTGGTAATGCCTAGCAATTTTTTGGGAACCACCTTCAGAGCATTTTCTTTAATTTTGAATTAATCTATCATTTTCTAACTTGATGTCGGATCACTACCTTGAGTGCCATCCCACACTATCATGTTGTGGGCAGACATGAGGGGCTTCGCACATGGACCCCATAATCCATGCGGCAGGATGGGCTGCCAACGCACCGATGCCCCATGTGGACCCCATAATCCACGTGGAATAGTAAATCCCTAAGGGAGACGCTGGAAAATCCAACAAGAGCAAACTGGAGGGGGGGCGATGCCTAGAGAGAAAATTGGAAGGGGCACGATGCCCGGCAAGCAAAGGGGGACCCAGAGATCCCAAAGATAGAAGTGAATAAGGAGGATATGGAGGATCTGAAGGTTCCTGAAGGCGAGGAAGATACGAGTTCGAAAACCCAAGAAGGAAGGAATGCAAATGCCTGTGAATGCAATGCAATGGATGCGATGGAATGCATGAAATGCAAAGAACACGAGGGGTGAGAGGATGAGAACTCCCTCCTCACCTAACAGATGGCCCATAAGATGAAATCGGTGATTGTCAAGAATGTGGATGAGGTAGAATAGAAGATGGATAGGGTAGCAGAAGGCCCCCTAAAAGAAGAATGCCCGCCCCTCCATGGCGGTGAAAGTGTGCAGCCGAATGGCCCAATGAGAAAAGTAAAAGCCCATGACGAAGCTTCAATAATGAACTAAAATTCTCTTGGAGAGCGAAGAGTAATAATGTGAGGGAGTTGAAAAGTTAGAATGGGAAGTATCGTGTTGTCCAAGGATTGTGACGTATAAGAGTGTTGAACAAAATGGGCATTCGCCCCTTGTACAAAAGAATGGATTTGGCATTGGAGGGTTGAAACAAGGGGTGCCCTACTCGGCCCTTGGGCATGGACTTACACGGCATCAAAGCTTGATGTTTTCTTTTGGTGAGTAGTGGCAGGGACTTGGCCTCTTCAACCATGCTCGGCACAAAAATATGGATTGGCATTCGGCAAATGAAGTCTTGAACTTTGAATGGCATAGGCACAGCCAAATCCTTCTTGCCCGACTCTCAATCATCTTTGGCACAAATACTTGCAGAAGGACACCAATTCCGAGTGGTAGAGGAAGGTGAAGCAGAGACGGAAGGCTCCATAGATGGTGGAGGTGTAATGGAAGGTGTGAAAGGGAGGGTAGGTGCAAGTGGAGGTTCAAACATGTCAAGCTTCTCCCCTTGCTCGGAAGAGGATGAGGTTGGCTTGAGTGCAGAAAAGGGTGGACCCTGCTCAGGATTAGTCACGGGTTTGGGTAAAGGGATAGGTGGAGGGATAGGCAAAGTTGGTTTTGAGGTTAAGGGGGTAATGGAGGGCCGAGGTGGCAGCAATGGGAGGTTAATTGGAGGAGGTTTAGTGGTAGGCTCAGTGGGGGCCGATGGCATGGAGGATAATGAAGGTATAATTGGTGGAGGTTTAGTGGGAGGTTCGGCGAAGGCCTGTGGAGTGGAGGCTATTGGGGTGGTGCTTAAAGGAGGTATAATGGTTGGTGTAAAAGGAGAAGGTTTGGTGTGTAGGAAACGTCAGATGGGGCAAGAGGTGTTAGGGGTAGGAGATGGGTCTTGGTGCGCAGGCATGGGTGATTGGAATATCGACCCATCGTCGTAACACGAATAAGTCTAAAAAATGGGGGTTGGATTGGAGATGGTGGCATCGTCCTGAGCAGGATGTTCATCTGGTGGTAGTGGAGGGAGAGGAAAACGAAGGAAACTCAGAGTAGGTGCCTTCGAAACTTCATCATCATGTGTCGCCTTCAATTCTTAGTCATTAGACTCAATTGGATGTCGTGGTGGAGGCGTATTGATGGGTGGTGAAATGTAATGTGGCGAATTCTATATATACGGATGCGGAGGGCCATATAAATGAATGGTGTGAATAGGTGGAGGGCGGACGGCGTCCACTTGATCATTGAAACTTGCTAGCTCTTGCTCACTTGCTTTGTTGACGCCATAATCATCTTTCCACTCTTTCCATTCTTTCTCCATCTTCTTAATATTGTTCATGATGGCGTGAAGAGGGTTGACTGGAGAAGGAGGAGGAGGAGGAGGCCGCGGCCTCGTGACCCTCTTTAATTTTTCCTCTATTGAAGCAACTTTATCAACGAGAACTTGGAGGGGCATAACATGAGAAGCAGAGGGCTGGCATGGTGGCCTTGAAGGAGGTGTCGCATAAGATGGCCGTGGAGGGGGATTAATGGGCTGACCCAAAGAAGAACCTGGTTGGGCCGGGTTGCAAGGAATAGATGGGCCTTGGGGCCATGAAAGGGGAGGAATAGAAGGAGGCAGGTGATGGACCACCCGAAGAGGAGTATGTGTAGGAGGAGGCGGATGATGGGCTACCTGAATGGGAGTGGAAGGAGGATGAGAGGAATGAGATGCACCCTCAACAACAGACTTAAGGGCTTGGATTTGCTAGGGGGTGAGATGATCTATGGCATGCAAGATTTGGGCGCAACTGGGAGGCTTGCGGCGGCGAGATTTGGCTGATTCCTGATCTGGATCTGCACCACCACTCGCCGGACAAGTCCTATCCCGGCAACTTTCACAACTTCCTCCGGCGTCAGCCTGGAGGCGACCTCGCGGAGGCTTGATGCCCTACTGGATGACCAACCCTGACCACGGGGTGATGCCTGTGTACGACATGGGCGATGTTGAGCGCAACAAGGTGCATGGCTGGGTGCTGCTCAATGAGGGTGAGTCTCCCAACCTGAAGCCCGCCGAAGTGCGCGCCGATGCGCCGCAGGAAAAGCGCAAGCCGGGTCGTCCTAAGAAGGCTGCGTGATGATCACCTCCTATGACGAGCTGAAGGATGCCGTCGCAGACTGGACGAACCGGTCCGATCTGACGACCAAGGCGGGCGATTTCGTGACGCTGGCCGAAGCTCGCCTGAACGACATGCTTCTTCTGCGGGACATGGAGACCGAGGAGACGCTGACACTCACGCCGGACGAGAACTTCGTCGCGCTGCCCACTGGCTACATCTCGCCCATCACTCTGTGGCTGATCGTGGATGGCGAGCGGGTGCTGCTGGAGCAAGTCCTTCCGCAGGCGCTGCCGTACTACACGGACGCCACGCAGCCGCAGTATTGGGCGATTGACGGCGAGAACATCCGCTTTGACTGCCCCTCTGCCGAAGCCTACTCGGCCAAGTTCCGTTTCCTGAAGAAGTCCAACCTCTCGGACTCCAATCCCACGAACTACCTGCTCCAGCGCCGTCCCGACCTGTACCTGGCTGGCGCGCTGGTGGAGGCGTACCGCTACATGCGAAACGGCGATGAGATGGCGAAGTGGGAGGCGAAATTCCTTGCTGCCGCCAGCTCCATGATGTCCGCCGAGAACCGCAGCCGCTCCGTGACCCTGCGCACCGACATTGCGACTCGCGGGCGCTCCAACATCTTCCGGGGTGAGTAGTGCTGCCTCTGCTTGGCTTCGCCCCTGACGCTGACCCGGCAACGCCCGGCGTCATCACGGACTGCACGAATCTCATCCCATACCTGAACGGGATGGAGGGCGGCCCGACCGGCACGACGCCTAGCGATGTCCCCGTGCTGTCGTCCGCGTGCCTTGGTGCTGCCGTGGTCACGAAGCTGGATGGGACGCGCCGCATCATCGCCGGGACCGCCGAAGAACTGTTTGAGTTGGCCTCCGGCTCATGGAGTGATGTATCCGGCACGACCTACGCGGCCACGGCGGACTTTCGCTGGTCTTTCGCGCAGTTCGGGGATGCGACCCTAGCCGCGAACAAGGGTGATGTGATCCAGCGCTCTACGTCCGGTGCGTTCGCGGATGCTGACGCTTCGGCTCCGAAGGCGGACATCATCTTCTCGGTTGGCGCTCAGGTCATGGTGCTGAACGTCAACGATGGGGCGGATAAGCAGGATGGCTGGCACTGCTGTGCGATCAATGACGATACGGATTGGACGCCTTCGCTGACCACGCGGGCGGCATCAGGGCGGCTGGTGTCCACGCCCGGACCACTGACGGCTGGTGCTCGGTTGGGCGACTACGCCGTTGCCTACAAGGCTCGCTCGATCTACCTAGGCCAGTTTGTGGATGTGCCTGAAATCTGGCATTGGGAATTGGTGCAAGGCGGGGATGCCGGATGTGTGGGCAAGGATGCCCTATGCGACCTCGGCGGGGCGCACTTCTTCGTGGGCGAGGACAACTTCTGGTTGTTCGATGGAACCCGCCCGATCCCGCTTGCCAACAACCAGGTGCGGCAGTGGTTCTTCGACAACTCGTCCCCGGAGTTCCGCTATCGGACGCAGTGTGTCTACGACCGCCAGAACGACCGGGTGTGGGTGTTCTATCCGTCGAACAGCGCGGAAACCTGCGATTCGGCGCTCGTCTATCACGTCAAGACCAAGCAATGGGGGCGCTCCGACAGGACTTGCGAGGCGACGCTGAACTACATCAGCGCTGGCTTGACGTATGACACCTGGGACGACGCGGGCTCCACGTATGACACTCTGCCGGACATTGCCTATGACTCGCAGTTTTGGCGAGCTGGTGGGCGCGCGTTGGCAGTGGTGAACGCTTCACACCAACTGCAGATGCTGACCGGCGCGAGCGCTGCTAGCGGCTTTGTGACGGGTGATGTAGGGGATGACGACAAATATTCCCTCCTGACCGGCGTCAGGCTGCGGTTTGCGCCCGGCTTCAAGCCCGAGACGGGGCTGATGCGGACCTTCCACAAGGCCAACTCGGGCGACGACTACGAGATGGGGCCGGGCTCGCTCTTCGTGGATGGCAAGTTCGATGTGCTAGTGGAAGCCCGTTGGCACAAGGCGGAATTCACATTCACGGGACCTGTTCGCATCACCGCTGGTGCGCCCAAGGTCTTGCCAGCGGGTGACCGATGAGAGCGAATGCGCAGCCTCGGGTCAACGCAGATCAGTCTCTGATCCGTGAGCTGAAAGAGCACGCCACGCTAATCAACCTGATCTCCGAGGGACGGCTGACCGGAACGAATAACGCCACGACAGCGGCTCCGACGACCGGGACGAACGCGCAAGGCGACTTCGTTCGCAATAGCGAGCCGGTGGAGGCGGGTAGTCCGGGTAGCGCCTATGTGGTGCTTGGCTGGATCTGCGTGGGTGGTGGCACACCTGGCACGTGGGTTGACGTTCGCGCGCTGACGGGGAACTGATGAAGCTCACACCTGTAGACGCCCGCTTCATTGATGCCGCATGGAAAGAGGGCGCGCACAAGTTGTCGGAGGCTTGCGCTACGTCTGGAGGCGAAGTCACCGGAGATCAGCTCAAGCTGCTGCTATCCCGTGGCGAGCGAATCCTTCTGCGCATGGAGGACGACTCGCAGACGCTCGGCTGGGGCGTAGTGCGGATCGACCAGCTGCCGAACGTCCGCGTTCTCCATGTGTGCGAGCTTTACGCGCCGGGCATCGGCTTTGAGCGGTTCTTCGGGGCGCTCAAGGAGCTTGCAGCGAATGCTGGGTGCTCCGAAGTCCGGTGCAGCGCCGCTCCCGCGCAGGCCCGCTTGTACCAAATGAAGTGCGGCTTTGAGCCGATCTATACCACGCTGAGGGCGAACGTATGAAGCACGAATTCTCGGTCTATGACGAGAACGACAGGGGGCCGGTCCTGAGTGGGCCGCGTCGTCTCTTCAAAGGGGGCGGCGGTGGATCGTCCACGACGGTGCAGGAGATCCCGGCCGAACTGAAGCCTCTTGCGAGTGCCTACACCAGCAAGGCCGTTGCACTCGGGAAGCAGGGCTACCAGCCGTTCAAGGGCGAGCGGTTCGCGGACTTCAACCCTACGCAGCAGCTGGGCATGGGGATGATCCAGCAGCAAGCCCTTGACGGGAACTCCGTCGTCAACACGGCCGACAGCGCGCTCGGGCAGATGATCGGCGGGCAGGAAAACCCGTACCTCGACGCGATGGTGGACAAGGCGCAGCAGAACGTCTTGGGCAATGCCAATGCTGCGGCTGCGCGTTCTGGTTCCTTTGGCAACTCCGGCATCGCGGAGATGGCCGCTCGCCAGATGAGCGACGTTGCGACCAGCATGTACGGCCAAGCCTATGACGCTGACGCGAACAGGCGACTGCAGGCCATCGGCATGGCCCCGCAGATCAACCAAGCCGGGTATCAGGACGCTCAGCAACTCCTGCAAGCCGGTCAGATGCAGCAGGACCAGGCGCAGCAAGGGCTGGACTTCAACTACCAGCAGTTCCAAGAGCAGCAGAACCTTCCCTATAAGCAGCTCGCGGCGATGAGCGGCGTCTTTGGGTCGAACCTCGGCGGCTCTTCGACCACGCAGCAATCTGGAGGTGGCAAGTGATCCCCTTCCTTCCTGCTCTGATCGGTGGCGGTGCCGGTCTCCTGTTGAACCGCAAGGACCCGCTCAAGGGTGCGCTGCTGGGCGCTGGGCTCGGTGCCGCTGGCGGGCTTCTCGGCCCGGCTGCGGGCGCTGCGGAAGCCGCCGCTCCTGCGATGACCAATGGGGCCTTCCTCGGTGAAGGCGTGGCCTCTTCTGTCCCGGCGTGGGACGCGGCGGCCAGTGGTGGACTGCTGGGGCAACTCAAGACGGCCGGTGAAGCGGCCAAGCCGGTTGCGGACGCTGCAGGGATGGCGCAGCAAGCCGGGCTGCTGGATCAGGAGCAGCCGCAGATCCAGGCCCCGCCTCCGATGATCCCCGCCAGCGGTGGAGCGCAGACGCTTGCGCAACTTGCGCAGATGGGCGACCCGATGGGGGGCTTTCAGTCGGCACAGCAAGAGCGCCGCCAACGCAGGCGCGGAATTCTAGGGATGGCGTGATGCAGGGCATTCTCGATTTCCTCAAGACTCCTGCAGGGCAGGGCCTGCTCGCGACCGGGCTGGGTGCTGCGGCGAGTGCCGGGCGTGGCCGTGGCCTCATTGGGAATCTTGGTGCGGGTGGCGTGCTGGGGCTGCAGGCGTACACCGGCGCTCAAGAGGTCCAGCGCCAAGCCGAGATGGACGCCAAGCGCAATGAGCTGTACGACATGCAGGTCCAGACGTACAAGGCCGATGTGGAGCGCAAGAACGCTGCTCTCGATGCCGAGCGCCGCAAGCGTGAAGCGTTGCCCGGCCTGTTCCGTGGCCCCGGCATGACGGGCGGCGAGGCTGTCCCGCAAAGCGTGGGCGGCATCCCGATGTTCTCGCAGCCGATGAGCGTTTCCCCGATGCAGTCGGCTCCTGTCGGGCTGGATGTGATGGCTGCACTCCAGGCTGGCTACGATCCGAAGGAAATTCAGGAGTTGGCTGGCCTGTCGAATGTGGGGATGCCGGAGGTTGCGCGCACCGTGGAAACGGTGGATGAGCGCGGCCGTCCGGTGACGCTGCAATTCGACAAGTTCGGCCGTCCGGTCGGCAAGGGTATGGAGAAGTGGCAAGCGCCCGTGTTCCAAAACCTCGGGAATCGCACGGTGGCGCTCGATCCGGTGTCTATGCAGGAGCGCGGCTCGTTCCAGCAGGGGGTATCTCCGAACACCGTGTACAGCGGCAACATCACGCTGCGCGGGCAGAACATGGCCGATGCAAGGTCGCGTGAGAGCAATGCGCAGTCGCGCGTCCCTGCAGGCTACAGGCTCGCGGCCGATGGCCAGGGCTTGGAGTTCATCCCGGGAGGCCCGGCCGACCCCAATGCCGCAAAGAAAGCCGCACCGACAATGGCTACTCCTCTGAGCCTGGCAAGGCTCGGGAGTAGGAGGGGGGCAAGTGGAGAGGGGGATTTCTGTAGCCCACTTAAGAGCAACCGAACTAAGTCCAGCAAGACCAAATGAGGCACAGCTCGCCTAAGTGACAGCCCACAGGGCCCACTTATCATGAAAGCCGAATAAGTTCACTCGTAATCAAGCACCTCCTAGGCGGCCACTAGGCTCGAAGGTCCGAGCGTCGGTCCAGTCGAAGGAAGATTCATGCCCGAGCTATGCCCCATGTCGGGATAAGGGCTGGTACCCCGCACCGACTCCGACTGAATTACACCCGAGCTATCTCTATCGCCCGTATTGGAGCTGGCATCCTCCATGCTTGGGTCGACCAATGGGTGCTTAACCATGTTGCCATTAAGAGCCCTTTATGAGCAGGAGTTTATAAGGATAAGGGAGGCCAAGAGTTCTCAAGGCTATAAAGAGCCCACGACGAGGACGTAAAGAACCCACGTAGAGGATGTAACCCCCGCCCAAACTCCTCCGCTTACGGGACTCATGAGGCTGGTGCACTATTTAAACTAGGGACTCCCTCTAGCAAAAGGTAAGACTTAACATGCCTAAACTCCCTGAGTAGGAACTTCCTTACCACCTTGGTGGAGAGGGATCTCTCACAACCTCTTCCTCCTCCCCTCACAGCTTTCACCACTGCTCTACTGACTTAGGCATCAGAGGGTTTTTCCCCAGGGAACCACCCCTGGGCCCTCTGATCCATTTCCCTTCTTTGTAGGTCTCGACACGACGATCACTTGCTCCAGCTCAGGACCAACGTGAGATCACCCCTCTTCAAGAGCTATTGTTGTCAGTCCCTTGGTTCAGAACCAGGGCTGATTTGCTTATTGTTTGAGCTACATTCTCATTTGAGCTTTCCATCTTTTATTTTCTCCATTTATTTTCAAAACCTATGTTCTTCAAGCTGTGTCAGCGACAGAGGTGGATTCCTCTAGATAGGTGAACCTGTAATCCTCAACAATCAGAGGTGGATTCCTCTGGATAGTGAAGCTGTAATGCTCAGTGGCTTGTAGGGAAGGAATTTCCTAAAGCTGTGGATCAGCTGCAAGCTGTTAGTCAGCTGTGAAGCTACACTCAGGTTTAAGTGTGGGGTGGACGTAGACCTCTGGATTGAGGTTGAAACACCTAAAAGTTCTTGTGTCTTCTGTGTGATCTATTTGTGGTGTTCATACATTATATTCCTATCTTTCACTTGCGCTAGATGCATGTTTAGGATTGTTTAAGTTCTGATCTATTTGAGCTCTCTTCCTGCGATTGTGATTGAGTGGTTTCTGTCCGCTCTACAGTAGCTTGATTTAATTCCGCAACAGTTGCTACTGTAGTTAGAATTTTTATTGGGTGATCGATCTACTCACCCCCCTCTAGATCATCCTCTAGGGACCCTACAGAAAAGGGTTCAGTCAAAGACCAAGGCACTCCTGCCAACACGGATCTAGTCAACAATGATCTGCCGGCGAATGAGATTCAAGTGGTGACTCTCAAGACTCTCATGAGGGAGAACCAACACTTGAAGGTCCTCCTACATGACCTCCTTCAGGAGCGAGACCTTCACCCTCAGCAACCTGCTAGGCCTTTGGCCAAAGCACCGGCCCTTCCAACTAGGCACAATGGTGCCAACACCTCAGTAACTCCAGCTATAATCCCGACAATAGCAGGGTTTGGGACGCCTCCAGTAGAAGCTCATCCATAAGCATCCAATATGCCGGTGCCAGAAAATCTCGTGGCACAATGGCAGATGATCGAGCGGATCGTCGAGACAAAACTTGCCCCATATGGGGAAGGGGTTGCCACTATAGACCTCTACAGTGTGCCTTGTCCACTATATCACCGATTGAAAAAGCTTCCCCTGGAGTACGTCAAGCCCTTGAAGCTGTAGAAATTGGATGGACAAGGGTCTCCACATGAACACTTGGCCAACTACATCATGGCCATGGGTGAGATAGCATTGGACAAGTCATACCTCCTCCGCTACTTCGCCACCTCGCTGATGGGAACTACCTTCCAATGGTATTCCCGCCTGAAGCCTAACTCTGTGGTTGACTGGGTGGATCTCCAAAAGAAATTTCTTGATCGCTTCCAGATGGCCATGTGCAAGATCTCCCTAGCGGAGCTTTGCTCTCTTCGGCAGAAGAAGGGCGAGGGTGCCCTCAACTTCATCAAGAGATGGTGAGACATCAGCATGAGGTGCATCAACCCACTAGTCTAGGTGGACGCCTTTACTATATGCCGCAAAGGCTTGGCAGCCGAGGTCAGCGAAAAGTTTCTCAGCACCAACATTAAAGGCTTCGACTAGCTCAATTCGGCGGTTGCCGAAATAGATATGTTCTTCACCGATAACCCGAGGTAATCAAGTTAGGTTTCTAAATACCTCCACAATCACACTCTGATATCAACTGTAATGACCCAGAATTTGGGTACCGGGAGGAACATAATACCATTCGCATTCTGGCCTACCACCCACGAGCCGAGGCTCAGAAGTGTGATTTGGTTGGCATGGAATTGTATAAGAAGCTAAAATAATGACAGACACAATTTAACTAATACAAGAATTAGACAATTATATAAATAACAGTTATACAATCTAGAATATTCAAGTCCACTAACAAGTACAATTAAGTGAAAGAAAAGTACAAGACCACGGGGCATATCCCATCCCTAGCAACTGGTAGCTAAACCTGACCGCCGGCACTCCTAAGAACCTTAGAAGTGCTACATATAAACTACGTCTCACCTAAGAAATAAAGGGGGTGAGCCTCATCTCATCGGCTCAGTGGCAGTCTCATGGATCCCCACATTACAACAGTAATATAACGATGCGATAATTAAATAATAGGAACAATGAATAAATAACGGAAGAGGTAATAAATAACAATCTAAGAATATAAGTCACACCTCACAAGTATCACGACGACATGGAAGTGAACTACATCTTGATCCAAAATGATGAAATACCCATAGCCGCCTAAAATGCTAAGTCACAACGATAAGAAACTGGAGTCACTACACTCAAGCGGTAGTAGCACTACTCACTAGTAGTAAGGCCAGATGTGTCCACTGATGACTTAGTCCACAACCTTAGGTGTCACCGCTCTCACCTCAGCGTAAGAACTGGGACACCGTAAACAATAACCACTGAACAAGGACTAGTTGGGATTGTGCTCGTCAGCACGTGTCTGAAACCCCCAACCACTTGTGCACACATAGACTCACTACTCTAAGTCAGGTCCTCTAGTTAGTTTTCCCCCCAGTCTGAACTCAAGTGCAAAGGCAATGGGCCCTACGAAAATTAGCCTAAAAATTATCTTGTCGAGTCTACCTCTCCACCACTCCCAGGTGGCTCGGCACCCGTGTGCCCAGGCAAGTTACAGCTAGTGGGGAAGGTCACTCAAGGTATAACTCACTGTGAAACACTGACTACCATCGGTTCACACATTTGCACACGTCCGTCGCACAGAACATAAGTCATGAATCACATGGCGGTTGTCTGACTAAAGGATCCACAAAAGACTTACATCTTCCCATGGTATGTGATAAATCATGCCTCAGAAGTTGGGTCATTGGACCTCCATCATTTGATGGTCCCCACAGGGTTGGCATGACCAATTTATCAATTATTTTATCCATAAATACCTTATCTTACAATTCTGGGAGAAAATTGAATCATCTGGGCCAAAATGGCCATTTCCACAGTGGGTCAGTCAACCTTTGACAGGGGTCAGTCGACCTACAGGGTCCATCGGTCGACTGGTTTGAGAGAATCGATCGACCAAATTTCCCAGTACCAAATCTGCACAGGGATCTATCGATCGATTCTAGGGGTCAGTTGACCAGTTGCCTAGGTCGGTTGACCAAATCCTAGGATCGGTCAACTGATCTTCCCTACACACCCTGTCATTCTTTCTTCCAAGAAATGGTCGACCAAATCTCTAGATTGGTTGACTAATTTTGGGGACGGCTGAATCGGATGACCCTCTAAGGCCCCATTCCACGCCCGACTCGCCCTATTCTGAGCAGGAAGCATGGGGAATCGATCCTCAACACCCGACACACCCATTCACATCAAATAAACCATAAATTGACCGTCGAATCAGCAACTCCGTCGCTCACCCTGAAAAATGAGTTTCTCCAAACACATAAACAAAAGCCACTCGTTCTCACCCAGAACCTACTCTAATCTGTGAGGAAATACACGGGGAGGTGGATGGGTCCGTCTCCCTACCTGAAATGTCACTTTTACCGCCTAGAATCATTCTAATCGTCACCAATCCACATCAAAACCTGGTGAAGCTTGGAAACCCGCTACCCACACTTGCCACCACCCCGTTCACGCCCTCACGATCAGCCTCTCGCCGCTGCCGTTGCCCAACAGAATCTCCTTGCTACCCTCCTATAGGCACTGGAAAGGGCGCGCGTATGTCGTGCCTCTCCCCGATATGCTATGGCCTACAGTGCACGAATTAGAAAGATAAAAATGGGGTGATCGCCAGAGACTTATACTTGAGCCTCATAGGGATAGGATGATCGTGAATGCCTTGGAAGCGGGAGATGTGGGTTCTTCTTGTCCTCGTTTTTAGCCAGCCAAGAATGGGGAGCTCTGTGAGTCAGTAATGAAGCTCTTGTATGTTAACCAGCAAATAGAGAAAGCAAGCCCATTAGACTTTGATAGTATAATATATGCTCAAACCAAAGGGAGTGATCGTACCCAAAAGGGGGTTGGGAAGGGGGATGGCTGAGACTTTGTAAAACATATACTTCAGACATCACTATTATCTGCATGAAAATATTTGTCGATTTGCTTTATTTAATTGCTACTTCTAAATAGTTTGTTTGGTTCTGCATCAAATTTGGCATCAAAACAATAGGTTAGGTCAGAGCATACATCCTGCATTTTACATTTAATTGTCTACGTGAGTACTTTTACATTGCATTTCAATTGATTGCATGCCCACTCAGAGATAGTCTATATTTGCATCAATAATGTAGCCAAGGTCCCTAATCTGAACCTAAGATGAATCCTAATCTAGAAAAAGCATTACAAGCTATCCTGACTCGCCTTGACCACCTTGACCAATCCTTTCAGGGAGTGCATGTGAGACTGAGTGAGTTAGAGCCCTCCAAGTAGGGCCAAGGTGAGGAAGTTGTAAATAAGGTCCTAACGTCCCCGAGCGATTGTCATGATCATAATCCTAACCAGGGTCCAGAGCAGGCTTTGAGACTATATCAAGAACCCATATATCGGAAGGTCCAAGTCCTTTGGAGTGTTAGTGATGTGCTACCATGACGAGATCCGATCTAATAGGACGAACAATGCTAAATAAAAGAACGAAGTGAATTTCACACGACGCGATAATCAAAGTACGGACTGTAGCATGAAATTACGGCAACATTAAGAACTAAAGACGAGATCCCGATGCAAAAGTAGGCGCCGTCACACACGGAATGTTGAGACAATTGGTATAGGGCCGAACAGATGCGCGCATGCTCACGATTAGGTAGTGGACAGCAAGCATGACACTATAGCGGAGACAAATTAAGGTTCTACCAGTTACTTAACCAAATAAACAGCAGCCACGGAGAGGGAACGAGGTTACCAGAAAGATGAGGAATGCTCGTGGACAACTGCAAAAGCGACAACAGTGGCCGAAGGTGGAAGGGCGCTTGCGGTCGGCTAGGGCTGTTCCTGCTACAATGGCAGGTGGCGGTGGAGAGTCGCAGTGTTGGCGTCAGTGATGGCCGTGGCCGCTATTGCGCTTGTGGCTGGTGGCGGCTCTAGCCGTTGTTACTGCGATGGCCAATGGCGGCTTGGAATGTGTCTGTTGCTGGGGCCGGCGGCAGCTCTGGCCAACGACGGATCAGGCCGCTGCTACTGCTGGATCCGCTAGTAATGGGGTGTGTGGCAAGAGAGAAGGAGAGGGGCTTTGGGGGCGGGAGGAGGAGAGGAGGGCAGTGTGGATGCCAATAGTAGTGGAGGCCGGCGACAATGGCGGTGGGTGGAGGAGAAGGGGCCCACGACGAGGGTGATAAGAGGCAGAGACAATGGCAGCGGGCCGACGGTGGGTAGAGGAGAAGGGGCCCGCGACAAGGGGGATAAGAGGTAGAGTTGGCGGTGGCAGTGGCGTTGTGACGATGCGATGGCAGCGGCTAGGGTTTGGTGGGCTTCTCACCACTTGCACTCACACAATAGCAAGAGATAAATGCTCTTTTTTGCATTCATCAAAAACTAAGATTACATTAGGGTTTCTCAAGCCTTTTATAGGCTCTAACAAGGAGGGCCCAAAGACAAGAATGCCCTTACATGATCGAAAGAACAAAATACCCTCATGGACTCCTGAACGTTCCAAAGAAGCAAAATAACACTAGATAAGACAAAATAACACAAAGTAAACTAACCGTAGATAACTCAACCCCAGGGTCATCTACAAGCGTAAACTCACAACGAGGGTGTGATGTCCTCATCATTTCCTCAGGTTTGGGGAAAGCTCAACTCCGTCGACCGGCAGTGGAAGAGGTAACGCTCCAAAAGCTTCGGGTCCAGACGTCGCACGTCATCCTCGGTAATCCATGAATCCTTTGACTCAGGTCTACCACTCCATTTGATCAAATAATGGCAAACCTCTCTGGCTCCGATAAAGACAATTTGATCATCCACAGTAGTATCGATGTGTTGAATTGTAGTTGGATTATTTGGGAGTAGTGGGTGTAACGGGGGGCTCTGATCCAAAGTGTCTGAGGGAGGCTCATCCATAAATAGATCATGTGGGGGAATCAAAGAACCTATGTACGGAACTAGATCTTCAACATTAAATGTGAGACTGAAGTCAAAGTCAGGTGACAATTCCACCACATAAGCATTGGGATTGATCTTCTTTAGGATCTGAAAGGGCCCAATGCTACGCGCATGTAATTTCTTCACAGTTCTCGGGGGAAACTGCTCAAGTCGCAAATGGACCATGACATAGTCCCCAACATCGAACTCTTGACATCACCTGTGAATATTAGTAAATTCTTTGTATCTAGCATTGTTCTTCCTGATTTGTTCTCAGATCTCTTCATGCAATGTATAAAAATGTGATGCAAGTGGCAATGCAAAATCTGGCACTCTAGATGCATTGGAAGACACGGGTAAAAGATCTAAAATGTAATTTTATTTCTACTATTTTAGCAATCCTGATCAAATATAGTAATTATTTACTGCCTTATCTCGAAGTTCAATGTATTCCTATACACCTCCGCACACTCCTTTTATCCCTTCGGAGCTCTACAGCTCTTGGGAGGCCTCTCAAGATCCAAGTGGTTTTGGGTTTACTCGAGCCCAGATGCTAGGTCATAATAGTTGGTATCAAAGCTCTGTGTTGCGAAGGGTGTGTAGAAGTACATGGAAATTCAAGATATTACAGTGCTCAGAGGTCGTAAGGTCCAGTATAGTCGACAACTGGCATAGGTTTTATGATTTCTGTACCACTTTGCTTCTTGCATGAGCGGTTGCCTGTGTTGTGTTAGCACTATGCGAGATGGTTTTCCTTACGTCAGGATGCGATGGAGAGTGTTCTTTTATTATGGTTGTGGTCTTGGTTGTGCTGTGCTGGGCGGAATTTGCCAGTAGGTGTGAATCTATGGTGCAATGTTTGCTTTTTTCCGTGGTGTGTTCAGGTGGCTGATGGGCTCTGTGATGGCTGTGCATGTTCTCCTAAGGAGATTATGTTATTTTGGTTGTTTCACTTGAGGTTTGGTCAGCCCTTGAGGTGTTAAGGTTGTGCTTTGAGGTTGTAATACCTTGGATACTTTGGATCAAAATCAAAGTGCTTTCGGACGCTTTCGTGGGTCCCGAATTGTGTTTTACGATTCACACTAGTTGTTTCCCTGTATAAGATGTGGAATCCCATAGAGAGTGAACTGTTGAGTTTTGAGACTTTGGGATGCTACAGATGCACTGTGCTCTTTTTGATGATCGCGTAGGTTATTTTTTCATATTTTTTTGAATTTATGTAATTTCGGGCTAAAAATCAGATTTTGAGGATATTTGCATAATTTCCTTTTCTTTTATTTCTTAACCCACTCTCTCTTCCCTCACGTTCTCTAATTCTGTCCCTCTCTGTTCTCTCTCCTCTTTTCCCCTCTGCTCTGGCTTTAGATAGAGAAGACCCCGGGGATGAGGTGTCGACGGCGTGGAGGTGTCGTGGAGCATGAAGATGCGAAAAATGGAGCGTGGTGTTCGTACGATCCCTCGGTGGATTCACAGCATCACGGCCTGGGTTCATGCGATGGTTTCGGCATTTCAGCTCGGGTGGTCAACGAACGAGGTAGGGGGTAGATTTCTTACCTTCTGTTCTACTATTCACTTCAATTTCGTGCCGATTCGTGTGAGCTGGAGTGGATTTTTCATTTTTGGGGAATTGTAGCATATTTTGGGGTGTAAGCCGTGTTCACCATTTTAGGCAATGATTTTCGATTTGAATGGTCTCATTTGAACCCCTGGCATGTCTAGATGCCATGCTCGCTAGTTTCATTGCGATTGGTCGTGATTCAGGGTCGATACGAGTCTGATTTCCCTTGTGAGTCATTTTGGTTCGATTTGTGGAAAATCGCCCATTTCGTGTCATTTTGTGCGTGGTTTGATCCCTTCCTGCTTGTGGAAGGTGTATAGTGTGATTTTAGATGTATCCCCATCGTTCAGGAGACGATTGGGACGTGGAACAACATTTTTCCACATTTTTTACTTGTTCCTGGGTTTGACGTATTAACGCAAAGCTCCTAGGGGGCACGTCTATTAACATGGTATATCGTGCGACCGCTTTCATCTAAGAAGATGAAAAGTAGGGCACTAAGGTGGTAAGGGATGCGGTCCTTATGTTTGACTCGACCCTAAAGAACGCAACATAGGAGATGGCCGTGATCTTGGTTAATGCACTCAAGGCTTCAACCGCATTCTGTTGTTAACGCACTCGAGGCTATGGCCGTGTCTATTAATGTGACCCTAACGTGTGCCGCGTCAACGTGTTGACGCACTGTAAGCATTGGACGCGTTCTGGTGTCATCATGACACATCCTTTGGACGCATTAACCATCACGACGTAGGCATGCACCACGTTCATGCCTTCAATTTTTGGGGTATTGTTTGTGTTGACTCGGGCTCTGGTGAACCCAGTATTCAATGTCTTGTTGGCATTTGACTCGACAGATGCCTTGGGTGCTCCGTGAGAGTCATATATGTGTGTCGAGGGATCCTAGAAGAGTAGTCTCATCTCGAGTAGTGTTTGGTGTTTCTTTCGTGTTAATTGGCATGACTTCGACCCCTTGGTTAGCCTATTATACGTGGATGTCATGGACGTGCAATGAGGGCTGTGACTGTGTTATAGGGTATTCGAATGTGCCATTATATCGAGTAGTGTTTTGGTGTATTTCGAGGATCATTATGGTTTCTGGTCAACCGGGTTGTGACGTAGTGGTTGACACATGAGCTCGTGAGTGTCTCAGTTTTCCTGTATGAATTGGGACTCTGGTTGTGGATGCATGGAGGTATTATCTTACCTCAACCACATGTTATTTCCCAACCTCTTCTTCAAAGTACCCCTAAGCTCATATCTATGTAGGATAATGAACTCCTATGTGCTGTCCTAGAAGAAGAGGTAATTAAAAAGGTAGTGTTTTCACTATCTCCTGACAGCGCCCCTGGTCCTGATGGCTTCACAGGGCTTTTTTACCAATGTTGTTGGGAATTTATTAAGCAAGACTTATGCTTGGCTATCAGAGAAATCTTCTTGGGCAGTGATATCCCCCGGGCTATGTCAGCTACTATTATTACTCTCATCCCTAAACTCTCTAAAGTTGAGACTTTCAAGGACTTTAGACCGATAAGCCTCTACAATTTTTCATTCAAGATCATATCTAAAATCGTGAATGACAGACTCGCTATTATCCTACCCTCTATTATATCTGTGGAACAGGGTGCATTTGTCAAAGGCAGGTTTATTGGGGAGAACATTCTACTAGCTAAGGAGATCATTAATGAAATTGGTAGGAAATCCAGAGGTGAAAATGTGGTTTTCAAGCTTGACATGGCGAAGGCTTATGATAGGTTGGAATGGGACTTTTTCATTGCTGTTATGAGCAAATTTGGCTTCTCTGATATGTTTAACAATATCATTTTCAGACTCATATCCAATTCTTGGTTTTCCATCCTTTTGAATGGAAACTTGGCTGGTTTTTTTAAATCGACAAGGGGAGTCAGGCAAGGTGACCCCATTGCCCCAACTCTATTTATCTTGGCTGAAGAGGCCTTAAGCAGAGGTCTCACCAACCTATTTCTCTCTAAGAAAGTGGGTTTCTTCTACACTCCCAGAGGATGCCCAAGAATTTCACACTTATTATTTGCTGATGATACCCTAGTATTTGTCAATGGTTGCAAGTCTTCTTTGAAGAATCTAATGGAATTCTTGCATTCCTGTGAAGACTCTTCGGGATAGCTCATCAATATTTCCAAAAGTTCATACTATACTCACAGCAAGGCTTCTACATCTCTCAATCAAAGGCTTCGGACCATCACTGGTATTGACCATAATAAATTCCCCTTCAGATATCTTGGTGTTCCTCTTTTCCCTGGAAGAGCAAAAATAAATTTCTTTACCCCCATGATCACCAAAATACAAGCAAGAATTCAAAGCTGGAGTTCTGCCTTCCTTTCCTCTGCTGGGAGGCTTTGTCTGATAAAATATGTGTTAGCTTCCATTCCTCTCCATATCTTATCCTGTTGCTCCTTGCCTGCTACTGTCCTCAACTTAATTAACAGGTCATTTGCTAGCTTCTTCTGGGGTTCCAAGGATGACAATTCAACAAGACACTGGAAAAATTGGAACACTGTCTGCAGTCCAATTGAGAATGGAGGACTAGGCATTTTATCTTTGAATGACATGCAAAAAGCTTTCAAGGTCAAAATGCTATGGAATGCTCTAACCTCTCAGAACTCTTTATGGGGTAGATATTTCAAGACCAAGCATATGAACAACCGACACCTTTCTGAAGCTGAATTCAACAGATGCAAAGGCAATGGCAGAAGAGATTGGGTCCTAGCCAGGGATATCATTTTGAATCACAGCAAACACTTTAAAGGGGAAGGTAACTTCTCTTTCTGGAAAGATATTTGGATGTGCGACTGTGCTCTCAAAGACTTAATCACAGATGATCATTGGCAAGAAGTTGAAGATAAAAATATCACAGTTTGTTCACTTTTAGAGACAAGTAACCTAGCCTGGAATAATATCTGCCAATTACTCCCTGCAGACTCTTTAGCAACTATTGAATTTGGCATCTCCAGAAAACCACTGACTCAGGACAAACACATCTGGTGTCTTGATTCTGCTGGCTACTTCTCCATTAAATCATTGAGGAAGCTCACTGTCATCCCTCCTAGATCATTTCCCTTCAAGCAAATCTGGACTAATTATATCCCCCTGAAGATATCAATTTTTTTATGAAAACTTATTCATGGCATCCTACCCACTGACAACAAAGTTCAGCAATGTGGCATTCTGCTTTACTCTAAATGCTCTTGCTGTCATGTTCCCCAAAATGAAACTACTTCTCACCTTCTTCTACACAGTGAGCTTGCTAGATCAACTTGGAGAACTATTGGCCACTGCTTCCAGATTAATCCTGCAAACTGTGGCTCGGGTCAAGCATTCTTGCGCCAAGTGATTCAACAGTCCCGACTATCTACCCAAGTTGGCATGGTGTCTTTGCTCTTAGCTTCTCTATGGCTGTGGGAGGTCTGGTGTGAAAGGAACAAGAGTCGGTATGAAGGTAAACAAAGTTCACCGACAACCATCTACCACAGGATTATTCAAAGGATCAATAATACCAAATTCACTGCATGCCTCTTGTCGGGAGATCTCTCCTCCCTGAGCTCCTTACAACACCTCTCTATTGCCGGCTCTCGTCATCCCTGGATCCTTTGCCTGGGAATATTGATAGGGCCTCCACGGGTCATGCTTAAATCTTGGGTTCATCCCATCATGGCCATTGGCTAACCCATGTCTCGTGCCTATAGCCCGCTATGCTTAAATATGTTTTCCTTAGGATTTAATCTCGGGACATCTCTCGGTTTCCCCCCTTTGGCACCGGACATATATTAACGATGCCCATGCGAGCCACACCCCGACTACAGGAACCTCCCCCGTTATGTCCACGACTTGATTTCACACCGGGCCGTTAGACTCGCTGATTCTCGACCGCTCTGACTGGAGATTTAACTGAACATTTCTATTTTTCTAAACAATAAATTCACCATATCCCGGCATACATATGCTCTGATTTTTCCACGATGATGGTGGCCTTTCAAAACCAAGCATCCGTTCGAACATCAAATGGTTGATTTATGACCAAAATGGTTTCAAATATCTTTCTGCACCCCGCTACGAAAACTTTAATGCTTTTCAATATGCCGTTTACTCCTATCATAAAAATTGACGTTTAGGTCTTGAGGCCCCAAATCTTGGTGATTAATAAAAAATTTTCCCCTCTCTGAGGGGATGTAATTAACATTGTGACCTTTATGGCACGGCGGGTCACCATTCCCGACCCGATACCCACAATCATCTGGTCAGTCAGATGGAGTGCACCTAGGGCTTCGGACCACTCCAGTCTCGAAGCGCGAACATATTGTCACCTAGGTGACTGGCACGCCCTCGCACTTGATAAAATGATAATCTAATAAACTGATAAATGATACCCTGGTATTACAATAACACCAGTAAAAAATCTTTTAAAATGTGTCCAACAAGTTGGCACGTCGGGTGAGACAGATAATCCCGAATCAAAAGAACACCCAATATTATTTTTATCCATCGAATTTTAAGTGCATCCAACAGTATGGGCGCTCTCTTATAGCATGTTGTTGTCATGGAAGCTTGGTCTGCCTTCCCCCACAAAGACATTTCAGTGGCAGACGCCTTGAGGTTTGACGGCGCTTTCACTGATAACCTTGGCCACCTGCTCCCTCCAGACACCCAATATGCATACATTGGCAACCTGTCTCTGATTGGAGGTAATGCATGCTGCAGTTATCTTTGGATGCCTCACTCTCAGGGCCACTTCTATTTCTCCTCGGCATACAAGGTCCTGGACTACACCGCAACAAATATGCCTGGGAGCTGGTCATGTAATGGCATCAGCCTTAAATTGTTCTGGCACAAGTATATCCCTATTAAGTACTCGTTCTTGGCCTTACGCCTTATACAAAATAGGCTCCCAGTCGATGTTATAATTCATAATCTTGGCATCCAAATGGCGTCGGCTTATTCTTGTTGCTCCCATCCAGCCGTCAAGACTATTAAACATGTCTTCTTAGACAGCCATGTGGTGTTTGCCATTTGGGCCCACCTTGAGGTTCTCTTTAACATATTCCCATTGCAGTCATCGTTGGCTACGTATCTTTCTAGGTGGCTGCTGGACACTGGTGGCAGGAGGCGCACTCACCTACTCAGGTGACTCTTGCCTTTTTATGTTTGCTGGGAACTATGGTCTCTACGTAATCATGCTCGGCATGATAATACTCGCCCCTGGATTCCGTTTGCTATTGACCGGGTTATCTTCCAGCTGCACCAAATTCTATCCACTGCCATCTCTCCTCAGGATTGTCATTCAGATTTGGAGTTGCTCTCATATTTCAGACTTCACCCAGCCTTCTCTCATACCAGATATCAGGTTATCACTTGGCTTCCTCCACTGTACCAATGTTTCAAGGTTAATATGGATGGTGCCTCGCATGGGAACCCGGGCGTCATGGGTGGTGGCATTGTCCTGAGGGACCACCATGGCAAATTGGTCGTAGCTGGTTCCTACCCCTATGGTCTTGTGAATAGCCTTGAGGCAGAATTCCTTGCGGTGCTCGACGGGCTTAGGCTATGCCATGCCCTCAACCTTTTAGTTCATTGCATTGAGGTGGATTCGCAAGTCTTGCTCAACATTTTAACCAACAGATCTAAGATTCCTTGGAAATTTGTCGATCTCTATGAGGAGCTTTGGGGTTTTTTGGACTGGTTTGTTCCCAGTATCCAGCATATTTGCAGAGAGGAGAATCAAGTGGCCAATTTCTTTTCCAACCATGCATGCGACAATGGCTTCCAGGAAATCTTCCTTGCTAAAGATGATATTCCTTGGAGGGCTAAGGGGCTGTTGAGGCTTGATCGGTTACGAATTGGCACTGTTAGGGAGATTGCCTAATGTCCCTGTTTGTCCTTCATTTCTAGCTTTCATCCTATTTTTTCTATTTGGCTTGGGGGTTTGCCCTTAAGCTATGCAGGGGTATGGCCCGGGGAGAGTGTATGTAGTTGCATTTTTGAAATATTATCCATGTCTTGAAATGTATTTTTTTGAAAACTGTAAAATGAATTATAGAAAATTGGGAATCAGCGTCGTCCTGGAAGGACGCTGATTATGTTAAAATGAAATTATATAAAAGAATGTGCACCTGTCCTGACAGATGCTATTTTGTTTAGCGCCTGCCATGCAGGATGCTATTTTTCTGATCATTCGTTTTCCCAAGTTTTCACCCCCACCGTGGGTTACTCTTGGCACTCCCATCCCATTTCCGTGGATGAGGTCCATGTTTTGATTACACCGTATACCCCTTAACTCTCCGAGGTGATTGAGCTCTCCGCAGGACATTCCGTTCCTTTGGACTAGTGATTTCATCTTAGAGACCTCCGTAAGTCTACGCTAGCCTTGGATTCCCTCAAGAGAGCCGAGTAGGTTGTACCCTAAAACCCATTACACCACGTCACAGTCATGTCCCTCTGAAGAAACATGACGGTCTAACCCTCATAAAATGTTGTCTCTGGCTTTTATGGGAAAATTATCACTTTCTGAAAATTACGTCTCGAACAGTAGACGCCATCTACGAATAGCGCCCTACTTAGAGGACGCTAATTACCTCGTGCCTATTTATCTATTTCCAGAATGAGCGCCCATCCATATGGACGCTAATTCTAATCTGTGGCACCCCTGGAGGATGCCATTTACCGAGTTTTATGATTGTGTCCCAGATTTCTAGTTAAGTCATCTCTACACAATTTCTGCCTTCAATTCTATTATTCTAAAAATCTACCTTATCATCCTACAATGATCTAATTCCTTTAGAATTCTCTTGGCTACTAAAACTATAGTGGATGTCAAATTACATGACCCAATGCCTGCGTATATAGGGCCCAATCTGGTCCTGGGAGGAGCACCCGAAAGTTCTTATGCCCATGGGAGTTTAATGATTACGGTGTGGCATTGCACCGAAGTGCATGACTATCTTGATTATGATGTTCCACACTCTCTCTCGTGCTTGATATTACTCGACTTAACTTGCGTGACTTGAGTGGCCCTGTATGGGCAAGTACTCGAATAAATAAGTAGCCATCCCTTCATGACGTGACTTGATACATTACATGCTTGGTTCCCTTGTTAACTTTACTTGTTACACTTGAAATCTTGCTAGTTCATTCTTGTTATTTATTGCTATTCCCCTCTCGTCAATTACTTGCATTATTCTCATGCATGAACATGCCATGTTGCATAATGTATTAATCACTTAAAGCAAGTCTCGGTCTACAGATATAATTCCTACTGAGCATTATCGAGTATTTTCTAATATTTTTCAGGTAACTCGGACACTGAATCGCAACCAGATGGGGATGACCAAGAGTGATGAGTGTAGAACTTTCAAGCATCAGCGCAAGTCACATCATGTCTGGAAATCCACATATTGCTGTTAAAGACTTGCGGCTTTGTGTCTTTCCCCTGAGTCATTGTTGTGTCTTTCCTTTAGAGTCATACTTCCTATTTAGTTTGAGTCGTGATGTAATTAGAGGCTTATGTCCTCTAGTTGTTGATGGATATTTTCCTTTAGGCTTTCACCGTTAGTTGACATTATGGTTTAATGCTAAAATTGAGATGGTATCAGTTAATGATATTGTTAATTGATTATTTAGCGCACTCTGTTGTTGTGTCAAAATTCTTATCGCTCTGATTGACATGAACGATATAAACTTGTCGCACCTCCGGGTTCCTTCCGCGCTCGGGGTGTGACATGCTGCCTGCACCTGCCTTAGGGGATTGAGCGCCCCATTGCTGCCAAGACCTGCAGACAATGAACCCCAGCCACCCCGGGGCCACTGCTGTGCTATTCACTCCACTTCCCGGTGGACCCAAGCAACATGAGTCCTCAAGTACCTGTCGTCCAATGGGATGGGTGGCAGATCCTCCCTCAGAAGATGTCAGCCTTCTTGATCGCTGAGGCCCTCTGTTGGTACAGGTGGCTATGCTTGAACCACCACCTGGCGTAGTGGACGTCGAACCATCCTCGACGCCCCAGTCCCGACGTCGGCAATCGCTCCGACTCCCGGTGACAGTAGAAATCCCAGCATGCGGTAGCCAGGAAGTGGGTGTCTCGACCTCTGTACTATCGACTCATCAAAGGAAACTCCCAGTTCGGCGGGATCCCCTGGTCGTAGCCAAAGTTCCTCGCGAACTTGTGTCGGTAGTACGACTCCAAGGATCTCATTGAGGATCGGTGCAGCGCCAACACCACTTGTCGGGTTCTCATCACCCACTCTGTGTACAATGACGCGTCCGGCTCCCTCTGGTGTGGGAGGGCACTAGTCGCCCCTCCACTCGAAGGCAGCAGGAGTAGGCGGGAATCCCTCGTGGCATAGTTAAAAGGTAAACCCTCCTCGCCCCTAACGGGTAGGTCACACAAGGCTCTCCTAGCCCCCTCCAGCTATGCCTCAACGTCCCTGTCTAGCTAGCCGGTGAAGCTAAACAGCAAAGGTGCCGTCGGGTTCGCCACGGTCCCCCGAGTCGCCAGCCCTGGAAATAGCAGGCCGGCCCGGGCACTCAGGTAGTGGGTCAGCAGAAGCAAACTCCTCTCTTGTGGTGCCGGATGCACTGCCAGTGCTCCCAGTCCCTGGTACACAGTGGCCAACGCCATAGGAGTTAGGGCCAGCCATCGTCCCTCTACCAGCAAGCACTCCGGCCATAGCAGCTTGACTCTCAGTAGGCCATCCTCCCCGTGCAGGACCACAAACGTCACCAACTAGTAAGCCAAGTAGGCTGCCAAGTGCGTTACGTCCGGCAGCCCATGGGGGTTCCACCCCTCCCGCGGTGCATAAATGTACCTCGAGTACATCCGGAACCACAGCTCTACCTCCGTATACTCCTCCCACGGAGTCTGGTCTCTCGCGAACTCTGAGTAGAAGCAAAAGAGCCTGTTGTAGAAGTGGTGGATCCATACATTCAACGTCACCCTAGGAGTCTGTGCCACTCTATCTCTCTCGGTCAGGGCTAAATCCCTCTCGGTCTTCAGTGGATACCGATAACTTTGAGGAACTCGGTATCACCCCTACCTGTCGGTGTGGCTGCGATGAAGGTCATCCAGCACAACCTCCTCATATCCCTCACCATTGATCGACAGCCCAGAGATCCTGAATAGATACCACAAGTCAAGTGAAGTCTCTCCCTCAGCCGTCGCTACTACGTTCCATCGGCGGTTGAAGTGCTCTAGCAATGCCTGTAATAGCCCCGTATAACATGGGTACACGTACAACACCGTAGTCACGGCATACCTGATGCCGGCTCTATCCAGCAGCACCCGGTAGTGGTGCACTATCCCCATCGGCCACTCAGTGGCTCCCTGGCGGTATCAGTGCAAGGAGATCACTGCCCAACGACCGTACCAACTAACAACGGTCTGCTGCATGGCCCCATCCAAAAGACTGTGGTCATCATACCCCTCTCCAGCACACTATAGTCCCGACGGCTCCAGCACCAACCCAGTTGTGCCCTCTATCTCTATCTGGTGGTGGCCATGCACGTCCCAAGAAGCGGGACCCATTAGTCCGACCTGGACTCCAAACTGATCTGCTCTGCTAAAGAAGCCTAGGCACTCAGCACTGGGAAACTGACACTACCTTTAGTAATCTCCAGAGAAGCTCAAAAAACTATAGAGAGTGACCCCATGCAGGTTGTCCCTGCCTACCAAAATCACCCGCTCAAGCCGGTGACGCGCTCCAGCAACCTACGAATCTCCCTCCTCCTTGCCGAGAGGGACATAGCTCTTGATGAACTCAAACAAGCGACGGTCCAAGGGGAACTCTACTGGGTAGCACTCGCTATGATCATAAGTGCATAATCCACCAGCTCCTGAAATCCGGGCCAACTCCACGGCCCCAACTCTACTCGCCCTCTCGTCGACTGGGCCCTCAGCTACCGTTGTGCATCCCAGATCAAGCTGATCTGCACCCACCGCAGTAACAACTGGCAGGCCCAAGGGAGGCATGGGTCGCTCAGTCCTCCATACCCAGTCATCCTCCTCCCGAGCCACATGCCTTGGGACCTGCTCATCTCTGCCAAATCGGGCCATAACTGCAAGACGAAGCACAAAACTGGCCAGCACATCAGAAAGTTGATATATGCAATGTAACAAAATAATGGCATATGAAGTGTCAAAATACAACTGCAACAACCCAGAATGAGGGGCTCACGGGCCATACACCCTCGTCTCCACCTCCGACACATGCCCCGTGGGGGGCATTTGTTGTACCCGGATATTTTCCTAGTGAAATGCTCAGAAATAAGGGTTCAGGAATTTCCTCGAACACCTTCAAGATAGGGGCTACCCGACTCAGGGCCCTAACCATTAGCCGTGACGTATGGCTACACCAGCAACTAATTGGGACCACTCCTGACCGCTCAGTTGCGGGCTTTGCCCTCACTCCACACGACCTCCCGAGCCAACCCAGGGGCGCCTCGACTACAAGCCATGCCACGTGGCACCCAGTAACAAGGCCGAGGTCTACCCCAAGACGCCATCTTCTAATCCCCCGCCCCAAGGTTCCCCAAGGTCAAAGGAAGACTTAATGAAGTCAGTCACAAGCTTTGGAGGCCAATAGCTATAGATGTAAATACCTTTTTCCCTCTCTCTCTCTCTCTCTAGTTCTAAAGAAAGGTGCGTATAGGTGTGTGAGTGAATGGATGGACTAAATAGTGCATGGAAAGAAATAGATAACACGATGAAATCAATCACCCACACACATTATTAGATCATGATCACCACCAAGGTGACTAGTGCAAAGAAAGGTGCACCACGTACCTTGGAAAAAGGGAGAGCCACTCACCCAGACAATGTAGCACTGGTGCAGGAATAAGATGGTCTCTTGATGACCACCAAACGGGGAAGACGGTCTGAAGATAGGTCGCGACCAGCACTGAAGCAAAACGCGGGAAGAAGGCTCGGTGTGGAGCTTGGACGGTCTTCAATCGGATGCAAAAAGAAGAGAGATGGTCTGGGAAAGACCGTAAACCCTGGTAAATGGTCGGAGGGGAACTACAAAGCATTCATGATGAGGACATCTCTTGTCACCCGGTCATTTTTCAGGACTACAGTTGCTCGCCATTGACATGACATCATCTTCATCACTTAATTTCGAGTCATAGCATGTAATTCTCATTTTATTTGAGTCTCTCTTATGTAATTTGGGAACGTTCTTTTTGCTTCCACCCAATCAGAAATGTTGTCCAAGAGATCTTCCAGGACAGAAGGACGTCCTTGGTGCTACCAGCCAATGAGGAAGAAGATGCTGCAGGTCTTCTCATTCAAAGAATTCTTATTTTTCTCTAGCCAATCCAGAGATAGGATCTTAGAGGGAAAATATCTACTGGTTGAGCCTATAAATTAGACACCCCTCCTCTGCATGGGGATGCTGCTGCCGTTGATATTGCTTGGGTGCTTGAGAGAAGAGAAAAACGTGAAAAAGAAAGGAGGAAGATAAGGAGCACCGGTTCCAAGTTCCCTGCACAAGAGCCTGAGAATAAGAGAGGAGGAAGGAAAGGGCCAAGCTAGCCAGCCACGATATCTCTGGAAGAGTGATTCTCATTGTTGCTCATACTGAGCCTTCTATTCTACAATAGTAATTTTTTGTCCTTCTTTGCATTTGTGTTTTTGTTTTAACTTTTCCTTTTTACTTTTACTCCTTTGTGTGTGTGGCGTCATCCCCGCTGTAAAGCTGTGAATCAGCGGTGTCAAGCTGTTTGTCAGCCGTTAAGCTATGTATCAGTGGTGTAAGCTGTGTTTCAGCGATGTTTCAAGCTGTTTGTCAGCAGGTAGCCTCACTGTGTTGATGAGGGGTGGACGTAGGCATGCTAGGTAGCAGCCAAACCACCTTAAAAATCTTTGGTGTTGTGGTTTGTTTGGGTGCACTCCATCTCTTCTGTCTCCTTCACAAGCACTTTGTCTTGATTAAGCTTCCTTACAGCATTATGTTTTTGTGATTTCCTATAGTAGAGTAGAACCAGGTTTGAAACTTCGTTAAACTATCTTACTGGTTCTTATTGGTATCGCATTGGATTGAAAAATTAGGTGTCGGATCTATTCACCCCCCCTCTAGATCCTCTTATGCCATCCAACAGTTGGTATCAGAGTAGGTTCCCTAGATATGTGGTCGAACGACTAGGGGAGTTCTGATAGGAATGTCCCTCGCAGCTACATAGCTGAGGGCTATGCCATCAATTGACCTCTATTCTTCGATGGAACAAATTATTTGTATTGGGAAAATAGAATGGAAGTGTTTCTCCATGCCCAGGATCACTTGATCTGGCGTGTGGTCAGTAGAGGACCGTTTGTATTACCAGAGGTGGACGATACCTGGACCCCTAACCAGGTTAAGAAATCCACAATCAATTGGAGCGCAATGAATATAATGCAATGTGCTATCCACCCCACTGAATACTCAAGAGTATCCACTTGCAAATCTGCAAAAAAAAATGTGGGATAGGCTTGAGCTAATTTATGAGGGGACAGTTGAGGTAAGGGCCACAAAGGCCAACATGTTGATTTCTAATCATGAAATGTTCAAAATGATACCAGAAGAATCCATCTCTGAGATGTATGCTAGACTCGCCCAGTTAACTAACAGTTTAAAACTTCTGGAAAAAGAATACACTGACAACGATTTGGTTAGGAAGATCCTTAGACCTCTCACCCCAGTGTGGCACACTAAGGCCACTATTATTGAGGATTCAAAGGACTTGTCCAGAATGACAGTCGACAGACTGATAGGTTCGCTCATGACATATGAGCTCAACCTAAAGAGGAACGAGGAAGATACCAAGCAAAAGAAAACTGTGGCTCTCAAAGTTTTTGAGAGCACAGATAGTTCTGATGAGGATAATGAAGATGACATTCCAGAGTCAAGCATAGTTGACCTTGTCCTGCTTACTAGAATGCTTAAGAAGTTCCTAAGGAATAGAGGTAAATTCCAAAAGAAAAAGAGGATAGGTCAAGTAAGGAAGATTTCCAACCTTAAATCTACCCCACTAAAAAATTCTGACAAGCTCATTTGCTACCAATGCAAGAAACTAGGGCATATGTAGGCAGAATGCCCCGAGATGCTCAAAAACATGGCTAAGGTCAAAGGAAAGAAACCCAAGGCCATGGTGTGCACATGGAGCGATAGTGAGGAGGAAGATGAAAGTTCCTCTCCACTGGACGATGAGGATGACTTTTGCTTAATGGCAGAAGAAGACCAGGTAAACAATCCGCTTGAAAATTTTTTCGTTGAGGATTGAGAATATGCGTATGCCATTTTACTTGAGAAATATGAGATGTATAAAAAGGAGAACAAAGATTTGAAAAAGACGATTAATGTGTTAGCTCATGATAACCCTCTTAGTAAAGAGCTGGAAACGCAGAGAGCTGAAATGGAAGAATTAAAGAAACGGGTTGAAGATCTTGAAACCAATAGACCTAGAAAAGTCATGGAAAGAAAATGACTTTCTTAGAAATCGGCTAAATCATGTTAGTCTAAAATGTGAAAAAAATGAGAAAGAGAACCAACTCAGTCTTGAAAAACATGAGGCTATAAATGCTGTCAACCGTGGCGGGGGGGAGGGGGGTGGCTCGTCGAAGGCGGCTTAGGAGGTGGGGCTCGTTGCATAGGGGGGTGGGTCGTAGACCCACCTCCCACGTGCTTCAGTTATGGTCGACGAGGCCACATCCGGCGGTTCTGCAACGAGAAGCGGCCGGGCCGTGCAGTGTCTGGTGCCATCCCTGGTGGCCGCCATTCCTTCGCAAATGTGGTTAGGAGCAAGCCGCAGGTGAAGGGACCGGTGACTAAGCATTGGATGGATGCTAGGGAGCTTCCAACAGAGCTCCTACATGGCAAGTTCGCTTGGCTCCGGCAGTGCCTATGCGTTTCCCTATTGGAAGGGTCAGTGGAAGCAGAGGTTGTCAAAAGGAGGTTGCAGGAGGTCGTAGGTGGGTTCTGGGTTGTTGTGAGGGTGGACATTTCCACATTCTCAGCACTAGGGTAGGAGGACTTTGTGTCACGGTTGGTGGATGTGGGCTGCCCGGCGGTCGATGGAGCTTTGTTATGCCTCCAGAGGTGGTCGGAGTCTAGGGGAACATTCCCCAATCCGACGGTGAGGCGGTTTCAAGTCCTGTTTGAGGGTGTGCCGATCCACTTGTGTTACGATGATGGGGCCTTCCTAGCCCAAGGATTCGGCAGAGTGGAGAGAGCTAGTTTGGGCTTCAACCCTTGGAGCTCGCGGACGTGTGTTCTTACAACTGTTCAAGTGGCTAGTAAGGCGGCGATATCAGCGATCATCTCCGTCGACCTCGCTGACGTCCAGGTTATTGTCCGCCTCTGGGTGAAGGAGGAGATCAAGGCCACGTCGTTGGCCCACCTAGGGTTCTAGGGTGGCCGTCATGAGGTTTGGGATGCACGAATGGGAGAAGGGTTGGCGGCCGATTCAAATTCAAATCGGCCGCACTGTAGCAGCGAATCGGGGTCGTCCGGGGTGGTTCAGGTCAATCCATCTCTCGCTCACATTTCGGTGGGTAGCGATTCGGGCACTGGTCGAGCGGGTCTAGGGTCTGGGTCAGGACTGCCTACACGTGACTTACCTGCGAATCTGAAACCTATCGATTCGCCAAGACCAGCTATTGGTCGTCTTCCCCGCCCGTTATCGCCCGAAGCGCAACGGCCCCGAGTGTTTCAATCCATCCTGGTGGTGGGGCACCCTCCGGCGATCGCCTTCGCCTTGTCGGTAGCCAATCATCTTCTCCGGTTCAACATTGACAGGGGGTAGGGGAAAGGCTTGTGGCAGTGTCTCCTGTTGCTGTCAAGGGGATAGGGAAGCAGGTGGCCGGGGAGGTACTGTTGGCTGGGGTTGAGTCTGCCCGACGAACCGATGACAGTCAGCCTGGGCGGTCGACCACATTGTGTCAACTTGAATCCTTGTTAGGGGAGAGCCCATCTACAGTGTCAGCTCCTACCACCATTGTGGACTTGTCAGTGGAAGTCTACCAACAGTTGATGGCGGTGGACTTGTCTCTTGTTAGGGTTCGCTCTGTGGGTCTCCTCCAGAGAGCTGATGATAAGGAGTTAGAGGAGGACTCTTTGCATGTGAGAGAGGAAGGTCTCCCGTCCCTTCCAGGTGGGCCTGTGGCTTTGCTCACCGTGGGGGAGAAACCAAAGGGGAGGAGTCGTCTGAGTAGGGAGGAGGTGAGGGAGAGGGTGGAGATGGTTGAGAAAATGATGGAGGAGAAGGTGAAGGAGTTGGCTGACATGGTAGACATCTCTTTTGAAGTCGGGGCAGACAAAGACGTGAAAGGAACTTTCAGCAAAATTAGTAAGAGATGGTGTGCTTCTATGCTATAGGAGGAGAGGGCTCAACAACGAAGGGTGAGGGAGGGGGAAGGTGTGGGGGAGGAGGCGAATACCCTTTTGTCTCTATGAGGATTCTCTCATGGAATGTGAGGGGGATTGGGGGGTGGAGAAGAAAAGGGCGGTGAAGGAGTTGATCAAGAGAGGTAAAATTGACATCCTTTATATTCAGAAGACCAAGTGTGAAATGGATGGTGAGTCTCATGAGGGAGTTACGGGGTGCTAGAATGTCCTTGGGTGTGGTGTTCCCGGCAGTGGGCAGGTCTGGGGGGATAATGATCCTATGAAACTCTTATGAGGTTGAGGAGGTGGTGCTAGACAAACATGTGAGCAGGTGGGTCATCTCCCTTTATTTTATTAATGTGAGGGACATCTTCTCATAGGACTTCACTGGAGTTTTTGGACCACATAGCAAGGAGGAGAAGCGGCTCCTCTTGGAGAAACTGGTCAACCTTCACCTATCCTCGGACAGGCTGTGGTGTATTGGTGGGGAATTTAATGGGGTGGCTACGCCTTGGGAGAGGTCGGGGAGAGTGGCTATGTAGGGGACATGGAGGACTTTATTGCTTTCATTGAGGAGGCGGCTTTGATGGACATGAGTAGTCGATCTTTGAGTGCTGGTTGGGACAGTATGTACTTGAGCAGGTCCGCTCCAGATATTAATTTGATTTCATGGGACAGCATGTAGTGTCGGAGCTTCTTGACAGTGAAGACTAGCACCAGACATATTTTTTCTATAAAGGTGTACTTCTCTTCAACCCTTACTAACCTTTTGCTGAGGTAATAAAGAGCCTGTTCTTTTCCTTCTTCATTCACTTGAGCTAGCATTACCCCCAGGGAGCAATGAGTGGCTGCTATATAGAGAATCAGGGGTCTTCCCTTAATCGGTGCTCCCAATACCAGAGGGATTTTCAGATATGCTTTCAACCTCTCGAAAGCTGCTTGGCATTCATTGTCCTAGAAGAATGACACATCTTTTATCATGAGCTTGTGAAAGGGGTGACATCGACCTAACAGGTTTGAAATAAATCGGTGAATATACGCCAGCCGGCCTTGCAAGGACCTCAGCTCTAACAGATTCTTTGGTGGAGGAAGTTCTTGAATAGCTTTAATTTTGGATAGATCAATTTCAATGCCTCTATGTCAGACAATGAATCTGAGGAACTTTCCACTGGATACGCTGAAGGCGCATTTCATGGGATTCACTTTCAGCTCATATTGGCATAGCCTCTGAAACACCACCCTCAAATCTTGTAGATGGTCTTCTTTTCATTTAGTTTTCACCACCAGGTCATCAATATATAACTCCACCTTTTTGTAGAGTAGGTCATCAAATATCTTCGTGATGGCTTTTTGATATGTAGTGCCTACATTCTTTAGACCGAACGACATAATTTTATAGTGAAATATTCCTTTTGGAGTGCAGAATGTTGTATGGATCCTGTCTTGCTCAACAATTCAAATTTGGTTGTATCTGGATGACCCATCCATATATGAGAGAGCTTCATGGCCTGTAGTGGCATCAATCACCACCTGGGTGATTGGCACGGGAAAATCATCTTTCAGGCATGCTTTGTTGAGGTCTCAAAAGTCGACATAGATCCTTATCTACCCATTTTTCTTCTTCACGGACACTATGTTTGCCAGCCATGTTGTATATTGATTTTCTTCAACAAACTCCACATCAATAAGCTTGTCAATTTCTTTATTAATTTGATTAATCAACTGAGGACGCATCCGTCTGGGAGGCTACTTTACTAGTTCTACTTTTGGGTCAATTGCTAATAGATGTTGTGCCACAGCGGGGCTTAACCCTGGCATCTCATCATATGTCCAGGCAAAGCAATCCCTGAACTCCTTTAAGAACTGTACATATCGTTCTTATGCTTCTATTGTCAGTAGGGCACTGAGAAAGGTCGGTCTTGGTTCTTCTTTGGCTCCCAGATTCACCTCCATTAATTCATCAATGGTGGCCTGATCGCCATCTTCGACTTCAGGTGTAGCTTCTTGCAGGTCGACGAAGCCCCCATTGATATAATTATCTTCAGCCTCCAAGACTTCCAGCTCGTCCGGCAAAGTGTAGGTTGGTAGTGGGCCTTTGAGGTTAATCATGGCTTGTTGGTCTTCTTCAGGCTGGTTTATTGAAGTCAGAGGGATTTGCCCCTTATTCTCTTTGCTATAATATTGAGCCACTGGACTCCCCGTCAAATTTTATTCTGCTTGCCTTGCTGTTTCGACATCTCTTCTTGTGGCCTTGATGCACAGACTTCTTCCTCCTGAGGGTCTGCAAATGTAAGCTCCCCTGCTGGATCTGCCAATTACTGCATAGCCCGAACTTCCTCCAGGATGCGCTCAAATTCCAGGTGCTCCCTTCCTTTATCAGAGGTCTGGTCTTCATCGGGTGTCCCTTTATCGAATTTGGCTTCAGCTTGGAACAAATCTTCCTTGGGGGATGGCTCTTACCAACACCGGCATAGTGTTGCTTCATCCCATCCCCTGTATCTTGCTGACTACTGAGGGGTTCTTCACCAATGGTGGAGTGGTATATAATCTCTTCATCTCCTGGAGGGTATTCAATATTGCCATCTTCGAAAGGGCCTCCGTGGGTGAAGAAGGTAGAGATAACATCCACCTCTGCTTCATAATATTCTTGCAAGGTGTAGCCCAGCCACGGGTGATGGGTAACTTTTAGCAGCTCTTTGTTGTTACAGGGAGGATCACAGAGCTTCTGGAATGCCTTCTTCTATCCAGCGGATTGCAATGAAGGCACCTGCATCCTAGTGAACATCTGCGAGACCCGCTATGTGGTGTAATCCAGGCCTACCATCAGCACCATTCGGTTTGTTGCTTCTTCGGGGATCATGCAATCTTGATCATCTTCATCAGCAGGTTCCCCAGGGTAGCATATTATTGGAGGCTCGCAAAAATGAGGGACCTCCATTGTAACACCCGTGGTTTAGTGGATCCTTAATGGTGCAGATCTAAGATTCGTCCGGTGAAGATTCCACGATCAGAAACATTTAGAATATAAACATCACCTCGCCCCTCCCCATCTGCTGCCTGTGAGACTGGCGTCGACCGTGACGGGACACGCCCCACCTCCGGTACTCTATTTTCGGCAGCGGGTGCCTCCCCCTCATCCACCGCCGCCCTCGTGGACCCTCCGCCTCTGGTCTCTGGCCACCCGCCATCGATCGTCGCCGCCATCGACGACCCCCCTCCACCTGCTGCGGCCCCCGCCAGTCTCGACGGAGGATTTCCAGCTCTGGTTCCCCCCCTCGAGCTCCTCCTGCCACTGCACTCCTGCTACCGCTGCGATGGGACACCGGCTGGATCTGGTACCCTATTTTCGTGTGGTGCCGTCTCCTCCCCCCCGCTGCTCCTCTCCCCCCCTCCGCCTCCGGCCTTGTCCACCCTCTGGCGCACTCTGGAGCCCCCCCTCTCCTGGCGGCGTTTTTCACCTCTCCCCGGGCGGTGATGATCTCCCCTCCACGCTCGCCGCCGGTGTCCTTCGTTGCTGGTGGTCGCAGGGTTGCCCCTGCTTCGCCCAGCTCCCATGCCCCTGGTCCCACTTTGGAGTCCCGTCGCCAGCCTGCCGCTGGCCCTACTTCTCAGCCCGTGGCCCCTGGCCCTACGTTGGAGGCTCGTCGCCAGCCTGCGGCTGGCCTTACTACTAAGCCCGTGGCCCCTGGTCCTGTATTGGAGGCCCGTCGCCAGCTTGCCTCTGGCCCTGCTTCCAAGCCTGTGGGTGGTGGTTGTCGCCTGTCTTCTGCTAGTCCCTGGCCGGTTGTGGCGCCTTTCACTCTTGGCTCCGGCTGTACGAGCGTGCCCATCCGCCCTTCGAGCAGTGGCTTTGCCCTCTGGGGTTCACTCCGGCGCAATTCGTTGCTCCTGCTTTCTCCCTCGTCCCTCTGGTCTCTCCTGCCGTCTCTGGCGTAGGGTGCCTTCCTGCTTGCTCTGGGCCTCTTCCCTTGCAATCTCCTTCGGCCTCCCCTTGGGCCTGTGGATGCTCTCGCGCGGTGGCCATGGCGTCTCTCCTACTGTCTTTCGCCTCTCCGTCACGCAACCGTTCGCGGGTTTCTCTCCGTCACGCGATCCTCTTCTAGCGGGCTTCAGTGCCTCCCCCCTCGTCGGATCTTCTACTGCTGGTGCTGTCCTTACCCCGGCGTCCTCCCGCCCTCTGCTGGTGCCTCCTCCGTGCATGGCGGAGCTCCTGGTTTTGCTGTTGCCGGCGTGCTGTCACCTGCTCTGCTCTATGGCTGTCCGGTGTCTGAGTTCTCTGCTCCGCAGGTCGGCTGCCCGTCGTCCCCCGCTGGTGGCCCTCCCATTCTCGTCGTGCCCACCTCTCGTCGACCGCCGGTGGCCCTGGCCTGCCTGTGGCCCCCGTTCGAAGCCTCATCAGTTGATGCTCTCATGTCCAAGGTGGGGGCCCATCCAGGCTCACCTTTTGGGTGGGCCACCCATCCCCCTCGTGCTCCCGACCACTGGCAAAGCCCTGCTGTCTCCGGCATCCATGGCATTCTTCGTCAGAGTTACATGTCCCATATCTTTTCGCCTTCATTGTAGTTTTCCTATTTCGATTCCTTGGGCCTTGCCCACTTGCTGTTATTGGGCTCCTCCCTTCCTTAGAAGGATGCCTCATGTTGTTATTGGGCTTTCCTTAGTGGATGCCCCCCCACCCCAGATTTGCGTGGTCCCCTATGGTCCCCTGTATCCCCAATCCCTTTTCTCTTCCGTCTACTTAATATATAAAATTATCTTGTAGGGTGGTCAGGGTCGAGCATCTCCCCTTGCCCCCTGCAAGTATGACTTTAGTGAAAAAAAATACACTTTCGTTGAGAACCGTCTGCGGACGGGTGTGAGTGTGGGCGGCACTGTAGGCTGTGTAGCATCCGTGTGATTGAGATCCATTGGTGGATCGTTTTGGAGATGTTGTCTTGGTGGTTCTTGGAGTGTCTACTCCGTGTGCTTCGGGTTGAAGCAAGTGAAGCCTCACCGATTCGTGAGGGGTGGATGTAGGGAGCCTGTGAGGTCCCGAACCACCTAAAAATTTCTCTTGCACTATCTATTGGTGGTTTGCTGCTTGTGTCACTGCTTTAATTTTCCCTACTTTCATACTACGAGTTTGATACGAAGTGATGAGAAGGATGACAATATTTGTGCTGTGCAGGTTCTATGTGGAACTATCTCTCAGATATTGGAAATGATGGGAAGAATAAATGTGTAGCTTGATTTCAAGGTGGATGGAATGTCAACGGCTCAAATCCGATTTGTATATGGGAATCTGAAATTATAGGTTCAATGTAGAGGTTGCACTCATATCTTGAAGGAAAATGGTAAGAATGAATGTTTAAATGGGTCTCAATGTGAATGGATTGAATTTATGTTAATACATTTCACACATTGAACAACACACATTTATAAAATAATTTTCATTCAACTCAGAATGCGTTTGTACATATGTGTGTTATAAGACTCATGAAGACTCACAATGCATGACACTCACAATGCATGATTACAGACCAAGACAGACCAAGATGAATATGAATGCATATGACTATGACTCTCACTCACTCTCCCCCTTTGACATCATCAAAATAGGACATGGGGAGAGCAGACTCAAACTAATCAGTATGCTGGAGGGTCTGGCTGCTGAGATGGTCCTGCTCCTACAAAGATTCTTTGCTCAAGACGTCAGAGCCGATCATGTAGGTTCTACATCTTCTCTTGTATCAACCTTTGTAGTGAAGAGATTTTTCCCTCTATAGTATCAGATAGGCTGTGTAGAATATTTGACATGTGTACCACAAATTGGTCTATGCCATGAGGCATTGGTGGTGCTACAGTAGAAAAGGTAGGTTGATAAGTGCTTTCTGCCATGCTCTCTCCTGCAGGAAGTGGTAGCTGATCTCTTAGACTTCTTCCTTCTTGGACTAGATAACCAATGTCTATTTCCAGATATTCCATCTTGTCTATCAAGTTGGTATATGTCAGTCTCATCTTGGTTATTTGAGTGATAGTTTCTTTATGATGAGCATTACCTACTAAAATTGCCACTCTATGTGCTGAATTTGTGTATGCAGCCTAGTCTAAATAATGGAGGCCTGATTGGATACATCTCCTAGTGTACCCACTAGTCTGTTAAACCTTCTTGCTGCATGCTCAGAATGTTGTTACTGCTCAGCAAACCTACTCTCCATTTTAAGTTCCAATCTTGTCAATCTCATATCAAAATTTGTTGACATTTCATGAATAGAGGACTAGATATTTTGAAATTGAGTGGAGAGGAAGTTGTATAGTTGAGGAGGTACAAGAATTGAGAATGCTGGAGGCTAAGAAGAAGAAGAAGGTTGAGAACTAGTTGGCTCTGAAGGAAATACTGGAGGCACCTCAACTTCGTGAAGGTGGCTGGCTGAGGAGGAGCTCCTGGAATTTGAGAAACAGGAACTAGGGCTTGAAATGGAATTTCTTATTGTTCCTCATGTTGTACATCTTTAGCCAGTTGTACTTCCACACGTGGAAGTTCCTCTTAAGGAGGCTCAGCCTATTCTCCAGGTAGAACTCTCAATACTCTCCCACCCACTGTCCTATATTTCATGAATTTCTGAATATTTCTCAGACAATAGACATTGTAGGGGGCAATACTCTTGCTCTTCTCATTTTCCAATGGCACTTTTTCCATTAATCAAATGAGTAGCATACGGCAAATTTATGCTTGCCCCAATGCATCCAATGATAATTTGCAACATGACATCAGGTATACTGATCTGAATTTATTTGAATATGCAATATAACAGGAACCTCTGGGTCTCAGTTACTCTATTTCTTCCACCACTTTGAGGAGTAATAATTGTTGTGAGAATGTGGTCGACAAGCCTTCTCAAGGGAGGAAACCGATTGGCATTTAAGCTAGTCACATAGGTTTCCTTTATATTCTCTCTGTTGCTAGGCTTTTCTGTCAGAATAGAGTAAGCCTCATGTTCATCAAACTGATAAGAGAATTCAAAAACACTTTCACCTGGCATTCTTAAAGCTCTAGAGAGAAATATGTGATTAGCTCAATATCTATTTTTTTCACCATCGTCGTCTTCTTGTGTGTTTTTTCATCATAGACCAGATTTTTATAGAATTCTTGGACTAATTTGGGTAAAAAACTGTGTGCCTACTGACAAAGCTTTTAAAACCTTGGAATTCAAGAATATAAAATAACTCAGGAAATACATCAAGCAACTCACTGTCATTAACATTAATGCATCTTGGATGTAGAATATTCCTTGGCTCAGGCATGCCTTTTTGTGAGGATGACGATGATACATCCTCTTGCTCTTCTTATACTTCCTTGTCCTTGGTTTTTTTGGAAACCCTTTGTTTCTTTGCTAGCTGTTCCGGCTTAGTGCCCTTCTGTTTGTGCGAGGTTTGAGGCTTTTCCTATTTACTGACTACTGCAGAGACCTTTTGATCATTCCTCCTCTTGGTTCTGGGCTCAATAGTAGCTGGTGATGACTCTGGAGAGCGATTCCTTGAGGCTGTAGACTTGCCCTTGCTTTTGGAAGCTGGAGGTGCCATTTCAGTGAAAAATAGGGTTTTTGGAAGGAGAAAAACTATGTTGGAGGTGAAGGCAGGTGCGATGGCAGTCGCTGGAGGTTGGAATGGGTAACACTGGAGCATAACAAGATGATGAGCAAGGGAATAAGAAAAGTGAAGGGTTTTTTGCGAAGCTGTGTCGACCCGATGAAGGAAGATAGGTCGAAGTGCTATCGCGGGGTTAACCAGAGACCTTTTTAGTCGACTGGGACTTCGTGAATGTAGTCAACAAAAAGTTGAGCTTGGCTGGAGTCTTCTTTGACTTGCATTGACCTTGATCAGTCAACATTGACTATCTTGGTAGTGACCAAGTCCCTTCGTTATTCTTCTGATTGCTGTAGAAACTCTTGATACACTATTCAAATTTTTATCCTCTTGTAAACTTGACTCCTTCTTTCAGCTCCTTCTGCTTTTCATTTGTTAGCTTTAGGATCTATCTTTCACCCTTACCAGTGTATTTATTTACTCTGCAGATTTAGTTGTCGCCACTGAGCTTTGTGTCTGAATGGATGAGGTCAAGGCACAATGTTGTTAGGTCGTGGCAGTGTGTAGCAAGATGTGGTTCATATCCTCTCGCGTTGGGTCATCTGTTAGCTGCTTCGACCTTGTTAGCTTCAATCACCAGTTTCGAGCTGAGTGCATCGATGCACTTCACAGATGCATCGAAGCACAGACTTCAATTTCTTACTTCATGCTTGATGCATTGGTGCAGCTATTTTAATGCTTCGACACAATGTGACTTGTTGACAGGTTTTGTTCTAAATGCGTCGGTGCACTAGATGCGAATTGAGATAGTGCATCGATGCATTAGCCTTGTGGCTTCGATGCTTTGCCGATTTCAAGATTCTAAGGTTGGCTTCTGTAGCTAGAAGTGCGTCGAGGCTGGCTTGTCTTGCCATGGCACTGCTGTATCCAAAACCTTTAAATAGAAATTGATGAATGAAGAATTTATTCTTTAACATTGACACTCTTCCTTTGATGCTTTGACCTGTTGTATTTAAGACTTGAAGTTGTTTCTGCTTTAGTCTCTCCTGTTAACACACATGTATTAACTTTTAGGATCTGATCAATCAGTTCAGCCTTAATGATCTATAGTATGTCGTCATCAAAATCAGAGAACATAATATGCTCCCCCTTTTTGATGATGGCAACTATTGGTCATTAAACCAACTGTAAATTTTTATGCCAAGATTTTATAAGGCAATCTTTTTATTAGTCATTAACGATGATTTAGAAAAAGAACTCTGAAGTCCATGCGTTAAAACACTCTTGCTAAAATCATGTCATTTAATTGTATAGTAGTGTGAAGAAAGTACACAAGGATTTTACATGTTCAAAAACCGCTTCACCACATACATACAAACACACATACAAAATGCAGAATGCATGACAAAATGCAAAATGCATGACTATGACCATGACTCAACTCTCAAAATCATGTACTCCCCATCATCTTCATCTTCTTAAATTCGCATGACCTGACCACATTCTCTCCCCCTTTGACATTATCAAGAGGGGGATATTCTGGAAGAAGGGCTTGGACGAACTGCTGATAGAGTGTGTTGAAATTGAGATGTTTTCTCTTCAATTGATGCAATCCTTTCAGCGAAGGCTCGGTCCCGTTGCTGAATTAGTCATTTTAGGTCCTAAAATTCTGTGGCCATATCATCAAACCGTCTGAGTAGAATATTTGAGATGTGATCAGTTTGAGATGTCTGCGATATAGCCTGCATAGGAATTTGGGAGGAGGTGGCTTCAGTTGGAGGATGTGGAAAAAATACTTTGAGCATATTGATCATCTGCACTACTTCATCTCCAACCAAGGTTATTTTCTCAAACAGTTTCTTCATATTTTGATCAATCTTGGCAGATTGATCAATTACTGCAGCACTTCTCAAGGATAGTCTCTGTTGTTCTTCACGAATGTCATAGTTATACTGCTACATTTCCATTAATCTCTCATAGGTTTCCTTGTGAATTTCTTTAACTCTCTTTAACACAGAGGCTACTTTTTCACTTACATACATCAAGGATTCAATAAACTGATGTAGCTTTTTATCTGACATGACCTTGTCCAACTTCTATTGCTCCCGGTGGCTGTCAACTTTTTGCTCCAAGTGTGACATTTTTCGATACATGTTTCTGCTTAAATGCTCAACATTCATGTTGAGATGCATGACTGAGGAATTAATGCTCGAAAACTATGCTGACAGAAAGTTGATCAAGGTGGGATTTATTCCAGACAAGTTTTCACCATGACTAGCAGATGGACCTGCTCTATCAGAGAATGTCTCTGCGTGTAGTTATGGAAGAATTAGCTCATGGGTCTCTTCTTCTCTTCTTGGAGAGGGTTGTTGGAATGGTCTAAAAATAACTACCAATTCTCTGGATCCTGGGAGTTGAAGATAGTGGCTCATTTGCTGATGACTGAAATGTCAGATCAGTGGCTTTCGGCTTCGACCTGTCTTGGTGACAGCATACACTTTGCCCTACAGATGCTTCGACCTAGTAGTTGCGAGACTTCTAGATGCCAGTTCAAGCTGATTTAACATGTGCTCTTGATCTTAGAGTTTCATACACTTTGATCTTGCATACAGAACCTCTCGGTTCTCTCTTTCTCTCCCTCTCTTCTCCGGGCAGCCGATGGAGCTAGAGGCGGGCAAGGGTGTGAGGCTCGTGGGGCAAGGAGCGGTGAGGATGGAGCGAGGAATGGGGTAGTGGCATGACGTTTCCCATTTGCAGATTTTGGGACTCAACGGTGGTTCGCGAGGCATTTTCACGAGGAAATGACGTCCTCGGTGCGGGAAACCTTCGGTGGAGGTAGGGGGATGGTTCCCTAGCCCATGTGGTTTATTTTCTCCATGTTTTGTAGGCTGAGGCAAGTCAAGGGTGATTTATTTCACACTGGGGTAAATTTCACATGATTTTGGGTTAAGCACCAGATCCATCATTTTGATTGCATTTTTGGGGGTTTAAATGGTGTCTCTGGGTGGTCTAGAGGCTAGGGAATGGATTCCCCTTGGTTTTCCCATCACCTAGGGTGATTGGGGCGTGGATTAGGGCCTCTCGAATGGGGGTTCCACAGGTCTGTCGTCGAAATCAGTCGACCGATAGGCTGTTCACCATGGGCGGGCTGGCCCTAGTCACGGCCGGCTGACCGACCGCGTCTAGGTGGTCGCGGTCGGCTGACCGACTACGATCAGTCGGTCGACCGGCCTTTCATGGTAGGTCGACCGACCTTTCATGGCAGGTTGACCAACCCATTTTGGTTGACCCACCTAGGGGTTTGGTCCACTGAAGTGGGGTTCTTTGGCCCATTTTTGCCCCCGGTCGACCCGATAGTGACTCTTTGGTTGTCCTTTGGCCCCATGGGGATCGTGACCATGTTTTTGGGTGTCCGGAGGTACATTGTTTCCTCGATTAGCAAGCCCATGTTGTTGTGAAGGTGCGAGTGACCCCATGTGTCCCAGGCTTTCCTGTTTTGCTAGATCGAGTCACTGTGTATCGATATGAGTGCAAAGGGCTATTCTCGCATGATGTTGGCTTCATCGAAAAGTGGTTTCCATGTGGGCCATATGTATGGCCCTTGAATTGTGAGTTCTGTCACCCAGCCTGGGGCTGAAGATTTCTCGAGTTTCCCTTGGAAAGGGAATGGACTCGGTGGTTGAGAGCCACCTTGAGAAACATCATGATCATGGTTTTTGACCATAGGAGAAGGGTAGATTGACGGCTTGGAGCCGTAGTGTACGATGGTCTTGACCAGAGTCGCATGACTCATGGACCATTGGGTTAGTAGGTCCAGTTGTCTGTCTAGAGTCTGGTGGCCCCGAGCCACTCGGTACTCTGTGTTACTTGTGATGGGTGCATGTGTGACCTTTGGCGTTTCCTATCTATAGAGAGTGTTCACGTTCAGTGACCCCCCACTAGTCGTAGCTTGCCTGGGCGCACGTGTGCCGACCTACCAAGGAGTAGGTGGAGAGCTACACCCAGGACAAACGATTTTTAAGCTGGTTGCTGTAGGGCCTCCCACTGTGTCGGCTCGAGTCCGGGCTGGGAGGAAAATCAGCTAGCGGGCCTAACGTAGCGTAGTCAACCAGTGCCTGCATACGTGGTCGAGGACTTCGGATGTGTGCTAACGAGCATAGCCCCGACTAGACCCTTGTCGTGTGGTTACTTGTATGGTGTCTCAGTTTTCACCTAGGGCGAGTAGGGAGATGCCTGGGGCTTGAACTAAGATGTCAGTGGATGCATCCGGCCTTGCTTCTAGTGGGTAGGTACTCCCATCATGTGACACATGACTCTCGTGACTCGAGGTTCAGTTTCCCATCTGTGAGGCGTGGTGTTTCAGGTAGCTTCCTTATGCTTTCCCGAAGTCGGGGTCTAAGGTTTCTAGTAGGGTTACCAAGGGTTTTTCCCCTAGACAATGTAGGGTTCACGACGGTGAGGTCGTGACTATTTCTCAGACCTCATGTCTTGGGTTGGGCCTTCATCTGAGAAGATGGGCCTCCATGACAGAGGTGTTGTGGTGCTCCTTCTGGCAGCGTAGCCAGGGTTTTAGTAATCCAGTAGTCCCCCCGATTATGAGATCGGGGGGTTGCTTTCTGTGCTATTAGGAGTAGCTTTTAGAGCCACGATTTAATCATCAGCTACTGTGTTATGGGTTCATGTTATGACTATCCCTTCCGCCATTAGTGTTGTTGTTGCTACTCTTGTTACTGCTGCTATTCCTACTACTATTGTTGTAGTTTTTGCTAGCGCTATTCTTTATAGCCGTTGTTTTGTGGTAGGGTTCTGTAGGACCTCTACCGAGCCAATGAGATGAGGCTCATCCCTATCTTTTCAGGTGTAGTGATTCCTCCTCGAGGTTTGGAGGTGTAGTGCGGAGGTTCTTAGTTGCCAGCTCGCCAGAGCCAGGTGTTCACCTAGTGTTAAGTACGTTTCTTGTCCCTGTAGACTGTACTTTGTTGGACTAGACTCTATAGTTAGATATTTAAGTCAGAGGGGTCAGATTAAGGAATAATGGTCCACCTGAAGAGGAGAGCCATAAACTGTGTGGATCTAAAGTTGACTTAACCGAAGGGCAATGGACAGGAGGGAGTCATTGAAGGTCATATAGTCTGTTGTTAAGTCTGGAAGCTGATGGAGAATGTGTAGGAACTTGAAGCTGGGGCTCCTCAATCTGCAAGAGCTGTATGCAGAAAAGTAGAAGATCTCTATTAAGCACTTGTGCTCAAAGAACCTCCAACTGAGGATGGAGATACATCACAAACAAGTAGTGATGTCAACAGTCATGCTGCATTTTCTACTAGCAGTCTGATGTGGCCTGACTCATCTATTGCATCAAGCTAGTTCCCAGAAGCAGAGTAGGCAGGTGCAGATATCATCTATCTACAATACTAAGGGGGAGTGGGTTGTAACTGCCCAAGAGAGAAGAGAAATAGCTGTTTCCTCTTCTCTCTCTTTTTTTTGTTTTAATCTGTGTGTGGTGGTTGGTTTGACCCGCACCTTGGCCTTGGCCCCCGGACATTGCCCAGGTTTTTTTTCATCTGCAAGTGCTCTCCCTGATGAGTGCAGATCACCTCCTGATAGAGTTGACACACTTGGGCACCCTCATCTGACCCTTACATCCAACGAGTGAGAGTAATAAGAGGCACCTGTCACCTGTTGTTTTGGGGGCTATATATTGGTAGTACCATACACACCTGAGATCCCTGGTGCATAGTCATTAGTCACTAACCCCACTCAGCTGAATGCTCATATTAGGAATGTCATGGTGTTGAAATGCCACAGAAGCAACAGAAATCAAGTCCCTGATAGATAAGCCAAAAGAACAAGGCTTGGACGACAAGAATAGGCTCTGATATCTCTCAAATGGACTCCAACATCAGCAAGCAGAGTGCCGTGGCATGATCAGGATGTTGAAGTGCTCTGGAATGGGTATGCCCTTGAATGACTCCATGCAGATATTGATGTCAGTTGGACTGATGCTGATGTCAGGAGACTGGAAAAAAGGTGGGATTGGGCAGGCTGGGAATATGCTAGAACCAACATGTGAAATGGGGGTGAACCAGTGCCTTGACAGCTGTGAATTGGTCTCTAAACAAGTGGTGCACCAGTTGGCAAATTGGTCTCTAAGAAAGGGCGAACGAGTGCTTTTAAGCCAATTGGATCTAGACTAAAAGGTCTGGATCTGTTGAATATAATGTGCTAGCTGATCGCATATATTGGGTTTAGACTTTAAAGGGCCCTGGAATAGACTCTCTCTGCCTGAAGCTTGCAAAGAAACCTGATGCAGGGCTTGTGATTCTCCACAGACAACACCAGTTGATTGACTTTTGCGGCGGCATGGACGCTAGACGTTGACAGTGAAACCCGCAGCAACAACAATGGCCCGTGCGGGAAGAACTTTGGCGTCGAGGCAATGGTGGCCTGAGTTGCAGAGGCAGTTTGGACAACAGAAGTTACCGAGAATTATGCCTGTCCAATCTGATGACAGCAAATTGACTTGTGATACCATTGTCAGTGGAGAAACCTGGAAGAAGATGGAGAGAGAATCATGAATCAATGAAAACTCTGTTCATCATTGATGTAAGTGCCCATATATATGCAATGCATTTCGTTATTCAACTGTGACTAGGACATCTCCCTAGTACAGGTGTAACTGGGACATGATACAATATCTCTAGCACAGCGAAATATGTAAATTATGCTCCATGCCAATTGTTTATCAACAATTTACTGGAAGTTTGTTCTTGTGGGAAAGAAGGTTATCGCGCTTTGTGCAGAAGACTTTCTCTTTTGTGTGATGATGATTTGAGTGGTTACATGTATCTCTTTTTCGTTATTTTCATGTGTTGGCTTTTTCACCATAGAAAAATTCCTCTGGGTTTGCTGTGCAGGTTACATCCGTTGGATTTAGCAAATGTGGTACATATTTTCATGCTTCAAGCACATCAAATAGCACGCTGGTGTGGGATATACGACTTATGCCAATGAATCGTGGGCAGATCCATGTCGACAAATGTTGTCTGGATAAGGATTTGCATTCCATGAGGCCTTTACACTGTTTGAGCCATGGGAAGCAGATGCCCACTGCAGAACATCCTGGTCAACTTCCTGGGTAGGTACATTTAACTAGTATGGTTGCATTTTATGTACAGTCAGGAGGTCAAACACAAATCTCCCTGAAGAAATGAAGGCACCATCTTGGAACTTCAGTGGATACTTGATGAGGTGGCATCTTGTACCTGGTCTCCTGGAGGAGATCCCTGGCCAAAAGAAGTAATTGGGCATATGAATTTGTTGTTGTTAAACTTGATCCCGGGGGATCGGTGGAGAGGGGAACGGCGGCGGCGGCACCGGAGATCGAGGAAGGAGCTTCAGATTGAGCCTGGGGATGGGCTACCGAAGTGAAGTGGTTGCGAATATGTAGGTCAGCACATTTGTTCTTAAAATAATGAGAATCCAATTGCCGACCATTATCGCTCACAATCACTCAGGGGATACCAAAATGATAGATGATCGACTTCCAAACAAAACTCCATATGACCAACTCGGTGATCCTGGCGGTGGCTTCGGCTTCGATCCACTTGGTAAAATAGTTGATGGCGACGATGACAAACTTCTTCTGGGCTTGAGCCGTAAGAAATGGCCCCAGGATGTCAATCGCCCACCAGACAAAGGGGTATGGCTTAGTAAGGATGACGAGCTCCGAGGTAGGCTGATGGATCAGGTGGTCGAAATGTTGGCATCGATCGCACTTTTGAATGTAGGCTGAGTAGTCACGTTGGAGAGTGGGCCACCAGTAACCTTGCCATAGCAAGATCTTGGCGAGCAATCTTCCTCCTTGATGCACCCCGCAAATACCTTCATGGACCTCTTGAATTGCTCGACTGGCTTCATCGGTATTAAGGCATTTGAGGAGGGGACCGAAAAAAGACCTCCGATATAAGGCTCCATCCAAGATGATGAAACGTCGAGCCTGATACCTCAGTCTCTGAGCTTACCGAGGGTCTGGGGGCTCCTGAGAGTCTCAGAGCCAGGATATATAGGGGGTCCACCAGTCCCTCAGTAATGCCTGGTCGATGGTCATGAGCTCTACTTTTATGCTCGGTCATGCTAGCTCTTCGAGGAAGACCAATCGGGTACCTTCTGGGCTGATGGAGGAGGCCAGTCGAGAGAGGGCGTCCGCCCAGGAGTTCTCCTCCCGAGCTATTCAGACGACCTGAAAACTCACAAACAATGGGGCTATTCCTCTTACCAGTTGAAGGTATTTGATCATCGGTGCTTCTCGAGCTTCATAGTCACCGTTGACTTGGCTGGCGACCAGCTGGGAGTCAGTGTGGATCCGGACTCATTCGGCCCCCAATCGTCATGCCATCTTGGCCCCCGAGATGAGGGCCTCATACCTGGAGACATTGTTGGATGCCTGGAAGTTGAACTTCAAGGCGTATTGCAACTCTACTCTTTTTGGAGACCTGAGGAGGACGTCGGCGCCGCTGTCGACCGAGTTGGAGGACTCATCAACGAAAAGGTCCCAGGTGGGCCCGGGTGTCAGTTGAAGGGCCTCCCAAGTTGGAACGGTGCTCTCCGCGATGAAATCCGTGAGTGCCTATCCCTTGATGGCCGAACGGGGGCGATAAGAGATATCATACGTCCCGAGCATTATGGCCCACTTGATGAGGTGACCCGCGGCTTCAGGGTGAGGGAGGATCTTCTTTAGGGGCTTGATGGTCAGCATGACGATGGAGTGCTCTTGGAAGTAAGGCTGGAGGTGCTTGGCCGAGGTCACCAATGCTAGCACAAGTTTCTCAGTTGTGGGGCACCTTCTTTCGGCCTCGTTGAGCACCTTACTGGTGTAGTATACTTGCCTCTGCACTCTTGCATCATCTCAGACCAGGACTGAGCTCACTGTTGACGAAGTTGATGAGAGGTACAGGTACAGTGTTTCATCGGGATGGGCTTTGACAGCACCGAGGGTGAAGCCAGAAACTCCTTTAGCTCTGCAAAAGCCTTTTGATATTCCTCGTCCCAAGCGAACGCAACAGATGCTAATTTGGGCCCCCTCAACAGTTTAAAGAAGGGTAGGCATCGTTCTGCCAATTGGGACAAGAAACGATTGAGGGCAGCAATGCGCGTTGTCAGGGGCTGGACATCTTTGACGTACGCGGGCGGCTTCATGTTCAGGAAGGACTAAACCTTGTCGGGGTTTGCCTCGATCCCACATTGTGTCACCAGGAAGCCCAGAAACTTCCCAGATCGAACTCCAAAGGCACATTTTGCTGGATTGAGCTTCATGTTGTACCTTAGGAGGGTGTTGAAGGTTTTGGCTAGGTCGACGAAGTGGTCTTCAGCCCTGGACATCTTGACAAGCATGTCGTCGATGTAGGCTTCCACGTTCCGACCGATTTGCCCTTCAAAGATGTGGTTGATCAGCCTCTGGTATGTCGCTCCTACGTTCTTCAACCTGAATGGCATTCGGGTATAGCAATATATGCCGAAGTTGGTGACGAAGGCTATCTTCTCGACGTCCTTAGGATCCATCCGGATCTGATGGTAGCCAGAGTAAGCATCCAGGAAATTGAGCAGTTCATTACCAGTGGTTGAGTCGACTAATTGGTCGATGCTCGGTAGAGGGTAACAGTCTTTTGGGGTGGCCTTGTTGAGGTCAGTGAAGTCCACGCACTTTCGCCATTTGTCCAAAGCTTTAGGTACCGGGACGACATTAGCGAGCCACATTGGGTACAAGACCGGGCGGAATAGGCTGGTCTTCTCTCCCTTTGTGATCTACTTTTTGATGATCATCTGCTTCTCAAGAGCATGCTTTCTTCGGCATTGCTGGACGGGCTTCATCGATGGGTCGAGGTTGAGCTTGTGTACCACCATCTCCCTAGGAACCCCAGGAAGATGCTCATCAGACCACGCAAAGATTTGGATGTACTCCGAAAGAAACTCTTTATATTACTCTCGTACATTAGGTGATAAATTAGCTCTGATTTTGACTTCGAGAGCCAAGTCACCTTTGAGGAAGATGGTCATCAATGCACTACCAGGCCCTGATGCTGTTGGCTCATCCTCTGCTCCCCCGACATCTGTCTTTTTTCCTTCTAACTTTATGGCATCGACTGAGATTACGTAGCACCTTCTAGCTATTGTCTAGTTACCCCGGACTTTCCTGATGCCGTATTTATTGGGAAACTTCAATTTTTGGTGATGGGTGGAGGGCACGGCCTTCGTTTGGCTGAGGATACCTTGGTCGAAGATGGCGTTATAGGCTGACATCCCCTTGATCGCTATAAAGTTAACCATAATCGTGACAGTCTTAGGAGGGGTACCGAGAGTGATCGGCAGGCTTAGGGCTCCCTCGGGATAGGTTGCCTGGCCATTGAACCTGCAAAGGGAGGTTCGAATCGGGTGGAGCCTAGATGGGTTTTCACCCATCTTGAGAAAACACTCGTACGAGAGTACATTAGGGGCACTACCATTGTCAACTACTATCCTATCTACATTACAATGGTTTATCATAGCCGATATTACAAGGGTGTCATCATGCGGGGTAATTACCCCTTCCATGTCTTGGTCGGAGAACACCAAGGCCTGTTCATCACTTGCCGAAGGGGCTTTGGGGGGCTCAGAGGCCCTACTCGCCCGTTCAGCATGACGCTTCCTTCCTCGGCTACTATCTCCTCCTGATGCCGTGCCGCCAGTAATGACGTTGATGTGGACTCTGTGAGGTTGATTGTCAATTTCTTCTGGAGGGATGTCGCGATCCTCCCTCTGCTTGAAAATGTATCGGGATAGGTGTCCCTGGCGGATGAGATGCTTGATCTCATCCTTGAGCTGATGACAATCTCCGGTGTGGTGTCCATGGTCATTGTGGAATTGGTAGTGCTTGCATCGGCTATGGCCCTTTGGGTCAGACTTCATAGGCCCAGGTTGGCGGAGAAGGCCTGAGCCCTTGATGTCTTCATATATCTTGTAGATGGGGGCAGATAAGGGCGTGTACCACTCGTATTTCTGAGGGGGCTCCCTGCGCTCTCCATCTTGATTCCGCCTTTTCACCTAGCCCAAGCCTTGCTCAGATGATCGCTTCCTATCTCCCTCTCATCCCGAGCCCGTCGTGCTGTGGCAGGCACTGAGGACTTCTTCGCACTCTGCATGGCGTAGGGCTATGGTCACCAGATCAGCTAGAGAGGTGGGCGGATGGAGGACTAGCTCTCACCGAAGGTCCTCGTCGTGGGTGTCTTTGGTCAATGCGGTGATGGCCGAGGCAACATCCAGGCGAGGGATACGTAGGGCTTTCGATTTAAATCGGTTGATATAAGCCCATAGCTTCTCCCCCTTGTGTCTGTTTTAGTGCCAATAGCCCCGCAACTGACCTGGGAGGGATGCTACTGGCGAAGCTCTCCTTGAAGATCCACCCGAACTGTCAGAAGTAGTGGATGCTGCTGGGAGTGAGTGCTCAGAACTAGGCTTGAGCGCCTTGGACAAGGGTGGTCACGAACGCTCGACATTTGATGGCGTTCGAAGCCCCGTGGAGAGTCATCAGGGCGTCGAAGCTATCGTAGTGGTCGTTCGGGTCTCCCTGGCCGTCATATGACTTGAAGGTCAGTAGCAAGACTTGGTAGGAGAATGGGGATTGTTCCTCATCCTCCTTGATGGATGTCTTCTACAAGGCACGGAGGGCACACTCCTACTCTGTGAAACGTCGCTCAAAGTCCCTTTGTTGGAGGGACAACTCTGGTTGACGCTGAGCTGAGGGGCTATGAGGGTGCCCTTGCAGGCTACCTCATCGTCCCTTGGGGGCGTCGGTCTCCTGGGGCTGCTGACGTGCTCTGGACCTTCCTCTCCTAGGAGTGGAGAAGGCTTCTTGTTTTGGAGGAGGGGCTTGTGAAGGTCCTCCTAACCTATTGCGTACAAGCTGTCTTCCCTGGAGGGTGAAGCAGCCTCTAGCAGTTTGTTGAGAAGCTCCTCCACAGGGGGGGCTTTCCTGGGGGAGCTGTGACTTCTCCTCCCTGGCCGCCTAGGTCCTCATTAATTCTACGAGGATATCTAGTTTGGCATTGAGGGTTTGGAGAGCGTCAGGATTCCCATTGGGGGGCTACACCCCCGCAACTGGTGGAGGTAGCTCATCGGCTTGGTGGTTGTTATTCTCAGAGGGGAGGCTTCCCATGGGGCGGGAAGGCACATGATCTCCTTCCCCTCCTCCCACGACGCTTCCCCCACCGCCGGTGATTCTCCTACCGAAATTTCTTTGCACCATTATGGCTCTTCGCTTGTTTCCCACAAACGACGCCAGATAAAGAGGGGTGATCTCACGTCGGTCCTGAGCCATGTGATATTGGGAGAATCTCGATCACAGTTACCATGTCTGTATGAACTGCAAGGCAGGAAACAGATCAGGGGTGCCCAGGGATGGATCCCTAGGGAAAACCCTCTGATGCTTAAGTCAACGAATAAGATAGAGCACAGATGCAGGGGGAGATGGCAGGAGGAAGAAAAGGGTGCGAGATCGCTCTCCACCAAGAAGTGTGGTGGTTCTCACTTAGGACTGTTGCCTTTCTTCGTCGGAGGGTCTTCCAGGGATGGCTTCGATCTAGATCGGTTCCTACAGATTCTAGAAACCTTCTCCAATCTATTTTAGATGGAATTATCCTCTTATGACTCTATTTTTTGGTGTTTATCCTCCAAGTCTGAATTAGAGTTTTCTTCTCCCTATACATAGACCCATTGAGTCTAAGATTCATGGGGATGCAACTACCAAGTTTGGACGAAGTGTTGTTGCTCTCTTGACTTAAGGCTTCAAGCATGGACATGTTTTCCTTTGTTTTCTTTGAAGTTCTTCTTAGTTCTCTTTGTTCCCTCTTATACTTTTGTTCTTTCTTTCATCATAGCATACTTGCATCTTTTTACTTCATTTTATTGCACTCATACACACATACACCTTTTATTTTTGCCCACTTAGGGGTTTAAAAACCCAACCCCCCATGTACGCTCCCTTCCACTTGCATGATTCATCACATAGGAGGATGGGTACTATGCTTGTTTATAGTTTAATTTGGTTTTCTTCATGTCTACTCCCTTTCGCAGGTTCAGGCAGGAATCCAAACGTAAGGCCCTTGCTTCTTGGCCAGCTAAGGAATGAGAAAGATCATAAACTCCATCTCATGCACTGACAGAAAGAACATGTAGCTCCCAAAGGCCGCATTCTAAATGCACCCGATATAGCGATCGCGAGCACAATTAGACCCCTTCTAGGTTGTTTTCTTCTTTTTTTGAGGTAATTAGCATTATTCTCATAATTATCATATTGTTAGTTTTACTATAACCCTCGGTGGTGACCACGATCTTTCTTTTCTTCATCTTTTTCCGCTAGTGCACAATTTGACACCTATATCTTTTGGCGATCACGGTGGGACTTCTTTGCCTATCACATCTTTTTCTTACCTTCCTGCGTTTCTTCTATGTGTTGTGTGATTTTTTAGGTCTATTTCTCATGATTTTTCATTTAGTTTCTAGTTGTTTTAAGTCCCTGATGGAACGCGGCACACCCAGTGACCGCATTTAGAATGCTTCCCCTGAGAGCGCTATGTTTAGGTGAGTCATAGATCAGAGAGCTTTCGATCCTATGCCTTGGATTTTTACGTGGTTTTATATGTTGCATCCTCTCTGTTATTGTAGTTTGTCTGTGTACCATTATTTGTCATCATTATTTTTCAGGCGATTGTATTTTTAGATTAGAAATTGCATGCACTTCGGTGCACAAACGACCATTCATTTCATTACCCCTTTAGTTCCATATCCTATCTCATTAAGTATTCCTCTCAACTGTGATTTCCTCATCGCTAACTAGGAGTGTTTATTTGGGAACCTTCGTAAGTCTCCATGAGCCGTAGATTTTCACACGGACACCGAGTTGATTGTACCATTGAAGTTTCCTGGAGTGGTGAGGGTGAATCCTAGTTGTCACTGGAGTCCCATTCATACTGGAACTAGGATCCTACCCTTGTTGAGTGGATTTAGAGAACTGTTGAAACTCAACTAACTCATACAAGGAAACCCTAAAAACCAAACATAAATATCTACTTGTTTGATATTCTTTGCAAACTTATTTGAAAGGCTATTGATAGATTTTCATTATAATGTTACGTTTAGGTAAGGTGCTTAACATGGAAAGTTATGGATATGATGACTATGAGGATGAGCAATTTGATGCATCTAATGACCCTCAAACTCATGATTCATATTATAATCTTTGTGAGGAGTATCTCCCTGTTTCTCCCTTTTACGCCCTTTCATAATGAGTCTCATGTCCACGCCATGGACACTGATCAAGGTCATGATTCCTTACATGAGGTCCAAGTTACTAACAAGGAAGCTTCCCCTTCCGTTGACCTCCCCTCTCTGTTAGGTGCTCTTGCCATCCACATCAGCCCTCAACAACTCCAAGCCATCCATGCCATTATTAAGGGAATACCCACCTCCTCCTCTCCTCAAGATCCATCCCAGGCCATGGCAGGCTTTCATATTTCTACTCCTAGGGACCAAGCGGGCCAGCAACCACCATCACTCCATGTCCCTTCATGCCCACCGAGTTTGGCCATCCCTCACACCCTAATCCAACCAAGCCATTCTATTGGTAGGCCACACCACAAGTCACCATCTCAAGTTTTAGGAAGGCCTTCACCCACTCAGATGCAAGCTCCACCATCTCAAGTTAGTCACCAAACCCTTCTCCATAGGTTAAACCAGGTGGAAGAACAATTGAAAAAGGTGATAAATACAAAGGACGCCCCAGAAGTATCCTTACCAATTCTCCCAATGTTTCACTTGTCTCTTTTGGAGATGCCCACATATTGGAGATATAATAGCACATGCAACCCCTTTACTCACATCAAGAACTTCATGTACGGATCTTCCTTTTGGCAAAATGATAATAGGTCTTTAGCTTATTTGTTCAGGACTGTAGTGACTCAGAATAAAAAGTTTCAGGAAGGAAGCTGGCCTTGTTGTTAATCATGCTGAACACCTAACTATAATCTTTGGCTCTGGAACTGAATCTTATGATTGTATCATAGAAAAAGTTTCAGGAAGGAAGCTGGCCTTGTTCTAAATCATGCTGAAGACGTAATTATTAACAAAAGAGCAAGGGAGAGAGGCGGTTGCCTGCCTCAACCTGTCAGAACTAGTGAGGATGGCATGAGTGTCACTGTTGATCAAAATAGAGAACCTAGATGATTAGATACAGCCCTTGATCCACCTTATCCACCTATCTTGGAAGTTTGAATCCTTGAGGTACAAAATTCTGATTAAGCACTGCCAGTTGTCTCCATCAAATGCTTCTTTGAGGTCAAGCTTGTGAATGAGAAAGTCTGTTTTCTTTCGAAAAACTAGGAAGTCTCATTTCTGGTTATGGATGCTTTCACATGCTGCCATATAATTATCAAGGATGCATCTTTCTGGCATAAACGCTGATTTTTGCTACAAGCCTTTCAGCATATTACCTTTCTCTCCCCACAAACAAGGGATTATACAAAAGAAAGAACCTGCCCTGTTTTTTCTCTAGCTAATGAATCGTGGAACTGTTAACTAAAAATGTTTTGACAGCATTTCCCCGAAAAAAATGCTGATAGAAAAAGGTACAACAATCGAGAATGTACAGGTTGTTTTCTTTTGCTGTTTTTAACAGGAGAGGAAAATGTAAAGGTATTAAGACTGCTTTACTTGGAGATCTAAAACCACCCTAACTAACGTTTATTCTTTCCTAAATTGAAGCACAATTTATTTATTCTTTTCTGAACTCATAATAAGGTGGGTGAGATGATAGGAGGCAAAGTGGCAAACCATAGATTTGATGAGCAGTTCTCATTTAGCAGGATTTGTAGGCTATACACTTTTGGACTTGGAGGATTATCGATATTAATGATGTTGTAAGTGTATGTGAGTATGCCCAAGAAAATCAACATATTGAGATCTTCTAATCCCTTCTTACCCAGGCCCTATGCAACATCAGAGGTTTGGTGCTAAAACCCTGAAACATTGTTTTGTTATCTAGATGGTTGCATAAGCATTGGTAGCTTTTAATGGCATCTGTTCTTTTACTAAAATATCCTTTTATTCAAAAAAAATACAACATCTGGTTAGAGCCAGAGTTTCCGCGTAGGAATCAAAATTTTGACCTTACCATTTTGCTATCGAGTTTTCTTTATATTTCTTGGAAATATATGATATCCTATAAAAGCCACATGATGTTTGTTCTCTCTGCTTTGGGACATCAGCAGACAGTTGGAGCACGAAGAAACCTCACCAAAAAAGACAACTGTCTGGGGGAGCTTAAAATCCCTCGCGCATGGCATCATCAATTTCTGGAAGAACAAGTAAATCTGGTCAATTGGATTCCTACTAAAAATCTTATCAGCAGCGTGGAGGGGATCAAGCATACGATCAGATGGTAGAGCTTGAAAAGCATGTCAAGCGGCGTTTACTTCGGAATTCCGAGTTTTTGGTGTTCTCAGCGGCAAAGAAGGAATTTATATGCAGAGGTCGTACACTTTATGATGAATGTGTTGTCCTGGTTTTGAAGTGCTGTAAGTTATTGGTCATTGCTTTTTGAAGCAACTACAGATGTAAATTTTGATGATTTCTAAAAATGAATTTAGGAAACCCTACCTTTCCTTGTAGATTGGGTGCTACAAAAATTAGGGAAAAAGATTGCGCATACTTTGATCAACCTACAATCTGTGTTGGATCAGGAGGCTACATGTTCTTACCGGCTATCATTGTCTATATTTTTTTTTTCGGTGAACAACAATGCAGAAAGATGTTTCGATTACTTGATTAACGTAGCTTAACTTTGTTTCTTGTTAATTGAGATAACATCTCAGCCATTGGCCTCTCTCATCAGTGTGCATATCTAAAATTTAACATGAAGACTTCAATTTGTTTCTCACTAACTGAGATAAGTTTCAATTAGTAACTCTTCTCATCAGTATACCTTGCGAGCAATTGCTAGATGTGCAGAGTTATATCTTGAATAGGTTTTGCCCCTTGAATTTTTATTAGAAGGTTTATACATTAGAATAATGAAAAGACAATGTATGTCCAACTGCCCATTTAGAAATCCTGCTCATTATCTTCCACCAAAGTCCATCTGATGTGATAGTCCATTGTCACTTCCATGGTCTTCATCTGCCTCAATACATATGAGACAATGGCTTTGGGACTGGTCTTTCAGTACCTGTCATACATGTCCGTGAGCTTCAGCCATGTCTCTGTCCCAGCCATCTATTATGCCATTCATTTATCGTATAAGGGTCGCTTTGTTAACGGAATAAGGAGCGGGTAAAATGAGTTATTTTATCTTTTCATCTTTAATGTTAATTTTAAGCTAACCCAAGACTAACGTCTTATGAAATTAGGGCTAAGAGACCAATTAAAGACTAACCATGCAAAGTGCGATGGTTAATTTAATATTTTTTTTCAGCCGTGTGGTGGTGGCATCATTTCTGCCAAGCTGCCACCGATGGGGAGACCGCCTTGACGGTAACAGAACGAAAGGTTCCAGCATCCCGTTTGTGGGCCCCAGGAGATCTGGACGCCCAGCTGGCCGGCACCACTGGCGCCCGCGTGGTCTCAGAATCCAGGGAATCAACGGTCCAGGATTCCGCTTCAGTCCCCACATCTGTTAATGAATGAATTAATTAATTGGTTGCTCAATCAACTAATAATTGACCCCCAGAGATTTAGGCGGGAATTAAAGCTAACACGAGAGACCCGACAGCTCAGGTCTTGCCAATTCCAACTTAATTAATTAATAATTTGCTCTAATTACCGTTTTAAAAATACTTTACACGAAAACCCCGTTTTGTTTTTGAAACTGACAAAAACCCCGTTTATAAAACTTGCCCCCCTTCCCCCCGCTTCGCCATCTCCCTCTCTCTCGCCTCTCTCTTTCTCTCTCTCTCTCATCCTCCGCGTCCTCTTGCGCGCTCTTCCCCGGTTGGAGGGAGAGCGGCGAGGAAGAGAAGGCCAGGGAGAGCTTGGGCGGAGAGGAGGCGGCCGGGAGGCGCCGCATTCTCAGGTTCCTGGCCATTTGAGCTCTCCTTTGCGGGTTCTTACTCCTTTTTTTATCTGTGGTTTCTTTCGGGGTGTAATGGGGGGCGTGAGCGCGTAGATCTGCGAATCCGGAAGGTGGGTTTGGTGGATTCTTGCGGGGATCCCTTGTGGTTTTCAATATCGGGGTGGGTTTTGGTCTCATGAGTACGGCATTGGTCATTTTTCCTCTTTTGGGGTTAGCTCTGAGGTGAGAGGTCGTGGGGTTTTGATGTGGATCTTCCGGTTTGGTTTGGCGCTATATGCTTGGTAAAGGTGTTGATTGGTGATGATGTGGAGGTCTATGTGTTGATTTGGATATCTGGTGGTGGTGCTGAGGATAAAGGTGGGATTTCGGAGCGGAGGTTTGTTGAATGTAATCGTTTGATCTGACTTCTTAGGGCGAAGTGTAGGAAGTTCTTTAGATTTGATTGGGTTTTATCAATTATAATAAAGCTATGGGGACTTATGAAAGGATTCCACTGTACTTGTTTTGTAATCATGGAATGGACTGGTCTTTTATGTGGATTTTGTTGGTGGAGACACTGTTTTGTGTAGGCGATTTCATGTGGTGATACCACTGGTTAAACTCCGCACCAGAGATTTTGTGCCGCGCTGATTTTTAATGAGGGTTCAAATTTTCTTTTTTTCCCCTTTTTCTATTTTTGCCATCACAGAACGCAGAGTAAAGTGCCTTCTGGATTTCATCGTTGTTCTTCAGATGCATTTAGATTTCACATCTTTCATAATTTGCATTATGAGGAATGGTATCAAAAATTTAGTGGGGCAGGAAGCTGGGAGAGTTTTTTTAAGAAAGTTGCCCTGCATCTCAAATTTGTGGAAACTTGTATTATACTCATTGGGAGCCAAACTATCCTTCGTTCAGAAGGTTCTTAATAAATATATGACTTGTTGGAGAGTGCCTTTTACGGGGGCCATTGATCAAATGATAAGATGGCTCCTGATGAGTGTGGTAAGAGGGATGGTAAAATTTGTGCTATAATAGCGTTCCTCTACTTTTATTAGGTCAGATACACCTAGGAAATGCGGAGGTTCCTTCCCCCCCTTGTCTGTTTCAATCTGCATTCTCCTTTGTTCTCTGGTGCTCAATAGAGTTATTTCAAGCAATTGTTCTTTTCTGGTGGACCCCTCATTTCCATGCTTCATCTGAAGTTCACTTGATGTGGCTCTCTTATCAATGAGAAGGCAGCACCACTGTTGTAATTCTAACATCTGAACATTCTTTGCTGCTGTGGCTGTGAATATTCTTTACTGCAGACTGTTTGGAAAGTTAACAGTTAGACAAGGGAACAACAGCAATAGCCTGCTTTCTTTGTCTTCATGTTGATACTGCTGCAGCATACTCTTTGGTTTTACCTTGTCAGAAAGAATGCAAGGAAGAATTTCACAAAAGTTAGACTAGTCATGGGAAATCTATATGCACAATACGCAATATTGAAAATATCTTGGCATGAATTGGTTGCTTATTTATTCTTATTTGTACATGAATTGATGTTTTATTTTCTGAGATGACTTGTTTTTGCAATCTAATCAGGTTCCGTGATGGTAGCACAGGGTTTCACCATCGACTTAAATAAGCCTCTGGTCTTCCAGGTTAGCTTCTATACATGGGTTCCTTTTTCTTTAGATGGCCGTACTCCCCATTGTTTAACCAGCTACACCCCACTACATGAGGTGACACACATGGCACGACGACTCCACCGACACGCGCCCATCGCGGGCGACGCTGTCATCTGGCCGTCCGGCGTCGAGCGCCGCTACGGCATCTCTGCGATCACTCGCTGGCGATGGGAGCGCGCCGGCACACTCCCGCCACGCGACGTGCACATCGGCGGGCGTAGCGGCTGGCGGCCGGAGACGCTTGCCGCGGCCGAGGCACAGACCCAGGCCGCGAGCTGACGCGCCGTGCCGCGCAAGAGCGGCGACCGGGGGCGGGCAACCCCACGGCCGCCTGATCATCATCGCTGGAGCGCCACGATCATACCTCTGCCGACTCGTCGGCGGCGAGTGTGCATCGCATGTGCGACGCGCCTGCCCGCGGCGAGCCCAGCCCATCACACGCTGTGCAGACTGTGCTATCGCTGGCACTGCGCCCTGGCCGCACTGGCCGATCTCGCCGCGGCACTGCGCGAGGTGCGCCGATGAACGCCCCCAAGAAGAGCAACGGTCGGGACGACAGTGCGCTCTATGGTTTCGAGCAGGCCGTGCTCGGCGGCATCCTCATCGACAACACGCAGCTGAGGGCCTGCGACCTGGCCGACGTCGATTTCGTCGACGCGAATCACCGCCGGATCTATCAGACCTGCGCTCGACTCATCGCAGCGCAGGCGACCTGTGATGCGTTGACGGTTGCGGAAGAACTCGAGCGCGAGACCGGCAGCAGCAGCGCATGGCTGCCGTATACAACAGCGCTGGTCAAAGAGACTGCATCGGCAACCGCAACGCCAGCGTACGCAACTCGGCTGCGTGAGGAGTCGCGCAAACGACAAGCGGCACGTATCGGCCAGCGACTGCTGGATGGTTCGATCGACGTCGAGGAAGCCGCGCGGCAACTGCACATCCTGTCTGATCTGTCGGACGTTCCATCCGCATCCGGACTGACGCTCCCAGATTCGAACCTGGCGACGCTTTGCGGCTCGGACGCTGCGAATACTCTGTGGCTGTATCGCGATTTGATGCCCATCGGAGCCTTCCTGATTACAGGGCGACCGAAGATCGGCAAGTCCTGGATGCTGTTGCAGCTGTGCATGTGCGCCGGTGCTGGCGCGGACTTCCTCGACTTCGAGGCCGATGGCGCCATGCCGGGGCTCTACATCGCCGCCGAAGATAATCCCGATCGGCTGCAGCGTCGCATCCGAACCATTGGCGCACAGCCACCGGCAGCAGTGCGCGTGTGGACGGGTACGCAGTTTGCCGAACTCGCCAAGACGTACGCCGCGCAAATGTCCCTGGTGGCGTTTCTCGACACGTTCCTACGACAGAACCCCGATGTGCGCTTCGTGATGCTGGATACCGAAGAGACCTGCCTGACGATCTGGGAAGGCGAGCAGCGCGCGAAGTCAGCGGACCGAATTACACAAGTCGACTATGCGCAGACCCGCCAGTTCGACCAACTGGCACTGCGTCGCAAAGTTTTCATCGGCCTCGTCAATCACACACGCAAAGGCAACCCGAAGCAGAACGCGGCATCGGACCCGCATGAACTGATCAACCGGACCAATACGGCACTGGCCGGATGCTCGGGCAGCATGGTCATCGCGAACCTGCCGGACACCGACCCGATGGATTCGAGCGAACGGCGACGCATTTTCGCGGTGCGCGGCCGTGACCTTGATGACGATCTGACACTGGTGGTCGAGCACGATCGCCAGACAGGCACCTTCAAGTCACTTGGAAAATACAGCGCTGTGCGTCAGGCAGACGCGGAACTCGATGTGCTCATGGCGTTGGAAGAACTCCAACAGGACGCCGAGGATCAGACCGCGTTCGTTGGATTGCGAGAGATCGCCAAGCAGGCAGGCACGTCCGAGAACGCCGTGAAGATGGCCATGCGCCGCATGCGCGACGGCAACCGAACCATATGGGACGGGCGCCGCCTGGAATGCAAAAAAGGGCGTGGTGGCGGCGCCCGTCTGGTGTCAGTGGAGGGGTATATACACACCACACCTAAGACACCTGATCCCCTATCTACCCCCACAAACTCATATCAGGAGTCTTAGGTGTCTTTCTATATAGGTGTACGCGCGCGCGCGCGAGGTGTCTTAGGTGTCCTTCCCTTGTCCGCCCACCTGAGCACCCTGAGATGAGCGCAGCTTCCACGCTTCAGCCCGCCGCCCTGGCGCACTTCCGTCTGCTGCCCGCCGATCAACAGGCAGCGGCAGTGCGTCGCCTGGTCAACGAACAGCACTGGTCGATAGACACCCTGTCGCGCCTGTGCGGCATGACGGTCGATGACTTGGTCCAGTTGCTGAGCAGCTTTCCGGAGCGGTTGTGAGGCGCCTGGCTGCCCGTGGGGGGGAAATGTTCGCGATTTCACTCGTTCCGCTTCCCGACAGAGTGTGGAGGACCCGGTGGCCGAGATGTCCTGTGATATGGCGGTGGAGTTACCTACCAGTGATTTCGTACACACCACACATTACTTTGAGAAGGTCCCTATGTGGGTGGAAGGGCGGAACTTACCGGCCAGGCTTTATGCGCTACCGCTTTAGGACTTTAATGTGATTTTGGGCATAGATTGGCTCGAGGCTCATCATGCCTTGGTGGATTGCGGCTCGAAGAAGGTCTACTTCCGACAGCTTCGCAGACCCATCTTCTATTTCCATGGTATTCGGTCCTCCTCTTCCTGCTTGCTTATTTCAGCTATCAGGGCTCGTCGATTGCTTGATGCGAGTTGTCAGGGTTTTCTCACTTCTATGGTTTTGGTCGATCGACAGTGTCCAGATGTAGAGGACATTCTGGTCGTGTGCGAGTTTCCTGATGTTTTTCCCGAGGAGTTTCTAGGGTTACCACCACAGCAAGAGATTGATTTCGTGATTGAGGTGGTACCAGGTACGGTGCCTATGTCGAAGGCCCCTTATCATATGGCACCTGCGGAGTTGCGAGAGTTGAAGGTGCAATTGCAGGAGTTGCTTGCCAAGGGATACATTCGTTCTAGTTATTCCCCGTGGGGTGCGCCAGTGTTGCTCGTGAAGAAGAAAGATGGTAGTTTAAGGCTGTGCATTGACTACCGACAGTTGAACCAGGCGACTATTAAGAACAAGTATCTGTTGCCTCAGATTGATGACTTGTTTGATCAGCTTCAGTCGGCCCAAGTGTTTTCATGGATCGATTTGAGATCGGGCTATTATCAGCTGTGGATTCGAGAGTCTGATGTGGAGAGGATGGCATTTCGATCGAGGTATGGGCATTATGAGTTTTTGGTGATGCCGTTTGGGCTCACCAATGCCCCTGTAGTGTTCATGGATTTCATGCATAGGGTGTTCTGTCTGTACTTAGACCAGTTCGTGGTTGTGTTCGTGGACGACATCCTTGTGTATTCACGGTCTGCTGAGGAGCATGTGCATCATTTGAGGGTGGTGTTGTAGACCCTGCGCGATCACCAGTTGTATGCCAAGTTCAGCAAGTGCGAGTTCTAGCTCCGAGAGGTGCACTTTCTAGGGCACGTGATTTCTGGTGATGGTGTTTCCGTGGACCCGGCTAAGGTCGAGGCAGTGGTGCAGTGGCCGAGGCCGAGTTCAGTGACGGAGATCCGGAGTTTCTTGGGGCTTGCGGGCTATTATCGGCGGTTTATCCAGGATTTTGCTCGTATTGCGGCCCCGATGACTAGGCTTACGCGGAAGGATGTGTCGTTCGTCTGGATGGGAGAGTGTGAGCAGAGCTTCATGGAGCTGAAGAGATTGCTCACTACTGCTCTGGTGTTGGTGTTGCCATCTGCATCGGGAGGTTTCGTGGTGTGTACAGATGCTTCCCGGGTAGGTCTCGGTGCTGTGCTGATGCAGCATGGGAGAGTTGTGACGTATGCATATCGGCAGTTGAAGCCACATGAGGTGAGCTACCCTATTCATGATCTTGAGTTGGTGGCAGTGATTTTCACCCTAAAGATCTGGAGGCATTATCTGTATGGTGAGAAATTCGAGCTTTTCACTAACCATCAGAGTTTAAGGTACATGTTCACGTAGAAAGACCTTAACCTTAGGCAGAGGAGATGGATGGAGTACATGAAGGATTATGATGTTACTCTGTCTTATATGCCCGACAAGATGAATGTTGTAGCTGATGCTTTGAGTAGGAGGGTATCGGTCAGTTAGATGTTATTGAGGAAGTGGAGGCTTTGGGAGCAGGTCCCGGCCACGACTTTTAGGCTCAAGATTCCTTAGGATCAGGGTTTGGCTATCCTTACGAGTCTGACTATCACGCCAACTGTTCGTCGACAGGTGACTGAGGCTCAGCGTGCGGACCCCGAGCTACCTCGTATTCTGTCGATGGCCGAGGTGGAGTTTGACAAGGATAGAGTTGTGAGGTTCAGAGGTAGGTTGTACGTCCCAGCTGAGGAGCAGGTGAGGCGTACGGTGCTGTGTGAGGCTCATGGGAGTCGGTATGTCATGCACCCCAGTTTGGCCAAGATGTACCAGAACTTGAAGAGGTAGTTTTGGTGGCCTGGCATGAAGAGAGAGGTGACAGAGTTTGTGGCCAGGTGTTTGACTTGTCAGCAGGTGACGACTGAGCACCAGTGAACAGGAGGCACACTTCAGCCCTTGGAGATACCCACATGGAAGTGGGGCCACGTGACCACTACTTTTGTGGTTGGGTTACCAAGGACGTCCAGTGGGCATGATTGTATTTGGTTACTGGTGGATAGACTGACGAAGATGGCTAGGTTGCTGCCGATCAAAGTCAGTTGGAGCGTGCAGAGATTGGCCCGTTTGTATGTGGAGCGGATCGTCCCGTGATTACCTTGGCACACGAACCTTGGTTATGTAGATGGAGGGCCATATATATAACCTGTCTTACAAGGATGCTCAAATTGCAATACAAACCTTGGTTATGCATTCCACTAGAAAATGATGTGTTCAAAAATAATTGACTACATATCTTGATTTAGCTCCATGCCATCCTCTGAACAACTATAACGCAGGCATATATGTAAAGATAATAATGCATGCACATATGTTTTAAAAGAACACCTATATCGAAGAAAAAAAATATTATTAGTACGAGTAACAATAGTTGATAGCAAATTGTGAAACATAATTGGACACCAATTTACCTATGCATAAATGAATGCCGGAGACCGTGGCGCCTGACAAGTCAAGATTACTACATCACTCGGATTTTGATGATTCGGTGGGCTCAGTATGGGCATTGGGATGCTTGTAATCATATTTCATGTTGGGCTGTCATAAGTGCTCATCCTACCCTAACATGAAATCATAGATCCCTTTCCTCATCGCCCCACCCCCTAGTCGGTGCACATATGATGTCGCCTCGTTCCGGAGGTATGACCCAAAATGGCAAACGAGCATGATAGTGATGGAGTTGCATTACTTTGCCGTCTACGACACCCAACCATGCACGCTCATGCTCAGTTGGGCATACACCGAGGGCAACAAACATAGGGACCCTCTAAGGGGTGTTTTAGATGAACACCTGCCAATTGAGAATAAAGCACCTGACAAAATGAAACAACTTGTCACAGCAATTGTGTTGGAGTTGAAGGCATATTTGAACATGGTGAATATTAGCATTTACAACAATAGCGGCACAGTAACACTAAATTAAGTTTGGAGCCAGAGATGAGTGGCAATAGTGTCCCTAAGCTGCTCTCCCTCCCTAATGTCACGAGACGTCACAGGGATATTGGGATCCACATCCTCGTCACCTACATCTTCAACGTCAAGTTGTGCATGTTGGAAGTAGAAGTCTTCCCCTTGCTCCCGACGTATGAAGTTGTGGACGACACAACATGCAACAACAATTAATATTTGGGTGCGAATTGGGTACTGGTTCCCCTCTTTCAAGGTTTGAATGATTTGTTGGATTGACAATTAATGAGAAAAAATATCACTTGTGAAAGTATAATATGTAAACATGTCCAGATAAACTTATGAATATGCAGGCCAAGACATTTTAATATCTTTCTCAAACTTAGCATATTTTAAGGTACCAACAAGAAGTAGTCTGAAAGTGACATAACTAAATATTTTTTGTCACAAGGGGTATGCCTGCTCAAAAATGTGAATATATTTTGTATTTCCAATTGTACATGTACGACAAAAGATCTGACAAAAATAACACGTGCAGATGAATAATGTATAGAAAGGCAAATAAGATAAACATGTTGTTACAGTAACATATCTCCAACTAATTAACAATTAATGCTCTTTCTAAAATCAAAGATTTCATCTACTGTTTCCTGACAACGGACAATTCATATGTATATAATAGTTTATGTAACATCAAAATGAAAAGGGAGTAGAAAATTCTTACAATTAAAGTTGAACTTTGTAAAAAACAATCGCACGTGCAGCAGTATACCTACAAAGGAATACCCTTGCTTAGATGGCAGCACTCGGTTCATTGCCAATGGTTCATATATTAATGTCTAACCTAGCACAAGGTAATAAATATAGCATAATAACATCTGTTCTAAGCTTCATGCATAACAAATAACACTAGGAATACACAAGTTACACAACTCAGTCTTGATGTTACTCATAAATGAAAGTAACATCTATTTTTAAACAGTGAAGCTAATGACATAGAACAGAAACAGTAGACCTGATGGATAACCAAAAATATCAAAATCTGATCTGATTCAAAACCATTAGCATGCATATGTTTTTAAGGCCACCTTTGTTCTCCGCAGGCCATCCATGCGGTTGACTGGAAATTAATCAGAAACAACATCTAATCCATTTACTCTCCTAATCCCTTTACAGAGCATAAATTACACAGCACAAAAAACATGTTTAAGATACTCGTTCATGTCCCCAATTTGGAGTATTGCAATTGTACAGCAAATTTTGCCACTCCGAAAGTAGCAACATGAATACTAAAGGGATACTATAACCAGTAAAGCAAATAACAAATGATTCTAAACTAAACCTGATGCATAACAAATAACACAAGTTGACTAGTATACACAAGTTACACAACTCAGACTTGATGTTACTCATAAATTAAAGTAACATCTGTTCTTATCCAGTGACAGTAATGACATATAACATCAACAGTAGAATTGTTTTAACTGAGGCTAACAGAAGGATGAACTTGTGTATTTGCTGATGCATTCTAAGAAATGATGTTCATCCTAACAAATGATTCTAAACAAATGATTCTAAAAATGGACCCGACTCATGAATCATGTCAAGCGGTGCGGTATGCCTAGACACATGCATTCCTTCCCAAATGGCATCCTCTATGTGTATGGCTGGGTGTGGGAGTTTCCACTCATAGGGGTCGAATGGGTCTAGGGAAATAGAGCGGGCTTGGTCTAATAAGGTGGGTGCTATTTCCCTGAATGATAGAGTTCGTGGGTGTTGAACCCGGCTCAACATCAGTTCAGTTGTATTCAATCAGGGACAGACTGACATCCGTTTCAATGGATTGTCCTAGCAGTATTCATCTGTAGAGCTTGGCGGTTCACTCCAGCCCTCTGGTAAACCGGCTCAGAGAGTGCAGTGATGATTAAGTGGAAAAATTTATTCTTCCAATTAGCGGGAAGGCCGTTACCTACCTAGTCTTGGAGCCGGAGCTGAGAGACTGGGCGTTGTCAATCCGGTCGAGTGTTCTGGTCTTCAGAAAGGGGAATACCATGTACTTGGAACCACACTACCCTTTCCGAGGTCGCAATTTTGGGTACGACTAGCATATAATACTCCGCTTAGTTTCATTTGCCGGCCAGGACACTGCTAGGGGCATTGGTTGTTGAGTAGGCTCGCGTCTGGTGGGATTTCTTTCATCGATGAGATGCCTTAGCCTTCAGAGTGCTAACTTCGGGGCGGTTTCCACGAGTAACAGCTGAATACGTCAAATGGTGGAACACCCGCACTGGATTTTACCGAGCTTGTAAGCTGGACTGCTAGGATGCAGCTGAAAGGAAAATTTTGAACCAGCAGAGGTCGCCCGTGTTTGACATAGATGGGGATCACCTGTTACGGTTGAAGTCCTATAAAGCTAAGGAAGTCCAAGAATACACTCAGGCTAGGAAATCAGTGAAGAAGCTTGGACAAGGCCGAGCCTTGTACTGCTAGAGATGTCCACAAATACTTTCATGAAGACACTTCAAGATTTGAGCAGAGTGGGGGCAACTCGGCTGGACTTAATGAACTATCCTATGCCGGCGGAGGAGAGCACAACCTCCACCAGCGCTTGGCGTCCCGAGATGGATCACTCTTATACCTTTAGGACTTTTACGAGTCATTACCAACATACCACATGGCTATTCGCTCTCCTCCAAGTTCACCAGCTAAATATAGAGGATTGAGCCGAAGCCATACTAGATCAAGGCCTGAACATTTCTTTTGGCTATGTTGATGGGTAGGGAATGGACCACCTCAGTCTGTTTCACTGCCTTTCTTCCCACAACCATCCAGACCTAGCTAATCTTTCTGATCACTGTCGCAAGATCGGAGATGTTTGCTGGCTAATTAAGGAAGCAGCCTCTAGGGACAAGACAGTGTCCCTAACATATTGGCCTCTTTCAAAGCTTCATAGTGGCCCAACAAGTATGCCATTCTTTTTTTGTCTGCTTGTGATTTGTTCATTGAGTTGCAGGTGATAGTCTTTTGATGATCATTGTCTATTGTATACGCTCTTCTGTAGATATGCCCACTGGCCAGAAGGTGAACAACTATCGGCAGCTGATGTCTATGGCCCAGAAGCCAGCATATTTCAATGAGCCAAAACATGCCCCAAAGACCACTCCATTGTCGCGTCGGAAACACAGGTGCACCAGGTCGCCAGTCAAAGAGGCCATCTCCCAAGCGAAGGAGGGGTTGAAGAGGGTGGCTAAGAGGAGGCGCACGGAGTCCGAACAGCCATCCTCGATTGCTCTTGCAGTTTCGCCTATTCCTTCCTTTGGGGAATTCTCGGCGTCCAAGCCTACGCCGGGCTCGTCTTCGGGTAAGCTTCCTAACTTTGCAATTTATTTGTGTATACGAGGTGTTACCATCTGACTCCACCACCACTTGAATTTCCAGGTGATGATTTGGGGCGTGCCCCGTGGACATCCCCGGGGAGGAAATTATAGAGGACCCTGTGACGGACCCAGCTAGAGATAGCCCTTCATCATCCATCCCCGCTTGCAGAGGTGAGAGGGAGGTCTTTGTTGGTTGCCCAACAGCCCCTTCCACTCTTGCGGCTTCTCTTCATATTGAGATTTATTTAATTGAACCAATATTCATTTTGCTAGGAGATACGGTGCCAGTGTCAGAACCGTGGACTCTCCCTGTCACCCCTGCTGTGCTTCGAGTGGGCCAATGCATAGTCTTTAGGGAAGGAAACCTTCGACCCTTGGCTCGAGGGAGCAGGTTGCCGCGGATCCCAAGAGAGACTCGGCCACGGTGACCCTCAGGGAGACCGTTCCAGAGAGTTCGTTGTCGAGCGAGAAAGTCGACTACGACTACTCTTCGGACACTGAATCCTCTAGCAAAGGAGAGTTTTGACCACAGAGGCCTATTACTGCGGCTGGAGGCGAAGAACTCACCGAGGTTGCCAAGGTGATGCTCGACTCGCAAAAATTCCCAAAAAATCACGGTTTGAACAGAATTCAAATTTCAAAATTAAAAATTGATTCATCTGCCAAAAATAAATCCAAACGTCAATAAATAAATAAATCTAAAAACTTCAGGGCGTTACATCATCAGCACGCATCTGATGTCCCTGACCACATGTGCACACACTGACTAACTGCACTACATCAGGCCCTCTAGCTTGTTTTCCTCTCGGCCCGGACTTGCACAGCCACAGTGGGAGGCCCCATAGCAACCAGCCTAAAATTGTCTCTCTCTGGTCTGGCTCTCGACCACTCCCAAGTGAGTTGGCACACGCGTGCCTATGCAAGCTACTACTACTGGGGGGTCACTGAAGGTGGACACCCTCGGCAGATGGGAAGAAACCCAAAGTATCATGGCTACGCATGCATCCATCGCAAGAACCACAAAGTACCGGGTGGCTCAGTGCCACCGGACTCTAGACAGTCAACTAGACCTAATAATCCAACTATCTTTGAGTCACGTGACTCAGGCCAAGACTTTTCTACAATATGATACCATGCCATCAAATCACCCTAGTCCTAGAGTCAGAAACCACAATCAAAGGAATCCTTAAAGCGGCTCATAATCGCCGAGTCCATTCCCTTTCTAAGGGAGACCAAGAAGATCCCATCCCCAAGCCGAGTCACAAGTCTCATAGTCATAGGCCATACACATGGCCCACATAAAAATCACTTTCCAAAGAAGCTAACACTATGTAGGAATGGCCCTCCACACCAACACAAGTACACGGTGACTCGATCTAGCGAAGCAAGGAAGCCCGAAGCACATGGGGTCACCCAAACCCCCAAAACCACATGAGCACGCTAATTGAGGAACAATGATTCCTTCGGACACCCAAAAATATGGTCTTGATCCCCATCGGGTGTTTGGGACATCCACGGGGCCAAAGGTCGACTAAAGGGTCTCAATCGGGTCGACTGGAGGCCAAAACGGGTGAAAAGGGCTGGGTTTGGTCGAGCTACCAATGGGGGTCGGTCAACAGGCCCTGCATGGGCCAGTTGACTGGCTGGGAACGCAGTTGAAGAGGTGATCGCGTTTAAGTGGACGTGGTCGACCTGAGGGCTGTAACCTACCACGGATGTGGTGGGCCATGTAACTACATCCATGACCGCCTTACCCTGATCTTCTCAAATGAACGCGGTGTTTGGGCACACCGCGTGCATCTTGCAGAAGACAAACGCGGTTGGGGAACCGACTGCAATATCAATTATGATCTGGACTTTCGTGAATCCACGCGAGATCATCCAATCCTAGCCCCAATCACCCCGGGTGATGGGAAAAACATGAGGAAACCATTCCCTGGCCTCAAGACCACCAAGAGGTGCCATTTAAACCCCAAAAACATGATCAAAATGATGAATCTGTTGCTCACCCTAAAATCATGCATTTTAGCCCCAACATGGAAAGAAATCCACTCTCGGACTCACGTCGGCCTATAAACCACTGGAAAAGGGAACACACTGGCTAGGGAACCATCCCCCTACCTCCACCGATGATTTCCTGTGTCGAGGATGCCAATTCCAAGCAAAATTGCCTCTTGAATCGCTGTCGAAGCCCCGTATCCACGGATGAAGTCTCACCATGCCATTGCGTCATTCCTTGCTCCATCCTCGCTGCTTGTCGCCCCCACGTCACCTTCGCCTCACCCACCTCTGCCTCTATCGTCCGCCAAGAGAAGTGAGAGGTGAGAGGGAGAGAGTGTGAGAATGGGGGTGTGAGGGGGTGGTTAAGGGTTTATATAGAAAACTATTTGGGATTTAAAAATTTAGAAAATAGGAAAAATGAGGAAAAAAACACCCCCACGATCCTCAAAAAACACACAACGCACATGCAACGTCTCAGAACCCGAAAACTCAACAGTTCACCCTACACAGGGGTTCGAAGGAACATTTGCCAAAAATTCAATTTAATCACAAAATTCAATCCAGGACCTACGAAAGCACTCCGAAACTCACAGATTCTGATCCAAAAAATCCCAGGCATTATATTTGTACTCCTTCCCAAGGGGATAATGACTGTTTCTCCTTGTTCTTCTCTTATCCCTGTGCATGTGGTCATCGTGCTCTATGTTCTTCCTTTGGTCTACCTCGGTGAGCTAAGGGCGTTATCCTGGATGGGTTGTGAGAGAACAGGGGGTACAAGCCATGGGTTATATAGGTCTCAACGCTCATCGAGACCTATTAGCACTAGGTGGGTCATCACATGGGGCCTCTCCAAATGGTGGTGAGTGGCACGTTAGTCCATAGTCCCAAGTTGGACTAGAGGGGACCTCCCCAAACTTAACTTGGTGGCTCAATGCCCCTTGGTTGACAAGCATAGCCGTTTGACGGATAGAACCTCTCTAAGCACCGATGGGAGGCATTTGGTCCAATGCAAGACCAGGGAGGGGACCATCTCCGAACTCCACCAAGTGGCACAATGGTCCATGGTCGCGGACGTAGCTAATAGTCTGGTGTACCGGTGGGGCCGATTGGTCATCTTCCCAGAGGAGTTCACCAAGTGGCCCTTTGTTATGGGGCTTGTCAACCAAACTTTGGGCAAGTGGCACGGTTAGCTAACCAACAGACGTACACCGAGAAGGTGGGAGGTTTCGAGGGTATGTCCATTCTTTAGAAGAAGAGGAGACTTGTCAGCCCAGCCTCTAGAGGTATGAAGATACCACCAAGGAATTTTGAGGGAGGTGGTATATCCTTCCTCCTGAAGAGGAGGAGACTTGTCAGCCCGACCACTGAGGGCACAGAGCCACCTGGCGATTTCCCATCAAGTGGGATGTGGAGAAGTAGTGGGACCTGTGCCCTTTATTGATAATAGGCCTTAAGGTTTGTAGAGTTCTAGGTGTGAGGGACTTCTTGATCATCGAAAGTGGAAAGCTTGTAAGCACCCTTTCTGCTCACCTCTACAGCCTTGTATGGGCCTTCCCAATTAGGGGCAAGGTTTCCTGTCAACACTCAAGGGTCTGCAACACTAGCACGCCATAGGACTAGGTCGTTAGGGAGGAAGAGACATTCCCATACCCGGATGTTGTAGTATTGGGCCAGGCATTACTGGTAGGTGACCAGTCGTGCTCAAGCGTGGTCTCTATCCTCGGTCAGTAGGTCTAGATTTTCTCAGAGCACCTAGTTATCACATGCTTCGTCGAATTGGCTAACCCTAAGCATGGGGTCAGAGATCTATAAGGATCGCATGGAGATTAGATAGAACATGAGAGACATTTTTTTTAGAAAAACCCTACCTAGAAGTATTTGGAGAATGAACCCAGAAAGGGCATTCCCAACATACCCCTAGGAGGTTAATTTTATTAATGAATGAGGAAAAATGAGAAAAATTACAAGATTCGGACGCTAGGCAAACCTAGCTTATCCAGCCGGGCTGCACCCTGAACATATTTGGGGAGCTCGTGATAAGAAAAGAAAAGATTACATTAGTTTAAGCAAGCAAGTGAAGCTAATAAATCTGCAACAGTATTGCCTTCTCTGTAAATGTGAAGTAAGGAATCCCTATGTGAGAGCATATCCCAAATTTCTCAGACATAGGAAAGAATGGCCCATGGACAGGTAATCTGCTTACAAACAGCTTGCACCAGAACCTTGGAATCACATTGAATCATTGCAGGGTATGTGTTGATGGTGGAAAGGTACTTGAGGCCGTCAATGAGGGCTCTAGCTTCAGCAACAATGCTTGAGCAGGGACCATAGTAGTGAGAAAAAGCTAGTAGGATGTTTCCTTTAGAATCCCTAATAACTCCTCCTCCACCAGAAACTCCTGATCGCTTACATGCCCCATCAGTGTTAAGCTTGAGAGATGGCCATGGAGGACATACCCATTTAATTACCATAAGTTGAGGATCCCTTTTGTTGACAACCTGAATACCAAATTGAGTGAGAATTTTCCTCTTGCTGGAGTGAGCTTCTTTGAGACCAGATAGATCATAGATTTCCTTAACTTGAGCTTTAATCTTGTGTAGCATGCAATTCTTAGTAATGGACCGGCCTTCATACTTAGCCATATTTCTGGCAGACCATAATTCCCACATAGTATAGCCAATTGATGCCAAAGAAAAGAGACCATATAGGGATTTAGAGCTGCTGTGAGGAATAGAATTCAGTATCCTTGATTTAGCAGAATTACCATCTACCAGCAAACCTGAGTTTAGGAGAGATGACCATATAAAGATTGCTTTGTCACTGCTGATAAATATATGATTCAAAGTTTCCTCTTAGGGTTGTTTGCAGCAATAACATTTAGAACATAAGTTTATACCAAGCATCTGAACATTAGAATCCGTGGGGAGGCAGTTATTAATAATTTTCCACAGGAGAATTGAAATCTTGGTGGGCAGCCAGGTGGACCAGAGTAGTTTCCAAGGCAGGTTTAACTGAATCTGATGAAAGCTGTAAACATGATTATAGAGGGAGGAAACCATGTATTGACCTGAGTGTGACAAGCTCCAGGCCTCCTTATCAGCATATGAGGTAAGAGAAGTATTCCTGATTGCATTAGTAACTTCAGCTGGCAGGAAACTATCAATGAGCTGATTAAGTTCCACAGTCGGTTGCAGAACACAGTCTTTAACTGAAGCCTTTGTATTATTGATGAGTTCAGCAGGGACAAAAGTAGCCAGTGGTTTATTACCCAGCCAGGTATCATACCAGAAATTAGTAGAACTTCCATCCCCAAGGATAATTCTTTTATGCTGTAAAATGAAGCTTTTGGCAAGAGACCAGGACCTTCGGCTGTGACCCTTCATATTTCTGAATTTTACATCCATAAGATGATTGCCCCGGAAATATTTAGCTTTAAAGTAATTTGCCCACAAGGAATTAGTGTGCATGGCCCTCCAAAGCATTTTAACTCTGAGTGCTATTTCCATATGCCGAAGGGACATGATTCCCAGCCCTCCTTGATTGACTGGCCTGTAGATGGCTTTCCAAGATTTCCAGTGGTGTTTATTGCCATGAGAAGATTCACCCCAGAAGAAGTTTGCAAAACATCTATCAATGGCCTGATGAGTTCCAGAAAGAAGGGGAGAAGAAGCCAGGGTGTAAATTGGTATTGACGAAAGGACATGCTTGATAAGAATGAGCTTGGCTCCCTGAGATAGCAGCTTGGCATTCCAACCTTGAATATGACTTTGAATGGCAGAAATGAGGCCATCATGAGGGAGAGATTGTTGCGAAGATGAGGAAGAAGGGGAATGATCATCCGACGTGGTCGGAGAAGAATCATAAATAGCATCCGGCAGGGCCGGAGAAGAAAAAGTGTAGACATCTGACAGGATTGGAGAGGAATCAGAAACAACATTCGGAAGTCTCGGGGAATCAGAAGATGTGCCGAAATTAGGATGGAAGGAAGGATCCGGAGGTTCCGGATGAGAAGAAGAAGAATCAGGAGAGGTCCCAAAGTCGGGGTGAAAGACAGGCATAGGTCGAGGGCTAGAATTGTGAGAGGAGGACGAATCTAGAGGCCCCGGATGAGAAGAAGAAGAGGAATGGGGGATCACGGACCCCAGAAGAGAGAAGAAGATCATAGAAGCATGATCTGAAGTGGGAAGATATACCACCCAAGGGTGGGAGCTGAGTAGAAGAAATGATGAATAGAAAGAAGGAGAAAGAGAAGTGGACCCCTGAGTGCACATCACGCGGCTCTTATATCCACGTCGTCATCTCTTCTTGGCAGAAATACCTTGAACATGGGCCCGCCTCGCGTGGACCCAGGCCTTTGGGCTTCTCAATTTGTAATATATTCCCAAATAATGAGTCCATCTGGCAGACGGCCTAGCCCGATCATGAACATGCAGCTTTGTCGGGGTGGTTGCCCCTAAACACCCAGTGCTAACAATGCGTGAACATTCTTGAATAAGTAACTCCTCAGAATGATGAATATCAGAAGACCATGGAGTTTTGTCACTTAGCATTGATACATGGAGATTCGACAACTCCACTCGGCAATCTAGCATGAAGCATAACTCCCTTGCTAGTGGAGAAGGACGAAACTGAGGGAGAGTAATGCGCGGCGTTAAAGTGGCCAGCGTACCAATAATGTGAGGGAGATCACATAAAGAGTACAGAATGTCCTTGGAAAATCCTAAAAATACGGCCAATTATCCCTTGAACATAGAACTCATAATCTGCTTGGCAGCCGCATGGGTTAGCACAATACGGGTGGAGAGCCCCTCTTGGCTAGTTATCTGAATGGCAACAGAGCGAGAAGAAATAACGACATTAATGGTAAGACTTACGACGAGCAATGAGATTTCTATCGGCCTCGCTTGAGAAGAAACCGGCACCAAAGCAAGGGAACTCCTCTTGACAACCATCTTCGGAAACATAGGCTCATTAGCCTCGAACTAGCCAGAGACCGAGACGCGGACCGACATGGGACCGATGAAATCTTGAATTGAACAATCGGTACTGAATCATCCTGACTCAGCTCATCATCTCCCTGGGACTAGACCCAAGGGGCACCAAAGGTAATGCACACCCGCTCCATGGGGTCGAAGTAGGTAGTGGAGAAGTGAAAGACTTGGAAGGCGTGGAGGGCTGAGGGTTAGAGGTAATGACAAGCTCGGGTGGAGGCAAAGGCAAAGGTAACGGTGGGGCTTACTCAGGCTCGGGCGATGAGGAAAATGGAGAAGAAGGTGGAGAGGGTAAAGGTAGTGGAGATGAAGGCGATGGTGGAGATAACAAAGGTGGTGGAGGCAAAGTTGAAGGCCGTGGGGCCCAATGTCGGCGTGTTGACACAATACGTAGCGCGGCGTTGGGAGTGGAAGTGGTGGTGGAGGTAATAGGAGTAGAAGGGGAGGCACTAGCCTGAGCAGAGACTTGGGTTTGTAGAGGTGATGGAGATGGAGATGGAGATGGAGATGGCGAAGATGATGGAGCGAGTGCCATATTAGATAAAGGATCACAGGGGTGCCCCGTGTCTTGTAGAGATGGAGACGGCTGTCTGGGCGGTGCTTCTTACTGCTACTTGCTGCGGAGATGTAGAACAACTTTGTGAATAGCGGCCCAATCGAGACTCTTTTTGGCTTCCAGGTCATAAATAAATTCCCGAAACTCGGGGAAATCCTCAACCAAATGCCCCTGCTGGCAATCAAATTCACAGAACTGGAGTATATTCTCCACCATGGGTCGGCAATGCACAACTGGAGGGAGTGGCAATACACGAGTGGCCATCAAAGTCCTGAAAATATTGGTAAAACACTCCGGCAATAGAGGACAAGGAGCCTGCTTTGGGCAAGATGGATGCCGAGGGGTTTGGGACGAAGGAGGTTGTGGAGGTCCTGTAGGCAATGGAGGTTGCGTAGGCAATGGAGCGTGGCAACTAGCGGAGGGACTAGGCAATGACGTATGGTGAGTGGGAGGAAGGGGTACGTAGTGGACGACATCCACTTGCTCGGGGTGTGAAGTTCTCTTAACTGGAGGTGGAGGCGGATGTGGGTATGAGGATGATGGGGACATCACCCATAATTCCCTCTGGCTCGGCACCTCTCTCCCTCCTGGAGATGTGTAGGGACGCAGCTCGGCGACTCGATAGATCCACCACATCAACTGGAGGAGTGAGAAGGTACTCCTTGATCTGCTCGAAAGCTATCTGGCATTCTGGGTCCCAAATGAAGGGGGCATCCTTCTTCATCAACTTGCTAAAAGGCGTGCTTCTGTCGGAGAGGTTGGAGATAAATCTCTAAATGTAGGTCAGTCTACCCTGGAGTGACCTAAGTTCAGTGAGGTTACTGCGCAGCGGAAGCTACCAGATTGCTTTGATCTTGCTAGGATCCACCTCGATTCCTCGGTATCGAACAATGAAACCAAGAAATTTGCCGTTGGATATGCCAAAGGTGCATTTTATGGGGTTCATCTTGATCCCATATTGTCGGAGACGCTCGAAGACTTGACGCAGGTCGCATAGGTGGTCTTCTCGCCTTTTGGTTTTGACGACGAGGTTGTCAACATAGCATTCGATGATGTTGTGCAGTATCTTGTTGAAAATTTTGGTCATGGCTCTCTGGTAGTTAGCACCGACGTTCTTCAAACCAAAGGGCATGCGCTTGTAGTTGAAGATCCCTTTTGGAATCTAAAGGCAGTGTAGCCCTTGTCTCAGAGGGACATCCGGATCTGGTTGTATCCCGATGACCCATCCATAAAGGATAGGGCTTCATGTCCAGTGGTCATGTTGACCATCGTCTCTGTGATCGAAACTGGGAAGTCATCCTTTGGACATGCTTTGTTGAGGTCCCGAAAGTTGACGCAGATGCAGACTTGACCATTTTTCTTTTTGACTAGGACAATGTTGGTGAGCCAGACTGGGTAGATGCATGGCTCGATGAAGTCGACCTCCACTATCTTATCTACTTCGATCGCAACCTGGAGCTCCAGCTCGTGGCGCATATGCCGCTGGGGCTGTTTGACTGGCGTGGCTGTGGGAGATATGGCCAGATCATGCTCTGCCACAGAGGGATCTAACCCAGGCATCTCCTGGTATGTCTAGGCGAAGTAGTCTTTGTATTCGAGTAGGAATTGCTTGTAGTCCTGCCTCTCTGCTTCGGTGAGGAGAGCACTGAGGAATGTGGGCTGAGGGGCCTCATCGTTGCCCAGATTGATCTCGACGAGCTCATCGACGGTTGCCTGGCCACCATCCTCCAGCTCGGGAGGAGCAGGCTGAAAGTCAACGAAGTCTTCATCATCAGCGACGGCTTTGTACACCCATGGGTCTTCGAAGCCAGTGGTTGAGGCTACTGGAACTGGAAGGTCGTCACTGCTGAGTCTGGACAAGGGTTGTCCTGGGCCGTCCACGTTGGACTGGCAGCTATCGGCTGAAATTTTGGAGACTTGGTCGGAGTTGCCTGACAATGCCAGCGATGCCTCACGATCTTCGTTTTGGAGGCCTTCCTCAGGGGGAAGGTGCAGCAAGGTAGGCTCTGGAACTGGTTGGGAGGCCGTGGAGGTTTCCTCAGTCTCCACGTCCTCATGGACGAGCGAGGAAGTCTCGTCGAGTGCTGGAACTGGAGTGCTGGTCCTGGCTGGGAGTGAGATTAGAATCTCCTCTCCCTCATCTCTCGAGCTGTCAAACTTGGTGTTGACGACAACCGGGTTAGCGGCTGGTTGGGTTGGTCCCACCACATGGACCATATGGTACACGCAGAAGTCTGGGTCTTGGTCATAGCCGAGACCTCTAGTGTCTTTTGGGGAAAACAGGGGTTGCCCCCAGACTTGCGAGGGTGTCCAGAGATGCTGGAAATACCTCTGCTATGCGGAGCTCTGCCATTGGGGAATGTGCTACTTGAGGCACATCTCCTGGCTACGAGGCGAGAGGTCACCCAAAATTTGGACAGCTTCGGGGGTACTGTCGGCTCGCTTGGACCAGCCGAAGTCATCCTTTGGTGGGTCCGACGGGACCATGTGTCCTTTGTGAAAGATGATGGACTTGTCCCTTTTGACCTTTTTCTTGGACCGGTGTTGTAGTCCGTAAGTGATGATGAATGTAGTGAGTTGCTCGACCTTGTGCTCCTCTGGGGTACACACAAGCTGGTTACAGTTCGATGGCAAGCATATGCTCTTGTCGATCGCTCGACTAATAAGGTTAGCCTCAAAATTGACTTTACGCCTCTCAGGGCGGTCTGTGGTTGACTCGGTGCAAAGACACAGTCGGTGAAGCTTAGCCTTCTCCTTGTCAACGGAGAAGAGGTCGTCCTCCTCCTCTTCTGAGAGCCAACTATTGCTCTTGCTCTTGATCACTGGGAAGGGACTGATTCCCTAGAAGTAGAGAGCTGCATAGGCCAGGTTGCATTCTGCCAGAGTGAACGGGGATAGGTCGGCAAAGACCGCACGTTGTTCCCCATCCTTAATGTATTTGATACACTGGTGGATGGTTGAGGGAACGACCCAATTTTCATGGAGCCAAGGTCTACCCAATAGCACTTTGTAGGATGTGTTGGAGTCGATGACTGCTCTATGCTCTGCACGACCGCTGGGATCCAGTGAGTCAGACTTTCCTCTTCCCGTGGGGGCATATGGTCCCCACACTGGAGGATGTGGCCAGGCTCATTGGCCTGCGAGTGGATGAGCTACCGGTTAGCGGGACTACCTTTCCCGACTACCGGGGGATGGCTCGGGAGTTGCTGGGCCTAGAGCTTCGGCGCCCTGAGAGGCAGTCGACCCTCCTCCCTCGGGCGAGTCTACAAGATAGCCTAGGGCTGAGACGGGCGGGTATAGCAGTTGGCGAGGAGCCGGAGCAGCACCTGCAGTGCCTGGTGGACCTGGCCAAATCGAGAGTAGCCGCGCAGTTGGGAGCAGGGGACGACCGAGTGCTACGACGCTTTCTGATGCTGACGTTCAGACGGCTCCTTTTCTCCACACGGGCGGACGCGATGAGCTGCCGCTTCCTCCCCTTCCACGAGGAGCTCGACCACGTAGGCGACTACGCCTGGGGAGCGACAGTCCTAGCCTTCTTGTTTGACACGTTGAGTTCGACGGCCCGTCGGACCATGCTCGGGGGCTTCTCCCCCTAACTCCAGGTATGACTCTTACCTTAGTTTTGACCACATGACTTCTACATGTCTTCTAAATGCTGACGCACTACTGTGATGTAGGTTTGAGCCTATGTGTACCTACGGGCACTAGGCAGAGGGGAGGAGGCCGGCCCTGGGCTTCTCCCGATAGCACGGAGGTGGGTAGCACCTCGAGAGACCAGCTCCCTGAGACGACAGGTCAGGGAGTTGCAGGATGACATTGACGCTTTGCCGTATGCCTCGGTATGATCCTAAACTCTGACTCTCTGATTAAATGCATTCCTATATGATTATGATGATGATGCAGTTTTCTCATTTTACTGGTGCGGTGGACACCTTAGAGAGAGGAGGGCCAGGCGGACCAACCATGGGTGGTCGGGGCCCTCGCCTTCACCGGCCGAGACATGTGGCTTCACTACATGAATGTGGTGGAGCCACTGCACTACAGATTGGTGATGAGGACCATCGGAGTTCACCAGCCCGGGGTGGAGTTCCCGGTGCTAGAGAAGGTGAGGGAGCAGATTTCGAGGTCAGTGAGAGGCTTGACCGCAGCGTTCCATTGGACTTCGAGGAACGCCACGCAGGTCGCTGACTGGACAGCCCTTGGGCGAGCAGTGACTACCCAGGCAGAGAGTGACGCAGCATACTACACCGCGTATGCACGACACTACCGGGACCAGGTGTTCCGGGGTGCCCACTGACCGGTACGACTTCTTACCCTTGGACTCTTTTCAATTATGATTATGATTTCTACTCAATGATGCACTAACACTTGGACTTCTAAATGCAGACCGACCCCGCGGGACGCCTTGCAGAGCTGACAGGGCTCCTCACGGTGATGATCCGGGAGCGGGACGAGGCCCGATAGGCCTTATCTCTTTTGGTGAGTTTTTTCCTTTCTTTTTCCCTTTTTGACTGATGCATTACTATTATGCTGAGATGCGACTGACCTAGAGTTTTACTTTCAGCAGGGGGAGGGGGCCAAGCGACAGGGGGCTGACGCTCCGTCTTCCCTGCTGACCGGGCAGAGCGGGAGGCGGAGTTCCGACGGATGGTCGATCGGGCCAAGGTGGCCGAGGCAGCACTCACCGAGCGGGTATGTCCTACACTTCCCTTTGTGAATTATGTTCTTATATTAAAATGCCGTTGACTAATGGTGAATGCATGTGTGCAAGTGACAGTGCTGACCGCCACCATCAGCGAGGGTGACCAGTTACGAGAGGAGCTCATACTGGCATAGGACGAGGCCGCTTGCTTGCGTGAGGAGCTGGCGCAGGGCTTTGACCTGAGAGAGGAGGTGACCCACCTACGTGGGGAGTTGGAGTGGAGCGTCCACTCGCAGGAGTCGGTGGAGTGTGACCGTGCCGAGGCGCAGGAGGAGGCAGTCCGCCTGCGAGAGTGGTTAGCACAGGCCAGATCGTCAGACTCGGTGGAGATGGCGGTCCTCCGGGCAGAGGTGGAGTGACTCCGGACCATGACCTCGGAGCTAGAGCGTTTCCGCCAGGAGGCGTTCGAGCTACGCGGCGAGGTGCGGGCCTACCGAGAGATGAGCCGCTCCCGCAGCGTGATGAGTGGTAGTCGTACGGCCCCGAGTGGCAGTCAGGCTACCCATGGCTCCGTTGGGTGCTTCCTCGCGACTTCCTCTCAGCAGCAGAGGAATGAGGAGGAGGACCGGCGCCGACGGCGAGAGAGAGAGGAGGGAGCGACCACTACGATGGGCCCGCCATCGAAGAGGCAGGAGGGAGGCGGAGATAGTGACAGGCCAGAGGGGGCGGCCTGATTTGCTTTGTACTCCTACACTTGTACATGATGTGACATGATAGTGACCTAACACGCGCTGACGAGCGTGACCCCAGTTAGTCCTTGTTGTGTGGTACTTGTGCGTGTCTGAGTCTCGCGCCCGGGGCATCGTAGCTAGACACTTGTGACGCGGTGTAAGACGTCAGGGGATGCATCCGGTCGTTCTTCTAGTGGGCGGTGCTCCGGTCACGTGACCTGAGTTATCGTGTCCTGGGTTTCCGCTTCTCGTCTGCGAGACGAGATTTCAGGTGTTATTTTTGGGAGTGTTCCCGGAGTCGAGGTCTGGGATTTTCGGTGAGCGTCACCGAGGACTTTCCCTAGACGGCGTAGAGTTCACGACAGCGAGGTCGTGACTGTGTTTTCGAACCGTGTGGTTTCAGCTCAGGCCCTGCTGTGAGGGCAGGTTTCTGCGACGGGGACGTCGTGATGTTTTCCTAGTAGTGTGGCTAGGGTGGTTCGTGTCTGGTGGTCCCCGACCGTGAGATGGGGATATCGGGTGCGTGACTTGGTTGTCCCCTGACGGGAGACTGAGTCGTGTTTTTCGGTACAGTAGGAGTAGCTGTAGAGCCGAGATTTTGCCAGCCACCGTAGTTACTTTCCTACTTTCGTAGTTAGCATAGCTTTCCTTTTCGCCATTATTTTCTCGATTGGGGTTCTGCGGGATCCCTACTGAGCCAGTGATAGGAAGCTTACCCCTGGTTTTCAGGCGTGGCGGTTCTTCCTCGAGGTTCGAGGACGTTGCGTGGAGGTTCTTAGTTACCAGCTTGCCGGGCCGAGTGTTCACTTGGCGTTGGTACGTTTTACTGCTTGAGATTATACTTTCTGTTGGATTGGACTCTGTTGTCGTTAGTTATTTATATCTGTTGTCCTACTTTATTTCTTATTTCTTTGTGCACCACACCTATCCTTTTATCCCTTCTGAGTCTTCGGGCTCGTGGGAAGCGGGTCGAGGTTCGAGTCACGTCGGTTCCTTTCCGGTACTCGAATCTCGGGTCGCCACAGCTGACGTTTGATGACGGTCGGAGTTAATGAGAGTTGACTCTGGGTCTCATCTCTGAGCATGGGAGTGCTTTGCGTGTCGGCACGAGAGGGCGACAGCTCAGTTAGGCCCAGGCTAGTCCGACGTGCTCCCACTGCGCGTCGAGGGTCATGGGTTTTTTACCGGTTGCACCGGTTCAAAGAATGCAACACGTCACCGAGTGAAGCAGAGATGACGCTGCACTGGGTGGAAGGGCTGCAAGCCCTGCCGTTGGAAGGGCATATGGGCAGCGTGCCACTGGGGGCTTTAAGAAAAGGTGTGTCGCTGGAGGGGCTCAAGGAGTGTGCTGTTGGAGGCACTAGGGAGTGTGCCACTAGAGGGGCACTGAAGGTGTGCCATTGGAAGGGCATTGAAGGTGTGCCATTGGAAGGGCACTGAAGGTGTGACGTTGGAGGGCTCAAGGAGTGTGCCATTGGAAGGGCACTGAAGGTGTGCCATTGGAGGGGCACTAAAGGTGTGCTGTTGGAAGGGCACACCAGGGTGTGCCGTTGGAGGGCTTGAGGAGTGTGCCGTTGGAGCGGGCACAAGGTGTGCCGTTGGAGGGCACGAGATAATGTGCCGTTGGAGGGCACGAGGTAGTGTGCCACTGGAGGGACACTTGGAGTGTGCCGCTGGGGGGGCTGCCACTAGTGTGCCGTTGGAGGGCACAAACTAGTGTGCCGTTGGAGGGGCACTTGGAGTGTGCTGCTGGAGGGGCCTTAAGGGTGTGCCGCTAGAGGCATTCATAAGAGTGTGCTGTTGGAGGGAACCTCAAAGTGTGCCGCTGGGGCTCAGGGCGTGCCGCTAGAGGCACTTCAAAGTGTGCTGCTGGGGGGCTCAGGGCATGCCGCTGGAGGCCAGTTTGAACCCTTTACCAGTGATGTTTGCAGTCCGTTAATCTTCTTCACGGATTCAGGGGCTGTGAGCTTCCTGAGGTTGTTTCTTCTTCGTTGTCGGGACTCCGATGATGACTTCATGACAGTGTACATATTCGGGGAATTATTTTCTATTTTCCCGCAAGGGCAGTAACATTTCTCGCAAGGGCAGTAACATTCCTCGGAGTCTGGACGTCCAATCTCTCCGGGGACTTCTTCACTCAGTTCCGTCGTTGATGCGAGACTGAGCGGGACACATGGACGCGCTATTTTACACGTCCACAGTAACACTCGGGACTCCTTCTGATGCCCTTACTTTCTAATGTTTGCAGGCCTCCACAGGCGTGAGACGACTTCCCTCAACTAATAAATAGAGAAGGTAGCACGTGACCTATGAATCATTTTTCAGCCTCTACATATATATTGTTAGTTTATTAATATATAGTAGATAAAATGTAATGATGAATATTTTAGATTTGAGATTGAATCATGTATTTTTGGAGTGAGTGACACCACACTTTTAGTACTGGCTTATCTTCTACGACTGGGCCAAATAAAATACTTAAGCAAGTCAAATTAGCCAATTAAAGTCTCAATCCACACTTAGCCCAATCGGACCTTAAAATGCGAATTTGAGCCCAATACTTAACCATTTAAGCCCAAACCAATTGCATGAACGGTTAGAATGAGGAGATCGTTTCCCCTCTTGTTATTCTTCGAAACCCTAAACCTAGAGAGTGAATTTTAGATTAGATGACGGCTGAAACCCTATCTCACGAGATTCACGCACGTCCCACTTGCGCAGACTCTATCTCCACGAATAGAAGTATCTAGACCCCATAGGAGCTATAAAAATGACCCTTAGCAACCCTAGTTTCGTTTGGGTGCTGCGGCGATCGACGAGAACCTTGGACGAGGGAGAATTCCGGTGATCACCGGTGGGTGTACCTAGCGTGGTCGGCTTCCTTTGTTCTCCCTTCTTCCTCCGATTAAGGTAGGTTATAACAAGCCAAACCCTAAGTGTAGTATATGGTTAGAAGTGGCATCGAGTGCTCTTTCTTTTCCTATAAGAAGCCCGAAAAGTTATTTAGTATCCTGCGAGAATTTTAGGCTTTAGTGGGAGCATGTTAGAATTAGGGTTAACTCCGTTCTACTTTGATTTAAGTAGGGATTTCAGGCACTAAAGATGAAATTGATCATGCCATCTTATTTAGTTTTTCGTGCTCTTTCTTTTAACTATAAAAGCCCCAATTCTTATGTTGTATACTGTGTGTATTTGATCGTTAAAGTTAACCGTAGCTAACTCACCAGAGGCGGGTAGGGCGAAAGGGGGCAACCCTCTGTTTTGACTTTTGCGGCCTCGCGATAGACTGCCCAACCCAGATAGGCGGCTGTATATGGACCGTTCAAGTGTTTATCATTGTTATGTATGATAGTATGTTTTGTGGGACGCATGGTCGACCCTCAACCGTTCATCTGATAGGCGGCCATCCACAGACCGTCCTTCTCCCCCAACGGCTCTCTACAGACCGCCCATCCCCAGTAGGCCTTCGGACCTGAGGGGGCATGAACGGCCTATCGTGCGACCCCCGAGGAAGATGAAAGGTCCTGTGTGGACCATGCATCCTTACAATACTACGTTATGATTATTATTTTAGCATGATTCATGTTAGTAGATTAGTTAGCAACACACATAATAAACTGGCATGTATGGAAGTAAACATTTCTAATTCTTGTTTATTCACTTGATCTTGAATCATCTTTGTCAATGAATGTTAATCTTAAATATGGTTCATTAATAATTGAAATTTGTTATTAGGGTTGTTTGACGGTCGTTCCACTACGGTAGAATGGACTGACCTCAATATTGGTTTCCGCTAATTTTTAGCCTCATTTCCTTGTAATAGTTGAGACTCTCCGCCGGATATTCCTTCCGTCAGACTAGGATCTCTATTACGGGACCTCTGTAAGTCCCCGTGAGCCTGGGAATCCTACTAGGCGGCCGGGCAGGTTGCACCATCAAGACCTAAACCTATTCATGCGATTGGACCCCTTGATTGTCGTGTTGTGAGCCACGGATCACTGGGACCGACTGAGTCTTGAGCGGCCAAAAATGGACTGTTCATCTCAGTGGGTGGTCCATTGTAAACCGTGTATCCCTGCCACAAGTGCCACTTACTTTGGTTGATTAATGTTGTTCTATCTTTGACCAAACTATGTCTTGATCGGCTCATTAAGCCCTAGGCTGACCAGTGGAGAGTGGGCTGGGCCCTGGTTCAGTTCTGCCACACTTATGGCAGCCCAGAGCCCATTTGGGTGGAATTCGAGTTAATTGTAGCTAAGCCCAGTTGAACGGACCACTTGGGCCGTCCATGTGGCGCAGAAACTGTTGGACCGTTCATCCCCTAAGCAGCCCAATAAGGACCGTTTATCTTGTTCGTGGGCTTCATGTCCTTCTGGCCCTGTGCGGCCCACACTTGACCGTTCTTATTAGTTTGAATGGCCATTTATGACCATTCTTCTCTGAGCGGCCCATAATGGTCCATCCATCCCTTGATCTTGTGGAGGCTAACCCTCAACCCAGTCCCTGTTAGTGCCACCCAGAGGTGACAGTACGTACCTTAAGCGACCCATTAGTTACAGCGTATCATCAAGACTTGATTTTTCATGTTTTGTGATATTGAATCCAAGAACCTATTGGTTCTTGATAATTTAAACTTCCTGGTCATAGTATTTTCTTAACCTACCCTTGGTATTTTTCGAGGCAAGTTATATCTTGAGTTAATTGGCCATTTGACTTGATTAATGTCTAGACATACTTAGGATCTTGGATCTATTAAATCAATACCAACGCATCATAAGGGCCCGGTCTGGTCCTGGGAGGAGTGTCGAAAAAGTACTTGTGCCCCGGGAAGTTTGAATGACATCTTTTAACCCCCCTACCCTCTCTCTCCTCTCACTCGCGCTCTCACTCTCTCTCTCCCGTTCTCTCTCATTCTCTCGTTCCCTCGGCTCTGGCTGCAGACGGAGGCGACCGCGGGTGAGCTGACGACGCCGGGGAGCTGCTGAGATGCGTGATGGAGGCGTGGCATTGGCGCGATCCCATTTGTGGATTCAAAGTCGACGTGGGCGGATCGCGTTGTGGTTTTTGACGCGGTTTAGTCGCTTCGGCACACGGTTTCTTCGGTGGAGGTAGGGAGACGGATCGCCACTTCCTCCTGCACATTTTCCCTGCTTCTATGCGTGGATTGGTGCTCGATTGGGTGAGATCAGGCCAGTTTAGGCAAAACTGTTATTTTGGAGGTTTGTAGGGTTCACCGGGAAACGACAACCATTCTTAGTGTAATTAGTGTCAAAATGACCGCTGGGATGTCTAGATCCGATTCACGTAGGTTTCATGTCGATCGGTCGTCATTCAGGGCCGGTAGGAGTTCAGGAACCTCGATGACCCAATTTGGGTCGATTCGTCGGAATCGCCCCGATCTCACGTTTTGATGCATGCATGTGGACTTTTTGGCTTCCAGAAGTTAATTTTCGTCGTGTGGCTTTGTTTCCCCTGTGCTTCGATGTGAATGGGGTGTGGAATAGGCAATTCGGCTTTTCCACTGTTTTGCTCGCCAGACCGGTGTGGCAGTCGTACCAGAGACCGTCACAGTCTCTGACGGTCCTACGATAGACAGTCCTACGATAGACCATCACATGCCTTTGAGCATGTGGGTCAGTTGTGGCTGTGGAAGTGTGACGGTCCAATATTGGAGCGTCACAGCCCTCTGATGCCCCCGTGTTGGTGTGTCACAGCCCTCTCATCCTCGATGTCTGTGTCGATCAGTTCACTCTGACAAACCACTCCTTGTGCGTCAGAGTATTGTGGCGCATCCTCTCTGGACCGTCACAGCATGTTTGACCGAGTTTGACTGGCTATGTCGATTGGCTCTAACGGTCCAACCCCCACGCGCCAGGCTGCTGCAACGCGTCCATATTGGACCGTTACATGCTTTTTGTTCGAGTGTAGATTATAGGTCTGTTAGCCCTGACGACCCAGTCTGGGTACGTCCGAGTGTGTAACGTGCCTATAGTAGGCCGTTACAGTCCTATTGGCCATGATGGCTGGTTTGATTCTGTGTTCATCCGTGCGTCGGTCTCTCTTAGGTTCTGTAGTAGGGCGGTGTCCGTGACGGCTCATTCCTCGACTGTCACATCCATGTGGCATGCCTTTATTAGACCGCCACAGTCCTGTCTCCTCTAGAGTGTAATGGCTCATCCTTAAATCGTCACCTCCGTGTAGCGGTCTAAAGGCGGAGCGTTACAGCCCTAGAGTCCTCCTTTCTGCCGTCTTGGTTTCTGATTGTCTTGGCTTGTCCTTGTGGTCTACCCACTATCCCATGGATGTCTCTTGATATCCTCTGAAGGTCAAGACTACGTTATAAGGCAGCCAGGAGTCTTCTTGTGTGCGGTAGGATTCTCTTTCCTACTGTTAAGTCCTTATTGTCTGGTTCCAGTCAACTAGGGGTCACCCAGTGGTTGGCAAGTAACCATGTGTGTGTCCCGACAGTTCTGTCCAGTTTGAGACATGGTTCTGGCTACAGTGAGGTATCGTCTTACCTTATTCTATGTGTCTAGATGTGCTGAGGGTTCTCGATGTTCCCTCAGGTCTCCACCGCATGTCATTTTCTCTAACAGCGTCATTTTCTCTTGCTTAGGATTAGATAGATTGATAGCTTGTTCCACTATTAGTGACGATCTTGCCTCCGTGTCTTCTGAATCAAGGATCATTACGTGAGTAGGTCTAGTTGCATTGTCCTGAGTTATCGATAGTGGTTGTGCTGCCATTGGTGCTTCAAAGTTCGTGCGACAGTGCTCTCTTGCCTCTCTGTACTTCCGCACTCATGATTTGAGTCTCCGTGTCTTATGAGCCTTCACTTGTCATAGCCTTACGTCACGTTACGGCATGATGACTCTTGTAGCGGGGAACTTTCCCGATATACGATTTTTAAGATAGTTCTGTGGGCCCCCAATCCAACCGTAGCGTCCTTTTGAGGGGGAATACTAGTTAGAGGCCTGGCTTAGGTAGTAGGCCAGTGTGTGCACACGTGGTCAGGGGCTTTGGACTTACGTCGACAGGCGTGACCCTGACTAGTCACTCGCGATGGCACTTTGGTTCTAGTTCTGACAGTGTCTTGGTCTTTGATGTGACACAACCTTGGACCTACTAGCAAACAAGCACATGCGCAACCGAACGGGTCGATATCGGCGGCCGACTCACTCGACACTCGCCCGAACCCGTGGGTGACTCGGCGATGCCGAGTGGAGGGTGTGGGGATTCATAGAGATAACTTTTTTTCGTGGCACCCACGTCATTCACTTTTAGTGATGTGATCAACACACTAAGTTAATATGAGTAAAAATCACTCAACAAAAATTAAAAAAAAATATTACACGTGCAACCCCTTGGGTCTAATTAGTCTATATGTTACACAAATTTTACTCTACATCTAATTGTCTAAGATCCATGTGTCAAAAGCCCAACAAGCTAGCTGTCTTGTTTAAAACCAGGCTTAACACCCCCAAGTGGTAATCCGGGTTCCCAAGAACACTATATAATCGACCACCATATATATCACCATGGAAACCAACTAAGGAGAGGGGAGGGAGAGAGATGGGAGGCGGGCCTTGCACCAGTCTGGGGGAGGCGGCCGGCAGCTCCTGCAGGGGCCTGGCGGCGTGGTGCCGGCGAACGGAGGCCCGTCTGAACCGGGCCGTCGCCCGTAGCGCCGCCGGGAAGTACTTCAACCTGGAGGCCCGGAAGAGCACCTTCACCCGGGAGCTCCGCGCCGGTGCCGCCACCTTCTTCGCCATGGCCTACATCATCTCCGTCAACGCCGCCATCCTGACCGACTCCGGGGGCACATGCACAGCGGCGGACTGCACTCTACCTGTCGCCACTGCCGAGATCGGCCACACGAGCAACGTCACCGGGGGCGGAGCCGGCTCTCACCGCTGGCACCACCACAACGTTCACGGCAACGAGCACTGCAAGTTCGTACCAAATGCCGGCTACCAGAGGTGTTTGGATAGGACGAGGAGCGACCTCGTGGTGGCCACGGTGGTGTCGGCCATGGCGGGGTGCTTGGCCATGGGGTCGCTGGCCAACCTGCCGCTGGCTCTGGCCCCCGGCATGGGCGCCAACACCTACTTCGCCTACAACCTGGTGGGCTTCCACGGCTCCGGGCCCGTCCCCTACCGCACGGCCCTCGCCGTGGTCCTCGTCGAGGGCTGCGTCTTCTTCGTCCTGTCCGCCTCCGGCCTCCGAGGGAGGCTAGCCCGCCTCATTCCCCGCCCCATCCGCCTCGCCGCGGGAGCCGGCATCGGCCTCTTCCTCGCCTTCGTGGGCCTACAGGGCAACCAGGGCATGGGCCTCGTCGGCCCCAGCCCCGTCACGCTCGTCACCCTCTCCGCCTGTGCCCACGTCGACCCCCTCACCGGCATGTGCACTGGCGGCAGGATGCGGAGCCCCACCTTCTGGCTGGGCTTCTCTGGGTTCCTGCTCGCTGCCTTCTGCATGGTGAAGGAGATCAAGGGGGGGATGATCTACGGCATCCTGTTCGTGACACTGGTGTCGTGGGTGAGGGGCACCGCCGTCACGGCCTTCCCCGACACCCCGGCGGGACGCCACAGCTACCACTACTTCAGCAAGGTGGTGGACTTCCACAGCATCAAGTCCACCGCCGGGGCCATCAGCTTCGTGGGTTTCAACCGGAGCGAGGTGTGGGTGGCCCTCGCCACCCTGCTCTACGTCGACATCCTCGACACCACCGGCAACATGTACTCCCTGGCCGAGCTGGGGGGCTTCGTGGACGAGACTAAGGGGACCTTCGAAGGCGAATACATGGCCTTCCTCGTCGACGGCGGCGCCACCATGCTGGGTTCGGCGCTGGGGTCGTCGACGGTGACCACCTACGTGGAATCCACGGCGGGGATCAAGGAAGGAGGCCGCACGGGGATCACGGCCATCACCGTGGGGCTCTGCTTCCTGCTGTCGCTCTTCTTCACGCCGCTGCTGACGACCGTGCCGCCGTGGGCGGTGGGGCCGGCGTTGGTGCTGGTGGGTGCGATGATGATGGCGGGGGTGGCGAGGGAGGTGGACTGGGGGAGGCCCGTGGATGCCCTGCCGGCGTTCGTGACCATGTCGCTGATGCCCCTCACCTATTCCATCTCCAACGGCATTATCGGCGGCCTCGCTGTGTACGTGGCGCTGAGGGTGTACGACTGGGCGGCGGCGGCGGCAGGGTGGGCGACGGAGATAAGGAGGGTGATGCGGGAAGCGCAGAACCAGGTGTCGGCGGCTAGCGCCGAGCCGCCGTCGACGCCTGTTTGATCCGTCCCCTCACTCGCCATGCGGCTGCGGTGGTGCGTAAATTTAGTTTTAGTTAGTTTTGTGCCGCTTAATCTGTCCGGTCGGTTGTAGCCACAACATCTTCAAATTCAAGCTTCATGAAGGGTGTATTTAAAATTTTGCCTGGCGTCGTGTCATCATCTCAGCCGCCTGAAGGGTAGACGTCTGATGGAGGTGGCCGGACTCACCGGACCAAGCTGGGCGAGCTCTCTTCCAATTTTGGGTGCCAAATTTTTTTTAATTAAGCTACGTAAATTGCCAGGTAAAATTGGATGTATTTATAATTTAGCTGCGTAAATTGGAAGGGATCTCAAGTTACCACGAGCCCGAAGGCTCGGAAGGGTTAAAGGATAGGTGTGGTGTACATAGAAATAGGAAATAAAGCAGGACAATAGATGTAACAACAGAAATAAACAACAACTACAACAGAGTCCAGTCCAATAGAAAGTACAGTCTAAGGTAGAGAACGTATCACATGCCAAGTGAACCCTCGGCCCGGGAAGTTGGCAACTAAGAATCTCCTCGTAACGCCCTCGAACTTCGAGGAAGAACTACCGCACCTGAAAATCAGGGGTGAGCCTCCTATCACTGGCTCAGTATGGGTCTCACGGAACACCAACCGAAAATAACGGCGGCACGAAAAGTAGCAACCACAGCAAGAACAACCATAACAGCAAGAACAGTAAACTCGGTGGCCGGTAAAATCTCGACTCTACAGCTACTCCTACAGAAAAGGGAACTAACACCCCGATCCCACAATCAGGAAACCACCGGACTACTAGCCACCCTAGTCACACTACGAGGAAAACACCACGACACCTCTGTCGTGGAGGCCTGTGCTCACACACAAAGGCCCACTCCGACATCACGCGGTCCGAAAACACAGTCACGACCTCGCCGTCGTGAACTCTACGTCGTCTAGAGAGATGCCCTCGGTGACACTCACCGGAAGCCTTAGACCTCAACTCCGGGAGAACGTCCAGAACTACACACAAAATCTCGTCTCGCAGACGGGAAACCAAAATTCGCGACACGACAACTCACGTCGCGTGACGGGAGTACCACCCACCAGAAGAAGGGCCGAATGCGTCCACTGACGTCTTAATCCGCACCTCAAGTGTCTCCCTCTGGCCTAGCGGGAACTGAGACACCATACTAGTAACACAGAACAAGGATTAGCTGGGGCCACCCTCGTCAGCGCGTGTCCTCTGCCCCCAGCTACGCGTGCACACATAGACCATCTGCTCTAGGTCGGGTCCTCTAGCTGATTTTCCCCCCAGCCGAACTCAGGCTGCAAAGGCAAGAGGCCCTACGGTAACCAGCGTAAAACTGTCTCACTCGGGTCACACTCTCCACCACTCTCCAGTGAGTCCGCACCCGCGTGCGCAGGAAAGCTACGACTAGTGGGGGCTCACAAAACGTGAACACTGAAAATCACGCATGCACCCATCTCGAGTAACATGAAGAAACAGGTGGCTCGTGGACACCAGACTCTAGACAGTCTAGTAGACCTAATAACCCAACGGTCCTTGAGTCACGAGACTCGGGTCAAGACCGCTGCACGTGACAGCACAACGCGGTTAATCTGGCCTAATCCCTAGGTTTGAAATCACGGTAACATGGAACTTCCAGACATCCCACAACATGAACGCAGAACCCACGGTGTCTGAGATGTCCATGAGGCCAAAGGTCAACCACTGGGTCACAATCGGGTCGACCGGAGACCAATACAATGTAAAATGGACATGACGGGCATGAAAAATCACCTAGCGGTCCTCTCTGGACCGTTAGGGAGCCTAGCAATCTCCTCCAGACTGCAAGGCCCGGCCTAGTGGTCCAGCCAGGACAGCAAGGGTCGAAGACGAGCCAAACCCCTAGCGGTCGCTCCTGGACCGCCAAGCAGAGTGGCGGTCCTCCTCTTGACCGCTAGGCGCAGCCTAGCGATCAGTAGCAAGGCCGCTACCCCACTGACCTCAAATGACCAAAACATGGTCAAACGGTCATGCTCTGATAGCAAAGCAGTGCCTAGCGGTCTTCACCAGATCGCTAAAGCACCTTGGTGGTCCATCACGTGACCGCATGGCTTGAACCGACATACGGGGGACCCTAGCAATCTCCACATGTCTGCTTCACACCCTAGCGATCACTGGAAGGATGTGCCTAGTGGTCAGTCACAAGGCCGCTACTCCACTGACCTCAAAAGACCAAAACATGGTCAAACGGTCATGCTCTGATCGCAAAGCAGTGCCTAGCGGTCTTCACCAGATCGTTAAAGCACCTTGGTGGTCCATCGCACGACCGCATGGCTTGAACCGACATACGGGGGACCCTAGCAATCTCCACATGTCTGCTTCACACCCTAGAAGTCGCTGGAAGGACCGCTAAGCCATCCCGAACCCGTAAACGACGACAACGGTGGAAAAGTCCATTCCATGCCCCGTTCACACCCATGTGAAGGTGAAAACAAGGGAAAACTAGTCCCCAACCTCTCTAGCACCGAGAGGACCCATTCAAACTCTGAAATCACAGTTAAAATGCTAGATCCAGCTCACTCTCCAAAAATAAGAGGGCTACCTAAGATAAAATTCAACTCGAATTCAAAAATTTGTGATGCCTGTGCTCTAGGTAAGCAGACCCGTAAATCTTTTAAATTGAGATCTGAGCCATTGTCTTCCAGACCAATGGAACTACTTCATATGGATCTGTTTGGTCCTCTGAACTTTAGTCTCATCACAATATACACACCTATTATTTTCACCTTTCCATAGGGGTTAAAAATCCTCCCCCAGTGAGTTTGCCCTCAATCTTTTATGTTAGTTTATGCACTTGGGCAGATTTCTACACAGCATTTTCTAATGAGTTTTACCTCTTGTGTTGTCTTTGTTACGCAGGAAAGCATGGAAAGTGGGACCCTTATCTTCTAGCCGGCTGGAAGGCGAGGAGAGGTAATCTACATTGTCTCCGCATTACTTATACTGAGGGTGATTATCTTCTTTTTCCAAGGTACACAACACGCACATAGTCTTCTGATTTTGTCATCAGTAAGCTTAACCCTCGCCACCTACTCATGAGATTTGATTGTGAAGTGGATTTCATGAAATTGCTGCTGCAGAAAAATCTTTATATTAAGGGTTTCTTGTTTCATTTCTTTCGCTGGACGGTCGATTTTGATTTTGATGTTGATCCGTACATAGTCCCGGTCTGGATAGGCTTTCCTCAGCTTCCGACAAATCTTTATCATGAGGATTGCATGAGATCTATAGCTGGTAACTTTGGCACTGTCCTCAGAATCCACGAGAGGACCCTGGCCATGTCTGATACTTCGAAAGCTATGGCCTGTGTAGAATTAGACCTGTCAGCCAACCGAAGGGATCGACTATGGATCGATCTGGATGGGAAGGGGTACTGGCAGAATGCCAGTTATCACCGAGTGCCCTCTTTGTGTGCTTTCTGTCACAAGCTTGGCCATCTGGAGTTTGACTGTAAGAAGAAGGTAGGAAAGGCAGCTCGCCCCTCTATTATTCCTAGTTTAGCTCATGATGCAAGGCCTCCTAGACAATTGTTCAAGCCCTGCCAAGCTGGCCCTCCAACTGCTCGTAATAATGCCAATCAAGGAAATATGTTTCTAGCCTTGCAACAAGTTACTGAAGAATTGGATCATGGTATGGATCAGCTTAATTGTCAGGATGGTACTATGGGTGACCTGGTTTGTGGTGCGATGGATCACATTGTTGTTTCTGAAGATGAGTTCAAACAGGTTTCTCCTATATCTTTAAAGCCAGTTGTTGGAGAATCTCCTGAGGATTGCACTCAGTCAGCCATTGGCAAGAAGCTCTCATCAAGCCAAAGTCAGCCCCCCTCTCTGGACTCTATTAGTCAATTGGAGATTGTTGCTCATCTGAGTGTTCCTAAATTGGATAAGTTGCTTCCTAGTGTTTCCACTGAAGTTGATGAAGTTCAGAATTCTAAGTTGCAAATGCCAGTGATAGGTCCTGATACAGAGTCGGGTCTGTCCTGTCAAGAAACTGATAAAGAGGTGATCTCATCTGTTGAAGTTGTTCAGTGTAACCCAGGTGTTCTGTTGGAAGCTATTCAGAGTGTTGGTCAAAGAGTAGCTAATATGGCAGGGCAAGATAATGCTCTTATGCAACTTCCTTTGCATGACTGTAAAGTTGGCAGGGGACGTCATGAAGCTGGGGGGGTTATCACAAGATCTCGAGCCAGGTCGGAGGAAGCCAAGGCCAGTCAAACCTTATGATGCTCCCAATTCTGATTTGGAATATAAGAGGTGTAGGGAATGCTGGTTCCCGAAGAAGTCTTCATCATCTTGTTCAATCTAATAAGGTCAATATGGTTGCTATTTGTGAACCAATGTTGTCATTAAATAAAGCTGCTCAGCTAAGTAGATTTCTCAAAATGGAAAAGTTTGTGGGTAATAATCTGAGTGGTTCCAAAATTTGGGTCCTCTGGAAAGCTTGTTACACCTTGGAGGTAGTTTAGTCCTCCTCTCAATATATCACCCTTGGCCTGAAGTTTGGTCATGAGTTCTCCTCATTCTTCTCCTTTGTCTATGCTGCATGTGACCCTCTCCTTAGGCAAGGTATGTTTGATGACTTATCTTCTTTTGCCCCCTCAGTGACTATCCCTTGGCTAGTAGGAGGAGACTTTAACTGTGTTTTGCGGGCCTCGAAAAAGATTGGTGGCTCTAGCCCTCCCACAGCTGCTATGGCAGATTTTAATGGGTTCCTGTGTTGAACTGGTCTTATGGATGCGGGCTTCACTGGTCCAGCCATGACTTGGACTAATAACAGAGCAGGGCAGGCCAACATTCGGGCTAGACTGGATCGGGTTTTCTTTAATAATCACTACCAGTCTGCTCAGTCTCAATTAGTGATAAAGCACCTTCCAAGAGGCCCTTCGGACCATGCTCCTCTATTGTTGACTATGAACAACCTCCCTCTTGGCCTAGCTAGATTTGTATTTCAGAAGATGTGGTGCTCCCATCAATCCTTTTTGCAGGTAGTTTCTGATGTCTGGCAACAGTTTCAGTCTAACCACCCTAGTGCTCTAGTTAGGATTTCCATCAAGCTCAAAGTTGTGAGGCTTTCCCTTCGGAAATGGAATAAGGAAGTCTTTGGTGATGTTTTTCAAAATGTCAAAATGGCAGAAGCAGAGCTTGAGTACCATCAGTCTGTTTATGATGCAGATCCCTCTCTAAGCAACAAAGTTAATCTCAATGCAGTAAGTGCGGGGCTTAGCCAAGCTCTTTACAGGGAGGAGGTGTTTTAGAACCAAAAAGCTCGGATAGAATGGATTGATAATGGGGATAGAAACACATCCTTCTATCATGCTATGGTACAAAGTAACCAATGAAGGAATTTCATCAGTAGACTAAGAGTTGGAGAGCCAGAGGTTTGGTGCTCTAATCAGAAAGTTCTATGTAAAGAAACTGTTACCTTCTATAATACTCTTTTCTCCTCTGAATAGCATTCTATAGATTATTCTCTCTTGGACTGCATTCCTCTAGAATCCTCTGTGCAATTCCGAGTGGGGAGGAGGTCAGGATGGCAATTTGGTCTCTTAATGGCTCAAGCTCTCCAGGGCCTGATGGACTCTCAGGTGTCTTCTATACTTCTACTTGGGATATTATTGGTTCTGATATTATTAAAGCTGTCCAGTCCTTTTTTATGGGATTTCCCTTGCCTCGCAGTGTTGCTTCTTCTCTCATTGCTTTAGTCCCTAAGGTTTCAGAGCCTAGGTCCTTCAATGATTTCCAGCCGATTAGTCTGTGCAACTTTTCTTACAAAATTATCTCTCGAATCATTACTGAGCGCCTGGCTCCAATTTTGCCAAGTCTCATTTCTGAGGAACAAGGGGCTTTTGTTAAAGGCTGGTATATCCTGGACAATGTTGCTTTAGCAAGGCAAATGATGATGGACATTAATAGAAAGGTTAGAGGTCACAATGCCATCTTCAAATTGGACATGGCCAAAGCTTACGATAGAATGGAATGGGACTTTATTTTTGCAGTTCTGAGGAAGTTTGGTTTTAACACCTGGTTCACTTCTCTAATTGGTATGCTGCTTTCAAACTGCTAGTTTACTGTAAATTTCAATGGCTCCTTGACTGGGTTCTTTAAATCTAGTAGAGGGATTAGGCAAGGGGATCCTCTTGCCCCTTACCTCTTTATAATTGCTTCTGAAGTGCTCAGCAGGGGTCTATCTAATATGTTTCATTCTGGGCTGCTGAGGGGTTTCAGTGGCCCAAGGCATTCTATTCAGGTTTCTCACCTTTTATATGCAGATGATACTTTAGTTTTTCTCAATGCAAGCAAGCAGAATATTATTTCATTTCTGAATTTCATAGAGAAGTATCAGTCCTGTTCAGGACAGTTGGTTAATGCTGGTAAAAGTAGTTTCACTGTTTCCTCAAAAGCTCCCCCTTCACTCAGGCAATCTGTTCAAGCCTTGATTGGTTATAAGGTTATGGCAAATGAATTCCGATACCTAGGAATTCCTGTTAAAAGAGGGCGTTACAAATGCACGGATTTTAAGTATCTAATTGATAAAATTCAATTGAGGCTTGCAGGTTGGCAGTCTAAGTTTTTGTCTCAGGCAGGGAGATTTGTGTTAATCAATGCAGTGCTTCGAAGTATGCCAATCTATTTGGCCTCTGCTTGCTTTATTCGGAGAACTGTAATAAATGCAATAGATAGACTTTGTGCCAATTTTTTTTGGCAGGGTGCTGAAGGTGAAAGGAAGCGGCATTGGGTGGCTTGGAAGGCTATTCAAAAACCTTGGGCTGAAGGGGACCTTGGAATTAGAGATTTGTATTAGGTTCAGGTTGCTCTGGCTACTAAAGCAATGTGGAATGTTCTTCATGGGTCCTCCTTATGGTCTAAGTATGCCAGGCACAGATTTATCAAGTCCCACTTCTTTGAGTGCAAGAAGCCTTTTCCTGTTGGGTTGCCTTCAATGGTTTTTCATAAAGTGAAGAACCTCATTCTCAGTCACTCCCGGTGGTTCTTAGGGGATGGGGCTGATATTGATTTTTTTAGGGATAATTGGACTGGTAATGGGCCTCTCCTCCACCAGGTTTCAGCTTCTGAGATCACCAGTCAGCAAGCTATTCCTTTTGCTTCAGTTAGACAGGTCTTAATAGAGCCCCAATATGATGTTTAGTTGCAGCTATGTCCTGATTATCAATTATACAGAGCTCAACTTAGCAATTTTGTAGATGTCTGGGTCTAGACTGGCACTGCTAGGGGGGTCTTCTCTGTCAAGTCAGCACTTAATCTTCTCTGAACTGGTGGTAATTTCATGCGGCCCTGGTTCAATCTGTGGCATTCTTCAATTCATCCCAAGGCAACTTCCTTTGTCTGGAGGTTACTTCATAGAGCTGTGCTAGTGGATAGTAGGGTGGCTGATTGTGGTATTCCCTTTGCTTCTAAGTGTAACTGCTGCCAAGTCCTTGCTCAAGAGGACTTGAATCACTTGTTCATCTCTGGTGAGCTTGCAGCTGAGCTGTGGTTTGGATATCTCCTTTGATAAGTGAGAAGGTCTTTCTAAGTGATCAGATCACTATTAGATGCTGAAATTTTCTTACAGCAACCAATACGAAATCAGCCTTTAGTTTTATAGGTCTCCATGCTATTATTCTGATGGTGTGGGGTATATGGAAGCACCAGTGTTCTATCAGGTTTGATAATGCTTCTCCCTCCTTAAGTGCAATTAAGAGAAGCATCTATTCTTTTATATCTCATGTCTTGGAAATGAAGAGCTTCCATACTCCTCTGTTTGCTGCCCATGCTAGCAGGTTAGCTAGCTTTCAACTCTTTCCCTGGGTAGAGGCCAAATAGCCAATTCTGGTGACCTGTAGCTTGGCTGTGGACTGGCTAACTTTACATATTGAGGGCAAACTGAGACCTTAGGAGGTTCCTCTTTCTGATGTTGGGGAGGCTACTACTGGGCACGAAGGGGGATGGCATGGACTGTCATTTCCTGAGTGTTCTGGAGGACCTGAGTCAGGTCGGGAGATACACCTGGGGTGCAGCCCTGCTGGCCCACCTCATAGCAGACCTATCCACCGGGACAGGGAGAGAGACGACTGTCAGCGGTTTTGCACCATTCCTTCAGGTATGCAACTTTCCTTTATGCCTATGTTATATGCTTCTATTCCTATTATGGCTTATGTGGTATGCTAATGATTTGTGGATGCAGGTCTGGTGCCACTTATACATCCCGATGGGGCGGGCCGACATCTTTCGTTCGGAGGTGGTTCCTTTGGCCCGCCATTGGCTACCCTACGTGACGGGGGCCCCGCACGCCTACGAGCTAGTGGCGGTACGATGCGAGCTGCACGACTTCCCACCATCCATGGTATGTATGCTTATGCTTATGCATTTGATTTCATTTCCAATTGATGCATTTATGATTATGATGATATGGTGATATAATGATAAGAAATGCAAATGCAGGTGGTGTGGAGGCCCTACGTGGGCACGACAGACGACGACCAGCCCTGGGTCATGGCGGGTCGACCTTTGTTCGAGCAGGAGCTTTGGCTCCACTGCCTAAACGAGATCGAGCCACTACAGCTCAGGCTGGTCATGAGGACGTTGGGCCTCCACTCGGAGTGCGTGGACGTGGAGGAGCCACGGAGGATCGGGTGAAAGACCCAAGGACAAGCAGTCATGACAGACTGGCAACTGTGCTTCCCAGAGCAGTACGTCGACTGGCAGAGGGGCGACACTCCGGTCATCTCCGGGGCGGAGGACAATGCGGCATACCTCTGGGTCTATTGGAGGACTTATGGGTGCCGACCTCAGATGAGTCCCCGAGGGGTACGTATGAGTGCATGCTTTGAATGTTTAATTATTCTATATGATGAATGTTTTTTGACTAATATGTGATAAATGCAGGATGCACGTGATGAGGCGGTAGCTGACATGCAGATGCGGCTACACACGGTGGAGGCTCACTTGGCGATGACCTAGCACGACCTTCAGGTTCTGGTGAGTTATGCCTTCCTAAATGCCATGATTGATTCCTGAAGTTAGGTGTTTCACCACTGACAGTCTCTCAATGTGATGCAGCATGCCCATTAGAGGAGGGCGGTGACGGGAGCAGGAGGGGCTTCCAGCTCAAGTGCCCCAGCCCAGAGAGTTCCAGACCAGAGTGCCCGAGGCACCGCCTTGGAGGAGCAGCTAGCGGGGGCTGTACGACAGGTCGAGGAGGCCGAGCGGGACTTGGAGACCTCGGTGAGAAAGATTATTTTTAAATTGATTTTAAATAATGTAATTGTTTATCAATCTGACTTGTTTTTGTTTGTGATGTTGCAGAGGCAAGAGCTCCAAGAGGCGGTGACCCGGGCTATGCTAGCAGGGGCTGAGCTGGCTATCCACGACCGGTGACTCGTGGAGGTTGACGAGGAGCTCCAGCGAGCTGTCGAGGAGCTGACCACCGTGAGGCACTCGACTACTGAGGAGCTGGCCGAGGAGAGGCGTCGGGCCATGTGAGAGCTGACAGAGGAGAGACGCAGAGCCGCACTAGAGCTGGCGAAGGAGAGGCACCGAGCTACAGTGGAGCTAGAGCGGGCGACAGCGGAGCTGCCCAGCGAGGGAGAGGCGCTTCCCCGGGACGTAGTAGAGCTGCAGTTGCTTCTGCGGATGGAGTAGCGTGAGCATGAGTGGGAGCAGACGGAGAGGGAGAGTGAGAGGGCGGAGCGCGACGAGCTGAGGCTCCGCCTGGGTGCGATAGAGGAGCGGGTGAGGATCGTCGAGGAACACTATAGGAGGGGCCGCGAGAGGGCGCGAGTTGAGGGGCGCCCGAGTGCCTACTCCGGTTCGAGCTTCTTCGCGGGTTCCTCTACTGTTGAGAGGAGAGAGGAGGCAGATCGGGCCCGAGCCGAGATGTCAACAACCAGCCAGGGGTCGATGAGGCCCCCACGGAGTCGTCTCGTGGACCGAGACGTCGGAGAGAGCAGCCAGAGGAGAGAGGAGGGAGGTGGAGAGAGCTAGAGAGTGTTTACCTATGTACTCTTCCCTTCTCACTTTTGTACATGTATGACAGTTATAGCTTTGTACTTATGCATGACAGTTATAGAAATGAAACACATACTTTGTTACCTGAGTTTGGTTGTCCTTTGTGCGTGTGTGCGTGTGTTCCTTTCCTCCCTGTGTACACTTAGAACAAATAGTTTAGTTAATCTGTTCGGCTTGGCCCCTTACTCTATAAGCAAGGGGTTGATCTTCTTTGACCTTGATAAAGGGTCAAGGGGCCAAGCCTTTAATCAATTGAGGCAAACCAGGGCCAAGGGGTGATCCATGTCTTGCGGGGGACTTTCCAGATTCCTCCCGAGTACGACATCATCTTCCCATCCGTGGGAGATGAGATAATGAATTATCCCGTTGGGGGGATCATGATTCTAATGGCCTCCTTTCAGGCGGGCTTCTGTGTTCCAATCCATCCCTTCATCGCATCGGTCCTCCATTATTATGGACGACACCCTAGGGAGATCACCCCCAACTCTTACAACATCCTTTGTGGGTTTTTCTATTCATGCCATCGGGCGTCGGTGGAGCCAACCGTCGATCTGTTCCGGCACTTCCTCCTTCTTCAGAGTTGTCCGGCCGACACCTATTTTGCCTATTTCAAGTCTCATTCCCACCAGCACTTCATCAAAGTCTCCCGTGCCGCCTCTAACCACAAGGGTTGGGTGGAGCGGTACATATACCTTATTAAGTCGAAAGACTAGGAGGAGGCTTCTGATAGATGGATGCGCAGAGGCTCCCGCTGCACCTAGCCCGATAGGAGGCCCTCGCTCAGGACCGAGGATCTTCGGAAGTTGAAGGAGATCGAGCAGTATCCTCTCGGGGATGCGGATTTCGCTTTGACTCCGGCGCTGCTCTGGGAGCTGGGGTTGTGCCTCCCATTACCGTAGGGTACTGGCCCCCCTTTTTTTGTTTCATATACCATTGTCATCACGAGAGGTGCTTGATTGATTTGGTTCTCCTTTCAGGGGCGGCTGAGGTGCAGGGTTAGACCTACGAGATTGTCCGACAGTCGCGGAACGTTCCTTGCATGGTGGATCACGTGGCACCAGGGGCCGGTCAGGTGTCCATTGTCGCCCCCCAGACTGAAGTTACGTTTGCCCCGGGGAGGCAGCAGTACTCGATCCCGGTCGACATTCCTCTGGTGGGCTTGCCGATAGCATCTGTGGCGAGTGGAGGCCCTAGCCCTCGAAGGAGCTTCCCTGAAGGAGTCCCCGGTTCAACTAGTGAAGGGTCCGATATGGCCAGTGGTAGCCATGTCATCTTGACCGATGATGACTTGGCGGCACTGGATACCCAGCGTCGATCGTGAAAGAGTCGTGCCCCACTACCTCCTTCATCTGAGCCACTATCTTCTGACATCCCACCACCACTGTTGGCCCCGGGGTCAATGGCCGTGGCTTCTGCATCGGTTCCTAAGGCACAGGGGCAAGACAAGGGCAAGGCCCCGATGGTGGAGGGCATCGATGCCCCTTCTCCGCTGGCATCTCCTCAGCACAACTCAGCTTCTTCTGTTAGGGGCTTAGGCTCTGGGTTGATCGGGATCACGGCAATCATCGATCTCATGGGCAGGACTAGGCACTGGCTCGAACTCTCCAATCTGATCGGCTCAGGTGTCGAGAAGGAGCTGACTGCGACAGCCACGAGGAGTGCGCACCTCGTCATTAATGCCTTCGACACATGGAGGCATTACTTCCTGAAGCTTGTCCAGACGTTAGAGTCTAGCCAGGCCGCTCGGGTGGAGCTTGAGGGGCGCCTAGGGGAGTCCGAGGCAGCTCACGCTGAGGACCAGCGGTAGTCAGTCCAGCAGGGACTGGTTCTTGCTGGTATGGAGCGCTACTGGGACCACATCCGGGCATAGGTTGACGCTTCCGAGAAGTGGGCTGCCAAGTTAACTGAGGAACTCTGGAACATGAAGATCCCTGCTCAGGAGGTTGAAGCGAAGATCGCCACCCTACGTTCCTCGATGTCGGTGGCGGGTGAGGAGGCAGTGGAATGGTTCCGCTCTTCTTCGGCCTACCGAGATGGGCTAACGGATGTGGCCTTGGAGTTCTATGGGCCAGCTCGGGATCATGGCTTCTGAGAGGGATGGAGCACCATCGTGAAGGCCAATGTGGATAGTCTTGGTCATGTGCCCCCCTCGCTCCTTCCCCCTTCGTATCCTTATGGCCAGGAGGCTGACGATGGTGAGGGGGAACCTGCGGATGCTGGAGCTGTGGGGCCGGTGCCGAGCATTGAAGGGCAAGCACCCACGGATGCCTCAGAGGCAGGGGGCCAGGTGGTGAACCTGGACGAGGACTCGCCTCCCACTGGGGCTGCCGATGCACGTGAGCCCGATGAGACTGGGGCACATGACAATGTACTCAGGGTGAACCCTTAGAAGGGTGCCCCTACTTACTCTTTTTGGTGTTTTCCCCCATTTCCGCCTAGGTGGCAGTTTCCTTTATGAAAACTTTTTGCTCTAGAATGGAAATATTGCCTTTATTTTACGTATCTCGAAATCTCTTCTGTGTACCTCCCTTCCTTTCGAACGGCTGTGAGATTCTCTGGAGATACGAAATGGTGCTTCTGAGGGAACTTTGAAAGGACGTAACTTTCGGGGGACCCGTCGCTTCAGTTTCTGAAGATTTGCTTGAGGTGGTAGAAGGTGAAAACCCGAAAGGGCGCCTTAGGCAAAAATGGGTACCCCTCAGTGTGAAAACCCGCAAGGGCGCACTGGAAAAAACTAAAGGGGGCCAGTCCTGGCGAAAATCCGACAGGGCGATAGGGCTGGTAAAGTGATCAAAAAAAGAGAAAAAAAAACATACATGCGAAAAAGGATGGAAGCAAAGTTGCTAAACTCTGTCCTTTACTCATCGGCACTATCAATGAAGCCCGAGATAAGCCCTCGAGATAACTCTGACAAGCATGGGCAAAGCACAAAAGCCATGTGTACATGAATGTACCAAAGGCTTATCAAGCACCAGACTCGCTCCTCCTCAACTCAACAAAGCGAGTCTCACTCTGAAGAGCTTCCTCCTGGAGCCCCTCAAGCCTACGACGAAGAGTCTACATCGGCACGCGCAAGACTGCACTCCTCGGTCTCTCAGACCTCTCGCAAAAGCTCCTGGAGCCCCTCACGCCTACGGCGGAGAGTCTATATCGGCACGCACAAGACTGCGCTCCTCGGTCTCTCGGACCTCTCGCAAAAGCTCCTGGACCCCCTCAAGCCTACGGCGAAGACTCTACATCAGCACGCGCAAGACTGCGCTCCTCTTCGGTCTCTCGGACCTCTCACAAAAGCTCCTCCACTCTGTGGGAGGCCACCTGCTCGCGCTCGTAAGCGGCCTCGACCTGGGCGCCCACCTCAGCCTGAGCCGACCAAAGTCTGCAAAGCTGTTGCTCCTCCTGCTGAATCATCAACTGAGTCCTCCGCCTGCGCTCCGGAATAGCGTGAAGGCGGGCTAACTCCTCCCATAAAGACGCAAGCTCAGTCATCCAGACCTCCTGAAGGAGACCAAATGCATGCATCTAACAATGCTACGCCAAGTTGAGGACCATTCGATCACTCCATCCCAAGGGCCAGGAAATTTCGAAGCAGCTTTGAAGCCTCACTAGCTGAAGCTAAAACAAAGAAAGGAGACAGAGTCCAATGGGTGCCCTTTCCAAGCAAAGTGAAATGTACAGAATTTTGATGTACAAACTATGATGCCCTTGCCTAGGGCGGTGTTGTGCTTAAGTTTATGCTAGATGGTATCTGCCTCAGCTCGTGTACGGCCAACATCAACTCAAACTAACACGGCCTAAGGGTTGGTCTACATCAGCTCTGGCTGTCACAAGCCAATAGTTAGCCAGCTTCAACCTTCGGCTGCACACCTCAGGGGTTAGCTGACGCATCTTTGACGACATCCCAATGGTCAGCCGGCACATCAACATATTTGGCTACACACAACCGACACATCTTCAGTGACACCTTAACAGTTCGTCGACGCAACAACTTTCGGCCGACGTACCTCCAAGGGACGACTAATGTCAGCCTTCGACTATCACAACTTAACAGTCAATCGACGACAACTCAGATGGATGCGCCTCTTCAAGACATGCCCACATCAACTTCGGGCCAATAAGTCTCGCCGAGGCAGGCCGCATCAACTTCGGATCAATATGTCTTAAGGGTCGGTCCACATCAACTCTAGGCCAACAAGTCTCTCAGAAGCAGGCCTATATGAACTCTAGGCCAACAAGCCTCGCCGAGGCAGGCCTGCATCAACTTTGGGCCAACAAGCCTCGCCGAGGCAGGTCTATAACAACTTCAGGCCAACAAGCCTCGCCGAGACAGGCTTGTATCAACTTTGGATCAATACGTCCTAAGGGCCGGTCCGCATCAACTCTGGCTAATGTACCCCCAAAGGTTGGTCAGCATCCAATTTCAGGCCAACACATCACAGAGGATGGTATACATCAGCTTTGGCCAATATACCCTAAGGGTTGGTCAACATCAACTCCAGGTCAAAGTGCCTCGCCGAGGTTGGCCTACATCACTTCTAGACTGGAGGGTCTCACTGAGACAAGCCTGCATAAACTCTCAGCTTTCTGAAAAGCGACGAAGTAGTGAGGTGCAGTCCCACAATGATCTCCCCATGTCATGAAAACTCAGGAGCAAAAAAATGACGATGGAGGGCATGGACCGTCCGCCTCCGCCTCCGGCTTTGACGAACGCTTCGTGGGGGGGCATTTGTTGACAATAATTTTTACCTACCTATATGTAGGGTGAATTATTGCTGAAGCTCACCACTGCGAAAAGGGGTGACCAAAACTCCCTGGGGTGAACATACAGCAGCAGGAGACCTGCCCGAGGCGGCCAAGACCCGCCCGGGGTGGACAGCAGCAGCAGCGCCCTCCAGACTTCCCTAGCAACAGCAGACCTACCTGCCCGAGGTGGACTGCAGCAACAGCAGACCCGCCCGGGGTGGACAACAACAGTAGCATACTCGCCCGGGGCCGGCCACCCCCGGGTAGGTCCCCCTGCCGCTGCGCGGGTCCGCGTGGGGGGGGGGGGGGAGAGCTTGCTTAGAGTCCCAGCCGGTCTCGAGTCTCGCGGGTCCGTCCCGCATCACCTTGGCTTGACCATTGTCTTGTGGATAATATAGGGAGGAATGATGCAATGCAATATTGAACTTCTTACATAGGTCCTGAAGATCTTGAGAAACGAATTGGGGTCCATTGTCGGTGATGATGCTGCATGGCACTCCAAACCGTGAGATAATATTCTTTATGATGAAGTGACACATTGTGGTAGCTTTAATATCCGCGTATGCTTCGACTTCGGCCCACTTGGTGAAGTACTCAGTGGCGGTAAGGATGAAGGATTTCTGCTTGATTTGAGAGTTAGGATCACCGAGCGGGCCGACGATGTCGAAAGCCCACATGGAGAATGGCCAAGGAGTAGAAAGAGGATGGAGAGATGAAACTGGAGCATGGATTTTATCAGCGTGGAGTTGGCATTTAAGACACCTCTGGACATAGAGGGAGTAATCTTCCTCTAGAGTGGGCCAATAGTAGCCTTGCCTAAAGATTTTCTTTGCTAGAGCCTGGCCATTAACATGACCTCCACACTCGCTAGAATGAGCCACTTCGACTACCTTCCAAACTTCATCATCATCTAGACATCTCATAAGCATTCCATTAGTAGCGCGCCTGTATAGCTCTCTAGCGATGATGGTGTACTTCAAGACTGCTCTTCTTATAGCCTTACATTGCTCGACGTTTGCCCCTTCTGGGAATGATCCATCTCGACAATACAGCTCGATCTCATGATACCAGGGAAAATCTTCTTTCTCCAGGATCTCTTCTAATTCTGTTAAAGATACTTCCTTCAAATCTTCTTTCTCAGCCCTCGCCTCTACAGTCTTCCTAAGGTTGACGTACCAAGGATCCTGAAGAGAGGGTGCATCCAATCTTTGAACGATAATAGTCTCAGTGCTCTGACTGAGAGGAAAAGATAGAGAGGAAGCGAGGGAGGCTAAAACAACAGCTAGAATATTCTGAGATCGGGGAGTATGGATGTAGATCAATTTGTAGAATTGCCTAGCAAGGAGTGTGACCAAATCCTGATAAGGTTTGGGCTTAGGGTCACGAGTGTGGTAGGTGGACAGAACCTGCCGCAGGATGAGCTGAGAGCCCCCTATGATCTTCAAGTGGCGCGCGCCTAGGAGATAGGCGTGCTTCAAACCGGCTAGGAGAGCCTCATACTCGGAGATGTTGTTGGTAGCAGGAATTCGAAGCTGATAAGCGAAACGGATCGTCACCCCTTTCGGCGTGAGAAGGACAGCGCCTATCCCTCGGCCCTGAGAATTGAGTGCACCATCAAAGTGCAGAGACCAGAAGGGATGATGAGAGATGACAGAAAGATGCTCATCCAGGAAATCATCCTGGATAGAGTCAGTGTGAGGAATAGGAAGATGGGAAAGATGCTCAGCGATGGCATATCCTTTGACTGCCTTCTAAACAACGAACGTGATGTCAAACTGAGAGAGGAAGCTCTGCCAGCGAGCTAACCTACTAGAAATGACAGGTTTTTCTAAGAGATAGCGAATTGGGTCCATTCTACAGATCAACCTAACTGGGTGGGCAAGGAAGTAGTGTTTAAACTTTTGAGCTACCCACACTAAGGTGGCACAAGTCTTCTCCATAGCGGTGTATTTGGCCTCGGCCGGATTAAACAACCTGGAGAGGTAATAGGCTGCCCGATCTTTTCCATCATCATCTACTTGTGCTAAAACTGCCCCTAGGGAGTCCTCAATGACCAAGATGTATAGGATTAGGGGTTTCCCAGGGACAGGAGGTTGCAAAATCGGGGGATTGGATAGATAGACTTTCAAATCCTCATAGGTCTTTTGGCAATCGTCATTCCATTCAAACTTGACTCCCGCTTTGAGCAATTCATAGAACAGACGACACCTTTGGGAATGTTGGGATATGAATCTTCTAATGAACTATAATCGGCCAATCAATCCTCGAAGTTCCGTGATATTTTTAGGCGGGGGCATGTCCATGACAGCCTTCGCTTTGTTAGGATCAATCTGAATCCCCCGTTTGCTCACTATAAAGCCTAACAGTTTCCCTGAAGAGACTCCAAAAATACACTTCTTCGGATTCATCTTAAGCTTATACCCCCTAGCTCTTTGCAGCACCTTTTTTTTTTAAGCACAAGGCTTTCTAATGGGTTGAAGGGAGAGTGCACCCCCATTCCAAAGGAAGGGGATGTTCTCACTCCACCAGCAAACCACTAGAAGTTAATTTTTATTTCAGTAATCTGTGATGTACAAAGCCAATGGAGACCAAAGTCTCTAAAGTACAATGAAAGAATGAAGTAAAAAATCTATACAGGTCTCCTACGAAAATTTGGTAAACTATATGATGGGAATCGAGCCCATGAGTCCACATTTTATTTTTGCACATGGCAAGACATTTTGATCTTTAGTTAAACGGGAACTTTGGTTCGATAAACGGAATATCACATCATAATATTATACCATATTCCATTAATGCATCATCCCTTAAAATACTACAATCTATTGCATGGAGCCCTTCATAAAGCCAAGTCAAGAGAAGGAATCAATACTCTATTCAGCGTCGGCAGCTCAGCAGCGGATTCTACCTACCATGGCTAGCCACTTTCTGCACCCTTTCCTGCCCAGTCCTCGCCGTGGATATACATGTGGAAATATTGCTAGCTGTTTGCAAGACGTCACAGATCTGATCTTCAAATCTCTGTTTGAAAATTATCCACAGACTGTCATATGCCCGCGGAAAAACCTTTTCAGTCCTTTGTCATCTACTCTAAACATGGGTTACAGTGATGAGAATGTTTTTTAATTCACCTTATTAATGCATAATTTTCGAGTGCTGTAGTGATGTCGGCACGTATATGCATGGTTGCTGCAAACTTGTACGGCCAAAGTGAGGTGTTTCTAGACGTATGCAAGAAGTCAGTTTTGAGGCATCAAAGTCTTACTTTTTTAAAGTCGAAATGAAGGAAAAGTTTAATAAAAGATTATAACAAGTTTGACGTGATTAATTAGCCAGCGTACGTCTGCTACTACGCGGTCTAAACATGGTGTGGTGCGTTTGATCGTGACAACTAATTAAGGAACTGCTTTATTAGTAACTAGTAAGTCAAAGGCCATGGTGTCTCCAGGACAGTGCACCGATTTTTATAGGGAGACTCCAGTATTTGAAAAAAATTAAATAAAGAAGGCAAAATTATAACCATTTATGTATAATTATATTCCACACTGCGGACATACACAGTCAAAAAGGGTCACAACGTACGAATTCTTAATTATTGCAACAATTCATTGTAAAAGAAAACCAGGAGGCAACTGTTCTCCGAGACGAAGCAGTCAGTCCAAAGCTTTTGGTAGGTGCTCCAAATCCTTGGACTTGGTATCTTTAAACACCTCCACACAGCTAGCCTTCCGACATAATCCTGACTTCAAACATGCATCCTCAGTCTTCCTCATCCGTTTGGCCGTGGATGGCCGGAAAAGGGCATTTGACCCTACGGTGGATGTGAGTCCTTCCATACTGGACCTTGCTAGATCTGCATAACTGTGAGGTCAGGACATTAGATTGCCCCAACATTCGAAGATGTCGGTACGTATAGATTGCCCCAATAGATTGCAAACTTGTACGGCCTCGGTGACGTGAGTCGACTGTTTCAATGTGGACTTGAAAAAAGGAAAAGGATAATAAAAGGATGAGAACAAGGTTGACGTGATTAATTAGTCGGTGTTTGCTACTACTCGGTTTAAACATGGTGGTGTTTGATCGTGACAAGTAGTTCTTTATTAGCAGCTAGTAAGTCAAAGGAAAACTAGTGTCAAAGGAATTGCAGGGCGCGTTTTAAATGTTCTGTTATTTCTCACCAAATTGAAGTAGTGGCTTCTTCTAGACATGGAAGAGCCCAACACACACAACACGAACGCTGTAGTGATCCAGTGAACTGACAAATCAGAACAAGGACTACTAATGCCCACAAAGTTTGACTGACCGTCTAAACAAGCTTGATCTTCGGACAGGATTTCTGAGTGGTAATTAATAGATAAATTATGTCGTGTAATCTTCTTGCACTTTTGACGCTTAATTTAGCCATCAAAGATTAGCAAGCCTTAACCGAATGTCCCGATCGATCGACCGCCCGAAGCAAGCTTGAACCGTACATGCAAACTTTGTTGAAATAGTGCACGCCCGCAGGATCAATTTAGCTTGTTTCATTTAAGCGAACAGTGACACTCATCCACTGGCTGCCTGAACAAAGATGGGATTTAAACAGAACGATCACCAGCAGCCGTCGGCAATGTTGCCAGTGACGGACCACGGGAAAGGTGAAATTTTCTGAAATTTGGGTTAATTTCAGGTAGTATTAATTACACAAAGTCGTACGTTGAGCTGCTGGCCGCATCATGGATAAGAATTTCTGCATCCAAAACTGAGTCAAAAGTTGAGAAACAGCTTAAAAGTCGCATCATTTCCAGCTATCTATATATTCACACGCAAATGTCATCTCTTATTCTTTGTGTTTTCACACCTAAAAGTCTCCCCGTTGTGCATATAATGCATGCAAGTAGTGGGAGACGTATGAATCTGCCCATCTGCATGCTAATGGAAGTGACCCGGCCTCTTTGCACGCATCGCCTATAAATACCCCGGCCAGCATCACACTTCAAGATCATCCCAAATTAACCCTTCTGATCCAGTCTTCAAGAACTATGGGTAGTTCTGCTAGGAATATTGTGGGTGTCACCTTCCTGGTCCTGCTCTTCCTGGGCACGACCACTGCCGCCAGTTTTATTTAAATAATTATCTAATTAAATAAATACGAGTTCAAATTAGATTCAGATTTTAAACAATGATTATGATACCTGCGGCCACCCAACCCGAACGGATACCCCATCCTTATCCGTTAGAGCGTCCAAGAAAAGGACGTTTTTTCTTCCACCGATCGATCCCACGTCCGTTCTGACTCACCCGGGTCACGTCACTTCCGCCTTTCCTTCCGGATCATAGACTGCTGACCGGTGTTACGCAGGGAGGCATCACCGATCGGACGGACATGATGGACGCCTCCAAACCGATGGTTATGGTGAGATCTTATGATGAACGGTCTTGATCAGTTTCGTGGAAGGATGCATACGTTTCCAAGCGGCGTTCCCCTTTTGGTCTGCATTCCATGTATAAACGTGAAACACGCCAAGCGCCCTTTACAGCTCGATAACCGGGTCGTCACAAAGAGGTCTTCGTCCAAAGTTACGACTTGTCCACATTCCCACCCTCCTTTGCGTTCGCGCTCGTCGACGGTCGACCTCCCTGTGATCCTGCCTGATATGGCCGTCGCGAGGAGGCGCCCATGGCTCCCTCCCAACCTTCTGGGAATATTCCCGTCCAACGTTGCTTCCTCCTCTAGATCCATAACCTCCTCGGCTCAGTCTTCTTCCACCTCATCCGCCGCCGCGGCCCTCCCGCAGTCGTCGGCGGACAAGCACGATGCCGGCGGCGCCCAGATCTTCGACTTCGACGACACCCAGAGGCTGTTCGCCTCGGTGCCGACGGGGACGCTGCTGCGCTCGGTGGCGAACCTGTACGCGATGGCGTGCGACCCGGTGGTGGACCTGGGGATCGCCGTGATGCGGTCGAGGGCGCTGGAGAGGAGCGCGGCGGCGAGGGCCGTGGTGATGGCCGCGGTGAAGCAGACGGTGTACCGGCAGTTCTGCGCGGGGGAGGGTGCGGAGGAGGCCGGGCGGACGCTGCAGGGCCTGTGGGACGAGGGGCTGCGGGGCATCCTCGACTACAGCCTCGAGGACGCCGAGGACAACGCCGGGTGCGACGCCAACCTGGCCGAGTTCGTGAAGACCGTCGACATGACGCCGCGCCTGCCACCGTCCTCGGTGAGGAGAAGTTGTTGAACTCGCGGACTCTGGTCTTCTTCATTTGGTTAGACATGGGGTTTTGTTGTTGTCGCCTTTCGTCTAGTATTTGTTGTCGTCACCCAAACCGGAGCTAATGGTGATGGCTCATAGCCAGCCTAACAGAGGCCCCCCCGGACACCATTATGGACTTGAACCGACGACACCACACGTTGCTTGTTGTACCACACGATCGAGCCATTCCAATAGCCTGTTTAATCACAGACACATCACTTAACGTGTTACGTCACCAGCACTCCACCAATAGTTGTCCAACCAAGTATCCCCGCCACCCACCAATACACTGTTAGTGACGATGCAATATGTACTATGTCGTGTGTATGTAGTGTCACGTACGTACAGGTCTGCAGCTCCCCAATGGGATCTTTATCTTCGCCGCCGTATCTATCTGTCATCTCTATACCTCTTTTTGAGTCTTGTCAATCTCTCTCTCTCTCTCTCTCCACCTCTGGGTGGTGGTGGCGAGTTGGGCCGCGCACCAAACACGAAGTCCATCACCATAGCGCGCATGCGGTGGGGCTGTGGATTGACATCGCTTTTGGTGTGTCAGGTGAGCTTTGCATGCGTCAAGATCACGGCCATCTGCCCGGTGTCGCTGTTGGAGCGCGTCAGCGACCTGTTGAGGTGGGAACGGAAGAACCCGTCGACGGTGCTCCCTTGGCGGCGCCACGCGTTGCCCGTGCTGTCCGACTCCAGCCCCCTCTACCACACCCCCTCGGCGCCGCCGCCGCTGACGCCGACCGAAGAGCACGACCTCCAGCTGGCACACCGGAGGCTCTCCGCTCTCTGCGCCAGGTGCGCCGAGTGCAACCTGCCGCTGCTCATCGACGCCGAGTACACCTCCGTCCAACCGGCGATCGATTACGTTTCGTACGACGCCGCGGCCGGCTTTAACAGGGGCTCCGACCCGCTCGTCTACGGAACCATCCAAGCGTACCTGAGGGACTCCAAGGACCGCCTGGCTCTGGCGGCGGAGGCGGCCGACAGGGAGGGCATCCCCATGGGCTTCAACCTGGTGCGGGGGGCCTACATGACGAGGGAGGCCCGGGTGGCCGCCTCACTGGGCGCGCCGTCGCCCGTCCATCCCAGCATCCAGGACACGCACGCGTGCTACAACCACAGCGCCTGCTTCATGCTCGAGAGGGCCGCGAGGGGGTCCGGCTCGGTCGTCCTCGCCACCCACAACCTCGACTCAGGTAAGATCTTAATTTGGAGGAACCGAACCATACACGCCATCATGATGTATAGCAATCGATCTCACCCCATTCTCTTAGTCACAGCCCTCCTTCCCACCCCCCTCACACCAGGAAAGGCCCCAAATCCCCCTCACACCCTTTCCTCCATCTAATCCCTCCATTCTCACTCCATGCCTCTCACTGCTACCCAGACTAGTGCAGTAGCAGACTACCCAGCCTGTTGCAATGTTGGCCCTACTATCTTCATGAAGTTCTTGATCACAAGCCCAACACCAGCAGATTATACTCCAAGATAGCTTCACCTCGGTAGTTCGTGCTGCAACATTAGACATCGGAACTATCCGGGGGAGCATTTTTCGTTCGATTGCATGGGCAGACTCTAACCAGCGACCAGAACTAGATGATGAGGGTTGTACGACTCCACCCAACGTCTCCTAGCTCTACCCTTCAGAGGAGTACAACTAGGAGTGCCCAGCTCCCATCTAAGACTGGTGTCTCTCTGTTTTGATCTACCATCCGAGAGTATCACTCCCAGCAAGTCGACTCTGTTCAGCAGACCGATCTGACTTCATCCTAGCAAGACAGTCGACCACAGATGGTACCACGACTTCCTCACACAACTTCTGGCTCTGTGCATAGTGGAGTTCAATTAGGGACGTCCAGCTTCCAGTCAAGCCTGGTCTTGCTCCATTCCGATCACCCAGCGGAGAGCCCCATCCCCGATAAGGTGACTCTACCCATAGGCAGCCCCGACTATGCGATCTCACAAGAACAGCCAACATCTGCACTCCTTCTATTAAAACAAGGTAATTCTAGCTCTGGCTCATACTAGAGGCATATCTCTTCGTGTCGAGGCCTGATTCATCCCAATCCTGCACCGGACCTGTGAGGTATAGCTCTGAAAAGTTGGGTCTGGATTCCTATTTCCACGCCCAGTTTGACCCTGCCAGAGTGCAGAAGCCGCCATAGAGCCATAAAGATGAGTATCACAGATATTTTGGTGGAGTTGTATTAGAGTCAACCCTCTTTCAAACGGAGCCAGTCCTGGTCCATTTTGACATCATAGTCAGGAGTACTGCTCTAACAAAGTGGCCTCTGGTCTACAGAACATAGCTCCTGCACAATCTCACGAGAACGGGTGTCCTAGACATGACCGGCATCAGAATATTTTTATTTTTCTTCCTGGAGTTCCACAAGAAGAGCACCTTTCTAGCGGTGCTGACCTCGCCTTCATTTGACAATCTTGTAGGGAGCTTCATCCCTAATAATTTGCTTGTACCAGAGTAGACTGTCTGCGCTGGTGACTATGCAAACTGGTATCCCAGCCACCACCATCACGTCGTAGACACCCCGCCCCACCTAGCTGGCTGATCGCCCCTCACTGCGTGGAGGTAGTTTTGGCTGAACTAATTCACTTCCCCACCCCATGACCAATCCTCTTGTGTGAGGTGTAGTGGTGTAATTGACTATTGCAGGTCAAGCATATCTGACACAGCGTGTGGGTGGTGAACTTACGCTTCCCCACTCGCCCTCATCTCTAGACGGGATCGATTTCTTCAAACCGATCAGGTGAGCACTCCATTTCCCTATACTGGTTATTTACTTTGTTTAGCTAGTATGATTTCTACTGCTCGTTGGACAGTGAGAAGAGTGCTTGATCCCCATTCCACTTGTTTGTGCACCCCACCGCGGAGAGAGCTGCGAGTGCCACCTTTAACCCACGCCTACGACGTGCTAGCTGCCAACGGAACGTGGGTATTATAACCCCTCTGTGGGTCAGCCTTGGCATAACCAAGCCCTCGGAATAGCGAGGCCCCATCCTGGACCGTCACCACCATCCCAAATTACCTTCAAAAAAAAGTGTGCACCACATGAGCGAGCCCGTCGAAATCGAGCCTGTTGTCTTGTGTATGTGCTTGCGAATCTAGGTCCAAGGATCACTCAAGCCATCCCATTGCATCCTTGGGTCATCCCACATCAAGTGGTATCAGAGCAAGTTTTAGGCTTGTTCTCACAACTCTATGCTGTGCCCCCTGGGCTTTGATGATGGAGTGTTGTTTTGATGCTGTGTCTTGCCATCATCAAAAAGGGGGAGATTGTTGTGCCCCCTAGGCTTTGATGATGGAGTGTTGTTTTGATGCTGTTTTGATGGTAGCAACTTCTTGAGTCACTAGTCACCACATTCGCTCCTAAATTAGTGCTTGATTGAGTGATCATTACGAGACTGTTATGCATAATTAGTGCTGTGCTGGGTATGCTTGGTACTGTCCTACCTATTGCATTTGTTGCTGCAAGTCCGTGCATAGTCATTGTTTATAGAAGGTCTGTTAGTGTATTTAGGAGGTCTACATTGTCCAAGTCCATGCACGTTTGGGTTTGTGTGTGTCGCCTGACAAGTCCGTGCATGTCTTAGCATACACTTAGAGTCAGTGTATATGCTCAATGCAAGTCCGAGTCTAGTGAGTCGTGTCCGGGCGTCTAGGTCGTAGTTCGTGTCCCCACCAGTCGAGTCTCCCCGTCGTCCCGCATCAACAACCCGGTCTACCGTCGGGGGACAACCAAGTCACTCACCCGACATCTCGATTCCATGATCGAGAGACCGCCAGACACGAACCGTCCGAGCCACGCTACTAGGAAAAGGCACGACGTCTCGGTCGCAGAAACTTGCCCTCTCTGAAGAGTCCAAGCCGAAACCACACGGTCTGGAAACACGGTCACGACCTCGCTCTCGTGGACTCCACGCTGTCTAGGGAAAGCTCTTGGTGACGCTCACTGAAAATCCCAGACCGCGGCTACGGGAACGCTCTCGAAAATAACACCCGAGACCTCGTCTCGCAGATGAGAAACGGAAACCCGGGACACGACAACTCACGTCACGTGATGGGAGCACCGCCCACTAGAAGAACGACCGGATATGTCCCCTGACGTCTTACACCACGTCACAAGTGTCTAGCTACCACGCCCCAGGCGGAGACAAGGACACACCAAGTAACTAGAAGTACCACAAAACAAGGACTAGCTGAGGTCGCGCTCGTTAGCATGAGTCCGAAACCCTCAGTCTCGTGTGCACACTCAGACCAAACGCCCTAGGCCTGTCCTCTAGCTAGTAATCCCCCCTAAGCCCAGACTCAGCTGTACGTGGGGGCCTACAGTAACTAGCCTACTTACCGTTTAACTTGGGTACGCCACACTAGTGCTCCTGGTGGGCTGACACACGTGTGCCATGGAAGTTACGACTAGTGGACGGGTCGCAAAACGTGAACACAGAAAGTCACACACGCACCCATTGCGAGTGACACGGAGTAACCGGTGGCTCGAGGCCACCAAACTCTGGACAGCCCACTAGACCTATTAACCCAACGGCCCTTGAGTCACGAGACTCGGGGTCAAGACCATTGAACGTGATGGCACGACACTGCAATCTAGCCTAGTCCCTAGGTCTGAAATCACGGTAACATGAAACCTACGAACACCTCAAAACATGGACACAAAATCTCTGGGGTGTCCGAGACACTCACGAGACTGAAAGTCAACCACTGGGTCACAACCGGGTCGACCAGAGACCAACACAACACTCAAACGGTCACGAGACAAGCCACTGAGGTGAACCGACAACACAACGGACTCACCCCATAGTGCGGTCAATGAAGGGCCGCTCCATGGGACTGGACGGTCTCCTGGAGGCCGCTCAGTGGGAAATAACGGTCCAGAAGAGGCCGCTCAAGCGAACCGACCTACTACAGTAGCTTGGTCAAGCCAGTCAGAATGGTCAGTAACTGACCACTCAAGGGCACTGAACGGTCAAGGGAAAACCACCCCACGAACCACCTCAAGCCACAGAACGGTTAGCATGCAACCGCTCAAGAGTCAGAATGGCCAGGGTAGGGTCGCTCAACACACGAAGGAGGACAACATGGTTTGGGTCCAACCGCTCAAAGGAACTGAACGGTTCCCAGCTAGTCGTGCCAGACACAGGGTGACCTATCGCATGACCGTGTAGGCACCCAACTGACCTACACTAAACGGTCCAAAGCCAGCCGTGCCATACCTTGAGCGGTTACTGTTAAATCGCGCAAGCGTCACGGAGAGCAAACCTTGGGATCAGCCTGATCGTGGCCTTTCCACACCCCGTTCGTTCCGAAATGAAGGGGATACAATGGTAATGACCATACACAACACATGGACTCAAACTGGGGCCAATTCAGCTGAGAAAAGGAGAGAAACTGGTGATTTTCCAAAATCAACACAAATGGAGTTAACAGGGTTCCCGGGCTCCTACCGGCCCCGAATGACCACCATTCGACACAAGATCAGCGACTATGGAACGCTGACATTCCAGGGAGTCATTTGACACCAACTAATCACGAAATCATCGCCATTTTTTGGCGAACCCTATGAACTATGAAAAATCACAATGAGCCCAAACTCACCCGTTCTAGCATCGAACAACATAAAACTACAGGAAAGACATATAGGAAAGGTAGGTGATCCACCCCCCTACCTCCTCTAAAGATTTGACACACCGTGGACGCCGATCCACGAAGAAAATGTCGCGAAACCCCGTCGGTGCCTCCACGCTCATGAACCGGCTTCACCCCGCCCTCGAGCCTCGACCCGTTCCTCGTTCCTCGCCTCGCCACCTCACTGTCTCACCCACCTCTGCCACCGTCGGCCACCCGGGGAGAGGGGGAGAGAAAGAGAAGAGGGAGGGAGAGAATGAGAGAATGGGAAGAGAGAGCATTAAAGGGGTTATATATAGAAAAACCTGAAAATGCCAGAAATATCAAAAATTAAAAAATCACACATTCCCGATCATCGGAATGCACTGATCGCAACGGTACCACTCGCTGGCCTTGCTGGCCCTCTACCAGCAAGGGACCAGCCCTCACATCCTCCACTCGGCATCACCGAGTTACCCACAGGTTCGGGGTGAGTGTCGGGTGAGTCGGCCGCCAATTACGGCCCATTTACGTTGCGAATTATACTTGCTAGTAGGTCCAAGGTTGTGTCACATCACAGGGACTCCCTCTCCGAGTTGAGCTGAGAGAACAGATCAGTCATTTCGGCCCCCAGTTGGGCCATGATCAAGCCACCCTCCATGACTCGCTCGTGGAGCACAAAAGGAGGACTACGCCCGAGACCTCCCCGGATCGCCTCCGAGGTCACAGAGTAGCACCTGTGGGACAAGGAGGCTTGGACGGCAAAGGTGCCTGCCGGGGGAGAGGAGGCCCTCTCGGGAACAGTCGGGATCGAAGGATTCCCCCCGGGCACTCCCACTCCTGGAGGCCCATCGGCTGGCTCGGGCTGAGCTGCTTCGCCCCGCGCCTCCGCAGCCTCGGTCAACTGGGATTCAGTTTCCTCGCCTTGCGACCCCTCGACCTCAACCTGCTCAGATCGGGTCCTATCGCCCTGTTCCCCCTCGACCCCGATAGGCAACCCAGCACTGGCCACCTCTACTCAGGATGCATCCGTCTCGGCCATGACTCCTCCGAAGTCGGCATCCCCCTCTGATTCACCGAACAGGAGAGCCAGCCGCACACCCCCCTCGACAGAGCGAGCGACCTATGCCCTCCTCGCCCTTTTCCTCTCAGCAGTCACGGCCTTCATCGAGGATCGGAGCATCTTCTCCATGGGATCCTTGTGCTTGGCCCCACAATGCTCGGAATCTCCATCCTAGGTAAGCCGCTTGCCCTTGTCTCAGGTGCGGGAAGAACTCCCAGACGCTTGAAGTCTACCGGGGGCAGGCGCCTCCTCCTCGTCAAGAATCACCACCTCGGCTGGACACGCCCCTTTATCAGCCATTTGCATCGAGTCTAAGCAAACAAAAGACTACCATCACAAAGAAACTTGCTAATTCAACCCAACATCAATACAAGGCCCTGAAGCCCTTACTTGGAGGCCTCACCACCCGAGAGGGATACTCCTCAATGTTGGCCTCGGTCATCAACTCGGTGGTGGATCGGCGATTCTCCTGAAGAAGGGTAGCCTTCTTCTCCACCTCCGGGGAAATCACAGCTGGCTTTGGAGGAATGTTTGGGTGAAAATTGGGCACCAACGAGAAGTTTTAGGACTCACTGTCCAAGACTGTGCCCACTCGGAAATATTGGGTCTTACAGCCCTTGTGAGAAGAAAACCTTGGAGAGAGGGTCACGCAGCTCCTCCCCCTCTTCGGTTGGAGGAAGAAAAAGCCTTTGCCCGCGTGGGCATGCTCCTTCAACTCAAAGAAGATGTGGAAGAGATCCAGCGAAGGCTCGATCCCACACAAATGGCATAGGAAGATGAAGGATAATATGAAAGTATAGGAATTGGAGACCAACTGGACTGGAGCCAGTTGGTAAAACCAAAGCAATGCGGCAGCAAAGTAATGAAGAGGAAGGCGGAACCGACACTTCCAGGCCAGAAGGAAGGAAAAGAAGAGATCGGAGCGAGTGTCCAGACTAGACTCATGGGGCTCTGCGGGAGAAAAATGATACTTTCAAGGTAGCCCATATCGACCCTCCAGCCACTTCACCTCATCCTCAGTCAGCTCACTGCATAGAGGTTCCGCCAGCACCGTAAAAGCCCTAGGAGCCTGCTCAACTTCTTGCACCTCGGCCTCGGGATGTTGGTCTGCCATGGAGTAATCAGGACAGCTGGAAGAGGAAGAAGAGGACACTGTGCCGAATGACTCAGGGGCAAGCAGAAGTTGGCGATGCGCCGCCGCCGTAACCTCTATAAAATCTGTGAAGGTCGCTGCAACTCTCTGCTCCTCTGAGTTACCCTCGCGGTGCATGAGCCTCTCACAAAAGTAAAGATGGTGGAAGGAAAAGCCCTAGGCAATGAAAGTTAGGAACGACAGCATGTGCTACGCTTATAAACCCCCAAGGGAAGCGACGCGACATTCCAATCTTTAAAAAGGGGGCTCCATACATCAATTCGCAATAATTATCATCATGACAGGCATATCTCCAGGATAGTTGCATCAAGTGGCCCCTGTCAAAGAAAATCCCCACTCAGCTCGAACCACATACACCTGCCCCAAATGCTACTCGACCGAGCCTAATCTTGGCTGGGGAGTAAGAGGGGGACAAGTGGAGAGGGAGAAATTTACCGCCCGAAAAGGAACGGCCAAACGAGGTCCCACTAGACCAAACAAGGCCCGGCTCCTATGAGTGACAGCCCTTTCAGGGCCCACTAAGCCCAATAACTCACTCGGATTAAGCGCTTCCTAGGCGACCTTCGGGTTCGGAAGTCCGAGCGTCACCTGGAAGTTGAACTTCAAGGCATACTGTAGCTCAGCTCCTTCGGGTGACTTGAGGAGCATGCCAGCACCACTGCCAGCCGAGTTAGATGATCCATCCATGAACAAATCCCAGATGGGTCCTCGGGCGGATGAAGATTCTTCCTCGAGTGGGACCGTGCTCTCTGCGATGAAGTCGGCTAGGGCCTATCCCTTGATGGCCATGCATGGGTGATAAGAGATGTCGTAAGCCCCGAGCATGATGGCCCATTTGACGAGGCACCCTGAGGCCTCGAGGTGAGAGAGGATTTCTTCAATGGTTCACTGGTGAGCACGACGATGGAATGACCCTGGAAGTAAGGTCGGAGGCGCTTGGCCGAGGTAACCAGTGCTAGCACGAGTTTCTTGGTTGCAGGGTACCTTCTTTCGACCTCGTTGAGCACCTTGCTGGTGTAGTAGACAGGCCTCTCGACTCCCGCGTCGTTTCAGACTAGGACCGAACTTACAGTGGAGGGAGTTGCTGAGAGATACAATTACAGTGCTTCACCCGGAACTGGCTTTGATAACACCGGGGGCGAGGTCAGGAACTCCTTGAGCTCCTCAAAAGCCTTCTAACATTCCTTATCCTAGGCGAACGTAGCAGATGCCATTTTGGGTCCCCTTAACAATTTGAAGAAGGGTAGGCATCATTCGGCCACCCGAGAGAGGAAGCGGTTGAGTGCGGCGATGCGCCCACTAAGACGCTGGAGGTCTTTGATGCAAGTGGGTGGCCGCATGTTCAGGATGGCCTGGACCTTGTCGGGGTTCGCCTCAATCCCGCACTGAGTCACCAGGAAGCCGAGAAATTTCCCCGATCTGACTCCAAAGGCGCACTTGGCGGGGTTGAGCTTCATGTTGTATTTGAGGAGGGTGCTGAAGGTCTCGACCAGGTCGGTAAGATGATCCTCAGCCTTCGGCGTCTTGACGAGCATGTCACCGATGTAGGCCTCAATATTCCGATCGAGTTGTCCCTCGAATATTTGGTTGACCAGCCTCTGATATGTTGTCCCGACGTTCTTTAACCCAAAAGGTATTTGGGTATAGCAGTGCACGCCGAAGTCGGTGATGAAAGCGGTCTTCTCAATATCCACTGGGTCCACCCGGATCTGGTGGTAGCTAGAATAGGCATCCAGGAAGCTGAGCAGCTCGTTGCCAGAGGTTGATCAACGAGCTGGTTGATGCTTGGTAGCAGGTAACAGTCTTCGGTGTGACCATGTTGAGATCGGTGAAGTCTACGCACATTCGCCACTTTCCCGAAGCTTTGGGTACCAGAATGACATTGGCGAGCCTTTTTGGGTAGAGGACTGGACGGAAGAGACCAGTCTCCTTCCCCTTGGCGAGTTGCTCCTTGATGATCGTATGTTTCTCTGGGGCATGCTTTCTCCTGCACTGTTGGGCGGGTTTCATAGCGGGGTCGAGGTTGAGCTTGTGCATTACAATTTCTCAGGGAATTCCAGGAAGTTGCTCATCAGACCATGCGAAGACATAAATATACTCAGAAAGGAAATTTTTATATTGCTTCTGAACATCGGATGGGAGATCGGCTCCGATCTTGATTCCTAAGATGGGGTTATCCTTTAGGAAGACCATTAGCAACTTGCCACTAGGCTCAGACGTTGTTGGTCCTTCCTCGTTCCCATGATCCCCTTATTCTTCCCTTCCGGCCTTATGGCCTCGACTGAGATATTATAGCACCTTCTAGCCAGTGCCTGGTTACCTCGGACTTCCCCCACACCATTTTTGGTGGGAAACATCATTTTCTGGTGATAAGTGGAGGGCACCACCTTCGTCCAGCTGAGGATGCCTCTGCCGAAGATAGTGTTGTATGTCATCATTCCCTTGATCACGATGAAGTCTACCATAATCGTAACGATTTTGGATGGGGTGCCGATGGTAACTGGCAGGCTTAGGGCTCCCTCGGGATAGGTTGCCAGGCCGTTGAACCCACAAAGCAGGGTTCGGATCGGGCAGAGTCTAGATGGATTCTTACCCATCTTGAGGAAACAATCGTAGGAAAGTACATCAGGGGCACTACCATTGTCGACAAAGATTTTGTCTACATTACAATAGTTTATTGTGGCCGATACAACTAGGGCATCATCGTGTGGGGTTGTTAACCCTTCCAGGTCCTGGTCGGAGAATACCAGGGCCTGCGGTTTGCTTGCCGGCGGGGCCTTAGGGGGCTCAGAGGCTCGGCTCGCCTGCTCGACATGATGCTTCCTTCCTCGGCTACTATCTCCTCTTGATGCAGCTCCTCCAGCAATGACGTTGATGTGGACCCCGCGGGGAATATTGTCGATCTCCTCGGGGGTGCCTCAGTCCTCCTTCTACCCAGACACGTACCGGGACAAGTACCCCTGACGGATGAGACACTCGATCTTATCTTGGAGCCGGTGTGGTGCCCGTGGTTGCTGTGGAAGAGGCAGTGCTTGCGGCGGTTGCGATGCTTCGCCTCCATAGTCTCGGGTTGGCGGAGGAGGCCCGAGCCTTTGATGTCTTCGTAAATCTCATACACCCGAGCGGTCAGGGGCGTGTACCGCTCGTATCTTCGGGACAGCTCTTTATGCTCTCCTTCTCGGTTCCACCTTTTTCCTTGGCCCGAGCTTGGCTCAAACACTTGCTTCTTGTCCCCCTCCAGACCCGAGCCGGTTGTGCTATGGCAGGCACTGAGGACTTCCTCGCACTTAGCATGGCGCAATGCCAGGGTCACTAGCTCGGCAAGGGAGGTGGGAGGATGTAGGACTAGCTCGCGCCGGAGGTTTTCATCGTGGGTGCCTCCAGTCAGTGCGGTTATGGCCGAGGCTACATCCAGGTGGGGGATGCGTAGGGCCTCCGATTTAAATCAGTTGATGTAGGCCCGCAGCTTCTCCCCCCGTTCCTATTTGAGCACCAACAGCCTTGCTACTGACCTAGGACGACTGCTGCCGGTGAAGCTTTTCTTAAACACTCGCCCAAACTACATGAAGTCTCAGATGGAGCTGGGGGCGAGGGCCCGGAACCATGCTTGAGCACCTTGGACCAGTGTGGTCACAAATGCTCGACACTTAATGGCATCGGATGCCTCGTGAAGAGTCAGCAGGGTGTCGAAGCTGTCGAAGTGGTCGGCCGGGTCACCCTGGCCATCATACGACTTGAAGGTCAGGAGGGAGATCCTGGGAGAGATCTCTGCCTTCAAGATGTGATCAGAGAATGGGGATTTCTCCTCATCCTCTACGGGAGAGGTCTTCTGCAAGGCGCGGAGGGCGCGCTCTTGCTCTGCGAAACGCCTCTCAAAGTCTCGTAGTCGGAGGGACAACTTCGGTTGTCACTGGGTCGAGGGGCTATGAGGGCGCTCATGGATGCTACCTCGACGCCCCTCGAGAGCTTCTGTCTCCGGAGGCGGCCGTCGCGCTCCAGACTTCTCTCTCCTTGCAGTAGAGGAGGCTTCTTGTTCTGGGGGAGGGGCTTGCGATGGTCCACCTGACCAATTGCGGATTATCTGTCATCCCTGAAGGATGAAGTGGCCCCATGTAGTTTGCAAGGAAGCATCCCCACGATGGGGGCTCTCCCAAGGAAGTTGCGAACGCTCCTCTCTGTCCGCCTGGGTCCTCATTAGATCAATGCGGCTATCCAGCTTTGCGTTGAGGGTTTGGAGGGGGTCTGCGCTCCCAGTAGGGGGTTACCCCTCCACCGTGGGTGGGGGTAGGTTGCCGGTTGGGTCGTTGGCGTGAGAGTGGATGTTCCCCGTAAGGTGGGAAGGGGCACCCTCCTCCGTTGCTGGAGCTTTCCCCTTGTCGCCGGTGACCCTCCTACTGGAACTCCTTTACACCATGTCACTATTTGCTCGATTCCCACAGACGGCGCCAGATGAAGAGGCGTGATCTCGCACTTGTCCTGAGCCGGAGATGCTGACCATGAAGTTATGAACTGCAAGAAAGGGAAATGGGTCAGAGGTGCCCAGGGATGAATCCCCAGGGTAAACCCTCCGATGCCTAAGTCATTAGAGCCCTAGTGTGAGGGGTAAAAAGAAGGAGATGAGGGCGCGAGATTCCTCTCCACCAAGTGGTGAAGTGGTTCTTGATCAGGGAGTTTAGGCTTACTCTGGCCTTACCTTTCACCGGAGGATTTCCCATGTTTAAATAGTGCGCTTGCCGCATGAGTCCTGTGAGCGGAGGAGCTTCAAGAGAGGGTTACATCCTCGACGTGGGCTCTTTATAGTCTGAGGACTCTTGGTCTCCCTTATCCTTATAAACACCTGGCTATTGAAGAACTCTTAATGGCTATAAGCATCCATCGGTCGGCTCGAGCATGGGGCGCTAACTCTTACCCGAGCGATGGGGGTGCAGCTCGGGCGAAGGGGTATGAGGCAGCGGTGGGAGATGTTCCCCGTTCGGATCAACGCTTGGGCTTCCGAGCCTAAAGGTCACCTAGGAAGTGCTTGGTTCTGAGTGACTTTATTAGGCTTATCTCATGGCAAGTGGGCCCGACAAGGCTGTCACTTGAGGGAGCTGGGCCTCGTTTGGACTGGCAGGACCTTGTTGGGCCGCTCGTACAAGGGCTGTGGAAATCCCCCTCTCCACTTGTCCCCCTCCTACTCCCAAGCCAAATTAGGCTCGGTCGAGTAGCTGTTTGGGCTGAACTTTTGTAGCTCTGGTGGGTGGAGATCCAACTTTGATAGGGGCCACGTGAAACGGCTATCCTAGAAGTGCGCCTGTAATGATGATAATCCTGACGGATTAAGGTGAGGAGGCCCCTTTTCTCAGAGATCGAAACATCGCGCCGCCTCCCACTGGGGGTTATAAGCATTGTACGCTATTTACGTTCTATACTTCCGTGGCTTAGGGTTTTGCTCTCCATCGCTTCTGCCTTTGGGGTTTTCTCATGCTCTGTGAGGGTTACTTAGAGGAGTAGAAAATTGCGGTAGCCTTCATGGAGCAGGTGAAGATTACTGCGGTGGCGATTCGATAGCTTCCTCTTCCTCTAGAGTCGACAGAATCCTCCTCCTCTAGCTCTCCTACTCCTTCCATGGCGGACCAACATCTAGATGCTGAGGATCAAGGGAGTGGGCGGGCCTTGATGACCTTGTTGGTGCCGTCGGCTCCGAATCATAGTGAGTTAGATGAGGCGGAGGTGAAGCGGGTGGAGTACCGGTATAGTCTCCCTTGGAAGTACCATTTTTTCGCTTTTGCCCCTCATGAGACCACCGCGTAGAAGTCTCCCATCGAGAGGTACATATCAATATGGACTCAAACTAAAAGATTTTATTTCTTTAGTCAAAATACAAGCTGCCAAAGCTCGGCAAACTACTCTCATGCAACCAATATGCGAGCGTATGAAAAATAAAATTTACCCAGCCATGGTAACGTGCGTCTCCAGCACCTCGTCCTTTTGGTGCCACCACCGTCAGGTCATCTGCCAGCAGCCCTGGTAGCGACCCCACGGGTAGCCACCCTACGACCCATCTATTCTGCGGAAGTGGACCAATTAGGGAAGCCGCCGGCGAAGAGGTCTGCATCAGGAAAGAAGACCGGATGACTCGTCCACCCTCGATTGACAGGCGGTAGTGGAGCAACAAGGCCAACACTGGTCAATCAATTGGCCATGCTTGCAAACTAGCAAGAGGAGGCCGGTTATCCGATAGGCCATCATCAACGGTTAGTAGAAGAGCGATGAGACTGACGTCGTCCAGCCAGCAGCCCCCGCCTACAAGCTGGCAAAGGAAGATGGCTTCCGCACCTGCTACCATCTCTGTCCATAAAAAGAAGGATGCTCCCCCCGACAAGGGGGAACACCTCGTCACGCACCTACAGATCAAAGAAGACGATGGGAAAATAGCCACATAGTGCAAAGGCAAAGAGGACTGGGAGAAGAAGAGTATGATTCAGATACAAAAGGGGGGATTACAAGGGAAGGTCTCGTCCCCCTAGGGATGAAATTTCTCTAGCTCGAGGTACAGGATCTCCCAGCCAAAATATAAGCGGTTGACCTTCTCCAAGGCCTCTCGTCAGCCATCCAAGTACCCAAGCTTGTATTGCTTGAAAGTGTCACCGCCATTCTCCCCTGGCGCCGACCATGGCCGCCAAGGCACCGGCAAAGGCTCCCTCCGAAGACGCAGGCGCTGGCGAGGAATCTGCAGAGACCCATCGTCAGATGAGGTGCCTGACTGCTCTGACGATATTTCACAAGACCTCTCTCTCCCTCACCATTACCTAGCGAACCGAGAATGCCCTGATAGTGCAACAAGGCTCGCTATTTATAGGAGGGGAGCGAAGGTTTCTGAAGTAGGGAGTGTAGACACGCCGTTTGCAACATTCACAATGAGCAAATATCATATTATACCATGATGCCCCAGGGTGGCTTTCATATTCGAGTTGTTTGAATGATTTCCTAATTTTTTAGATTTATTATGTATTTTTTTCAACATCTTGGTGAAGAGATTTTGATGCATCTGGCGGCGGGGACGCATTCTTTAAACGCGTCGCCATAGTCGGATGCGTATAAAAATCATAAAAAAAGAGAAAAAAAAAGGAAAAATAAATCAATCTAACGCGTCCAAATGGTTAGACGCGTTAAATGAAAGTGTCATAGAGGAGAGACGCCTTCATGAGCCCCTCGTGTCGCACACGGGCAGCGCCAACTACGCCGCTTAGTTTGACGAATTGAATAAATCTAAAATGAGAAACGTCTGGCTGTCCAGACATAAATCCATAAGTCAAGGTTAGGCATCGAAACCTCTCCCTTTCGGTGCTTTCGGCGGTTTGTCGTGGATGATAGTGGGCGCGTCCTTGGAGCCAGACGCGTTTAAAGGATGTGTCTGGATTTTGAGACGCTTAATATAAAATTAATTAATTTTTTTATTTTTTGTGAGTGTCTCCGTCAGGGACGCGTTTACGTAAACGCGTCCTTGACCTAAGACGCCTCTTTTAAAATTTTACTTATAAATAGAGGGCTGCCCCTCCTTCGAAATCAGAGAGCTTCAAATCCGAAAGAGGAGGGGGAGATTCTGCCAGATCCAAGTCCAGACCTGAGGCGTCTTCAGGGTAAGTTCTGCCAAACTTTCGGGTGCCCAGTGCTAGTAAAAGGAAGGTTCCTTCGTCCTTCGCACTTCCACGAGGTCCTCACTCTGTCGAAGTGCTACCGAAGCTCTGCCAAAGTGTTGCCGAAGCTCTGTCGAATCCCTACCTTCGGCGCCCCCAATAAGCTTGTCTTCCTCTTTGCTCTCCTCTTTTCTTAGTCGCATGCACCATCTTCTACATTCATTCTCATAGTCTCTCTCTACTTGAAAGAATTTCTTCATTCATGCGTCCCCGCACGTTGTCTCATCCATCATAGCATTATCCCACTCTTTGCACCAAAAGGGGTTTAAACAACACTAACTAGGTGTGTGTCTGTTCATGTTTTCATCATCATTACAAGGGATTGATACTACACTACCTTCCTTCTAATTCATTTGGTGTTTGTTTCATTTTTGCAAGGGTAACCAAGGAGAGCCCTCTTCATCGGCCGGTCGAAGGAAGAGGAAGAGAAGATCCACGCAATCTCCCGCTTCTCTCATTTCGGGGTCCCGCGACCCCTGGCGATCACATATTTCATACAATTGAAGTGTCCCACTCCTCGCAGGGTGGGGGAGGTCCGAGGAGACCAAAGGGAATCAAGAAGTTTTATTTGATCTCCACCTACGATAGGCAAACTGAGGAGGCCTTGCTTGAGAAAAAGGTAAGGACAGAAGACCTGGGTCCAAGCACGAGCACCCTAGCAGAAGATTTATATCTCATCCAAGTGGGGGAGGATCCGAATAGAACACTCCAGATCGGAGCTACATTATCCAAGCAGGAGAAGGAAGCATACACAAGTTTCCTGGAAACAAACCAAGATGTGTTTGCTTGGTCCAAGGACGAGCTCCCTGGAATCCCATCGGAAGTTATAACCCACCAATTAAAGCTGGACCCAAACTGCCGCCTGGTTCAGCAACGCAGGAGGCGCTGCAACCTTGAGCGGTAGGCCGTCATCATAATACAAGTGGGTGAGAAGCTGTGCCCGGGACTACTGCAACCCACCCAATACCCTGATTGGGTGGCTAATGTAATCCTGGTTACCAAGAGCAATGGGAAGTGGTGGATGTGTGTAGACTACACAGATCTTAACAAGGCTATGCATAAGGATAACTTTCCCATGCCATGAATCAACTAGCTAGTCGACACCACGGCCAGGCACGAGATGCTAAGCTTCCTGAATGCCTACTCCCGATACCACCATATTAGCATGCACGAGCACGACCAAGACAAAACGGCCTCGTCACTGACCACGACCAATACTGCTACACCTGCATGCCCTTCGGGTTGAAAAATGCATGGGCCACGTATCAGCACCTAGTCAATAATATGTTCGGCACATAGATCGGCCACAATATGGAAGTCTATATTGACGACATGCTCGTCAAGAGCCTCCGGGCGGCCAAACACCTTGCTGACCTTGCAACGACATTTGCAACCCTCTGGAAGTACAACATGAAGCTAAATCTGAGCAACTGTATGCTCGGAGTCAAGTCGGGTAAATTCCTTTGGTTCCTAATGACCCATTGAGGAATCAAAGTGAATCCTGACCAAATCTAGGTAGTACTAGAGATGAAGTGACCAGTGCGAGTGAGGGATGTACAATGTCTCATAGGTTGCATTGCAGCCTTGACTCGATTCTTGTCCTGGGCAGTAGAGAGATGTCTGCCCTTCTTCTGACTCATCAAGCAAGTGAACAAAGCTCTAGGGAAGAAATGGCAGATCGATTGGGATCAAGTGTCCGAACAAGTGTTTGAAGAACTAAAATGATACCTCGCATCTCCCCCTATGCTCTCCAAGCCTTAGAAAGGGGAGCGACTACTCCTATAACTATCAGTGACCTCCAGCACTCTTAAGTGCCATGCTCACTCGGGAGGAAGGTAATATCATGAAGCCTGTCTACTATGTGAGCCGAGCACTACAGCGGCCAGAATTTTGATACTCATGAACTGAGAAGTTCACTTTAGCACTAATCATGGCCGCACGCAACTTGCGATCGTATTTCCTGGCGCACCCGATCACTGTCCTCACCGACCAACCCTTGCGCCAGATCCTTCAGAACCTCGATGCCTCGAGAAGACTAATCAAGTGGGCGATCGAACTGAGAAAAGTTGATATTAGCTTCCATCCAAGGACTATGATCAAAGCCCAAGTCCTTGTCGATGTCATGGCAGAATGCACATTACTCGAGGAGGGCTCCCCCGAGTAATCACTGGGGCCCATGTGGGAGCTTTACGTCGACGGTTCCTCCTGCATTGCTGGCAGTGGGGCGGGGCTAGTTCTGCTATCACCAAAAGGAGTAGAGCTATAGTACGCACTTCGCTTTAACTTTCTGACCACGATTAATGTGGCCGAGTATGAAGAATTGCCCTCGAGTTTACGGATGGCAAAACACCTAGGGGTAGCCAACTTACGAGTCTACAACGATGCCATGCTTGTTGCCAATTTGGTCAAGGGTGAATTCGAAGCTCGAGAATAGACTATGGTGAGATACCTTGAAAAGGCCCAAGTAGCAGCCTTGGAGTTCTCTCATTTTGGGATAGTGTACATCCTGAGGGAAGAGAACATCCGAACAGATGCCCTATCCCATCTGTCATCGTCAACCACAACCTCTAATTAAATGGCCATCCTGATAGATATATTGACATCCAAGAAAGATCCTCCCTTGATACTCCTCCCTTGGTGGCAGCAACTTTAGTAGCTATACTTAACCACACATTGCCCCATTGTACATACTTATAGACAGGCTAATCAGCTAGCTGATGCTTTAGCCAATCATGCGGTCTCCATGGGATGTAATGCAAAATTCTCTTCCATCCGAGAGCTGCCAATATTGGCTAAGGGATATGCCATAGCTGATGCTAGGGGCATGCCTAACATCCGAACAAAGAGTGTATAGGTTTTTTATCATTTCTCTCTTCCTTTGTATACCAGAGGGAGGAGGAGAGTCACACTCCAACTAGAGGGGAGGGAGGATTCACTCAAAATGGACTTCAATCTCTCAAGCATCAAGTCTTACAAATGGGAGGGGGTTGGGTCCTATTTATAGGCACCCAACTCTCTACAAGACCAAAATGCCCTTAGCATTTACACAAAAGACCAAAGCTATCCTAAACAACCAACATGGGCCCAAACTAGGATACAAAAGCCCAATGAATACAAAACAAGGGAAATTAGACTCATGACCACATGACTCGATAAAGAAAATACATAAATAAGACTTCAAAGAAATGAAGATAACATGCGATCATCATAGTCGGTCCTCCTCAAAGTGATGCAGGCGATCCGAGCCAAAGAGAGCCTTGTGAGATGCCCTCATCACCTCAGCTCAGGCACCGCACGAGATAACCCCTCTTCATCTGGCGCCGTCTGTGGGAAGCGAACAAAGAGCCAACATGGTGCGAAGGAGTTCTAGTAGGAAGGCCGCTGGTGACAAAGGGAAAGCCATGGCGACGGAGGAAGGTGCACCTTCCCATCCTAAGGGAAACACCCCCTCACGCGCCAGTGACTCGACCAGTGACAATCCCCAACCCATCATGGAGGGGCAACCCCCTACTAGAAGCGCGGACCCCCTCCAAACCCTCAACGTAAAACTGGATAGCCTCATTGATCTAATGAGGACCTAGGCGGTCAAGGAGGAGCGTTCGTGAATTCCTAGGGAAAGCCCCCCTCGTGGAGATGCTTCCCTGCAAACTGTAAGGAGGCGTTTCATCCTCTGGGGATGGCGGATAATCTGCAACTGATCAGGTGGGCCATCGCAAGCCCCTCCCCCAGAGCAAGAAGCCTCCTCCACCCTGAGGAGAGAGAAGTTCAGAGCGCGCCGAATGCCTCTGGAGACCGAGGCCTTCGAGGGGCGTCGAGGCAGCGTGCAAGAGTGCCCCCATAGCCCCTTGACCCAGCGACGATCGGAGCTATCTCTCCGGCTATGAGACTTTGAGAGGTGTTTTACAGAGCAAGAGCGCACCCTCTGGGCCTACATAAGACCTCCGTTGTGGAGGACAAGGAGCAATCCCTATTCTCCGACCTCATCTTGAAGGCCGAGATCTCCCCCAGGATCTCGCTGCTGACCTACAAAGCATACGACGGCTAGGGAGACTCGGTCGACCATTACGATAGTTACGACGCCCTCATGACCTTGCATGGGGCATCTGATGCCATCAAGTGCTGAGAGTTTGCGACCACCCTGGTCCAGGGTGCTCAGGCATGCTTCCGAGCACTCACCCCGGGCAGCATTCGTGATTTCTGGTAGTTCGGGAGAGCATTCAAGGAGAACTTCACCGGCAGCGGTCCTCCATGGTTAGTAGCGGGGCTGTTGGCCCTTAAACTGAAACAGGGGGAAAGACTCTGGGCCTATATTAACCGATTTAAATTGGAGGCCCTGCGTATCCCCCGCCTGGATGTTGCCTCGGTCATAATCGCACTGACCGGGGGTACCCGCGTCGAGAACCTGCGGCGCAAGCTGGTCCTTTATCCTCCCACCTCCCTCACCGAGCTTGTGACCCTGGCCCTACGTCACACCGAGTGCGAAGAAGTCCTCACCGCCTGCCGCAGCACAATGGGCCCGGGTCGGGAGGGGGACAAGAAGCGACAGTCCGAGCAAGGCTCCGGACAAGGGAAGAGGTGGAATCGGGATGGGGACTACAAAGAGCCCTCTTGGAGGTATGAGCGGTACACCCCCCTGACCGCCCCCGTCTACAAGATTTACGAAGACATCAAGGGCTTGGGCCTTCTCCGCCAACCCGAGCCCATGAAGGCAAAGCACCGCAACCGCCAAAAGTACTATCTGTTCCATAGTGACCACGGACACCATACAGGCGATTGTCATCAACTACAAGATGAGATCGAGTGGCTCATCCGCCAGGGGCATTTATCCCGGTATGTGTCCGAGCACAAGAAAGACGCTGCTGCCCCTGAGGAGATCGACAATATCTCCCATGGGGTCCACATCAACGTCATTGCTGGCGACGCGACATCAGGAGGAGACAGCAGCCGAGGAAGGAAGCGTCATGCCGAGCGGGTGAGCCAGGCCTCTGAGCCCCCCAAGGCCCCGCAGGTGAGCGAACAGCAGGCCTTGCTGTTCTCCAACCAAGACGTGGAAGGGTTAACAACCCCGCACGATGATGCCCTAGTTGTATCAGTCACAATAAACTATTGTAATGTAGACAGAATATTAGTCGACAATGGTCGTACCCCTGATGTACTTTCTTATGATTGTTTCCTCAAGATGGGTGAGAATCCATCTAGACTCTGCCTGATCCTAACCCCGCTTTGTGGGTTCGTTTGACACTAATTTATGCAGCACCCTATAGCTAACATGCCCCAGCCTTCGGTGCTGCCCATGTTGATGGTTATCCCATTCATCACGTGATAAAATAGAAATCTGTGAATTTCTGTAACCTCATTACGGCTTCCTGCTTTTGGGTAGATGATGGTGGTGAACATGTGATGTAAAACACACTGCAGTGGAGGGAAGTAGTTGGAATTCAGAATGAGCAAGGTACTAACACCATGTATGTGACGACCCAGGATCCGAGTACTGGAAAGGAACTGACGCAACTCGAACCTCGACCCATCGCCCGCAAGCCCGAAGACTCGAAAGGGCTAAAGGATAGGTGTGGTGTACATAGAAATAGGAAATAAAGTCGGACAACAGATATAATAATAGAAATAAATAACTAACTACAACAGAGTCCAGTCCAACAAAAGTATAGTCTAAAGTAGTAAAACGTACCACACGTCAAGTGAACACTCGACCCGACAAGCTGGCAACTAAGAACCCCCACGCAACGCCCTCGAACCTTGAGGAAGAACAGCCGCACCTAAAAATCAGGGGTGAGCCTCCTATCACTGGCTCAGTAGGGATCCCACAGAACCCCAACCGAGAAAATAACAGCGGAAGGAAAAGAGCTATGTTAGCTACAGAAAGAATAGCAGGAACAGTAGGAACAGTAACCTATGGCGACCGGTAAAACCTCAGCTCTACAGCAACTCCTACTGTATCGAAAAACATGACCCAGTCTCGCGTCGGAGGAACAACCAAGTCACTCACCCGACATCCCGATTCCATGATGGGGGGATCACCAGACATGAACCGCCCTAGTCACGCTACTAGGAAAATGCCACGATGCCTCAGTCGCAGAAACCTTCCCTCACAGTGGGGCCCAAGCTGAAACTACACAGTCTGGAAACACAATCACGACCTAGGTGTCGTGAATTCCATGCCGTCTAGGAAAAACCCTCGGTGATGCTCACCGGAAACCCTAGACCTAGGCTATGGGAACGCTATCGAAAACAACACCCGAAACCCCATCTCGCAGATAAGAAACAGAAACTCAGGACATGACAACTCAAGTCACGTGACGGGAGCACCGCCCACTAGAAGAACAGACCGGATGCATCCCTTGACGTCTTACACCGCGTCACAAGTGTCTAGCTACAACTCCCCGGGCACGAGACTCAAACACGCACAGTAACCAGAAGTACCACAAAATAAGGACTAGCTGAGGTCACGCTCGTCAGTGCGGGTCTGAACCCTCAGCCTCGTGTGCACACTCAGACCATACGCCCTAGGCCTATCCTCTAGCTGGTAATTCCCCTCGAGCCCGGACTCGACTGTGCGCGGGGGCCCTATGGTAACCAGCCTACTCATCGTCTCTCTCGGACATGCCACACCAGTGCCCCCGGTGGGCCGACACACGCATGCCGTGAAAGCTACGACTAGTGGACGGGTCACAGACGTGAACACAGAAAATCATGCATGCACCCATCGTGAGTAACACGAGGGAAGAAGTGGCTCGTGGCCACTTGACTCTGGACAGCCCACTAGACCTATTAAACTCAACGATCCTTGAGTCACAAGACTCTGGTCAAGACCATCGCACGCGACAGCACTGAGCCGTCAATCTGGCCTAATCCCGAGTTCCAAAACCACGGTGACACATGAAAAATCTCCAGTCCCAGGCTGGTCAACTGGACTCACAGTCCAAGGCCATACACACGGCCCGCACGGATACTCAGAGCACACGCATGGGGTTATCGGGACCCCAAAACTCACGAGCATGCCAATCGACACAACACGGCACCTCCGGACACCGCCAAAACACAAACACAAGTCTCACAGTGTCTGGGACATTCACGAGGCCAGAGGTCAACCACTGGGTCACAACCGGGTCGACCGGAGACCAACAGAACGTGCAACAACACGGCAAACACGGAGAATATCCTGGCGGTCCTCTCTTGGGCCGCCACATGCTCTAGCGGCCTAACATTGGTCTGTTATAAGGACTCTAACGGCCCAACCTTGGTCCACTAGAAGACGAGTCACGTTGGGTCTGCCGGTCCTATATAGGGCCGCCAAGTTGCTCTAGCGGTCTAACCCTAGTCCGCTAAGATCCCTCTGGTGCGCATACCTACGGCCGCTAGAGGGCACGTGACCCCAACGGTCAAAACATGCGTCCCGAAGCGCAACGGTCAAAATCAGAAGTAGCGGTCGAAGCTACAGTCGCTATAGTAGTTGGCGATTTATCTTGCGGTCGCCAGTCGATGAAAACTCCTGCCGATAAAACAGTAACAGGTGGCGCACCTGTCTTAGGCCGCTAGGGCATCTAGCGCGCCTACTATGGGCCGCTAGTGAGTGTGGCAGTCTCTAGAAGGGCCACCACAACCACCCGAGAACGGGACGGCGGAAAGAATCCCAAAAACCTGTTCCATGCCCCGATCATTCACAAAGGTATGTGTGGGTACATTGAAATTAGAAATAAATGCAGCAACAACAATATAATTATGAACAGGACTGTTAAATTAAAAGAAATAAAATTACATTTTCAATTATATAAATTAACTACGGCAGCTAATAACAGAGCTAGCAGAGTCCAGACCAACTACAGTACAAACAGTAAAAAAAAAACGTACTCTTAAGTCGAGGGAAGCCCGACGCTGGCAAAGCTGGCTCTAAGAATCACGCACCGCACCACCGAACCACGAGGAGCAACCGCCAAACCTAAAAAAGGAAGGGTGAGCCTCATCTCATTAGTTTAGTAGGGGTCCCACGGATCCCCACCATGAAACAACAGCGCTAAACAAAAGAACAACAGTAGCATGAGTAACAACAGTAAAAGTAAAGAGGGACAGCCGTACGAAACGAAAACACGGCAATCGATAGAACCTCGGCCCTCTAGACCACTCCTAATGGCAATAGGAGAACATCCCGATCCCACAGTCGGGAATTGCCGAACCAACGATAAAACAAAGCTAAGCAATCACAGAATCCTAATCGTGAAGGCCTAAGGAAACAAAGAATGGCCCAACTAAGACCTACACGGGCTAAGGGTATAATCAACACTCCACTGTCGTGTACCCCACATAGTCTACAGATAGAACCCCAGTAACTCTCTACCGGTACCCTAGACCACAGTGTCAGAAGGATACACCGAAACCACCAGAGGAAACACGTCATCATGTGTTACAAAAATCCACGAAAACCACAAGAGATGGGAGAGTTATATGTCATGTGACAGAAGTACCCTCTCACTAGAAGCAACGCCAGACGCGTCCACTGACGTCTTATACTGCACCAAGGGTGTCTCCCACTCGTCTCGAACACGGTAATTGAGACACCATAACAGTAACCAATAAAACAAAGACAAGTCAGGGTCACGCTTGTCAGCGCGGGTCTAACGTCCCCGACCACGTGTGCACACACAAGCTCAATGCCTTGAGCCAAGCCTCTAGCTAGTTTTCCCCTCTTGTCTAACTCTAATGGCAAGGCAAAGGGGCCCTCGGAAACCAGCCTAAAACCGTCTCTACCGGGACTGCCCCGCCACCACTCCCAGGTGGGCCGACACAAAGTGTCGTCAGGGTACGACTAGTGGAGGCTCACTAGACACAGAGACTCTCCGAAGAAAACACCAAAATACGGACAGGCTACGCACACACCTGTCACACGTATCATTGAACACAAGGTAGCAAGCAGCCGCTAGACTCAGGACAGTCAACTAGACCTACTAACACAACGATCCTTGAGTCACATGACTCGGGTCAAGATCGTCGCACAAAGAGGCAACAAGCCGACAAATCAGCCTAGTCCTTGGGTAAAGATCATTATTCGACGAACCTTGCGCTGTGCGAGGACAATCTTACGCACCCACGCGATTACACGATGACTCGCTCTAGCATAACAAAAAAATCCAAGTAGTGTCATCCTAGCCCTCTAGTTCACTTGGTCATGCTCATCGAGAAACAGCGATTGATCCGAATACCCAAAAACACAGTCTTGGCCCTCACGAAGCATTCAAGACATTCATAAGGTCAAAGGTCAACCAAAGGATCATAGCCGGGTCGATCCAAGACCAAAACGGATGAAATAGGTAGGACGTGGTTGTCAACAAGCCGCTTCCTGCAACCAAAATCAAGACGCGGTTGCAACCAAACCGCTTCTTGAAGACCGCAGTTGATAAATGACCGCTTCTTCCAGGACACGGTTAGGTTCAGACCGCCTTCTGCCCATGAACGAAAAACACGAAAATCAAAAAATGGCGTCGACGCTACCTGAAGCGAAGTCCACACCGACCAGAACGCGGTTGAAAGATAACCACTATCATCAAGTAGCGGTTCCCAATAGACTGCCTTTTAAATGGAGTTACAAATGTAGGCTAAAAATGGTGGTTTCCCAAGACGCGGTTCCACCCCAACCGCTACCTGAAGGTAGCCGTTGATCGCCGACCGCGGCTTCAACCGCCTCACCTACAGTGCCTACAGTGCACAAAAAGAGAACGCGGTTCGATCCAAACCACTTTCACAACCGAGAGCAGAACGCGATTCCTGGGTCGACCGCGTCTTGTTTCCGGTCCGAAATCCATAAAACCTCGCAAAACCCGATGATTCCACACCCCAATCGTTCCCAAATGATGGCGAAACATGCATAAACTCATTATCAACCTTCCACAAGTCAGAAGGGATCCAAAAAATCACAAAACGGCAAGAAAATAGGCGATTTCATCCAAATGCCCTAAAATGGCCCACATGGACGTTCGGCCTCATACCGGCCCAAATCGCGAGCAAATGTATCCAAATAGACATGAATCGAATCCCTACAAGCCGTAGAGCAGGAATATAACATTTCTGCGGGGTGGGCGAAGCCCGCCGGCCCCCCAAAGGGGTCATTTGACCCAGGCGTCCCCCTTTTGGCCCCTCTCAGTGCTTTTTTGCTCCGTTTTTGTCACCCTGGGTTAAGGAGAAGCCGTAGTGGAGCATTTATTGCCTGTGGAGGCTCGTTCTTCTCCGCGTGGCAGCTGTTCGTCGGTGGAGACTTGTGCGGGAACGGAGCACCGCTGTTTGTGCGTCGCTCACTCGGAGAGGATCTTTGCGTCTGTCCGTGCCGTGTGATACACTTGCTCGGCCACTTTCACATGTTTGCATGCACGTTTTTCCTCCTAATTTCTATTGTTGCGACGTCGTTTGTGGTTGTATGGTCGGGTTGATGAACCCTAAATTGCGGAGGTACTCCGCGATCCGACAATGTCGACGCTACGCCGTATTTTTCGTTGGTTGTCATGAGACAAATCTCTCGAAATATTTCGAGATAATTACAAGTGCAACAAGTGTCCCCCACGGGACATCCGTCACAGCCGAAGGCGGGGGCAGACGGCCCGTGCCCTTTGAAGGGAAATATGATCATATGTCTTTTGTGTAGACTTTGCAATTTTTAGGACTGCGTTCCATACTTATATTGCTGCCCTGAGTTGTTTGGCCTGGCGTTCCCCTTTCATTCTCGTTTCTCTACGCTTGTAGGCATGGCTCGCAACGGCGGAGATGGGAGTCGGTCGAGGAGGCCGAGGGCTAGAGGCGCCGACGAGTGTCGGATCGAGCGCACTGACCGACGCATGCTGCATTTCCCTCCTAGCATCATTGAAGATGATAATTTCAGCCGACTTGACTTTGGCTATTTATGGGTCAATGAGGTCCCAACTGAGAGTGCTGGGGAGACTGAAGGTCTCGTGGATGTGTCTCGTATTACGAGACAGGACGACATCTACACATATGATCACTCGGGGGGATATCCACGTCACTACCCCCTGGACCGCAACCTCTATCGCTTCCTTCAAAGCTTTGCACCAATTGGCATGAAGGATGACGATCCCTCACTGCCTGAAGAGAGGCGCTGCCTTGAGCAGGCCATATTAGCAGGAAGAGACAGCATGCAGGGGTTATGTTCCCTGACTTATCCGAGTTATCTGGAGGGTTTCACTCGGCAGAGGCAGTACCCAGATCGGCAGAGTTTGGGCTCTTTTTAGCGGCATGAGAGCTTCACAGTTCGGACTGCACCACTGGCTGCCGCGGTTTGGCACATGCATGGGCAGCACAAAACCATGGATCAAGTTGTGGATGGTCTTTTCCTGACGCCTACAGGGGCGAGTTTTGCACAGGAGTACGCCCATGATTGCATGATTGAGAGGGTTCTGGCATTGAAGACCTCTAGTTGGTATGGGAGATAGTCTGTTATCCCGTCTCACAGCTATCACCGAGACGCGACAGAGTGGCTCTGGGGCATCTTGACTATCTACCAGTCGGTACTGAACAGAGTGGAGATCCGTCATGCAGTGACGGCTGCTTTATACTCCTACCCTTGTCATACAAGTCTGCTACAAGCCTTGACAGAGAGATTCAACCGCCGGTGGAACACCTTCGTCACGACTGGCGAAGAGACTTCCTTGGACCTCTAGACCTTTCAGAGGATTTTTGGTCTTCCGATCTGCGGGAGGCCATACGAGGAGCAATCACTTGATGATTTACATCTTAACTCCATCGACAGTGCTGGGCGGTACACCGTGCCATACTGTTTCAGATTTTTGAAAAAGACCTGGAGAGATCTAGTTCGGGTTGGCACAGACCGAACCCCTCGCACTCTGAGGGTGACTTTAAATGCGTGGGTGAGCTATTTTTACAATGGCCCTTTCTGCTTCCACGAGGAGTTTGCTCAGTCTGGCACCACCTGGGAGGAATGCAAGGAAGTCAGAGTAGACGTTCCGCCCCATCCGCGCCATTTGCCTACACCGACATAGAGATGGAATTCGAGAATACTGCCTCCTATCACATACGGCTTACTTGGCCTACTGGCTGGCCAGCTCTGTGGTTCCCCATGGAGAGGACGAGGTTCTGCGATCGGAGGTGATATATCCAGCCTACTTACTTGCTTGTGGTCAGAGACTCGCCATTGCACCAACAGCCCTGACGAATATCTTTCATTGGCTTGGGGCCTTGTCTTCCCACTCGTCACCGCGGGAGAAGAGCATTATGCTGCCCACACATTACTTGAGTGCTTGGGCAGGACTGCTATTCCCAGAGCTCTCCCGGAGGATTCCAGTTGATAACCCGACGGCGTCGCTGATTTTTCTGTTCATAGGACAGCCGTCACAGGATGCAGTGGTTCAGCTTGTAAGGGCCCGACGGGCCTTGTCTTTTGTTCCAGTGAGGAGAGGAGAGGGCCTAGCCCTTGACTACTTCTCCTACCTTCACAACCAGAGGCAACGACCCTATGCATGCATCTAACGGATGGCAAATGGAAATCCAATCACAATGCACAGAGGGGTTTTAGGTGGTTCGGTCCTCCAGACCTACATCCACCCCACACTCAAACCAGAGTGTGGCTTATTGCTACGCCTCACAGCTTGCATCCGCTGAGCGTTACAGCTTGGCTTACATCCACTGAGCATCACAACTTGCTAACCCGCTGAGCATCACAGCTTCCTGTCCGAGGTACATACCTCGCCTGCCGAGCATTATAGCTTGGCTCTGTTGACACACAGCTTGAGCAGAAATGAGAAATTGAAAAGCAAACGAGATAGAAAACTCAGCAACGAAAAGCTGGAAATAAAGCACAATAAAATGTAGCTCACTGAGGAGCAATGCAGCTTGGATCTGATCCAGAGGCTACTGGTCTTCCTTTTCCTTCTTCCTTGTCTTCTACCTTCAGCAACTCCCTCTCTCTCACTCTAACTCCAATTCATCTCACGAGCTCTCTGGCTCTCAGACTCTTTTGCTCTCTTTTTCTTCTTTTCTTCTATCTGTAGCCTTCAGCTGTCAGCAACTCCAACATCAGCCTCTGGCTCTCAGCATCTTCGGCATCTGCCTCTTCTCATCGAAGAATGAGATGGTCTTTATATAGAATAGGGGCGCCGGAGGTAAATTGATGAAGACAATGATGCTGACTCCTTCAAATGGCTCCACGTGGTAGGATTTCATAACTGGTCCTGTGGATCCTACAAGATTTTCCCAGGAGGCATGTGGAGGGAACGCTCCCGCCAAAACCTTCAAGAAGATGATTCACTGAAGCGCTTTAGAAGTCCACGTGGCAGACGCTGAGAGTAAGTTGTCCCCATGCCAGAAACTCAAATTTGGACTTCATCTTGGATCACATGTCTATTCAAGTTAGAGACTTTGAGCTTCATGACTTAACCTTCTGCACACTTAAGTTCCTGTCAAATAGATAAGAGGCATTTAATCAAACACCTTGTAGTTCAGCCATATTTCAATTGTGCACAGACTAATTAGATAGGTTATAATCATATGCACCGACCTAGTGACATCAAGTAACACTGTGCACAGACTAGTCCTAGTAAATGTGGACAGACCTTGAGACGTGCAGGATATAAGTGTGCAATGACTTGTTATGCATGAATGAAAGCATAAGCACAGACTTCATAGCGCCATGTGCAAACATGCACAGACCCTGCAGTGCAATTATGCAGATGTGCACAGACCTTATTCGTGCACAATCATAATGTACACGGACCTTACTTGTGCACAAGCAGCATGTGCACGGACCTGAATTAGCATGTTTACAATGTGCACAAACTATACAACAAATCATGCATAGACTTTGTAAAGAACAAGTGCAACCGAGTTATGCACAAGACAAAACTTGCACAGACCTTTATATGCTCACAACAAGAATTGCACCGACTATACCTATGTTTCTGTAAGATATGCACTGACTTTAATACACAAGTATGAAAAGATGCACATACCTTAGTGTTCCTAGCACAGACTTTAGTGGCGTATGCACACAGACTCTAAATGGTGAAGTGCACGAACATTATATGCATAGATTAAAAGTATGCACGAACCCATGTAGGCTTATGCCAGAAATGCACATACTTGAGATGAGCCTTGAAACATGCACAGACTCTAAGCAATGTACATGTGCATTCTTCGAAAATGTGCATGAACCTTATTTGTGCACAGACCTTATATGCCATCTAACAAGAATATGCACAGACTATGTATGCCCAAGGGAAAAGCTTGCATGGACCTTCTACATGCACAGACTTGATTTGGCACAGCACAAGATAGAACCTGCACCGACTTGGATTGACATTATGCATGAATGTACATGGACTTCATAATCAACCTAAACCAACTAGCACAGACCATATGTATGTGTGGAAATTAGCTAGCACAGACTTTCTTTGAGCCTAATGAAGATATGCATAGATGTAGACAATTTGCACAGACCTTGACTATTGCACGGACCTTATCATGCACGGACCTATATGCATGGACATCAACAGAAAAGTGCACAGGCTTGCTTCAGACACACAAAAAATGCAATGACCTAAACAATGAAGTGCATGATCCTAATGTGCATTAAACTAAGATATGCATGGACCTACATTTTGCTTGAATAGGGATGTTTACTGTCGTTACATGCAAAACAACTAACTATTCACAAACCATGTTTATGCAACAGGTAGACGTGCACCGACTTTGACACCTTGGTGAGCAACATGCCATATGTGTAATGACTACTACAGTGTATGCATAGACTTCTATATGGCTAAGACATAACGTGCACGGACCTTATAATGAACAGATCACAAAGTGCACCGACTTCTATATGGTCCACACAATAACGGTCCTACCAGAGGCCGTTATGTGTATAACGGTCCCCCGATAGACCGTTATGCATCGTTCATCAGTTTTTATCTTTGGAGGTCTGGGAGCATAATGGACCAAGACTGGTCTGTTATGTGGAGCATAACGCCCCTGTCCAGGTGCGTTATGGTCGGGTTATTTTCGAGGTTGACTACCGTGTCAGTCCCCTCGACAGTCGTGCTCACCTGAAAGACCATGTCGGTCGGTTAGCATAACGGACTCCTCCCCGTGCGTTATGGTCAATGTAATGCTCCAATGCAGATCCGTTATGGTCTGTTGACCGATGTTTGGCTGGGTATGACGGTTGATATAACGCGCCTCACCCTCCGTGTTTTGTGGCTATAACGGATGGGTCTTGGTCCGTTATGTGCCCTCGATTTGTGGTTGTTATTTTGGAGTCTGTTGGGTATAACGCACCGACCCTTGTGCGTTATACTAGTATGCATGCCTATTGTGGTATGTTATACTTCATTTTGTTCGCATTTTGGTCTGTTGGACATAACGCCCCTATGTTGGTGTGTTATGTTGATATAACACCCATATGCTGGTGCGTTATACCATCTATTTGTAGTTTTCGGTCTGGCTAGCATAATGCCCCTCCCTTGGTGCGTTATGTCGGTATAACGCCCCTATGCTGGCGCGTTATAGTCCTGTTTTCTATAGTGATCGTTTGCTTGTTCTGTGTTGTGCGTCCGTCTGTCTTAGGTCCTTGTTTAGGGTGGTTGTCTGGATTGGTCGATTTAGGTGACTGACTGTGGTCTTTTCCTAGACTACAACAGTACCCTAATGACTCAATCTAGAAGTTGCCATTGTCCTCATCTCTAGTCACATAGCAGCTATCTCTTGACTGCTGGGTTTCCCCTAACAAATGACTGACAAGTTACTCTGCCCAGAGTGTTGTCATCGTTGGCTACTCCTGTTCCTGTTGGTTCTATTTGTTTGTGTTGTTGTGGTAGTGGATGTGTGAGTGTGTCAGTGTCATGTCTAGTTCTGGTCAACTCGGGGTCACCTTGTGGTTGACAGGAAGCCTTGTTGTGTCTCGACGGCCTTGTCCAATTAGTTTTGGATGCCTCGAGGTACCATTCTTCCTTGGTTTACGTGTCCAGATGTGCTGAGGGTTCTTAGTATCCCCTCAGGTCTCCGTATGTCATTTTCTCAGTCATTTTTCCTGGCTTAAGATTAGACCGATTGGTTGCTTGTCCTACTATGTGCGACGATCCTGACTCAGAGTCGTAGGACTCGGGGACCATTATAGTTGTAGGTCTAGTTGTCTTGTCCTGAGCTTGTTGGCAGTCTCCTGTGCTGCCTTTGTTGCTTTGAAGTACGTGTTACTGGGCACTCTTGCATGTTTGTACTTTGGCACTTGTGTTTTGGAGTCCGTGTCTTGTGAGCCTTCACTAGTCGTAGCCTTACGGCACGCTTCGGTGTGATGGCTATTACAGTGGGGCACTTCCGGTTCACAGTTTTTAAGATAGTTTCTGTCGGCTCCCACAGTTACCGTTGCGTCCTACGGGGGGAGAAAACTAGCTAGAGTCCTAGCTTAGGCAAAAGCCTGTGTGTGCACACGTGGTTAGGGACTTTGGATAGACGCCGACGGGCGTTCCCCTGTCTAGTCACTCATGACTTGGTTACTGTTCTGGTTCTGACAGTGTCTTGGTCTCTACCTGGCTATAGGCATAGCAGACGAGACGCTTGTAGGTGCAGCATAAGAAGTCAGTGGATGCAGCTGACTATTCTTCTAGTGTGGGGCACTCCAGTCATGTGACACGTGACTCTTCGCGGTTCTCTTCACATTTCTCGTGTGTCGTGAGCTCTCGGATTAGCCCTTTTATGGCTGTACTCGAGGTCAGTGTCTGTCACCTGCACGACGTTCCGGTTGTGTATGTGGCAGTGTGCACGACGTCCTTGTCGTGTTGTCCGTCATCTGTATCGGTCATTTTTCTAGCCTTTTCCTAGGTTTCTTTTGTCTATTTTGTGGGTTCCTTGCATCGACAATTTGGCAACTCCTGACTCTGTCAGCACTGAGTCGCCCTCCTATCCTTGCTTGGATCAGTTTGGGGTACCGAGGTTAGTTCGGTAGCCGTTGCCTTGTACGGCATCTCCCTTCCCCTATCCCTTAGCTTGTTCCCTACTCCTGCTCCCTGTTCTGTTTCCTTTATAGCTTTGTAGTTTAGCTTTCCTACTTTACTACTACTGTTGCTTGCCTGCTATTTTAGCGTGTTACTGCGTATTTTCTAGTAGGGATCCGCATAACCCCGACGGAGCTAATGACACGAGACTGATGTGACACAACCTCGGACCTAAGCAAGCAAGCACAATCGCGAACCGAATGGGCCGAAGTCGGTGGCCAACTCACACGGCACTCACCCCGTATCTAAATTGACGCCTGTATGGAAACGCTCCATTTTCATAATTGGCGCCTCTGAATGGGGCGTTAATTACTTATTTTATTAAGAAAATGACTCTTACTATTTATGTCAATTTAATTGACGCCAGTTGTAAGGGGCGTCATTTTACGAATTGGCGACTTTACAGAAGTCGATATTTAACATTTCTCAAGATTTTTATTTTCCATAATTCAGGGTTGCTACAGTATGGCTGCTTGCCCTTTAGCATGATGTTGCGGTTGTCCTGAGGAGGGCGTCCCCATTTCTTCCCTGACCGGGTAGCATGCTGGGAGGTGGATGTTTCTGCCTGATTTGCCTCCGGCGGATCACAGGATGCTTCCTCTTCTTCTTCCTCCAGAGAGAGGGCGGTGTCGAACAGCGCCAAGAGAGTGTTACAGGCGACGACGACCTCCTTTTTCTTCTTGCTTCTGGGTCTTTTCTTTTTCTTCTTCTTTTCCACAGCAACCGGTGGCTGCTCTTGAGGGAATTTGCCCCACAAGGGAGGCTCTTGTTCTACTTGGGCTTCCGCTTCGGGAACCAGCTCGAGGGACTCGAACTCCTTCTAGGGGACATATTCTTTCAGCTCAATGGGCCGGATCTCGGGCTACTCATAATCTTCAAGCCCGTTAATAATGGCCTGGAGTCTCTCGACCGCCAGACTGACCTCTTTGTGCATCTGCACCGGGATGTGCTCTTTCCTGCTGTAGGTGGGCTGCCTCATGACCAGCCGAGGAACCGTATCATGCCATACAGGGTTCACCGGTGGCGGTGCTAGCCAGGGAGTGACACCCCTCACATGAACCTCCGGGGCGGGCCCAGGAGCCCATCTTCTCCTGTTCTTCTTAGGTGCAGCCTGCCACCCGCCTTGGTCTTGAACTGGCACTGCGACAAAGGCCTCATACGTGGTGCGGGTGCTGGCCTCCGCCCACTCTTTGGGTAATTCTTGATATAGAGATATCATGTTGATGCCAGAAGTTATGTTGGGCATCTCATGTGGCTGCGGAGGATCCACCTTGTGCTCCCCCATGTGTAGCTCCCCCTACTTGATTAAGGACTCAATCACATCCTTGAAAACATAACGGCCTTCGATGGTATGCCCCAACATCTAATGGTAATGGCAGAAGTGAGGGTCATCCTTCTTCTTTAGGTCACCGGGCCTCTTTGGTTCTGACAACGTGATTTTGTTGTAGCTGGTTGCCCATTCAAACAAGAGTCGGGACTTGTCTCGAGAAAAGGAATATAACTTATTTCTCATTTTCTCCCTCGGCGAGGGCCCTTCCTGCCGTTCTGTGGATCTTGGCGGCGGAGGGTTTGCAGTGCCTTTGGCCTTTTCCTTCTACTTCTTGAAAGCTTGAAAGTCCAACGTATGGACCTCTGGTGGGATTGGCTTCTTCTCAGCCTTTCTCGCCCTCTGGCCTGATGCGGCCGGGGTGGAAGAGTACCAGGTAAGGAATGCCTCGATCTCAGCCACCATGTTGTTCAGACGGTCGAAAGTCTTGACCTCCGTGCCAATCATCCTTTCGAGGATTTTCTTCTTCAAATTTTACTTGTAAATTTACATTGCATCCTCCTAATGCGGGGGGTGCCTGCACCTCATGCTGAGGTTCCTCCATCTTTTAATGAAGTCAAGTGCTGACTCATCATTTCTCTGCCTCATGGCGTAGAGCTCCGCCACGGTGACCTCCCGTTCAGCAATGTAGAATCTCTCTTTGAACTTCTTTTGCATGTCAGTCCAATCAGCAATGGACCCGGGCGGCAGGCTCAAATACCACTCAAAGGCAAGCCCAGTGAGCGTCGAGCCAAAGAACTTCAGGAGGTAGGCTTCATTAGCAGCCAAGTCCCCCATAACATTTATATAGTAGGCAATATGCTCTCTGGGGGACCCTTGCCCATTAAACTTCTCAAACTTCGGCGGTGATGCCAACCAGCAGCTTCTTCGCGGCATAATGAGCCGGATAGGGCACTCGGTAGACGTCAAATGGTGTTTGATCCCCGTCACCCCTTTCTGCTATCTTCATGTCTATCATTTGTTCCAGCATCAACCGACTGACTATTGCCGGGTCGACCGGACTTGGATAGAAATGGGCGGGCTGTGTATCCGGGGTAGTCAGCACAGTCGCCTGAGGGGCCACGGGAGACCCCTTGGGAGGTGAGATCTGCGGCGGGGCCAGTGCCGGGTACTGTGCTTGTTGCAGGGGCATGCCCCCAGAGAAGCTGGGGGTTGATGGGAATGCCGCAGCCTGCAGAGTCACTTCAGAAGATTGCCCGTTGCCCCCCAGCGCTTCTAGCAGAACCTCGGTCTATCTGGATGTCGAGGGTTGGGCATTCCTTTCGTTGAGTTACTTCTTCAGCAATTCAATCTCCCGCTGGTACTGTTTTCTTCTTCCAATCCTTCTTCTATCATGCTAGGCACCTGGCGCTGGTTGATCACTCGGATGTCGAGTGACCCATCCGGCGGGACTGCTAGCGAGCTCGCCAGCTTTGCCAGGGCGTCGACTTGGGCATTCTCTCCTCTGGCGACGTGGCCTATCTCAAGGAGGTAGAGTCGCTCCATGAGTCCCTTCGCCTTAGTGTGGTAAGGGAGCAGCTCGGGCTTTTGAACATCAAATTGTTCCTGGACTTACTTGATGACCAGTAATGAATCACCAAAGGCTTGTAACCATCTGCAGGGTGACCTGAAGGCCAATAATTAGAGCTTCATACTCTGCTTCATTATTCGTGCAGTGCTTGTTGATGCATCATGAAGTGTGCACCACTTCTCCATCTGGAGATTTAAGGACGATGCCGGCTCCGGCCCGTATCTTGGGGTTGTCTCTGTTCTGGAGGCCCCGTCAAAATACAGCTGCCAGATAGCTTACTGGACTTGGTTCACTTCCAGTACTTCATCTTCAGGTAGTTCCGTAGCCAGCGGGGAGTCTTCGGGCATGGGGTGTACTGCGAAGAAGTCCGTAACGGCGTGCCTTTTGATGGCCTTCTGTGGCACATAGGTGATGCCAAACTCCATCAACAACACTGCCCACTTGTCAAGACGCCCCTTCGGGACCGGCTGGGAGAGAATATGCTTGATGGGGTCACCCCTGAAAATCAAGCTCACTTCATGGGACATCATGTAGTGCCTCAGCTTCTTGACTGCGAAGACCAAGGCGAGGCAGACCTTCTCAATAGGAGTATATTTGGCTTCTGTCCCCACCAATCTTCGGTTGAGGTAGTAGAGAGCTTGCTCCTTTCCCTCGTCATTGTTCTGGGCAAGCATTGCCCCTAGTGAGTATTCGGTAGTCGCTATGTAAAGGATGAGCGGCTTGCCTTTGACAGGTGCCCCCAGCACAGGCGGGGTCTTCAAATAATCCTTCAGCAGGTCGAAGGCGTGCTGGCATTCATCACCCCAGCTGAATGGTGCACTCTTCATCATCAATTTGTGGAACGGCTGACAGTGTCCCGATAGGTTAGAGATAAACCTACGGATATAAGCTAGCCGGCCTTGCAGGGACCTTAGTTCTCCTAGGTTCCGCGGGGGTGGCAACTCCTGGATGGCTTTTATTTTAAGGGGGTCGATCTCGATCCCTCTATGTCAGACAATGAAGCCCAGGAATTTTCTACTGGAGACGCCAAAAGTGCACTTCATCGGGTTCATCTTCAGCTCATACTATCGGAGCCTCTGGAAAACAACCCTGAGGTCACTCAGATAGTCGCCTCTCCTCTTCGTCTTTATGACTAAGTCATCAATGTAACATTCGACCTTGTTGTAGAGTAGCTCATCGAATATCTTGGCCATCACCCGCTGGTACGTGACGCCGACATTCTTGAGGCTGAAGGGCATTCTTTTGTAATGGAAGATCCCCTTGGGTGACCTGAAGGCTGTGTGAATTCGGTCGTGCTTGGCTATCCAGATATGGTTATAGCCAGACGAACCATCCATGAAAGAAAGGGCCTCATGATCGGTAGTTGCATCGATCATCACTTTGGTGATTGGCACTGAGAAGTCATCTTTCAGACAGGCCTTATTCAGGTCGCAAAAATCCACGCAGATCCTGATCTGTCCATTCTTTTTCTTCACCAGCACGATATTGGCCAGCCAGGTAGTGTGTTAATTCTCTGCTACAAAGTTGACGTCTATAAGCTTGTCAACTTCTTTGCAGACCTGTTTTATCAATTCTGGTCACATGCGTCGGGAAGGCTACTTCACCGGCTCCATTTTGGGATCAATCGCCAATATATGTTGGGTCACTTCGGGGCTGAGACCAGGCATCTCTTTGTAGTTCCAGGCAAAGCAATCGCCGAACTCCTGCAGGAACTTCACATACTCCTCTCTCTCTCGAGGAGGTATGAGGGCACTCAGAAAGGTTGGCCTGGGATCACTTTCCGTGCCATGGTTAATTTCGATCAGCTCATCGACGGTGGCCTGACCACCATCTTCAATTTTCAGTGGGGCCGACAGTAAATCGACAAAGTCCTGATCTTCACCCTCCTCGGCCTCGAGGATGCCGTAGGTCTCTTCTTGCTCGTCTTGGCCCGGTGCCAAAGCGGCATTCACCTCGCATCCCTCCTGGGCTATAGTCAACGGGCCTGTGGGGTTTCCTGGCACGGAAGGGCACAAGGCTACCCTAGAGTCTTCCAGATAATCATCATAGATGGCTTCGGTCGGGGCCGAGGCCGCTGCATCTTCGGGAGCCTGGTGCTGGACGGAGATAGTGTAGACTCCTCTCCTGGGGCCGCCTATCATATGGGGACGCGACGGGGCCACTACGTAGTCTCCCATTCTTAGCTCATCCATGTCAATCAAGTCTTGAGCTATGTCTTTGAAGACATAACAATCTTCAATAGGGTGGCCGAGTATCTGGTGATAGGGTTAGAATAGTGGGTCACTGCTGCTCCGAACATCTTGAGGCCTCTTGGACCTCAGGAGGGAAATCTTGCCGTAGTGGCAGGCCCAGTCAAAGATGCCCCGGGTCTTTTCTCTTGGGAAGAAGTAGGACTTCTACAGCTTCTCTTGCAATGTAAGGCCTCACCCAGCTGGCTATCTAACTGAAGGGCTCACCGTGTTCCTTGTCCTCCTCCCTAACTGGACGGAGGTATCGGGACTGGTGGCCCGGGACCAAGCCACGTCTGCACCCCATGGGCGGAGGGAGCCCTGGGTCAGGTCTGCCACAAGTGCAGCTAATTCGGCCAATTGTGCCTTCAGCATCTCGATCTCTCGTTGCTGCCTATGGTACAAGGGGAGCATAACGGGGTCGTATCGGGGAGGGCCTGAAACACGACCCGTACCTCCACTTCCTGCCTCGCCAACAGAAGGGGGTGATGGAACCCTGATGATGCGGTCCCTCAAGGTTGACCCTTCGGAAGAGGGGAAGACCTTCCCCATGCACCTGAGGTGGAGGGGGTTCCAGAGGAACACTTCTTCATCTTGTGTCTCTTCAGTCGGTGGCAGAGGTTGTTCATTGCGGCAGGCTTCCTGTAGGGCCGCAGCCTTGACGGGGTCATCGCCGAGTGGAGTTGAAATCGATATCACGTTGGCCTTGTAGTAGTCTTGCGGTGAGAAGCCCAAACCCGGATGCTTGGTAATCCATATCAGCCTCTAGCCCAAGTTTGGCGGGTTCCACATCTTTTCAAACACCTCCTTCTGACTGGAGGGTTGATAAAGAGGAATCCTTTATTTTCTAACCACCTTGGCCATGCGGTCAGTCATGTAGGGAAGCCCCGCAATTGGGACGTACGGGCCATGAAGGTCGTCAGGGAGTAGGCAATCATCATCTCCTCTGACTAGCTGTTCTCCAACCACATAGAAAATAGTGGGCGGGCCTTCAGGATTCGGCACCTCAAAGGTCCTCAACCACTCGGTCGCTTGGTAGTCGAGCTCCATTATTGGCTTAATAATTCCTGGCAGGACCCTGACACCCTCTAGCGGGTCCTCAAGGCAAGGTGCCCCCGGTGTGGGATAGATGGCGAAGGGAAGTGCCCTAAATATTCCTTCTTCTTCTGCAATGAATGGCACATGCGGAGGAACCACATAGCCTCGGGGTGGCGGAGAAAACTAGCCCTCTGATTTTATCTTCTTCTTCCCTTTGTCCCAGGGAGCTTTAGGAGTCTGCTTTGTCTCTTCCAGATACAGATTAGCATCTGACAGGTGACACTCGAACACCTCAAATGGTGGAGGTCAGCAAAGATCTTGGCTTCTTTCCCCTCACAGGGGTACTTCATGCATTGGTGTAAGGTAGACGGCACCACCCAATTCTGGTGCAGCCAAGGCCGGCCAAGCAACGCCTTGAAGGAGGTGTTGGAGTTGATGACGTAAAATTGGACCTTGGTGATAAAGTAGTCGAGGGCCAGGTCAAATTCTACAACCCCCATGGGCACCTCACACTTCTGGTTAAAGCCAGCAATCTTGACATTCTTCACTTCGACCAGGTGCACGTCGAACTAGTGTTTCTGGTACACTCGATAGGGGAGTATGTTGACTATTGCTCCTGCGTCAATCAGGACCCTATTGATAGGTTGTCCATTCAGCTGCCCCTTCATGTAGAGCGACCTGTTATGACTACAGGTGGGCAAGAGCATGTCATCTTCTGTGAAGGCCACGGCCACCTCCGGGGGCATCTCCACCAAATAGGCTTCAAGGTGAGCTAGCGTCTGGAGTGCGGCAATGATGGCTTGCCGTGTTTCTTCATCTAGGGATAGCATCTCTCAGATGGTAAATCGGGTCGAGATTTTCTTGAGATGCCTGACTATTCGGTCGGCAGCCCGAACCTTGAGCAGTTTCATTTCTTCGGCCTTGCCGCGTCTGCCCCCAGCCTGGGCCTGGGGCGCTGGGTCAGAAAGTGACTCCTCTGCTAGATCTGGACAGCTGTCGGAGCCTGCGGAGGCTGGTGGGCCTCCTCCTTTTCCTTCATGAATTAGGCAAGGTTAGGGATGCCGTCAAACTCTTCTGCCGGCTGGGGCGGGACTGCTGCCAGTAGAGCCAGAGGATTACTTGCAGGCGGAGCCGGGAGGCTGTCGGCTCTCTTGGTTGGCCGTGGTCCATGCGGGCGCACCTGCTTTTCTGTGCGGGCCCTAAGGAACTCGACGAAAGAGGGAGCGCCTTGGCTCTTTGGCTTCTCGGAATAAAGACATGACGGTGGGGGGATCTCCGTACCCCGAACCCTAGGTTCGGGGACTTGGTATGGCTGCTCACCCCTTAGCATGATGTTATGGCTGTCCTGAGGAGGGCGTCCCCATTTCTTCCCCGACCGGGTGGTATGCTGAGAGGTGGATGCTTCGGCCTGGTTCACTTTTGGCGGGTCACAGGATGCCCCTTCTTCTTCTTCCTCCAGAGAGAGGGCAGTGTCGAACGGCACCGAGAGGGTGTTGCAGGCGACGACAACCTCTTTTTTCTTCTTACCTCTGGATCTTCTCTTTTTCTTTTTCTTTTTCTTTTCTACAATGGCCGGTAGCTGCTCTTGAGGGAATTCTCCCCACAAGGGAGGCTCTTGCTCTACCTGGGCTTCTACTTCGGGGGTCATCTTGAGGGATTCGAACTCCTCCCAGGGGACATATTCTTTCAGCTCAACAGGCCGGATCTCGGGCTGTTCATAATCTTCAAGGGTGGAAGAGTACCGGGCAAGGAATGCCTCGATCTCAGCCACCATGTTGTTCAGACGGTCGAAAGTCTTGACTTCCACGCCGATCATTCTTTCGAGGATCTCCTTCTTTAGATTTTACTTACAAATTTGCACTGCATCTTCCTGGTGCAGGGGACACCTACACCTCATGCTGAGATTCCTCCATTTTTTGATAAAGTCGAGTGCCGACTCATCGTGTCTCTGTCTCATGGCATAGAGCTCCACCACGGTGACTTCCCGTTCAGCAATATAGAATCTCTCCTTGAACTTCTTTTGCATGTCGGGCCAATCGGTGATAGACCCGGGCGGCAGGCTCGCATACCACTCAAAGGCAAGCCCAGTGAGTGTCTAGCCGAAGAACTTCAGGAGGTAGGCTTCATCAGCAGCTAGGTCTCCCATGACATTCACATAATAAGCGATGTGCTCCCTCGGAGATTCTTGTCCGTTGAACTTTTCAAACTTCGGCAGCTTAGTGATGCCAGCCGGTAGCTTCCTTGCAGCGTAATGAGCCGGGTAGGGGACTCGGTAAACGTCAAATGGCGTTTGATCCCCGTCGCCCCTTTCCGCTAACTTCATATCTATCAGTTGTTCCAACATCAACCGGCTGACTACTGTCGAGTCGACCGGGCTTGGATAGAAGTGGGCGGGATGCGCGACCAGGGTGGTCAGCACGGTTGCCTGAGGGGCTACGGGAGACCCCTGGGGAGGTGAGATCTGCGGTGGGGCCAGGTACTGTGCTTGCTGTAGAGGCACGCCTACAGGGGAGCTGGGGGTTGGCGGGAATGCTGCAGCTTGCAAAGTTACTTCAGAAGACTGCCCGTTGCCCTCGGGCGCTTCCGGTAAGACCTCGATCTGTGCAGACGTCGAGGGCTGGGCGTTCCTCTCATTGAGTTGTTTCTTTAGTAATTCAATCTCCTGCTGATATTGTTGTGTCATATATAGCATGGTGGGGTCGGTGGTAGAGAGAGCGGGCATGTTGTCTGTCTCTTCGGCTGGGGCATCCTCGGATGATGTGGAGGGTCCGCCACTCGTGCCCCCGGTAGTGATGACATTGGCTGCCAAGGCCGTGGGAGGGTCATCGGAGGAGGTCGCCTCGACACCCGCCTCCGTCGCCTCACTCGCCACTCTTCTTCTCCTGGTGAGGGGGCCGGGTCTGGCGGCAAGCTTGGCCATTTCTTTGGGGTCGGTGGGTAAAGCCCCGTGCCGACTAGAGAATCCTATCATATTGTAGGTGAAGACTCTCCAGTCTCTGCTTCTTCTAACTGTTCTCCCTGATGGCTTGCTCGGGAACACCAGCCTGTCCGTCGGGGCGGCGCTTCCTCCCGTACAGGGGACTGGCGTCGCTCTTCTGATTGGTTTCTCGACTCCGCGCTAGGCACGGGTCGAGCCTCTTCTTCTTCTCAGAAGGCAGAAGCCGCTGCCCCCAGCAATCTCTGATGGCCCAAGGGGGTACTGCCTGGGCCCCAGAGATAGTTTCTCATGGCCTGCTCAATCCTTTCCCACTCCTGGTCGGGGAGAGCGGCCGGTGGTTGGGTGTTGGTGGCGACATCATGATGAGTGTAATTTGCATACGCTGGGCGGTCAACATGGTGATGGCACCCGTGATGTCGGCGGCGGGCATTTTTGGGTAGCGCTGTCACAGCGACTGCCGGCTGGTGGGTCAGGGTTGTCACCTCGACTCTTTCATCTCTTCTCCCCCTTATGCGGCGGGCACGGCTAGGCCCCGCCTGGGCTAGTGTCGTAGGTTAGGCTCCCTTGGGAACCCAAGCCTGCTTCAGCTTTGTTGACCTGTGAGACGGCGCGTCGGCGGGCGTCATCCTTTCTTTCATCTTCTCCAGTCCTTGAAAGGAGTTGCGGCCTGGAATGGTCAGTATTATTTGGTCCGGGATCGCCTCAGACCTTTGTCCATTAAGATGGACTCTAATGCCTCCAACGATGACAGACTTGCCGGAGCTGGAGAGTCGGCCTCTTGGTGTGGCGGCTGCACGGCTCCTTCAGAACCTCCTCCGGTGGGATGCCGATCCCCGCTGAGGTGAGCCAGTAGTCGGGTGCACGTGGTACACATTGCAGCTGAGCATCTCAGCCGAGCTGCAATTGTTACTCTTGGTCGGGGTTCGGCTAGCAACAGCTTCAATGGCGCCCCGGATGGGAGTGTTGATCTCGGGCCTGTCGGACGCTTCCAGTATGTTAACAAACGCTACCCCAAGGAAGTTCGGGAAGCCCACCATAGGAGGGAAACTCCAGAAGCAGAGGGGGATGGCAAGGTAGCCATCCATGATGTGGCTTTCAATGACCTGGGGACCAAAGGAGACCACCATTCTTGCAGTTGGAATGTGATTTTCTTGCATTCGCAGAGATGAAGCAATCAGTATTACATAGCAAGGCCGTCTAAAAAAATATAAAAAAAAAGAAAAAAAGGGAAATGGGCAATAAAGAAATATAATTGAGGGTTACGATAATAACAATAAAATCTACGTTGTAGCACTATCTCTCCCCGTGGCCTGGTGCTGAAGGAACAACAATGCCGCCCTTGCGAGTCAGGTTTGAGTCTTGGGAGTCATCCCGAAATGGCCATGACCCGACCTTGCTTCGGGCCGACATTCTAATTTAACTGGACCCATTTTCCAAGCTGGACTCTTTTCGGGTCATCATTAAAATTACCGTACTCGCGACAGACATTTGAACGGGCCTATCTCAGCTTCCACAGCATTTTTGTGATGGACCTTTGTCCAAACATGAAAAAAGTCCATAAGTGACTGATATGGTTGATGTCCTACATCCTGATGCGGGCCCTTAGTGTGATTTATTCCTGCTCTTTCCATCGTAATTAGTATTAATTCTTTGGACCGCAGGGCCCCTAATTTTGACAATTAATTAAGGGTGTTCCCTCGTATGGGGGATGTAAATGACGTCGTGACCTTTATGGTGCGACGGGATTTGGTCCCTACCCGAACTACACAATCACCTGACCAAGTCAGATCGAGCGCATCATGGGCTTCCACGAGGCTTGAATAAATCGTCACTTCGTGACTGGCACTCCCTCGCACTAAATAGACAAATAAGCACCCTAACGAACAAACATCTCAATAGATCCAACGAAAAGTGCATCCACAAGTCTGGCACACCCAACGGGACGAATCCATCCTTCATCTCTTTGCCAAAATTAGGGGCCCTATAGCCCCCTTCCTGTAATACTAATTGCGCCATTTTTGCAAATGCAGGAAAATTACACTTCGACACCGAGGATGGTGACCACCTTCGGTCCCCAGCCCATCGAGAGCCCTATCAAGGGTGGCTATCTCGCCATCCCCCTCAACTTTGGGAGCTTCCCTCCCATGGTCGGCTTCCCCAACTTCCTTGGGGTGGCCTTCGTCAATATGCTGGACATAGAAGCGTTCGACGAGCCCAAGACCAACGCCCTCATCCAGGGAGCCACTGAAGCTGTTGCTGGCCGAGCCCTGGCCAAGAAAAATGATGACGTCTCAGCCAAGACATTGAGCTGCAACGTGCACCATGTGCACCAGACCGCAGCCCCACCTCACCAGGGATCGGCGTCTCACAGGAGGAGGCTTCGAAGGGACAACACTGGTGCTACCTTGGGGCACCGAATCTCCAACTCTGGGAGATCCATGACCGTCAGGAGCTTCCAAGTCCACCTTGATGGATGGAGGTCTGAAGTGATTCTAGACCACATCGTACCGGCTGTCCCAATTCGTAACTCCTTCTAGGGGCTGGAGAAGATAAAGAGAGGGTGGTGCCCGCCGCCCTGACCGCAACACCGAAGAACATGCCGGTGCGCAAGCCAGCCAAGCTCAAACAAGCCTGCATTCCCAAGGAAGCCCAGACCATTGCACCTGCTCGAGCGGGGCCCATCACCATCTGCCCGATGAGAGCTCGATGAAATGAAGGGGTCGAAGTGACGACCTCGGTCTACCTACCGGCAGTTACCGCACCAGCTCCACCGGAGAATGTCCCCTGCCGGCACCGCAGGTGCTGTCACCACGCCGCTTGCCCAGTGCCCATGGCTTACACTCCTATTACTGCCGTCGGCATGCAATCACCAGCTGCTCTCCCTGACCAAGAGTGGGAAGGGATCGAGCAAGCCATGAGAAACTATCTCCATGGCCCGGGGAGCACTCCGTTGGGTCGTCAAAAACTACTGGGAGCAGTGGCCTCCACTTTCCAGGAAGAAGAATAGACCTGGTTGGTGCCTAGTGCGGAGTCGAGAAACCAGTCGAAGGAGTTGCGCCAGTCCCCTTTACGGGAGGAAGCGGAGCCCCGACGGTCTGTCTTCAATAGGTTGGTGTTCCCAAGCAGGCCGTCAAGGAGGATGGCGAGAAGAAATAGGAGCTGGAGAGTTTTCACTTGCAACATGGCAAGAGTCTTTGGTCGATATAGGGTCTCACTCATCGACCCCGAGGAGGTGGCTAGACTCGCCGCCAGATCCGGTCCTCTCACCAGAAGAGGAAGGGTGGAAGGCGAGATAGCCTAGATAGGCACTGAAGAGACCTCCCAGGAAGAACCCTCCATGGTTCTAACGGGCAATGTAATTACCATTGGAGGCTCCAGTGGCGGGCCCTCCACATCATCTGAGGACGCCCCAGTCGAAGAAACAGGGAGCACACCTAGCCTCCCCACTAATGACCCTGCGATGTTGTACATGGTGCAACAGTACCTGCGGGAGATTGAACTACTGAAGAAACAATTGGGTAAAAGGAATGCCCAACCCACAACATCTCGACAGACCAAGATTTTGCTCGAAGTGCCCGGGTGTCCACGGCAAGTCAAATCTTCGGTGGAGGTAGGGAGATGGACCCCCAACTCACGTACTTCCATTCTCGTGATTTTGGTAGGCCGTGGTGAGCCGAGCGGGCTTATTTGAGTAATTTGAAAAAAATTCATATTTTTAGAGAGTGAACTGGATCTAGTGTTTTAACGCGTTATTTCATGGTTTGATGGCATCAATCGATGCCTTGGGACATGGGGAAGATTTTTCCCTTTATTTTCCCTTCACCTGGGGTTGAATGGGGTGTGAAATGGCATTTTTGGGCCATTCCCACCATTCTCAATTTTTCGGAATGAAAATGGTCCTACCAGGAACTGTTTCTAGGTGAAATGGCCCACCTGGTGACTGCTAGCCGACCAAGGAGTGTCGGCAGGTTTTACGATCGTGTGATTGACCGCCACCTCCAGCGGCGGCCAAGTGGCCGATCGTTTCCATCATGCGCTGGCGCGACCCCCGAGGGTGAGTTTTGACCATTGTGAGTTTCATCCGGATCAAGCTATCATGGAGTGACCGCCTCATTTCCATTTGCGGTCCTAGAGTGACCGTTTTAGGGTGAAACGGCCTAGAGGTGACCATTCATCCCTTCGCTTACCCCCGTGGTGAGGCGGTCTCGTGGTGGCTGCTTCTACCATTGGGCGGTCTGGCGATAGATTGCCAATCCCTCTTGTGGTCAGGGCGCGACCATTTTTCAGGTTTTAAGCCACTTGAGGTCGGGAAGAATAGTGGCCATGCGACTGACCGCTAGGTGACACCCAACGGTGAGGCAATGGACCTCCATCCTTCTCGACGGTCTGGGAGTGACCGCCTAGGTTCTAGAGGTGTCTAGGGCTATGCGGTCCTGGCTGGACTACTATGCTAGCCTTTGCGGTCCTAGCCAGACCGCCAAGCTCTGTGATGGTCCAGGGAGGACCGCCTCTTGGCTTTCATGTTTGCCGTGCCCGTTTAAGCGTTGTTCTGATCTCCAGTCGACCCGATGACCCAGAGGTCAACCTTTAGCCTCGTAAGTGTCTGGGACACCCTGGGGATTCTGTGTCTGTGATTTAGGGTGTCTGAAGGTACCATGCTACCTTGATTAGCATGCCCATGGGTTTGAGAGTCTGGATGACTCCATGTGTTCCGGGCTTTTGTGTTACTCTTGATCGAGTCACCGTGTATCGGTGTGAGTGTGGTGGGGGTTCCCCCGCCCATCGTGAGTTCTCTGGAAAGTGATTTTCGAGTGGGCCATGCGTAAGACCTTGGATTGCGAGTCCAGCCACCCAGCCTGGAGTTGGAGGTTTCCTTGGTTCCCTTTTTGAGGGAATGGTCTCAGTAGCCTTGAACTTCTCGTGAGTCATCGTGCCGAGGTTTTTGACCCTAGGGTTAGGGCAGATTGATGGCATGGCACCGTTCAGTGCAACGGTCTTGACCCCGAGTCTCGTGACTCAAGGACCATTGGATTTAGTGAGTCTAGAGTACTGTCCAGAGTCCAGTGGCTTAGCACCACTTGGTTCTTTGTGACTTTTGTGCAGGGTGCATGCGCTGTTCTCAGAGTTTCTCCTCAGAGAGTGGTCACATCAGTGACTCCCCACTAGTCATAGCCTTCCGACATGTGTGTGGTCCCACTAGGGAGTGGTGGCGAGGCTACCCGAGAGAGATGGCTTTAGGCTAGTTGCCATGGGTCTCCTACTGTGGCGGCTCGAGTCTGGGCCGGGAGGAAGAACCAACTAGAGGGCCTGACGTAGCGTAGTCAATCAGTGTGTGTACACGTGGTCGGGGACTTCAGACGCGTGCTAATGAGCATGACCCCGACTAGACCCTTGTCAGTGTTACTTGTGTGTGAGTCTCAGTTTCTACCTGGGGTGAGTAGGGAGACACTACGGCGTGGTGTAAGTCGTCAGGGGACGCATCTGGCTATGCTTCTAGTGGGTAGGTACTGCTGTCACATGAGTCGTAACTCTCCTATTTTTGGGTTCCATTTCCCATTTGCGAGACGTGACTTCTGGACCATTCCAGTGTGTTTTCTCGAGGTGGTGGCCAGAGGTGCTTGGTAGGGATGATTGAGGTCTCACCGGGCCAGTGTGGGACTGTGCGGTCCCGACTGGTAGTGCCAATGTAGGTAGGCTTTCATGGTAGGGTTACCGTGAATGTTTCCTCAGTAGGTCTGGTGTTAGAGTGGTCTAGTTTTCGATTGTGAGATCGAGATTTTTCCTTTCTGTTTTCAGTAGGAGTAGCTGTAGTGTCGAGTTTTGACCGGCCACCGGTTCGCTGTTCTTGCTGTAGTTGTTTAGCTTGTGCTGCTTTCCTATCCGCCGTTATTTTTCTCAGTTGGGGTTCCGCGGGACCCCTACGGAGTCTCTGTTTGGAGACTCATCCCTGCTTTTCAGGTGTAGTGGTTCGTCCACATTCCAGTTGGAGTGTGGGGTGGACGTAGATCTCTAGATTGAGATCGAACCACCTTAAAAGCCTATGTCTACTATGCGATTGAATTTGCTGCTTGCCTTGCTTTATTTTTCCCTGCTCAGTATATGTTTGACAAGAGTAGTGTGAGATCCAGGTTATAGAACCTGTTCAGACTCAGTAGTTCTTGCTAAGTAGTTGGTGGATGTCTAGCTGCTGCTTATTCTTTTTTTGCATTAGACTCTGCTACTGTCTAAATTTTTAATCGGGTGACAGGTCCATTCAATCCCCCCTTTCTGGATCTCCTACAGACATTCCATCTGTAGGATTTGGTCTCTAGGCGTCCATATAGTGTTATCACGTGGAACGGCGGAAGAAGGATGCGGCATCCCAGCCCATGGTGTCTCTTCCACATGTCCCAACATTCGAGGAGTTTGAATCCTCGCGACAGCAAGAGTAGCCTACTCCCAGTATAATCCTTTTGCTTTATTGTCTGATGCAAAGCCAAGGGCTGACTTTGTGGGTTTTGTTCCTATTTCTTCTTCTTTTTAGCTGTGGTGCCCCAACCCACTCACGTCATGGAAGAGGCTATTGCAGCTGATGTTGCTGAGGTAGGGGAAGGTGGTTTCGCAGCCATCCTCCTGATAGAGGTGGATCTACCCTCGCCGACACTTAGCCATGAGGGTCGAGGTATTCTATCACCATTGCTTCCTTCCACGCTTCTTGCGGATCGCCTTAACCTCAAAGGCTAAACTCCTCATGCAGATGTTGGTCCTTCTACTCCCACTGAGGTCCACCTCTCTGATGCTCCAACGCAAGGGGAGTTGACGAGCCAGCATTCATCCAAACAGTTGACTATCTTGCCAGTCGAGAGGAGTTCTCCTGAAGTGGCTCCTGACAATTTAGCACGTCTGCAGGTTCGAGACGCTACAGGTTCATTGGATAGCCCACCCTGCGAAGAACTGGTGGACTACAGGACCTCGAGCGATGAAGAGCCCCGAGAGGGAGAAACAGGGGAGACTACTCCGTCAGCTTCCTATGGAAGTGACGTTATAGCTTTTAGTCCCGCGAGGCTCAAGACAAGTCTTATCGTTGCTCCGAGCCTTTCTTTTGAAGAAGGCGAGGTCGTCTCTAGGCTAACCCGCCCATCGATGGAACTCCCTACAACGATCGAGTTGGGTCTTGTGTCAATTGGGGTGAGTCACCGTGCTTTGTTTAGTTACCTTATTACTATTTTAAATTACGTGACGTAGGTTCTGACTTTGTCTCCCTTATGCATAGGATCCCGTCATCCCCATAGGGCCGACTCCATCATTGGAGGGTGCAATACCCTCGTTCCCAACTTTGCAGCTGGAGTCCTTCTTGTTTTCACCTGGTGAAGGTGCGGCGCTTATCTAGAGGCCACTCACGCTACGATTCCTGAGTGGGTATCTTCAGATGGGGGGCTTTAGTGATCCAGTGAAAATCTCCAGGCTCGACCAGATTGTGGAGCAGCTACAACCCTCGCCCCTGGCTCTTGAACAAAGGCTAGTTAAAGATATTGCTGATGGCGGGGCAGCTCCCTCGGCAGCCGAAGAGATAGTAGCTGAAATGGCTGATACTCTGGCAATCACCACCATGGTAGAGCTTGAAGAGGTTATTCAGGAAGAAGGACATGAGGCACCTCCCCCTACTAGTCAAGAGCCAATTTTAGCTCCCGTGGAGGTTTCCAGCCTTGTAGTTGCAGTGAGGGCTAAATCAGCGGCTATTGTTCCTGCCTTTCCCTGGCCCCTAGAGGAGAGTGGAGGGGAGGTGGCGTCAGCTCCGAGAGAAATAGTGGTGGCTCCCAGCTCTTCAGCAATGTTGTCATCCTCCTCGTCGGAACCTTCCGATGCACTTTGGGCCGATGTTGACAGTAGAGTAGAATTTCATCTTCCTGAAGTAGCACCTTTGGGCTTGCAATCTTCAGACGAGATGGTGTGGCATTTCCTTAATGAGCTACGATAGAACATGCTGACACGTCCCAGCTTAACTTATATGCAGTTGAGGGCGATAGTAGAACGCATCTCTACTATACTCCAAGGTTTCGGGTGCCCCCTGGAGGAGTGGACGCGGCGGGTGACTTTGCTGCTAAAATTTATGAACCGACGTGAGTACATCGATCACATCGCGGCTGGCTAGATGACATCCCTGAAGGTTCAGCGTGCTGAGTGCCAGGCTACCTTCTGTCATCTGAAAGGGTGGAGCGGCTCAAGAAAGATGACGTCGAGAATGCTACTGGGCTTATTGACTCTTTGCAGAAAAGGGCAGCGGACCTTCAAGCGGAACTGGTCTACCTTCAGGGCGAGTTGGAGGAGGCCAAATAGTTCCAAGCATCAAGCTTGGACGAGGCTTATATTGGCAGTGGGGGAAGCTAGGAACATGCCCTTCCAGACCCCCTCATAGCCAGGGGTCACCCCCACATACATCCACCTCATTTCCCCTCCCATCTACCCCATTCCTCCATCACCTATCTCTACCCTTTCATTCCAGTTCACAGGTAGCAGAGAAGCTTCTCATTGCAGTGGCTGTCCCATCATTTCCTCGAGGAATCTTGTGGAAAATCTTATATTGCTAGAAAGATCTTCAAAGTAACTTCACAGGCGAGGTGGTCTCGTATCCATTTGACATCTGGGCTGCCCGGTAGAGCCGTTCTCCCTCGACTGCGCAAGTTAGGCCTAGCCAGTGACCTGTGCGACTTCTAGAAGCTGCTCCAGCCCCATTCCCCACCTTCTGATCAATCCCCTTGGAGGTTCCCCACTAGGTTCACCCAGATTTCAACCAAAGCTGGCCCCGACCCATTTGGAGTTCTCGTTCGAGAGCACCGGCGATGACAAGTTGAACCAGTCCTGTAATCTAAATTATTGGCAGCCAGAACAAGTAGTACACCACAGGAAGCACCACGGTCTCTGCTGTCATCTTCTGCTCAAGCCCTCTGGATCAGTTCATCAAAGGTCAGTCAGCCTTCAGTCAAGCTTGGTCTTGCCACATTCTGATTTTCCCACTGGGAGTTACACCACCGACAAGTCTCCCCTATCTGGCCGGAGTCTTGGGAAGCATGACTTCACAAGAATCATCAGTACTGGTGTCTCCCACCTCAGAACGGGGCTATTCCAGCTCTGAAAGATCCCTGTGATGGCCCTCTTCGCGATGACTCTAGCCCCGCTGTGTTCCGGCCTCAGATCGGACAGCTACACCACCGGAGGATCGAGTCCAGAATTCTGTCCCTGCAACTAGCTCGACCCAGTCAAAATCTAGGAGCCACCACTGGCGTGATTCGGTGATTCAGGTAGAGAATTTTGGTGTAAGCGCACTAGACTAAGTTCTCTTTCAGTCGGCCCTAGTCCAGCCTCGATCTAATACTCCAGTTGGGAGTACGGCCTAGTCCAAGCCCTCTCTGGCCTGCAACAGAGACGCCCGGCGCAGTTCTACCAAATCTGTCGTAATCAGTGCATCCGAGATCAGAACAAGATGACGTTTCTTCCGGGAGCAAGATAACACGTCAAGCTTTCCAACGCCTCTAGTCCCATCCCCAGCGGTCATTCCAGCCAGGAGCTCTGTCCCCAACAAGTCACTGGTGGCAGACAGCAAGGGCAGCAGTCCAGTTGCCCGAGTAAGATCGGTCGGCTTCCGACCACCTCCGTTCCCCACCCCGCCTGGCCGGCTTACAGTCCCTTCCTGTGTGGAGGTAGTTTTGGGTGTAATTCAAGTTAACCCCCACCCCGAGATCCCCCTCCTGCGTGAGGAGTAGTGTTGTAATCAAATTATTTCAGGTCAAGCATCACCGACGCAGCGTGCGAGGAACCCACGCTTCCCCTCTCGCCTACGTCTCCGAACAGAGTCAGTTTCTTCAGACTGACTGGGTAAGCTTAACACCTCTGCTCAAATTTTAGTACTTGTTTAATTTAATATCTGTCAATTACTCCGCTAGTTAGTGTGAGAGCGCTCGGCCCCAAAGCACCCTCGCTTACTCGTGGCCGTTGTGGGAGTGTGAGAGAGTGACCCGGTGCCCCGTTAGCACCCGACCAGCCCCTTGAATGTGGGCATCGTACCCTTGGGAGGGAAACCCTAGCCCTGTTGGCCCTCTACCAACAAGCGTCTTGTTCCATACCCTCTACTCAGCATCACCAAGTCACCCCCGGGTTCGGTGTGCGTATCAGTTGTCGGCGGTCAATGATACTCTTTGCTCTTGTGAAGTGTGCTTGCTTGATTGGTCTAAGGTTCTTCGGGCTAGTTGTTGCATTTCCTCAGGGCATATCACATCACCGCCTTATAACACAAACCTACGACAGACTGACACACAATCGGATAACACGACAGACTCAACAAGATGGGTGGTCACATAGTGGCCGCTCAAGGAGATGAACGGTCCATCCTGGGCCGCTCAAAGGGGGGTGAACAGTTGGGGACCAACCACACAATGGACAGACCCCTAAAGGGTAAAGAGGATGTACGATCAGGATAGGACTGCCCAAGGGGATGAGTGGTCAAGCCTTGGCCGCTTAAGCCCACGACCCAGTCCAGTTCCTGGTCAAAATGATCTTGACCGGACCGCTGAATGGTACCAACTTACTACAGTGTCAGTCAAAATAGTCTTGACCAGACCACCTAACATGAGCGACACTCAACTATTGACCAAGGGTCAACTGGGATGGACGGTCAGGTGCTGGCCACTCAACCCAATGGAAAGACAAGCGGCTGAAGGCTGGCCGCCCAAGTGGGGATAGGCGGTCCACACCTGGCCGCCCATACCATGTGCGGTCTATCGTGTGGATGGGGGGGCTCGATTGTGAATGTTGCGAGCGCTCCTCCCTGATTACTTGGGCCCACATCAGGTCGACGAGAACATCCAACTTATCATTGAGGGCCTGGAACGCCGCTCGATCCATCGTAGGACATGGGGCCTCCATAGGCGGAGGGGGCGGAGCATTGGTTTGGTTGGGTGGAAGAGGGCTGGTCAAAGAATTAGATGGTACACGCCCTTCAGTCGCCATTGCTGGAGCCTTCCCCCTGTCGCCAGCTACCTGCCTACTACTACTCCTTCGCACCATACTGACTTTTAGCTCGTTCCCATAGGCAGTCCCAAATGAAGAGGCTTGAACGTGCTGAGCCGTATACCATCCGAACAGAGGAGATCGTGATGGGTAGCCACCTCGAGTTTGATTTTCTACAAATAGGAAAAAGAAGCAATCAGGGGGCCCGGGTGGAGATCCTGAGGAAAACCCTCTGATGCTTAATTCAGCATTGGTAAGAGCTAATGGAGTGAGAAGGAGGCAAAAGGGGTGATGGGTACGAGATTGCTCCTCACCAATGAAGTGGCTAGAAGTGGCTTGAAGTCTCTTTCCTTTCCGGAGGGCTTCCTTGGATTTAGAGTGATTAGTTCTGTTTCTAGGGCAAGGAGAGAGAGAGAGAGAGTTTAGGGGGCATTATCCCTCGGAAGCAAACTGTTCGGGGATGCTTACCCTTCTCTTAATCCTGGGACTTCCTCTGGTCAATTATGCCAGGTTGACTCTTTGGCATTCCCTGAGCGACAGGAGGTACCGTTACTCGGGCCCTTAAGCCAGAAAGCTTTGTGGGCTATATCGGCCTGAGCGAGTTAGGCCTCTTGATAAGTGGGTCCAATAAGGGGGTTGTCACTCGTTGGGCTCTGCGGGTTTTGCTGGGCTGTATTGGACCACATAATCTTGGGGGCTACAAATTTACCCCTCTCCAGAAATAAGGATGTGCCTAACATCTCTCTGGTTGTATCTATCAGAAAAACAATGCAAGAGAGCTATAAATTAAAGTTGTAAGTAGAATAAAAAGTGCAGCCAAGATAGCCACTGTTGCTGCTATTGCAACTATTGCAAATTCATTTAGCCAAGTAGCCAAGCAAGGCCGAGCAAGTACATTCATGATTACATCTTTTTAGGAAGCTTACATTACAATGTTGAGAGAAGCTGAAAGCCAATCCAAGCTTCAACATTTATTACTGATGAAGTGCTCGATGTGAAGAAGGAGCCATATAGGATTTTCATTAACTCTTCTTTAATCCTTACTTTCTGTTCAAGACCGTTGTATCTTATTCTGATTTTTTGGCTTGAACATTATCATATTTAGTGTATACAACTCTGCCTATTATAGAGGCTTTATCTGTGTAATCTCATTTTAAGAGGTGTTCTTCTTCTCGAGAGGAGAAGTCTGTGCTTGAGAGCAAGAGTACTCGTAGGAAGTCGATATCCTATAGGTTTGGCAAGCCTAGAAATTGGTTGAGTTTGCTTAAGTTTGAAAATTAGCTGGGTCTAGCTAACCTGTAAGTAAGCTGGGGTCCTAGTGAGTGGATGCCCGTGATGAGTTGAACACCAAATCAAAAATAGCATTTGTAGTATTCGCTATTGGGGTGATAGTGGAAATCCCAGTTGTTGCTGGGTACTAGATATAGGGCTGATAAGAGATCAATGCCAAACCAATATAAATCTCGGTGTTCATTTGTGAGTTTGATTTTGTGTGATTACACTGTGCTTCATATGTTCTTCATTCACTCTAAATTCATTTGAGAATTCTATTTCTGTCACACACTATTTGACAACACTGACTACTGTACCATGCTTCCACTTATAATAGTGCTGCTGATCCTTCATTGTTCTCACGTGTTATTCACAACACTTGTTTATAACTCACATTCTATTTGAGAACCTGCATCATTTATATATCATTGAGCTTCAAGCTGATTATTATTATGTGATTAATTTTTATAACCCATTAACCCCTTTAGGTTTATCCAGCCATTCACTGGGCAACAGTGCCGCTCCAGAATGTGTCTGAATTAGGGTGTGGTATTGGAAATTGTTATTTTAATCTACTCAGACTCTAAGATAGTATCCTTTATTTTCTCGGCCATTGACCCCCACCTATTAACAAATTTAATGAAGTATTCCTTGGGCTTCATCTTCTCAGCCACTAAATCAGTTATAGAAAGAGAAAGGCCAACCCATGTTATGCATGTATGGTGCATACATTATCTTGATGATTTTGATGATACCCACCATGTGATTTTGATGATGTCCACTATGATTCATTAGTGTATTCTTGATTTTAATTTAACTATGATTCAATATGTTAATTGTCATGATTCATTGTTTTATGCTACCATGATACTCATGAGACCCTCATATGTGTAAAGACTTAGAGTACTATGATAGGAGACTTTACCCAAATATGATCCTGGCTGATCTGCCTCCAAAAAGTTATTTTGGTACTGCAATGATGACATGGACGGTGGCCAGTCCTAGGAACCACCTCTAGACCTCAAAAGATGTGTTTTTGGATATTTACGGTTGTTATTTTTGGTTCCTGAATGAATTTCCAAAAGTACAGATCTGACAGAGTACTTTGAATTTTCCTTGAGTGAGGTCGACCTGCTGTGAAGGTGAGGTCGATGCGGCTATTGAGAGAGCACCTTTTAAACAACTTCTGTGAAGAGCCTGAGGTCGACCTCCTGTAAAAGTGAGGTCAACGCAGCTCATGCTGACCGCTTTCCAAAATGCTAGTTGAGGGTCATAAGGTCGACGCTTCATGATGGTGAGGTCGACGCAGCTGTGAAGACTTGCTTGGAGGCTTGCTAGAATGGGAGCTGCATTGACGTATTGAGGCTATGGCGTCGACGCAGCGTGGCATGGCAAAATGTTCGCAAAAAGGAGTCGGCACTTGGAGTTGACACTTTTGACTTGGAAGCTTGAAGAGGTCAACGCAGTGATGCCATGAGGTCGACGCATCGATGAGCCTATCTAGGCTTTGCTTTTCCTTGCGAACAAAGGTCGACGCTCCTTGATCTTGAGGTCGATTTTGCCACTTGATTCAGAACTCTTGGCAACTTAATTTCATCCAATGCATGGCTCCTTGCTCTTGATGTTCTTCCCACTTCTTTTCAGCTTCATTTCAATTATGAGGAGAGCCCTTTGCTCCTTTGTTTGAGCGCATCCAGAGCTTTCTTATTTGCATCCCATTTCTGCTGCTGTTGCTAGTTTGAGTTGCTAGCTTCTACTACAGCTGTTGATCTTGTTGTTACTTGTTACTTTCCAAGCCAACTTGGCTAAGTGCCTTGATCTGTCAATGTCACTCTTTACGCAAAGTAATCTTTTCATGATGAGCATAGTATGGAGGCATCAAAAGTATTATCATGCATAATAAGGTAGTTGAATCAGTTAAACAATATCATAATGAATCATACACAGACATCATCAAAATCATAGTATCATGTGTGTACCACACAAGCACAACAACCTTATATGAAATCATAAGCGATTGAATTCACGCTCCGACAAGTGTAATAGTATGTAACCGCATCAGATCCAATAGACATTGAACATAGACATTGCAGATCCTTGGGAACTTGTCCCAGGTACTTGATAAGGTTGCCATATTTGTAGGTGGGTTTGGGTTCCTCAAATCCCCAGAATCCGAGGACAACTCGTGTACCTTATTCCTAGGAGGAACAGCAAGAGGTTTGGCAATATCCACCTCGATCACATCGAGCATCGGTACATCATCTGAAATCACCTGATCACATGTCCGCAGTAGAGGTTGCTCCTCTGCAGAAAGTAGCTTCTATAGCTGATGACAATCATCTGGAGATTGCTGAGGACCTGGTCGCTCAGCATCCTCCCAGATCATCATCAACACCAGTTGTTGCTAGGGCAGCGAAGGAATTCAAAACCGTCACCTAAGGACTTGTTATGGTGAGGGAGGACGACCCACGAGTAACTTGGCGCCATTGTTCAGAAGATGGGCATGGACCGGCAGAGCTAGTTCGAAGCAAAGGGTATCCGGAACCACCGGACCGATCATCACGAGCACCATTTGAGATCGCCGGTGCAGTAGATTTAGACATCTGATGGCAACCAACATTAATAGGTGGTGGGGGGACAGACGGGTCAATAGAAGAGTCCTCAGGTTTGGGATGCGACCACTTGCAAGAGGTATGTTTGTGCCCAACGCGCCACTTGGATGAATGTACAGAAACGCGGTGAGTCAGGGCATACAATTGGTTGCCAGAATCTGTCCCCTCCTATTCCGACCCATATTCACACATACAGGTTGGCCTGGAAACATTAAGCTCGATGCAAACTCGTGCCGCTGTAATGTTCAAGAGGGAAGCCGTAGAGGGCGAAACACCGAGAACAGGTCCCAAGCTAGCTACCTGCAATAGCGTGAAGAATTTTGGAAGAAGTCTGTCGGAAGCCTAGGGAGTTCAGCCCAAATTAATGGGGATCACTGATGAGTCCGCATCTAGTGAGAATTGCATCATCCATCGAAAAAACTTGAATAATTTGCCCTGAATAAAGAGGGATTCCCACAGTAGTAGCCCAAGAAAATCATCACGATTGCTGAACGTCTTGCATCAAGTGAGCTAATGCGGAATCCGCCGAGAAGGAACACCGATTGGCAAGGTGGGTGCGTATTTCCGAGAATGGAGGCCAGCTACTGCAGGGTGTACGGGTGACAAGTGCACATTCAAAGAGTTTTAAGGGTCACTTTGGTAACGGATTAAGGTGAGTTAGGATAGATTAATCGGGTGCATAGAATTTGATATCAGCCAACAAGGTCAGTTTTATTACTGGGGCTAAATTTTAGGCTAAATTTTAGGACAGAAGGGGTTGTGGTATGTTTTTACCACTGGGTTAAATTCTGTGTTTCGTAAAGGGCTTGGTAAACCATCTATAAGAAAAGAAGGAAGAGTCAGTGTGGCCTTCTAGAAGAATGCCAGTATTATATTGTGCTTGTCATGAGCTATCAGATGTTTCGATGATAACCGCCCGGCTCGCTATCTGGGACACACCATTTTGTAGTGTATCAAACCTTGAGGCCCGTGGGATGGGAGAGAGAATGAGATATTTTAGGAGTAGTCTCTCTCTCTCTCTCTCATATACAGGCAAGATCTATTGCCTTCCATGGCCTCTATGATGGCGCCGTTGGAGGCGACGTGCCTGAAGATGGCTTAAGGGGAGGTCTCCTGGAAGCGCCGCATCACCCGGCGGGTGGACTTGAAGGTGTGGTTGCCCTCGACGACGAAGGGCAGGGTGCACAAGCAGCGGTCGCCAAAGTTGGTAGCCCGACACAAGAGCACCCGCAGGAAGCGGGCGCCAGGTGCTGCTCGGGATCACCAGAGGGGGAGGCCAGCTGGCTGAGCATCCACAACAGGTGGTGGATCCTAGCAGTGTCCTCGGCCACAGTCACGGCGTGTCCTGTAGAAGCATGGTGGCCCACCTGCCGGTGGCGGTGCCGCCGCTGGGGTCTGAGGGGGTGGCTCGTCGAGGCCCGGCTGTGTAGCTACAACTGTCGAAAGTTCTGTATGTCCACTAGGTGATGATGGAGTGACAGCAGGGACGACGCCCAAGTGCCTTCAACAGGCCGGTGTAGGCAGGCGTTGCAAGCGCCTTCAGCGGGCCGATGCGGGGAAGACGACGAAGCCGATGCATGGGAAAGACAACGCCGGTGGCAAGTGAGTTCGCATTCCGGGGGCACCGTTAGGGCCAGGGGCGGCGGGGCCGTCGTCGGGCAGGTGTTCCAGGTATTTTCGGAGAGGCACCATACGACGAAAAAAGTTTGGGGTCTACGTTAAAAAAAATCAGAAAAAAAAATTTGCACCGCTGGTGGTGCTGCAAGTGTTACTCAAAAATGAAAGGCTATGTTTTGTCCATGTTAGGGAACCGGGCACATCAAGAACCCGCATGCCATTAGAACATTAAGAAAGCCAAGAAACGAAAATGTAACAGCAGGTTTACCAAAAAGGTGTGCTTTAGCAACAATTTCTCTGAACAAGGCTGGCCTTCCATCGCTTAAAAAGGTGTGCTTTAGCAACAATTTCTATGAACAAGGAAGGCTTTCCATCGCTTCCTTTCCTCGGTGACATGAGGGGTTGAGTTTGTACATTTCCGGCACTTCAAACTACCAGACGCCCAGACTTCAGAGAACAGGTTACCTGGCCATTATCTTATGATTCATCCTTGCCAGAATAATAGTGACGGAAAACACAAGAGAAGTCCCTAGATTCATATCCCTCCTTGCACAACTCCGTGTATCTGCACATGCATGATGGTTTGGATAATGAGCAAGGTAAATATTAGCTAACATAGTAAGTTTAGGACTAACGCTTGTGAAGATGTTCGTTAACATAGCTTACATCTCCTTCACTTTCAAAGTGAGCGGGCAACTGAGCCCAACTTCTGCTGCTGATGCAGTAGCAAGCGCCAGGTCCTTAGCCTGTGCAGATTTTTATATCATTTACAGTTAATTATAATGTTGTAATAAGTCTTAAATAAATAAGATGCAGCTATGTTCTTAGGAGGCATTCTATGGAGCACAACAAGAATGCTGGAAAAACTACCAAGGACAAATCATATAAATGAAAGATCTCAACACTCATGAAGGTAAAAAAGGAACCAAAATGCATCCAAATAAGAGATATTATAGTAGTTAATGCATACTGACATGTTTCTTGCATGGAAGACTCTGGAACAATAAAAAGAGAGCAATGCTATGATGCACCATTTTTGCCACACCCTTTTCTCCCCTGTCCCATTGGAAAATCAGATGGCCATAAAGGATGACTTAAGTTTGGTGCTACTGAGACCACCGAGCTCAAGTCATTCAGCTTGGCCATGATTGGACGTCCAAACTGAGACTGGCAAAAAGTAAGCCAAAAATGTTGCACTATAGCATTACTCAAAAAGAGAATGTGCCAGTGTCTAACATGGAGCATTCATGAGACATGAATAATAGAAATAAGCAAAACATTAAAGCATGATTAAAACAGAAGGAAACCCATGGCAATTGTGTAGCAAAACAGAGCACACAAGTGCAGAAGTGTGGTATCCCATTGATTTTCAACCAGGAGGTCCTGGACTTCAAAACAAAGTGCTACTTCATGGAGGGAAAGGGGCCAAATATTGCATGTTCAAAAAATTCTGTAAGCAAATTAAAACCCTTTTAATCCCCTCTCCGTTCTCTCGTCTCTCTTGACTCACTCTTCCTCACTCTCCCGTCTCTCTTTCCCTTCCCTGTTCCCACCTCCGGCGGCTGACTGTGGTGGTGAGGCTCCAAGCGGAGCGATGGTGGCGGCGTGCGGCGAGGGCATGGCTGAGGATGTGCGGAACATGAGGCAGAAGCGGTCGTGTTCGTGGGAAGTCAACCGCTTGGGGTGATCGCCGTTCTTCGAGATTTTGATGGGTTAAAGCTTCGGTTAAGGTAGGGGGATAGATCCCTACTCTCCCCCCGTGTCTCCCCACGTTTTCATGCCCCGGTGAGGCCGAGAGCAGGTGTATTTGTTGTTTGGGGTTTAAATGCATGTCAGGGTTGAGCGGCAATTTTTAACCAATGTAGGCCTTGTTTTATGGTTTGATCGTGACTTTCCGATTGTAGGAAGGTTCGGGGGTGGATTCCCCACGTTTCCTCTTCGTCCCACGGCGAAAGGGGCTTCCGATCAGACTCTGGGTGGAGTTCGGGTGTTTTTCCGCAAAATGAGCAGGGGACGGCCACATGGGTGGCCATCGCGTCCATGCTAGGCAGCCAAGGGTCTGGCCGCCCAGGTCTGTTGGCGGCTAGGGGTTGGGCTCCAAGAGATGCAGGTGGCCAGCACTTTGACAGTCCTATCATGTTTTCTTTCCCTATAGCCCAGTGTCTGGGCAGCCAAAGAGGTGGCCGCCCAAGTCCTCTGGGGGGCCAATGAGGTGGCCGCCTAGACCCTGTCTTGCCCAGGGTAGGCGGCCAGATGGCTAGCCACCCAGGCCCTCTAGGCAGCCAACAGGTTGGCCGCCCAGCTTCCCTGCTTTCTAGGCTCTAGGCGGCCATATCTCTGGCCGCCTAGGCTCTATTGCGCCCAGGGGTGGGCGGCTAGGGTGTTAGCCGCCCAGCCCTATTGGGCGGCCACAAGTCTAGCCACCCAGCCCTCTGGGCGGCCAATGCTTTGGCCGCCCAGCACTCATCAGCCCAGGGGCAGCGTTGTTATAAGATTTGGTCCCCGAGGTGTCCCTGGGAGGAGTGGCTTTGTGCGATGTGTGTCCGCGTGATTCCAGAGGTTCTGCCGAGTCCGGATGGGTGGTATGGGCCATCCATGTGTGTTCTGTGTGGGGTGGGCAGTCATTACTGTGTTTGGGCTACTCGTGTCGATTGCCCCCGCGAGAGTTCCTTGACCGCAAAGGGTATTCTCACATGAGGGCTGTGACCGCGGCTAGATATCCTCGTAGGATTTGTGGGCCGAGGTTCTTGGGTTTCTGTTATCTGTCATAGATGGTTTACCGGTAGCTGTCAGTGCTGTTCCGAGGTTCGCTGTGGCTCAGGCGCGTGCGTACACGTGTCCTCAGGTTTCCTGTGAGAATGCAGAGGTGGTTTCCCTCGAGAGCGCAGAGGTTTGAGCCCTGTTGTTTTCACTGCCTAGAGGGTTTGTTGTGTCCAGACCGGGCGAGAGCGCCTTGTGTGTACAACGCTCCTGTAGAGGCGAGATTGTCTGAGTATGTGTACCTTGATTAGGACAAGTGTACATTGCTGACGGGTGCAGTGGAGCGTACCTCGTGTCAGGTAGCTGAACACGGCTGTGCCGTTGGGTGTAGAGGTGTGAATCCTAGCCAGTCCGAGGGTGTGGTGTGTGTGAGTGTCTCTTCTGCTCTTCTCGAGACTTGGGTGTAAGTAGTGTGTGTACATATGAGGCCTTGGCATAGTATAAGATGTCAGTGGATGCATCTGGCCATATTGTGTTTGCTTGAGTGGTGGACCCTATGCCGTGAAAGTTGAGGTATCAATAGCATTGTCATGGCCATTCCGACAGACGGGCTGGTGTCGCCCTGTGTGTTGGTCATGGTTCTTTCGTTGATTCTAGCTCGGGATAGAGGGTTGTTGTGTTCTTAGGTTTTCCCGAGGGTGCTAGTTCCATGAGTGGCTGCGTGGCCTTGTCAGTGGTTCCATCTGCGAGGACGGACTATCCGACCGTGAGAGTCAGGGTAGCGTAGCGCTTTTTGTGTCACCTCCATCTACCGTCTTCTGGTTCCGGCCGTTGTTGTTATATTGTTGTTATTTTATTATTACTGATGTTGTTCTTTTCTTGTTGCCGCTACTGTTTACTACTTTCGTTGTGGTGGGGATCCGCGAGACCCTTACTGAGCCAATGAGATGAGACTCACCTCTTATTTTTCAGGTGCGGCGTTTCTCCTCAGGGTGGAGCATTTCGGTCGGAGGGTCGTTAGTTGCCAACTCGCCAGGTTGCCGGGGTATGCCCCGAGATAGTGTACATTTCTTTTCCTTGACTCTACTTATTGACTGTGTTGACCCTAGGTACACGCGAGGACAAGAAGGGGGGTTGAATTATCCCCGCAACCTCTCGCAGCGGTGATGAAAGTAAAGCGAGCTAATATCCTATCACTAGCAGCGGCATACAAACATATACGAGATAAGAAAAGTGCCTATGAGGAGGGTGGCGAGTGTACCTCCACCCTCCGGCCATCCTCCACTACACTGGCGGCACTCGTTCCACCCCTCTCCCTCTCTCCTTGTTCTTGATGTTCTTCCCACTCTCTCCTCCAATCTACTCCAGATCTGATCTTAGATCTTCTATCTCCCTCAAATCTCTTCCTCTTCCCTTCTTCCTCTATCTGTTGTGAATGTTCACCGCCATCGCCGCCGCTGATCGTGTCGTCGTTGAGCCACCACAAGTCGGTCTTCATTCTGCTGTCCCAAAACTCGGAGTTGCAGGACAGCAGCTTGGTAAAAGGGCTAGTACGGGAGATCCGATCGTTGGATCGTGACGAAACTTTGAGGGTAGGTTCCCCCCATCATAGGCCATTCTCAGTTTAATTTTGAGGTCGATCAGAGTTCGTTTAGGCCTTTTCCCAGCCACCTGTTCTTTCTTCTTAAAGTCTGCATGTGTGCAGATCTGCGAGATTGGTCTTGGTACCCGATTTTTTCACCCCCTCAAATGTTGTCCAAAAGTTACAAAAAAACTATGTGCATCACCGTAACCCTCCCTTATACCCACCATAAAAATCCCAGGTCCTAATTCGTTCATTGATCCTCGGTCAAAGCCCTTGATCAGGGAGTTCAAGTTCTGTTCAGCCTGTTCTGTATTTCGGGACAGTGTACTCAGTCAATTTACAGTTGCTCCCATTTTCATCCCAGCTGTTGGATGAGAGTGTAATTCCAATATGTCGTAGGATTTTGAGTCCCCTTTCCAATGGTACCCTTTGTGTCTCGATCCGATGTCGAGGCTGGGCATACCAGCCAATCTCGTTGGAGTGTGCAATTTTGGCCAAAAACTGAGCTGCATGACAGCCTTGGGAAATAAATCACAAGAAATCGCTCGCCTCCACTCCGGTGACCGCCGCTCCCAGGGATCGACCCGAGACACTCCAGGAATGCCCCCGCTAGTCGCTACAGCCAGGAGCCACCCCAGACGTCACCGTACCAATAGTGGGTCCCACCTGCTGTCCTGCGGGCCCGAGTGAGCATGGTGAATCGGCCGACCGCGTCCGCCAGTGCGCCACCAACTGCTGCCCGTCAACCCGAGATTGGTGCTCCCGGACCCCACATGTCGCCTGTTACCTCCCTACGTGGAGTGGGCTATAGAATTAATTCTGTAATTATTAATTATTACTGTACTAGGAGTTCTGGATCTCGACCGGGAAGTCTTCCCCACGCCTCGAGCGTGGAGGTACACTCGCCACCCCCCTTTTTTTATCATATTTGCCTAGCTAGTATGCGTTCTAGATGCCGCTGCATATGAGTAGGTTATTTTTCTAGCTCGTATCATTTAAATCACCACTGCGAGAGAGAGAGCGAGACCCGTCTCGTGACCCGATCCGGGCACGAGAGTGAGCTGACCACCCTTGACTCGCTGCCGATTTCTCAACCGTGCAGGTCCGTCACTTCCCTTATTAGGGACGAACTGTGAGCTTGCTTAAACTCCAAGGTCCGCATTCCAATTGGCATCGAGTCCTCACCGTCCGTCCCGCATCAAAATGGTATCAGAGTAGGTTAGAGTCTAGGTTAGTCATTACATAAGTCTTTGTACGGTCTAAGTTAAGTATAGGGTCTTGAGTCTAGAATGTCTTGTCTTAGGCGTTATTTGCATGTGCACTCGTAGAGATACCCAGTACTCACCACCACCACCACCCATGGCAGAACCCCGAGTCCATAGTCCCGATGAGTCATCGGTGGCTGAAATGTTTCGAGCCATTATGGGAGAAATACAAGGGTTGAATACACACATAGATGTGTTAAGTACACGAGTGGATAGAATGGAAGAGTTGAGTACATGGGTGGATGGCCTAGGCACACGCCTAGAAGAGAGGATGAAGGCCTTAGAAGATAGGGCCAAAGGGTCGGACTAGTCCGTTCATGGCCTGGTAGGGAGAGTTGCCGCATTAGAGAGAGCCCCAGTTGAGACACCCCCCGCACCTACACTTGGTCAACAGGAGCCGGTTCAGCAACCTACTGCTCCCAGGGTTCAAGGGGTAGATGTTAGGAGGTGTCACATCCCTAAGGTGCATGACTATGAGTCCGATAATGAGCATAGGGGTTATGGTCATGACTGTCGTCCCCCACGGTGGACCCATGATCTAGATGAGGATGAGCGGACCCTCAGGACCATTAGTGCGGACCCTCCCACATTTGATAGATCCATGGCTATGGTGTTAAATAGTGCGGAAGGTGAGCTAGAAGGGGAGGGGTTGAATAGATCACCCCAATTAAAAAATCTCAAGAAAACCAACCACCGTGATGCAATATGGGTTAAACTACGTGGGTGAAAAAAGACAAAAGAGGAGCAGAGAGTGTGGGGGTGATCCTCCCCAAAATAGTGCAACAAAGAAAGACCCCTCTTCCCCCCAGTGCAGTAGGAGGATGAGCAGGAAGAGAAGGAGAGAAAGAGAGAGAGAGCTGTGAGCCTCTCTTCTTTTCCCTCGAGCAAAGCAAAGCCTCTATGAATTTCTGTGAACTAAAGGCCGCAGCGTCTCTCTGGTTGCTGTTGTTGTTCTTGTTGTAGTTTCATTCCAACCTTCTGTTAGCCAGAGAAGAGCGCGCTAGGTTCAAAAGAGGGGCTTTTATAGAGGGAGAAATCCTCGTTCCAAGGGGATTTAGAACAGGAAAGCATTCCCTCATTAGAGATCTTCCTTCCCTCAAAGAACAATGCCTCAAATGGAGCAAGAAGCCATGCAGAGGAAGCCTCAGGCGAGTAGGAAGCGAATCAAGAATTGACGAACAGAAGAATGTCGTCAATTAAATGGGCGACCAGATGAGATGGCACTCATTCCTGAATAAAATATAGAAATAAAGCACTTTTCGTAATAAAAATAGGAAACGGTGATAGTTCAAAAGGGCGTTGTTTATGCGTGCGTGGGAATTCCCTTCTTGTTCTTTCCCTCGCGGCGGGGACACACACTCGCCTTTTACGGAAGGTCGAGATTGGTCGATTTGGCATGTGGGCATTCCAGGGGTATTGAAAGGATGGTGAAAAGAACGATAGGAACGTATAGGAAGGAATGGCGTATGGTTAATCATTTCAGAAGACTGGGACATAGATGGCTGGATGGAATGCGGGCATGCTAGTAGATTTCTCGACGATCACCAGCGAAACTATGACGACCCAGCATCTGGGCTCGGGTAAACCCGAAACCGCTTGGATCTTGAGAGGCCTCCCAAGAGCTGTAAGGCTCCGAAGGGATAAAAAGGAGTGTGCGGAGGTGTATAGGAGTACATTGAACTTCCACATAAGGCAGTAAACAATTACTATATTTGATCAAGATTAGCCAAGTAGCATAAATAAAATTACATTTTATATAACAAATTAAAACTAGATACAATAGCTAACAGAGTCCAGTCCAACTAAAGACAAGTACAGTGCAACAGAAAAGGGAACGTACCCTCAAGTTGGGGGAAACCCGACACTAGCAAAGCTGACCACTAAGAACCACGAACAGCACCACCAGATCATGAGGAAGAAGAGCAGGCACACCTGAAAAGTCAGGGGTGAGCCTAGTCCTTAAGCCAAAAACACGATAATATACAAATCACGGCACATGAGGGAACATCAAAGCTCTTAGACCAGATAGGCACAAAAATTGAGGTAAGATAATATCTCCAAGCGCCTAAAACTAGAGTCTCGATCTATAGGATAACTGAGACACTCACGAGGTCACGTGTCAACCACTAGGTCACAACCGGGTTGACCAGAAATCATAATGACTCTCGAAATCATACCAAACACTACTCGGTGCATTGGCATATTCGAACACCCTATAACATGGTCACAACCCTCATAGGATGTCCATGACATCCACGTACAATAGGCAACTAAGGGGTTGAAGGCAAGCCAATAATCATGGAGAAAAACCAAACACTGCTCGGGACAAGACTACTCTTCTGGGATCCCTCGACATATAGATCTAACTCTCACGGAACACCCGAGGCATCCATCAAGTCAAACGCCAACAAGGCATTGAATACTGGGTTCACTGGAGCCCGAGACAACTCATATAAAACCCCGAAAATAGAAGACATGAATGCGGTGCACAATTGCGTCACGATGATGAACGCGTCCAAAGGATGCGTCGCGATGCTAGCAAAATGTGTCCAACCCATACAGCGTGTCAACACATTGACGCAGCACAAGCTAGGGTCACATTAATAGACGCGGTCGTAGCCTTGAGCGCGTTAATCACACAACGCGGTGGAGACCTCAAGCGTGTTCTTCAAGATCACGGTGGAGACCTCAAGCGCGTTCTCCAGGATCACGTCCAACACTTGGACCGCGTCCCTTTACCACCTCACCGCCCCACTGTTTATCTTCTTAGATGAACGTGGTGCTACGATATTGCGCGTTAATAAATGCGCCCCCTGGGAGCTCCGCGTTAATACGTCGAACCCGAGAAGTAGAAAAACTAGTGGAAAACCCCCATTCCATGCCCCAATCATCTCCAGAATGACGAGGATACACTAGAAACCACATCATACACCTTCCACAAGCTAGAAGGGATCAAACCACGCACAAAATGATGCGATATGGGCGATTTTCCACAAATCAACCCATAACAACTCACGAGGGAAACCAGACTCGTACGGGCCCCAAATCACGGCCAAATGCAACGAAACAGCGGGGATGGCATCCAAACATCATGTCTTTAAAATGGAGATAACTTCTAAAGGGAGTTCCTTTATCACGGGAGCCACCCACTTCAGGTTGGATTAACATCGTGGGCTAGGAAGGAGCTAGAGGAACAAAGAAGAAAGAAAAGAGAATAAGAGAATAAGAAGAGAGGTAATGTAAGAAATTTGAGGAGATTAATAGAATTTGAATATTATTGCTTTGGCTCACCTCTCTTGAAGGGCTAGTGCTTAGATGTTTAGGGATGGAAGTCAGCCGCTGCAACTCTCCATGCTCCTTCCTAGCCGGTCTTGGCCCGTTGTAGATGCCCCCACCCATTGTCCTAACTTCAAAGGCCCTCTTCATGGTGATTTGAGTGTGTTTAACAAAGATTTCAAGACTCAAAGTGGAGGTTTTCTGTGAGTTATGAGTTCAAGGTGTATTTCTAGTTATAGGGCATGAGATTCTGGTCCTATTACATTAGGATTAAGGTTGGGATGTCTAAATTTGAGTTAGAGTGGGTCTTAGTGTGGTTTGGGCATGGTTATCTACACATTAGGACTCCCCTGCAGAGTCCCGCTCGAGTTTAACTGTGTTTTCTCCGTTGTGGTCTATCGGGTGACCGTTAGGGTCCTATTGCGGTCATTTGATGACCGTTTATCCCCTCTCTTCACTGCCTTCTACTTCACTCGCCTAATGGTTGTGGCATGACTATTTACTTGTTGGACGTGGAATGGCAATCTAGAGGGGGGGTGAATAGATCGGCCTCAAGATAAATGTCCCTAAGCATGCATCTACCATCAATGCCAAGACAACAATCACACGGAGATACCAAATTTTAAGGTGGTTCGGTCTTTACCTCGAGACCTACGTCCACCCCTCACTCAACCAAGTGAGACTTGATTGCTGACACACAGCTTAAAGAATGTTGACTCACAGCTTGAAAACTCTCCTGACTCATAGCTTGAACACTCTGCTGACTCACAGCTTGATTAACCCTAGATCCAAGCATCTTAGCTTGATCTGAACACTCCGCTGACGAACAACTTGATTAACATAACGAAAAGGAAAATGAAAGATTAAATAAAAGTATGAACACAGATCGAGTATAGAATTCTCCTGATCATTTGGTATCTTGATCTGTAGATGAAGTTCGTCTGGCTTCTTCTCTAATTCCAGATCTCAGCTGATCTGGTGCTACTGTTGGTGCTTCTCCTGCTGCTACTCTTTTGATGTTGCTACCCTTCTATTATTGTTGCTCTTCCACTTGCAGAGGTCATGCTGTAACTCTGGATCTCCTGGCGCTTCTCAAGTTTTCTTTCTCTCCTTCTTCACCTTGATCTAGGTCGTGCAGGCCCTTTCTATCTTGCCTTCCCACGAGATGCAGACGCGCTTTTCTTTTTCCAGTAGCCTCACCCTTTTTAGTTTGCTGTTGCCTATCCTTTTTCAGCCTTCCTGCCATGTATATTCAACTTCTTGAAGTGTGCTCTGGATATCTGGTGATCCAGTTGGAGAACCGGTGGAAATATCTCCTATTTTTCTACAAGAAGGTTGAAGGCCAAGTCTTCTCCATTAGCTACAATAGAATCTGATAAAAACCCACGTTTCCTGGCACATCTAGACCCTCTATGTGCATGCCATAATGGATTCACAGCTTGGGTATTAGGTCTTGAGCCAGCTGGGTCTGGATTTGGGTTTTCAACAAGATCCTCCGGTGGTGGTTGACTCACGACGCTTGAGAGTCGACTTTCAGCAACTACCAGAACCAACCTTGTTTCTGTCTAAACCTGAAGTCAACTCTCGAGGCCTTCAGTGTCGACGCCTGTTTCAGTCTAGGTTCTGGCTGAGTTCTGTGGTCGACTTCCAACCCCCTGGGAGTTGACTCCTGCGCCTGTCCAGAACCTGGTTGGTTCTGTCTGCCAGCCGTGGCCAACTTCCAACCCCCTAGAAGTCGACTCCTGCACCATAGGTGCAGAACTCTTATTCTTTTTAGACTTTTGACTACTTCTCTTCCCTTTTCTTGAATTGCTTTGATCTTTACACCTGCATTTTACATTTATACAATACATAAGAGCTAAATTCAATGAATTATTGGATATAATAACTTATAGTTTGTCATCATCAAAATAAGAGGTGTACAACATTCTCTCCCTTTTTGATTATGGCAACTATAAGTTATTGTGAACTATGAATGAAAAGTATTCAAGATAGATAAGTCATTATGATGAATAAGTCATTGTGAATAGACAAACAAGCTTATCAATCTCTCCTGATTTGACACTACATTACTCACAATGACAAGGCACTCTCTCCCCCTTATTCACAATGACTTGACACTCTCTCCCCCTTAAATCAAACTTTCCTGACTTGACGTTCTTTACACTCTCTCCCTCTTCATATCTCCCCCTTACATCATTCTGTCCCGTAAAACATGCACAGACTTTATAATGATATATGCAAAACATGCATAGACTTTATGCTTATCTTTAACACATGTGCATCGACATGATCTTGCTGGATGCAAATGTGCACAGGCTTATATGATGTTGGAAGCAAACATGCACCGACCTGTCAATGCTATAATGCAGATGTGCACAAACCTTGCTTTGTGCTAGCAAAAGGTGCACTAACCTTCTATGTGCACAGGGAAAAAGAGCGTCGACCTTAGTATGCGCAAAGTAGAATGTGCTTCGACCTTGGATATACATGAATGGTAACTAGCATCGACCTTAGTGAGATCAAGGCGGATGTGCTCCGACCTTGAATATGCATGAACAGTAACTAGCGTCAACCTTAGTGAGATCAAGGCGGATGTACTCCGACCTTGAATATGCATGAACAGTAACTAGCATCGACCTTAGTGAGATCAAGGTCGATGTGCCCCCACCTTGAATATGCATGACAAGTAACTAGCGTCGACCTTAGTGAGATCAAGGTGGATGTGCTCCGACCTTGAATATGCATGACAAAAAAAAATTGCATTGACTGTATATTGCTTGAAGTAAAAAGTGTATCGACCTTCTATTGCATGCAAACAGTACATGCATCAACCTTCATGCATAAAACATGAATATGCATAGACTGTAATAGTAACATAGGTAGACCTCAACATGTGCTCAGACTATGAATATGCATGTAACTTGTATGCAACCTGTTTGATGAAATGATTCTTCATGAGATATGAATGTGCACTGACCTGTGTGCAGTATGCATTGACCTTACATCAGTTGCTAGCCAACTAGCATTGACCTTTACTACAGGATTTCCACATATGCACAGACCTTCTAGACAAAATGAATGTATGCTCTGACTTATTAGTGCTGAACCTCACATGTGCATAGACTTTCGAGTGCATGGCGTCACAAAATGTGCACCGAGCTTCTACATGCATGAACAGTAATATGCACTGACTTTATTGAACTAATGATCAACTGAGCTTCAACCTGTGTGCATCGACCTGTGTGAAGGTGCGAACAGGATATGCATCGACCTTCATTTGCTATGAACAGTGATGTGCACTGACTTTGAGTGTGCTCAGACCTATGAAACATGTTTGTGCATATAACCTGTTCAGTAATATGACTATGCATGCAACCTATTTGATAGAATGACCTGAATGTATAAATGTGCACAGATGTTTCATCAAGGCCACATTAAAATCACATTAAAACACCAGTATCAAGGTAGCACAAACACATATGTCATTATGCACATGATTTATTGTGTTTGTCATCATCAAAACCACAAGATTACAACACGCAAGGGATAGGAAAACGGTCTTGGGAATGACCGCTAGGCATCAGGAGGTGAAACAGGTCAAAACGGGTGAAGTTGAGCCTAGCGGTTGGTCGACCGACCGCTAGCCAAGAAAACGGTTGGTCGATTGACCGTTTACAGCAAATGGGCCGTCAGTGGGAAATTGAGTCTAATGGTTGGTCGACTGACTGCTAGCCAAAGGAGACGGTCGGTCGACTGTCTGTTTGCAGGCTTCTTGTAGAACATGGGCCGGATGTTCGTTTGAGCTCCGAAATGGCCCGAAATGGACCCGATGGTTGGAGAATCAAAGATAAAAGCTTCCAAGGCTCAATGGGCTTGAAAAGTGGACAAGAAAATGGGCTCAAGATAGGCTCAAAGAAGGCTCAAAAATAATGATTAATTCAGGGCATCACGGAGATGAATAAGAGAAACGATGCAACTTGCAGGCTAAAATAGGTGCCAACAGATGTCCCTCCTTGATGTCCGCTTTATAAGGGAATGAGCGAAAGGGACGTGAAGGCGAAATGGAAAGGAGGTGGAGCGAAAGGGACAGTGACGTGAAATGGAGATGAAGTGGGGAGAAGTGATAAGCGGGCCTCATGGCAAAAGACACATGTCACAACCAATAAGCGATAGAAATTCTCCCAAAAATGTCGAACTAACCACCCAGAATGGATGACAAGGATGAGACATGTCTGGAGAACTAAACTAAGGAAGGAGAAGGAAACACGACCGACCTCATCGTGGACACAATCCACGGATAGTGAGGGGATTGGAAAGACACAACTGAAGAGCTAGAAAAGGCAAGAAAATACAGAGATAAAATCCAGACAGGAATCACGCTGGTCACCCAGACCAAGCTGGCAGATCAGAGTGAACGTTCAAATTCAGAGTGGACTGAGGATTTCTTATCCAAGAGAATTGTAGTGCAATCAACTATTGCCGAGGAGAAACCTTGAGAGAATTTCGAGATGCGAATGCTCAAAAATGACTTGATGCATGCTAAGATAAAATAAAGAAATCATCAAAATTAATGCAAAGAATGATAAAATAGAAAGTACTTGCATAGTCTCACGGGAGATCTAAGAAACATTCTTGTTCCGCATAAGGCGCGGACTTTAATTGTTCGTCGAACTGGGGAAGTGGTGCATGATATATTTTCAAGTGTCTTCCATTATGGGGTGAAAATTGAGTCTCCCCCCTATGGTTGACAACCACATACGCACTCCTTCATAGACTTTCTGGACAATGTATGGCCTGAGCCAATTTTCATTCAGCTTGCCTTTATGATTAGCAACCATGACCTCTCTTTTTTTGACCATCATGAGGTCACCTTTCTTGAATTCGCATCCCTTGAGAAGCTTGTTGAAGGCACGGGCTATGCGGGCCTGGTAGACCTGTATGTTTTGTTAGGGCTAGAGTCGCTTCCCTTCTAAGTCAGAGAGCTCCTCCAGTCTTCGCTCGACGTTTATTTGGTCATCTCTGACCAAGCCATGCTGGATTGTGACTCGCAATGAGGGTACTTCTAATTCAATGGGGATGACTACTTCAGAGCTGTACACCAAAGAGAAGGGCGAGCAGCCCGTTAGGGTTTTGTAGACTGTACGGTACGGCCAGGGCGCCTCGTACATCTTGTCTTCCCAATCCTTTTTATTAGAGCTGAAAGTCTTTGCGAGGAGGGTGCAGAGTGTTTTATTGAATGCTTCAGCCAACCCGTTTGCCTACGGGTTGTATGGAGTGGATGTCCTCCAGTCAATCTTGTACTTTTCGGCCAGCTTATAGACCTTTTGATTTAGGAAGTGGCTTCCGCTGTCTGAGACGATCCGGTTGGGAATGTTGAACCAGAATATTACATTTCTCTGGATAAACCGGGCCACAATTTCTCCTGTCACCTCTTTCAGGGCTACAGACTCCACCCAGCGGGAGAAGTAATCTGTTATTGTCAGGATATATTTGCATCCTGAAGAGGATGGGGGCAATGGGCCCACAACGTCTGTTCCCCATTGGGCGAAAGGCCAACTGGGTGCTGTTTGATGTAGCTTTGTTGGCGGTCTCTTGGGGACAGTTGCATGTTCTTGGCATTTTTGGCACGACTTGGCATACTTGCAGCAGTCGTCGAACATTGTCGGCCAATAGTAGCCCAGGTTTTTAATTTCAATTTTCATCTTCAGGCCAGCTTGGTGTGTTCCCACCGACCCGGCATGAATCTCTTGCATCACCTTCTAGGCTTCTTCCATTGAGAGGCATCGAAGGAGTATTTTCTTCTTGGCGTCTGCCATAATTCGGAATAGAATTCCATTTCTGAGTTCATAGGAATCTTTTATTCGGATCAGTCAAATCTTTTCTTCCCTTTGCTTGGGTAGCTGCTGATGTTTAAACCATTGTATGAGGGGCTCACGCCAGTAGGATGAGTCGAGCATTTCTACAGTTGCTACTTCAGGCTCTTCTTCACCTGGATCTTCCTCTATCATGCTGAGGACCTGCCATCGGTTGATCACCCATATGTTAAGTGATTCATCAGGCGAGATTGCTAGTGAGCTTGCTAGCTTTGCTAATGCATCGGCCTGTGCATTTTGAGATCGGCTGATGTGGTTTATTTTGATCAAGTAAAATTTCTTCATGAGCTGTTTCGCCTTGGCATAGTAAGGCAGTAATTCAGCTTTTCAAACTTCAAATTATCCTTGAATTTGTCTGACGATTAACATCGAATCCCCAAACACTTGCAGCATGCTGATCTCTATGTGAAGAGCAACCTGGAGACCGATGATTAGAGGTTCATATTCTGCTTTAGTGTTGGTGCAAGCTTTGTTGATTGAGCAAGAAGTATACAACACTTCTCCTTCAGGGGATTTGAGGATGACGCCTGCCCCTGCTCTAATTATTGTTTGCCCGAATGGGGATGTCTCTATTCTCAATGCACCGTTGAAGTATAGTTGCCAAGTGGCTTGCTGGATCTGGCCGACCTTTAAAGTTTCATCTTCGGGGAGTTCAGTGATTAATGGAGAGTTTTCAGGCACTGGGTGCACTACAAAGAAGTCTGCAATGGCCTGACCTTTGATGGCCTTTTGCGGCACATAAGAAATGTCAAACTCCATGAGAATGATGGCCCATTTGCCCAGTCGCCCTTTCAGGACCGGCTGAGAGAGTATATATTTGACCAAATCGGCCCTGGATATCAGCTTGATTTCATGTGATAGCATGTACTGCCTCATTTTCTTGGCTGCGAAGACAAGTGCAAGGCAGACTTTTTCAATTGGTGTATATTTTTCTTCGACCCTGACTGATCTTCGGCTGAGGTAGTACAGAGCTTATTTTTTTCCTTCTTCATTGCTCTGGGCCAGCATTGCCCCGAGAGAGTATTCGGTGACAGCTATGTATAGGATCAACAGTCACCCCTTGACAGGTGCCCCTAGGATTGGCGAGATATTCAAGTATTCATTCAATTGATTAAAAGCTAATAGATACTGAAGCCGGGCGGGCTGTCTTGTATGATGAGGGAAAATGTCTACCAGTTTTTTTCCTTTTAAAGCCGGTGACTTATGATTCACCACCAACTCCACAAAATCGGGCATTACTCTTTCCAGCGCTTCAATGATAGCAAGGGTCTTAGGGCTTTCTTTTTTTAAGGGATACATCGACAGCCACATATGAGCCAGCCGCTGCCATTGTTCGTGTGGAAAGATCCTGCTTCCAAAAGCAAGGCTTAATCTGACCCTTATCCAGGGAAAGGGATGCGGGTCATCCAGCTTTATCCTGAACATGAAATAACGTGGCAGGCTTACTACATTGATCAGGCCCAGGGTAGCCCCGACGCCCAGGTGTCCCATGGCCCAGAAATCAGCTATGATCTCCGAGATCCACCTGTAATAGAGCTCCCAGGCGCCGGGATAGTTACTGGTCTTTTTCCTGTTTGTTATTTCTTTTCGAATGGTCGTCACCAGATCGAGCAGTGCTGCGCCCTGATGGCCTACTTCGTGAATAAGGGAAGACGCAATGCCACTACCAACCATTCTTTCTCTTGGTATCTGTATGACAGCTACCGGATTCGGTTCTCCGCTGGGTAGCCTTGTCCGTGCTCTCCGAATGGCAGCGCCATGGCCTCGTTCCAGGAAACAGATTACTGGCGGCGGTTTATAATAATTACCCCTAAGCTTCAGGGCATCAGCCGCAAGGGCATCCAGTCCTGCCACCCAAACACCGGTGTCATGTTCGGATCGTTGGGAAGTAACATCAGCAAAAATATCCAGTTCGTCCAATAGATCATTAAACCGGAGCTTTAAAAGCGCAAATCTCCGCTGTGTTTCTTCCGCAGGGGTGTTGAGACTATGAGGATCTCTAACCCATGTTACAAACTGGGCTACCCGTTGCTTTAGCTCCCTGTTACCGGCTACGATCAGGTCCGTTATTCCTTTGAGCGCTTCGTCAGGAATGTTGGCTGCTGCCACCATGGGCATCGTCAGGGCAAATGGTTTTACCATTTCAAGCCTGCTCAACAAAGACAAGGCCTCATTGACCAGGAACCTGGTCGTATATAGATTCCGCCTCATATCGATCAGAGGTTAAGTATGATCTGATTACCTTGCTGATACCATGTGCCTGAGGCTGTTTGAGCCTGTGGCTCCATGCCGTCGGCATCATAGCCATTATCGCTGTAGCCGACACCTGCGTAGCCAGGATAAGCACCTCCTCTCCGCTGTGCGCCCATATGTCCGCCACGATGATGTTTTGCTTGTCCGTGACCACCCTTCGAAGGATGTGCTCTCCTCAATAAGCCAGGCGCAAAGCGGCGGGCAGCGGAAATAGTTGCTGCGCGGGCAACCCGGCGGGGCTGAAATTTATAGTTGGGGTTGGTGGCCGCTTTTTTAACAGCATTGTTGGCAAACCGTACATATGCCCTGGCCAGTTCGAATTCTTTATCTTCATTGGAAAGCCCTTCCAGTTCCAGTTCAAACATACCAGATGCCAGGCTACCTAATTTGCCGCCAATGGCTCCGCCCAAACCCGGTACGATCATATTTCCCAGGGCAGATCCTGCGATAGGCAAGGCTTTTTTAGCCGCTGATTTCAAAAATCCGCCAAGCGCCTTTCCCGCTGAGGATTTCGCAAAGCCTTTTATAGCTCCGGCAGCTTTGCTGATAAGGCCTCCAAGGAATTGCTCCAGTTCCTGCTCGTTGGCAACTTCGAGTAACTCACTGGCCAGCTCCATTTCAAGAGCTTCATTGGAAACTTCGTGTCCATACTCTTCTTCAAACTCATATCCATGAATCTCACCGGACTCTCCGTGGAGTTCATGCAGAAATTCATCTTCGAACTCCCCTGATTCAAATTCTCCTGTTTCGAACTCGCCTTCGAATTCCCCTGTTTCGAATTCATGGCCAAATTCGTTTTCAAACTCATGTCCGTATTCGAACTCCTGGTTGGCTCCTCCAACTGTATTACCAATGTTGTGCATAATTGAAAATTTTTAAGGTTAATGAAATTGAATGTAGATGATCAGTTGCCGGCAGGTGTATTATGCCAAACGCTGTGCCAGTGGGTTTTCAGGCCACTTTTCAGCAGTTTTGCGAATTTTTTTTCGGAACCGATGAAAAAAATGAAAAGAAGGATGAAATTATTTTCGCACATACCAAATCAGCAGAAATAAAGAATACCACGAATAGGGTATAGGGAAAAGAAGGTTTACCCCCTATTTTTACATTAATGTCTTTTTAATGTCTACCCTGTAACATCTGTCTTCCATCACCAGTCTTGTCCCCTATCTTAAAAGGGATGATCGACGTCGGCAACGTTGATACATTATGGTTATATCTCTGTAGGAGCACTTTTCCATTAGCATCTGACCTGAAGTCCGCAGAGAAGAACAGTTCTGCTAAAACTCCTCCGTGTGACATAACGCATCCGCGATAGACCGCCATGTGAACATAACGTGCCTATGTCAGTCCGTCATGTGATCTTATCCAACAGAAGATAAGAACAACAGGCGAAATGTTCAGACTTAGGACTCTGGCGAGCATAACGGATATGAACAAGGGCGTTATACTAAGACTATAACGGATGGAAATTGATCCGTCATGGACATGAAGACGTCCAGGCAGACGGGGCTGGGATGACAAGGAAGTCGGTGGAGGTGGTGGTAGACTCGACCTTAGGGGGTATATAATGAACCAGGGTACGTGCGTTTTGTGATGTTATGACAGAAGAACATAGATCTGTTAAACGACAGGGATGCTAAATGAGACGGTGGGAGAGACGGTGGGTGAGACGGTGGGTGAGAGGGTGAAAGTAAGACGATGAAAGGAATATAACGGACCCCATGAGGGGCGTTATATTACTATAACGTGCCATGGAGGATGCGTTATGTACAAAAGGGTGATAAATGACACGGAAGTGCTTGCCTATCAGTAAACAAGGATAAGACCAACCAAGGAAGGTAATGACCCAAGAAAGAGACTTCTAACATACCCAAGAAGACTCGACAAGGGTGAACAAGCCGGAGCATCATTAAAAATGAGTAAGGAGATGACCCAACTAATTGGTCATAAAACGGGTGTCCACATCAGCCTCTTGGGTGACTTCCCCAAGTTCATGGTATTGGTAGTCTGATGATATCGGGTTATCGATATTCGGATCTCATGGGTCGTTACAGGTGGTATCAGAGCATTGTTGTGTAAAGTACATGGGAATCCGAGATATAAAATCTCCAGAGTCCTTAAGTCCAGTACAGTCTTCAGCTGGCTTAGGTTTTGCGATTCATGATCGCTTCATTTTTCATGTGTCATCTTATGCGTGCTAGATTAGCACTGTGTGAGATGGTACTGCTCTCGTCAGGATGTGACGAGGTGCTTCTTTTTTGTCATGATGTTTGTTTTGACCATGTTGTACTTGGCAGTATTCACCAAAAGGCTCGAATCTGTAGTACGTTGTTCGAGGTTTTCTCGTGAATTGGTTCAGGTTGCTATTGACTTTCAACGTTGGTTTGATGGCCGTGCACATTCTTACGTTGTTTTGGTCATCCCAGCCTGAGTCCGTGCAGCTCCAGATATGTTTTGCTTCTGATGAAGTGCTCGATTAGATTCCGTGATTGAGAAGATGCTCGGGTGAACCTAGGATTTTCCCTTCCTGGTGAGCATCCGTTGGTCGAGCTTGATGTTTCTCATTCCGTCTGGTGGAGTCTTTTAGAGGTAAGCCTTGGAATTGTTGTCTTAGTGATGCCTTTGTCTTGTGTCTGCTTAAGTGTGGACAGCTTTATTCTAAGCCTAATTTGTTCCTTATTTTACGGTTGCTTAGCTTTGGACTCCGTTATGGTGTTAAGAGCTGTTGAATACCGTGTTCGTCGTGCCGTGTCCAATGGCCGATGTATTGTGAAGGCTCATTTATTGTTTCAGGACGTGAAGGTAAGTTGAGATTTACATTTTTCCTTGAGCTTTGTGCTGAAGCTGGTACTCTTCTTCGTTGCTTTTAGGCTTCCTGTGACCGATTGTTCATTTGATCAGTACTTGTGGCGTGTTATTTGTGATTTTTCACAGGTTGCGATGGCGCCGTGTGTGTACTGAGATGCAGATCCCACGCCATTTTCTGATGCCTGTGTGCGTTGTATGAGTGCGCAGCGGAAGCGTGTGGGCCGATAACTCACAGGTCGAGGATCTTTTTGTAACGTTCTGGCCAGTCGAGATAATTGCTTCCTTTCGATGTGAATTCATCTTGGCTTCCTATGCCTTGATGTCGTCCGTTGCCATGCTGTTGCTGGTAATTTTCTGGTGTTGGCATCGGCGTTTGCGAGTGTTGGGGAATTGGTCGACATTCCTGCTAATTGAGTACCCTTTGCTCTGCATTTTCTCTCTTGGGTGTTGTGTTCTAAGGGCATGCTCGTGGTCCTTGAGATGCATCCCTTGAGATTGTCATTCTGGCTGTTGTTTCTCGTTGTCATGGGTCGTTCTTGGTAAGCTGCTCGATGCATGACTCATCCTTGTAGTCGTGTGCCCAGCTGTTGTCGTGCCTTGATTGTGACCCAGCTTGCAGTTGTATTCCGTGATTCTGTGTCCTGTACGGAGCCAGAATCCTACAAGTACTATCGTTGTTCTTATTTTTGCAAGTGCTATTTCTCTCTAATTTTGTGTGTCTATCACTAGCACTTTGTGGACCAACTCTTGTCTATTGGCTTTACTACACTCCTTTTCTCCTAGTAGAGTTAGCTTGCGACTCGATCAGATGTAATACCTGAGTGAGGACTAACTTAATTGTGCTCACAGATATCTTGGCGGGCACTCTGTCTAGATGATGTAGCAGGTCATATTGAGTACCCGATAATGGCTCAGTCTCTTTCTGTTGATCAGCAGCTGGCTGAGAGGACTGGGGATTTGAAGTAGAAGCATAATTTCTTTGGAACAAATGCCCGCTCTGCAGCACAAGTTTTTGTGCCGGCATGGCATCTGATGATGATATAATGGGCCCGGTGGGGGAGATGAGAGATGTGGGAGAAGGTATGGGAGAGATGATAGGGTTGGAAGAGGTGATAGGTGAAGGATGGGTGGCCGGCTTGGTGTTAATAGTTGTAAGGGTTGATGGAGGTGTAAAGGCTAGCGGAGGTGCAGGCGGAAGGTTGGTGGGATGTATGGTGATGGTAGTGGGAGTGATGAGTAATGGGCGAGATGGAGGTGTGGAGATGGGTGCTGGCGTGGGAGTATGGGGGATAGTAAATGGGAGGACAAACGACGTAGCGGGTGGAGGAGAGGCTTGGTGTGTGGGTGTAAGGATAGTGGAAGTGGGGGAAGGTGAAGGATAGCGATGGTGGAGAGCCATGATTTGTGGAGCAGAACCATGATCGTCAAAAGACCACCCGGCATCGGGAGCTGGGGGTTGAACTACATTGACCTGAGTCGGTGCCGACGGCTGAGGCTGCGGAGCGCGAGGGTGGTTCGGCATTTGGTTCTGATGGATCCCCAAGTCTTGAACTGACTGCTGTTGCTGTTGTGGCTACTACTGTGGCGGCGGTGCTTGTTGCTGCTGCACTTGCTGCCTCGGTGCTTGCCTTCTTTTCTATTTAATTTCAACAATAGCCTTGTGCATCTCTGCCTAAACAATACTGTGCCCTTCATGGAGGTCATACACCAAATCTCGAAATTGAAAACATCCTTCAATTATATGCCCTAGCTGCCTGTGGAACATACAATACTTTGTCTGATCAACGGTTGGGTTCCATGTGGGCCGTTCGGGAGGAAGCTGTATAGCACTGACTGACATGAGAGCCAAAAAGATGTCGGCGAGAGTTTCTGGTAGAGGAGGATATTGGGCTCTCTTTGGAGCCGGGCGCTTGTTATTGTAGCCATTAGGGGGAGGGACATTGTGGTATTGTGGGGGTTGCGGAGGTTGTGGTGGTGCAGCAAAGGTGTTTTGTGGAGCGGCAAAGGTGAGCGGAGGGTTTTGTGGAGTGGAGTAGGCAGGCGGAGGGTTTTGTGGAATGGAGTAGGTAGGCGGAGGGTTTTATTGAGTGGGTTGGTTGTTGCGAGGGTGCTGGGAGAAGCGGATTTGGTTGTTTAGGTTGGCGGAAGGGAAGGTAATGGCTTGGACTTGCTCATTTGTCTGGACTCTCTCGGTAACGGGCCCTTGAGATTTTCTGTTATATTTGGGCTTTTGGGCCTCAAAAAGTGAGTGGATGGGGGAGTCCTTGAACTGGGTTTGGATAAACTGTGCCCGACTATATAGTTGGTGCATATTGGCTATATCATTCATGGCCAGGATGTTACGGAAGGTCGGAGTAGCATTAGAAATAAGTAACTTGACCTTCTCTTCTTCCGAGATATGTCCTGGCACCCTGGTGGCCATCTACCTCTATCTATCTACGTATGTAGTAAACTCCTCATTGGGTTTCATTTTCTCAGCCACCAAATCTGTAAAGGAGTATTCTGGGCCGACTCGGTCTTGAAACCGCTGAATAAATTTGGCTTTCACTACCCCTGAAGCTCTCTACATCTTCTAATGGTAAAGAATAGAACTATTCTAGTGCAACCCCATCTAACGATCGACAAAACAAACACACCATAAGGTGATCATCATACTGAAATTGGGTCGATTCATATAAGAAGTCCCTTATATGGATAAAGGGATTATCGTTCCCGTCATCTTTCCGGTAATTAGGGAGCTTGGACTGTGGGGGAAATTGGATATTCTGAAAGGTTGGAACAGAAACATCTGCCAAGGATTATGGGCCAACCCGCTTTTGAAGGAAGTCAAGTTGTTGTTACATGGCAGCCCATTTGTCAAGGAGTTCTTGCTCCCTATATGGGGTGGGAGTAGTGAAAGAAGAGAAGCGGAAGGATACGCAGTCGGAAGAGGGAGAGGCCCATAGGAAGGGGCAGAAGGATAAGGAGCCAGAGAAGGGGGGAGCCCATAAGACGGATATTGGGTCGATAGATGGCCTAAACTAGAATGAACCTGGGCTGCCCCTTGTTGAGGGCGTATGAAGTCGGCTGGGCCCACAAGGACTTGTGGTACTGATGGACCCGACGTAGAATGGTCTACTTGGATAGAAGAAGGGAGAACGGACTTTCCCTTATGAGAAGATTGTTGGGCCGAACCAGAGGACTGGCCCATTTTCAGGCTAGAGAAGGTGATGGCCCTAGGTTGGACCGGGGTGAGATCGGTAATAATAACTCCATAGCTGAGCCATCATATGTCATTAACATCATCAAAAAAAAGAAAAAAAGAGGGGAAGGTACTTGGATAAATGGCGTGAAGCCACTCACTGTTACCTCTCGGTCTGCACTTTCGGACAAACCCGCAAATAGATGCGCCAACACCGCAGCTCCCCAGGCATACCGTCCCATTCTTTCAAGGTCTACCAGGAGCTCTAGGAAGTGACAATGGATGTTGTCCCCCTTCGAGCCCAATAACAGTCTCCCCAACAAGAAGAAGAGAAATCTCCTCAGATCCATGTTGGATCTCTCCCAATTGCTGGCGTCAACACAATACACAGCGCGACACCCTCTTTCAGCCCTCTCCATTAACTCTTCCAAAGACTCATCATCACGTGGACGAGCGTCAGAAAGCCCCAATGCCTCCATGATAGACACCTTGGTTACTGACATGTTCTTCCGATCATCTAGATCCAACCCTGAGAACTTTTGAGCAGCCTCTCTGTAATCAGAGTAGGTGACACCAGTCACCGCCTCGCCATCCACTTTGAGGCCCGTGATTTGGACCACATCTTCCAGACTGGGCACCATGTGCCCCCAAGGCATCAGGAAGGCTCAACTCACTGGGTCCCACCTTTCGTGCAATGCTTGGATGTGGGCGAGGTCGAGATTGATTGGCTCAATTCAGAGAAAGTCCCCAAACCCCATCACGTCTAGCCGGGCCTTCTGAAAATCTGAAAGATCCCGATATGCAGCCACCACTAGCTCCCATGAAATGTGTGATCTCATCACGCTCTGTGCATATACAAGAAGTGAGAAAGGAGTGTGTTGTTAGAAGAAAGGAGAAGTGCTAGCGAAGAAATGAAGCAAGGCCCACTCGCAAGCTGTGATTGGGTCCTCTCACTCAGGAGCCCTTCGAGGTTCGAGAGCCTCCTGGAGCTGCTACTGGGCCTACTTCTCTTTGAGGAGTGGGAAGATTCACCCTCCATTCCGAGACTTAAGAACTCTACACTCCTCCTTCTCCTTAGAAACTTACACTCTTCGAGTTGACTTCCACTACCCCTGGGGAGAACGAAGGAGGGAGGTATTTATAGGAGTGGAAGAGGTCCAAGCCAAAACTGTCACCATTACCTCTAGCAATAGCCCCCGTGATAAGGCACCTTCCTTCTAGTCTCATATGTCACTTCGCCGCTTACACAGGGTAATTGATTCGACGGTGTGACATGATGACTCGCGCCCTACGTAGTTTAGGGGTGGCCTATCATATTGTAAATAATTTTGAATGTGAAAAAAAAGGAGAGAAAGAGAAAAGAACAAACACACAAAAATCAAACAAAACAAAACAAAACAAAATATAGGTTGCATCTATAGGAAGTTTGAAATGCCACACGCGAAAGGGGGGGGGGGCTAAAAGCCTTCATTGCTGATTTCGACAGCAGATTCTCGTTGAAAAGAATGGCTATGACGAGGCGCGATCCTCTATTTCGGAGTAGCGCCTTGTCAAAACATGTGACATAGGAACAATGTGACAGAGAAGAAGCGTAAGGGAGAGGAATGCACAAGAAAACAAACGAGTAATAGGGGATGGGTGTACTAAGTCTCTAACTCTTGCCATCACATTCCCGCTCGTCCCTCCGGTCGTCCCTCTCCTCTACCCTAAGGCGATGGTCCCTAGAGGTCTCCTGGAGCTCAGTGAGGCAGTACTCGCTTCACCCAGTAGTGCTTGCTCGGCCCCAGCAGCTCACTGTTGCTCTATTGGAGTGGCAAAGAAGCCACCCACAGAGAGGTAGCCAGACAAACGAAGGCGCGCCCCGAGCTCCGGAGCCCTCTGGAGGTGCTCCTCACTATCTTTTAGCCTCTGCTCCATGACCCGAAGGCCTAGCTGAAGCTCCATCACCTGGGCCTCTAGAGCCCTCCTCTCGTCCTAATCCCACTGTCGTTCTGTCCTCCTTTCCTCTCTCTCCCTTTCCCTCTCCACTCTCTCTCTCTCTCTACTCTCTCCTCACCACCTAGAGGAAGAGCCTCAGTTCCAAGATGTCTCAAGGTAGTCCCTTCGCATCATGATGCTATAGCTCTGCTACGGTGGCCCCCCAAGCGTCACGATCCTCCTCATCCCGGACCGCACGAGCCAGTGCTCCTGAATCTCCAATGGCTACTAGAGCCAAAACATTTCACAAAGTCAAGGAAAGAGTGGCGAATAATAAAAATCCAAGCAAGGCAAGTACTTACTCAAGCCGCAAGCTCACACTTCGCTTCCCCGGTGCGAGCCACTGCATTGGCAAGTTACTCCTGGAGAATGGTGACCTCGAGAGGAGGAGCCTGGGAGCTGGAAGATGCCCCGCCAGCCATCCTTGCTGTCACTGCCTGCTGAGAACGCTGAAATAAAGGAACAAACAATAGTAGCAGCAAGATTGGAAATATTTTTGATCCTGTGTTTAGCAGACCATTCAGATTTATCTAATGGCAGCTCATGAGGACCGTGAGATATGAGATTCCATAATCTTGAATCAAAAGAGTTAACAAAAACACACATCTTTCCTAACCAGCTAGTGAAATCAGAACCATCAAAAACTGCCAAAAAATCATGGAAACTTGTTCAGCAAAAGAACTCATGATTTTAGGTGCATCGAGATCTTCTCTGCGGATCGTTGGATCTGGGTATGACAAAGACTCGCTTTGATACCAATTGTTGAGTACGTAATAGGATCTAGAGAGGGAGTGAATAGATTCTTTGGAAAAATATACCCAATTTAAAAATCAATCCGATCACTTAATGAAATGCGGAGTAATGGAATACTAATGTTCCCTATTATGATATGCAAGACCAAACTAAGACAATGCACACAAGGAATAAAGATAGTGCTCAATAAGAAGATGGCTCACACTGAGCCTAGATCGAACACCTAGTGGGTATGTGCATTCACAAAGCAGAGAGCGCTGGAACTTAAGGACTATCCCTACACGGGACAACCACCAAACACTTGAGTGTGTGTGAGAACCAAGCCAGTTAGAGTGAGTGTGTTCAATGTGCAGACATATCAGAATGTGTGAATCTGAATACTCGAGTCCCTGTGAATGGGGATAGAAGATAAGAATCAATCACATAATTCTCAGCCCACTACACAGAGAATTTTTAAGGTGGTTCAATCTGCAAACCCGTAGACCTATGTCCACCCCTCACCAAACCCGGTGAGGTCTCACCACACTACAAATGTAGCAACGGGGACAAGTCCCCAATACATGCTGATACACAGCTTAACACGAGGACACCATCCTCATGTTGCTACTTGCAGCACCACACGGGGATGAACCCCCCACACACACACATGCTGCTACACGCAGTAACACATGGGGATGAGCCCCCCCACACGCTGTAAAGCTGCAGCACCACATGGGGATAAGCCCAAAAGAAAAAAAAATGCACGCTACAAAGATGTAGCAAAACACGAGGACAAACCCGCAAGAGAAAACTCAAACGCTAACTGTTGAGTCTCCCACTGTGATTTTGGCATAATGGTTTTGATGACAATAAAACATCTGTGTGTGTGAGCTTCTCAATTCATGCTAGATCTGATTGGTTGGTCACTTCTTTGAATAATATTGCATATGGTCAATGTAGATTTCCCTCTTGAAGTGGTCTTAAGTGTATGTAGATATTTAGCAAAATCCTCTCAGAAACAAAGATTCTTCAAGAGAAGTGTCGACCTGATCTCTGGTTGAGTCAATGCCACAGAAGGATTCCTCAAGAGTAGCTTCGCAAATGAGAAGCATTGAGCCGATGTAATGGAGCAACTACGTCGACGTCACAGCAGAAGTCTTAAACATTAGAAAAGCAAAATGAAAGGCAACATCGACACAAGTCCTTCTATGCGTCGACGCATCTTCAGTCCAGCACCTGTCCCAATAATGCTTTTCAGTGGCATCGACTCCATCCTTCATGATGCGTCGACACAGCACTGACTCCACAAGCAGCCTAAGAAGCATTTCACAAGAGTGCATCGATGCACTCAACTAGCTGCGTTGACACATAAAGCATGAAGCCACAAGTAGCTACAGCAAGGCTAGCAATGGCAGTAGACTGAGTCGACACAATGTAGCCACTGCGTCGATGCAACTAAGCTCGCAAGTTAACAAAGGTAGAGGAGTCGACCCCTGGGGTCTACTCCATATAGTCTGGGTTCTGTCTTGCCCAAATGCTGAGCAGATCACTTGGCACAAGGCTCAGGTGTCGACACAAGGAGTCGACCCTTTTCGAGGTAGACTAGAAGTGAAGCTAGGCTCATGTAATCACCTCCCTTGCATCAATGGCAGTAGCCTACAGCATACAATGGGCAGTTCATGTTCAAGCAAGTCATCTCAGTGGATGCTCTGCCAGATTGCGAACCAGGCTACCCAATTTGTGTTTTTATTTCAAGTCAATGGCTCACACTGCAACATGTCATGATTCAAGGTCCAGAAAAAGATCCTAGGACAGAGAACTATCTTTTTCATCATTAGGCAGTCAAAATAACTTTTTATGAGAAGGATATGTTAGGTATCAGATTTGGGAAAGGTTAGCTTTCAAGGTATCCTCCATTTTGCCATGAGCCAATAAGAATGAGGCCCTAAAAAACACCTAGGACAGAGGACCATCCTTTGTGTCCTGAACCAATGGGAAAGCAGAAATGGAAAAGGTCTTTCAGCCAAGAATCCTATTTTTAGTCTGACTAATTAGGTCATAGGTCTTGGGAGGGAAAATCCTCTACCATCTCTCCTTTAAATAAGGGCCTTCTGCATGAAGAAACATGGCTAGAACATAACATTAATATTGAGAAAATCATAACTCATGCTAGGGTTGATAAAATTTGATGAAACCATGACACAGAGTTAGATCTTGAAGTCCTCTTCATTTCATATGAAGACATCCAAACCTAATTGCCAACGGAAAAGCGCTCCCATTAGCACTTACAACCTGCGATCGAAGGGTCACACCTATTCGAACCTGAAGGGGTGCTTAGCATTAACCCTCTTTAAAGGAGCGACCCTGAGGGGCTAGACCGGGCATTGATGGACATGGAAAGGCTTTGGGAGGCTTGGAACCTATATAAGGAGGTGGGTTCCAAGGGTGGACAATCTTTAGCAACACCCATTTTCAATTTTTTTCCACCATCAACGGTTCCTCTTGAGTGAGAAAGAGAGGTGAGGGACCTTGGCTCTACATGGGTGGGCAGACCTACAATTCCATGGACAACGAGTGAAGTCTCAGGAGGATCTGCGGTGTGGATCTCATCCTCGGCTCAAAGGGCAAAGCTGTGAAGGATCTGAGGTGTGGATATTATCCCCGGATCGTCAGTTGACATCTCAAAGGTAGGCAACTAACCTCAAGCTTTAGGGGTCAATGATGCATTAGAATGGTTTTCAAATTATATTTTCTACACTATAAAGAGGGACTAAGGACATGTGAGGGTGACCATCATGTTCATTTTTTCTTTGGAATTTTTGATTCACCAAGTTTTAAGCTTTCATGAGTTTCCCCTGAGTCTCTAGGGTCAGTGCAGTCCCTAGAATGGTCAGCACAGTCTCTGGGCAGGTCAGAGCGGATCCCATGGTAAGGTCTATACACATTTGGTATTGTCTAGAGTAAGGTCTGAGCACATTTGGTATTGCCCAGAGTAAGGTCTGAGCACCTTTGGGATTGTCTAGAGTAAGGTCTGAGCACCTTTGGTATTGTCCGGAGTAAGGTCTGAGCACCATTGGTATTGTCTAGAGTAAGGTCTGAGCACCTTTGGAATTATCCAGAGTAAGGTCAGAGCACATTTGGTATTATCCAGAGTAAGGTCTGAGCACATTTGGTATTGTCTAGGGTGAGGTCTGTGCACATTTGGTGTTGGCCATACGGTGGATCCCATAATTCTTTGAACATCTTCTTCTGACTAGCGGGTTGACAGAAGGGAATTTGCTGCTTCCTGGCCAGCTGGTTGACTACACAGCCAGTTACATATGGGAGTCCCGTGATTGGGACAAGTGGATCTTTCATCTCTTCGGGGAATCTGCAATCATCGTCCGCTTTTGCAGGCTGCTCCTTGGCCACATAGAATATGGTGGGTTGGCCATTTGGATTAGGAACCTCTAGGATCTTCAACACTTTGACCGTTTGACAGTCTTCATCGGATACGAGTTTGATGACCCCTGGTGGGACCTTTATACCCCAAGGAGCTTTGCGAGGTTTAGTGTCCCCGGTTGAGGGTAAATGTAGAGTTGGAGAACTCTGAGGTCTCCTTCTTCTTCAGATATGAATGACACCTCTGGGTGAGCTATGTAGCCAGGTGGCAGTGGAGGAAACCAGTCACCGGATTCGAGTTTCTCCTTCCCCTTGTCCTTAGCTGAGCGCTAGGCTTGTCCGGCTTCTCTAGATATAGAGATGTGTCTGCCAAGTGACACTCGAACACCTCGAAAGGGTGTAAGTTGGCGAACACTCTTTCTTCTTTCCCGTTCTGGGGGTACTTTATGCATTGGTGGAGGGTAGAGGCCATCACCTGATTTTTATGCAGCCATGGCTGGCCGAGTAGCACCTTGTATGACGTATCAGAGTTTATTACATGAAACTGTACTTTGGTGGTGACGTCGTCAAGTGTAAGTTCAAACTCTACCTTGCCCATGGGGACTTCAAATTTCTGGTTGAAGCCAGTGATTCTCATATCCCTGACCTAGATCAAGTGTACATCAAAGTAGTATTTTTGATATACTCGATAGGGGAGTATGTTTACTGCTACCCCCGGATCAATCGGTATTCTGCTGATTAGTCGCTTGTTCAGTTGCCCCCTCATTTAGAGGGGCCTGTTGTGGTCGGGGGAGGGTAGAAGCATATCTTCCTCCATAAATGTCATTGCCACCCCTGGCTGTGCCTCAGCAAAGCAGCTTTCAAAGTATGCCGGTGTTTGCAAAGCCGTGATGACAGCCTATCTTGTCTCCTCATCGAGGGACAACATATCCCAGACAGAGAAGTGTGCCAGGATTCTCTTCAGCTACTTTACTATTTTGCTGGTGCCTCTGATGTTGGTTAGCCTCAGCTCTTTGGACCTTTTACACTTGCCCCCAGGGTGCTCTTGAGGAGCTAGATCAGAAGGTAGTTCATCTTTTTCTTCTGGTGCCATCTGGGATTGTTGCACTAGTCCAACCAATTTTTTCCTTGCACAAATTCGGCGAAGCTTAGGGTACCCGCCTAGTCTTTGTCTACTGGAGGAGATACTCCTGAGGGTAAGGTGGGAGCGGCCTTGACCCTCCACTGCGGCCGCAGGCGTGGCCGCCTGCCCTCTCAAGGTGCCAAAAATTCGGTGAAGGAGGGAGCTTGCTTGCTGCTTGCGCGCTCGGGGTAGAGCCCTGGTGGAGGAGGAATCTCTGCCCCTTTGACTTTAGGCTAGGGAACTAGGTACGGTGGCTCACCACGTAACATGATGTTGTGGCTGGCTTCAGGAGGGTGCCCCCATTTTCTTCCCGACCTAGTAGCATGTTGAGAGGTGGAAGCTTCGGCATGATTCGCCTCTGCTGGCATGAGGCATATCTCTTCATCTTCCTCTTCAGAGATTCAGACTATTTCAAATAGGGCCGCAAGGGTGTTGCAAGAATAAACCAGGCCTCTTCCTTTATTCTTTGACTTCTTCTTCTTTTTCTTCGCAGTTGAGGGCTGCTCCAGGGGAGGCTCGTCCCATATGCCCGGTTCTTCAGCTTCAGCTTCAGCTTTAGCCTCTACCTCTTCCATTAATCTGAGAGATTCAAGCTGCTCCCAAGGGACATATTCTTTCAGCTGAATGGGTTGAATTTCGGGCTGCTCATATTCATCTAGCCCATTGATGATTTCTTAGAGCCGTACTACCCCCGGATTGGCCTCTTTGTGCACCCGCATAGGGATGTGTTTCTTCTTATTGCTAGTGAATCTTCTGATGACTAGCTGAGGAACTATCCCATGCCAGCGGGGGTCATGACCGGGGGTTCCGGCCCAGGTGTGGCACCTCGTATATGAATACCCGGGTCACGATAAAGCACTACCCTTCTCTTTGCTTTAGTCGGCACGGTGTGCCAATTTCCTTCATCTTCTACTGGCGCTAGGGTGCAGGCCTCATAGGTATGTTGAGTGCAGACTTTCGCCATTTCTTCAGGTAGTTGTTGATATAGAGATATCATATTGATGGTTACCCCTAGAGTGGGCATTTGATGTGGATGTGGGGGATCGACTTTGTGTTCCTCCATTTACAATTCTCCCTTCTTGATTAAGGACTCAATAATGTCCTTGGTCGGAAAGAGTGGAGGAGGAAGTCCCCACGACTTGGAGGGAGGTGGAGTAGGGCGGTTGGTTGTCGGCCGTTCATCATCATCCTGCAACTGATCCAGAACCGCACTACCTGCGTTAGGCGGCCTGAAGAGATCCGCACAATCTTAGGTGGTTCGTCATTAGCTATTCATCCTCCCAGCGATAAGCAAAGGTGAGTGTCTCCCTCTTTCTCAAGACACGGCGTGTCTATCACGTCTGGGGTCTTGGGTGATGATCACACAGGTTTTATCTCCACCTTACTCTTCTGGTTTCTTAGCTTCTTTCATACTTTCCTAGTCGTGAGGAGTAAAAGGTGGTCTGGTTTCATTGCCGGTACTTTCAAAAGAAGGCAAAGCCATTTTTCCAATCAACACTAGGGTCTACCAAGATTCGGTTCAGCAATTGGCAGTTGAGTTGGCCCCTCATATACAACGGCCTATTGTGGTTACCACTTGGAATCAGCATGTCATCCTCCGTAAAGGTGATTGTCGACTCTAGCTGATACTCTGCCAAGCATGCTTCATATGGAGCTGGCTTCTACAAAGCTTCAATCATCGCTTGCCGTGCCTCTTCACTCAGAGATAAAATCTCCCATATAGTGAACCTGGTTGGGATTTTCTTCAGTATCTTCATTATTCGACTGCCCACTCTAACATTGGACAACTGCATACCTTCTACCCATTGAGGCCTTGGAGGCTCGTGTGGTGCTATGGGTGATGATTGTTGCCCGGCGGCTTCATTCTCCTTGGAAGGCTACTGAGAGGGTCCTTCATGCTAGGAGACTTTTCCAGCTGGGATAGGGCAAGTACTCGCCCTGCTCTTTACTGAAGGTGCAGGAGGAGGTGGAAAGCAGCTATCTTCAATTTCAGGGCCAATGCCTTGGTCTGGCTATTTTCCCTTCAACATGGATAGAAATTTAGTGAAGGAGGGAATGTCATGGCCTCCTTTTTCTTGTATGTAAAGGCATGGGGGAGGGGGAATCCTGTTGCCCTTAACCTCCGACTCAGGTATCTGGTAAGGTTGCTCAACCCTGAAGATAATATTATGGTTTGCTGGGGGAAGGCACCCCCATTTCTTTTCGGAACGGGTGGCATGAGCCGCAGTTGAATCTTCTGCCTAATTTGCTTCGGATGATGTACTACCCAATTCTTCACCCTCCCCTAGCAAGCTGAATACGGCAGACATGGTATTGCAGTGTAGGGTAGTTACCCTTTTCTTACTTTTTATTCTTTTCTTCTTTCGCTAATCAGGCTTGGCTGGCATCTGCCCCGGGAACAGATCGTCACTGGCTTCTTTTGCCTTCTTTTCATTTTGCACTTCAATGGTCAGAATTTCTAGTCGCTCCCATGGCACATGGTCTCTTACTAGCAGGGGTGTCAGCTTGGGTTGTTCATACTCATCAAGCCCATTGATGTAATCTTGCAGGCACCATACTTGAGGGTTTATCTCTTTGTGAAAGGATAGTAGAGTTTGTTTCCTCTGATTGTGAGTTGGGATACGAGTGACTACTGGCGATTCCATCTTCTGCCATGTAGGGGTCACTGGAGGTGGTGCAGGTCGTGTAGTGACACCCCAAATGTGACCACTTGTAGTTCCGCGAGCTGGCGGTCTTCTTCTTGCTCTTGTAGGAGCCGATTGCCATCCTACCTGTTCTGTAATGGGTGTGAGGAAACAAGCCTCGGAGATGTGCTGAGTACTGGCCTCAGACACTTCTTTCGATAACTACTAGTACAATGACACCATGTTAACCATTTACTGCAACACTGGGGGGTTTATGGGGGCATGGCGGGTCCACCTAGTGCTCGCCTATTTGCAGCTCCCCTTTCTTTATCATTCCTTCTATTATGTCCTTAAATATGTAATAGTCTTCTATAGCATTCCCAAGCATCAAATGGAAAGGACAGAACAAGGGATCATCTTGCCTTTTAACATCAATAGGCCACCTTGGCTCGAGCAGTGTTATTTTATTCTCCTTGTATGCCCATTCAAACAGGACCCGAGTTTTATCCTTTGAGAATGAATATAGCTTTTTCATCTTGTCCCTTAGTGAAGGACCTTCTTTCTTATCGATGGACTTGGCCGGCAGAGGAGTAGCTGCTATTTTAGCTTTTTCCCTTTGCTACTCAAAGGTTTTGAAATCAACAGTGTTTGCCGCTCTTGGGGCTGGCCGCCGATCAATAGCCTTACCCTTCTGAGCTGTAGGGATGTCGGCTAAAGAGTTCTTTGAGAGAAAGGACTCAACTTCTGCCACCACATTATTAAGACGGTCAAATGACCTGATATCGATGCCAATCATCTTTTTCCGCACCTCTCTCTTCAGATTCAGCTTACAAATTTCAACAACATCTTCCTAGTGGGGAGGCCGTTTACATATCCCTTAACACCAAAAGTTGAATTTGCAACCGATACAGTGGGCGCAGATTCTTCATGCTTGTTCTGTTCACAGGAATGGGTGACCACTACAGTGGGCACTATTTCTATGAATGGTGGCAGCCTGAGTGGGCGCCAATTACCCAGTTTTCATATTGTCATGAGTTTTCATGAGATTTATCGCTATGTCATCTATACACAAGTTCTATCCTTGAATTCTATTCCATGAAATCTACCTTATGTTCCTACAATGGTTCATCCCTTTAGAACTCTATATTGGTTACAAAACTATAGTGGATGTCCAAAATATTACATGACTCACTACCTGGCAATTATGGGGCCCGGTCTGGTACTGGGAGAATCGTCGAAAGTACTTGTGTCCATGGGATCTGTATTGACCACGGTGTGACATTACACCAGAGTGCATAACTATCTAGATTATGGCATTTCATGATCTCGTGCTTGACTTGACCTGATATGATTTGCGTGGCCCGGAATGGGTATTTACTTGCTTGAAAATTATAATAGCCAATTCTCATTACATGACTTGATATTACACGCTTGAACCTCTTGATAACTTGCTTGATATATCTTGAAATCTTACTAGTCCATCTACATTACTTATTATTTCTTTCCCGACATTGTCCATGTATAGTTATCATGCATAGTTTCATGTAACATGTTATTTACTTAAAGCAAGTTTGATCTTGAGATGTAATCCCTACTGAACATTCGCTCACCCTAGTTTTTCTCATATTTTTCAGGTAATTTCGATGATGAGGATCACTCGGATGGGAATAGATAAGAGTGAAGAGCGTAGAGTTGTTCCGATCATCAAGACTCTATCTAGACATGTCTTTCCTATTTCTTGAGTCACTTATTGTGTTTTCCCTTTTTATTGAGTCTAGTATCTTTGTCTTTGACAATAAAGATATGTAATGAAATTCTTTTTGGAGAATTAATGAAATAAAGGAATTTGGTGTTATTTTCTTGCTATTTGCACGCTCTGTCTCTGTGTCGAATTCCTTATGCTCTGATTGACATGATCAATATAAACTCATCACACGTATCAGGTTCCTTCCGCACTCGGGGCATGACAGTTTTTGTGATATCAGAGTCTAGGTATTCAAAATTCCTAAGAACCCAAGTCCAAGGATAGGTTATTACTTGTACCAAGTGAGATGGGTAGAGCCATGGGTTAAGTCAACATAGGACATCCAACGCTATAGTTAAAATACAAAACTAATTAGACTTAAATTGTCTTGTAGATTATGGCGACCGAGAGAGCTTAATGGCACGAGATGCAACACACTGTGCAAAACCTTACTCAAGCGCTACAACAAGTGACACAAGGTGGAGCGATTCATGAAGCAAGAGATCTCCACCATAGCTTTCGTAACATGAATCCACCACAGTTCACTGGCTCATCCAATCCCGACAATGTCAAAAATTAGATAAAGGAAATTGAGAGGATATTCTGAGTGATGTAATGCACGGATGAAGAAAATGTGTTATTTGTGACTTTCCAACAAGAGCGAGATGCTCGCTTCTGGTGGGAATCGGTGGAAGATACTCTACCCCATGAACATATCACGTGGGGTGAATTTGTGGAATATTTCAACAACAAATATTTCTCAGACCGGATACAAGAAAAGAAGCTGCGAAATTTGCCGCTCTGAAGCGAAGGACTCTGTCAGTGGCCCAGTATGAGGCCCAATTCTCCCGTCTATCAAGGTATGCATCACATCTACTGTGTACCGAGAACATGAAGGCTAGGAGGTTTCTTAATGGGCTTCGGCCACAATAAATTTCTCAATTGGCGCTGATGGATATTCAAATCTATTTGGAGATGGCATGAAGAGCCCAATTGCTAGAAGATGCCACGGAGCTGTCCGACCGGATTCGTGGGAAAGACAAGAAGGAGCACGTCACCGGCTCCGGCACTTTCAAACCCTCATTCAATAAGAAGATATCCAATGATGGAGATAATTCCTCCCAATAGAAGAAGTTCAAGAAGGGTAACAAGCCATTTTCTATTACTACTGCACCTTCCAAAGAGGTGTGCAAACATTGTGACAAGCCAGGCCACAAGGCCGAGGAGTGCTTGAGAAGGCTAGGAGCGTGCCTCTGTTGTGTAAGCTTGGATCATCGGATTCCCAATTGTCCTCTATTAAATGAGCAAGCTAATAATGACAAACGTCTAGCAAAGAAGCAAGGCCATTTACAAGCTCTCCAAGAAGAAGAACAAAATGACGGCGGACTCGTAGAAGGTACTTTAACTATATGTTCCAAGTCTTCCTTAGTTTTATTTGATACTGATGCAACACATTCATTCATATCTCAAAGATTTGCTAAGACATTACCCATGAAACTTGTTTATTGGATTCAGAGCTAGTTATCGGCGGCCGTACAGCCGGATCGCGAAGGCTTGCATCACTTGATCCCCGGCCTGTAGCCCTTGAGCCAACTGGTCCAGACGATCCAGACCAGCGCGCCGGCGGCGATGACGATCAGACCGAGCGCGATGTCGGCCATCACCAACGCCCCGTAAAATGGCGCTCGATGACTTTCCACCAGCCTGCGCGCACACGCGCCACTCCGGGGCGCGGGAACTCGACGTAGAAACCCGGCCCTGCAGTGACTCGGACTATCGTCCCCGGCTCGAACGACACGCCGCTGACATCGTACTCGCCGGGGTAGGGTGGCAGATGAACGACGGCCATCAGGCGTGCACCTTCGGGCGGCGCTTCGCATTCAGCGCCCGGTCGCGCAGATACTCTTCGGTCAGGGTTGGCGGGCGCTTCGGCTGGCTGTCGTAGCTGCGGCGCAGCATCCAGCCAGCGAAGACCGTGGCGGCGACAAACGCGAAACCGACGGCGATCAGAAGTTCCATGTTTTCCTCTCCCAAGGTTGATGCCGGCGCTTTGGCAGCGGGACTCCTGGCCCTTTTGAGGTCAGCCCGCCTCGAACCCCGGCGCCGGCAAACTCGATCACTCAGTCCTTAGCGATTCGAAGTTACGCCGTTTCGTCAGTCGTTGTCAACTGACGAAACGGACGATCGGGCCGATGCGGGCGCTACGGGGCCGGGAAGGGACGAAACGCCGATCAGGCTCGGCGGACAAAAAGTCCGGATCGATTTTTCGGGCGCAAATTTCTGCGTGGGTCCGATGGCGCTGCGGCGCAGGCGCGCGGACTGTCGGCAGGGGTCGGCCCTGCCTCGACGATCGTCGAGGCGCCGGCGATCTGCGCCACCAGGCGCGCCGCTACAGTAGCTAACTCCCTTATACATACTGTTTACTTGCAAGCCTTATCAATGGGTTAGCTGCTGCTTGGGTAGCAGAGTTGCAAGCAAGGTTAGTCGAAGACGCCTTCGCTAGGAATTGATTCCTCATGCTCGATGACTGCAGGTCGAGAGCGATCGGCCAGTTCGGACTTCAGCTTGTCGAGCGCCGCGGCCAGCTCATCGGGCGTCATCTCCGAGGGCGCTTTGCCAGATCCTGCGTCGTGGTCGCCGTAAGCCTGCTTGTGGACGATATCAACGGCTTTCATCTTGGCGCCCCAGGGAACGTTATCGCCAGTCAACGCGGTCTTTAGGGCCTTGTTCGCCAGCGGCAGCAGCTCGGTGACGAGGATATCGCGCTCGCGCTCCTTCACGGCGGCTTGCATCGCCGGCCGCGCCATGACGAGCGCGCCGGCCGATTCGGGATGCGCATAGCCCGCGCGCTTCGCTGCGACGGTCGCGTCGCCGACGCGCGCCATATGGTCCGTAAATGCCAATTCGCGGCGCGTCATCCGACCAGACTTAAGAGGCATTTGTGTATTCCAAATTTGACCAACTGGTCAAAAACTTAACACTTGTATCCGGCAATGACAATATGTTCATACGCGGCGTATGAACAAATCCGTCATTTACGTCTGTTTCGTCAGTTGACAGTCAGTCAATTACGACTTACAAATATCGCCATAGACGGACGAAACGGACGAATCGAGGGTTTCCAAATGTTCAAGAAAGGCGATGTCGCGGCGAAGATTTCCACATCTGTCGCGCATTACGGTTTCGGCTCCGGCAAGGCGCCGACGACCTATCACACGATCGAGATTATCCGCGTGTCGAGCGCTAGCAAGGACGGCCGCGTAAAGTCCTACCAGACGCGCAACGGCTCTCCCATCTACAAGCACGATGACCGTTACGGCCGTGTCAAGTTCATGACGATCGGCGGCGACAACCAGGCCAAGGCCGCGCGCCTTTACGATGCCGCGCAGTCAACCGACTCGCTTCGCTTCGACGACCAGGAAGCCTGCAAGGCCGCGATTTCTGCTGCCTAAACCGTCAGTTCTGTCGACTGACAAACCGACCAATCCGACCAGGGAGTTTCGACCATGACCGTACTGCGCCAACTCTACCTTGACCTCGACGGCAAGCCTATCGACCCGCCAAAGGCGCGCAGCTTCAAAGCTATCGTCAAGAGCGTTGCCGCATCGCTGCACAAGCCGCAGCGGCGCATCCTGAACGCTCGTGAGCAGATGGCCGTTCAGGCGCTGAAATACGTCCTGACGATGCGCGGCGAAGATGTCGCCTTTGGCTGCTGGAACTTCGGCGCTGTCAAAATGGCCAAGTTCGATATTGCGCCGGACGGATCGAATCGCGTCCGGGCGATCGACCTCGACGGCGAGCATGTCGAGATCCCGCATTGGGGCTTCGTGCCTTCAATCGAAGTCCAGCACAACGTTTTTGCCTAAACCGTCCGTTCTGACGACTGACACAACCGAACATCTGACACTGGAGAGACTGACATTATCATCTACTATAAGTTTTTAAATTGGGTAAAGTTTTTATAAGGGGATTCATTCACCCCCCCTTCTGAATCCATTGCACCAAACCCAACATCCTCATTCTCTCATTTCTCTCCCTCTCTCATCTCATTTTTCTCATTCTCTCCCTCCCTTCTCCGGGCTACCGATGGAGGACAACGTGGGTGAGGCGGTGAGGCACGTGGGGTGACGATTGGTGAGGATGGAGCGAGGATTGGAGGCGGTGGCGTTGTGGAGCTCGTACGTGAGTTTGTGAAGCCAGCGATGGTTCGGGGTGCAATTTCGCATGGAATTAGCATCTTCAACGTGGGATCTCATCGTGAGAGGTAGAGGGATGGATCCCTGGCCCTTGTATTTCATTCCCCCATGTTTTGTAAGCTGAGGTGAGGGAGAGGGTGGTTTTCTTTCTCGCTGGGGTTAAAAAGAATGATTTTGGGATAAGCGATAAATTTGTCGTTTTGATCGCATTTTTATGGTTTGTTTTGGCCCTCTCGGTAGTTTAGAGGGTGGGGAATGTTTCCCCCATGTTTTTCCCATCACCCGGGGTGATTGGGGCGTGGAACAAGGACCCTCGGATGGGGTTTCACTGTCACATCACCAGATTCAATAGACCAGATCGGCGTTCACCACATAGGGCAAAGTGCCCTAGTTCGGTAGACCAACCTAAGTGGTCCGGTCGACCGACCCTGGACAGGAGATGCCTAGTCTGGTCTGGTCGATCGACCCTCTAGGTTCGGTCGACTATCCCTTGGCAGGTCGACTGGCCCAGTGAGCTGGTCGGTCGAATTAAGATAATTCTCCTATTTTAGCCTCCCGTCGACCTAGTTGAGGCCCGCTGGTCGACCTTTTAGCCCCGTGGATGTCCTGGACATCCCCTAGGGATCGAGTTCATATTTTTGGGTGTTCAGAGGAGTCATGATATCTTAACTAACATGCTCGTGTGGCTTAGAGGGTCCGACTGACCCCGTGTGTTCTGAGCTTTCTTGTTGTGCTAGATCAGGCCACTGTGTACCGGTGTAGGTGCGGAGGGCTATCCTCGCATGATGTTAGCTTCTTTGAAAAGTAGTTTTTCATATGGGCCATGTGTATCACCAATGACCGAGAGTTCTGTGACCCAGCCTAGGGCTGGGAGCTTCTTAGCCACCCTTAGAGAGGGAATGAACTCAGCGGTTGTAAGTAGCTTTAAGGATTCTTTTGACCATAGTTTCTAACTCTTGGACTAGGATAATTTGATGGCATGTAGCCGTATTGTGCAACGGCCTTGGGATGAGTCATGTGACTTTTTGGTCGTTGGATTAGCCAGGCTAGTTAGTCGTCCTGAGTCTAATGGCACCAAGCCACCCTATGTTCTGTGATACTTAACGACGAGTGTGTGCATAGCCCATTGGTACTTCGATGTTTTCCTACTAAGAGTTTTATCTCGAGTGACCCTCCCACTAGATGGAGCTAACCTGGGCACGTAGTTGCTTACCCACCTGGGAGTGGTGGAGGCCTGACCCGAGTAGAAGGTTTTTAAGTTGGTTACCATAGGGCCCCTTGCCTTTGCAGCCTGAGTCCGGCTAGGAGGAAAACCACCTAAAAGACCCGACCTACAGTAGATGGTCTATGTGTGTACACATAGTCGGGGGCGTGGGATACGCATTGACAAGTATGACCTTAGCTAGTCCTTGTATTGTGGTTATTGGAGTACGATGTCTCAGTTTTCACCTGGGGCGAGGTAGGGAGACATCTAGGGCAACAAACTAAGTCATCAGTCGATGCATCCGGTCTTGCTTCTAGTAGGTAGTTCTCTTGACACGCAAGGTGAGTTTCTTCATGGTTCTTTGTGTGATTTCTGTTCATTTTTCCGAACATTCAGGTCGAGGGTTCCACCTGTAGGCAGAGTCTTGTTCACGGCAGTAAGATCGTGACTTTACCCCAAACCATGTGGTCTGGGCTGTGGCCTTCGTTGGCGAGGATGGGCCTACACGATAGAGGTACTGTGGTTCCTTTCCCAGTAGCATAGTCATGGTTTCACCATTGGTTTGGTGGTTCCGATAGTGAGGTCAGGGTTTACTTTCCGTTATTGTTAGTAGTTTAAAGAGCTGTGTTTCCGCCTCTATCTACTGATACTATTGTTGTTGTTGTTCTTGCTGTTAGCGCTACTATTTACCACCATTATTTGTGGTGGGGGACTACAGGACCCTTACTAAGCCAATGAGATGAGACTTACCCCTGTCTTTTTAGGTGTTACGGTCCTCCTCACGGTTCGGAGGTGTAGCATGGAGGTTCATAGTTGCCAGCTTGCTAGAGCCGGGGCATACCCGGCGATTGAGTATGTTTCTTTCCCTATAGACAGTACTTTGTGGACTAGACTCTGTAGTTAGTTTAATAATTCTCACATACTTGAAGGGATATTCATCACAAGTCACACAACATCAAACAAATGTCTTCATCAAAATTCGCCAGGACACAATAGGGTAAAGCCAAGGGTTAGGTGAATATAGGACGATGAACCCTATAGTAGACACATATATTAATTACTTTAAAATTCTTGTAGGATCATGGCCACTGAGAGTGCTCAATGGTGTGATATGCAAAAGACCGTTAAAGGTCTTACACTGGCACTCCAACAAGTTACGCAAGGAGGAATGAACTGTGGAGTGGCAGATCTGCACAGGAGTTTCAGGAATATGAACCCACCAAAGTTTACCAGTTCATCTGATCCCGATGATGTTGAAAACTGGGTGAAGGAGATTGAATGAATTTTCTGTCTGATGCAATGCATGGATGAGGAGAAGGTTTTATTAGCAACCTTTCAGCTGGAGCGTGATGCTCGATTTTGGTGGGAGTTTGTTGAAGCTACATTGCCGCATGAACATATGACATGGGGCGAGTTTGTGGAGCACTTTAACAATAAGTACTTCTCAGATAGAGTCCAAGAGAAAAAGGCCATGCAGTTGGCTGCACTTAAGCAACGAAGCCTATTCGTGGCCGAATACAAGACACAATTCTCAAGATAGTCCCATTATGCACCGCATCTAGTGTGTATAGAGAAAATGAAGGCCCGAAGATTTCTAAATGGGATAAAGCCTCAATATATTACACATTTGGCATCGATGGATGTGCAAGCTTATTTCGAAATGGTTAGGCGGGCACAATTATTAGAGGACGCCATGGAGTTATTTGATCGGATTGGTGGGAGAGATGTAATACCCTAAAATTTTATTTATGGAATTTCTAAAAATTAATGGTGAAGAGACATAATCCCACATTGTCCCTGAGCTGAGGACGATAACCACGATTGTGAGAACTACAAGAAGGGAAACGAATCAGGGGGACCCAGGGTTGGATCCCTAGGGAAAACTCTGCGATGCTTAAGTTAGCAATGATGGCAGAGCTCTGATGCGAAGTAGAGATGTGAGGAGGAGATGGGGCGCGATATTCCTCTCCACCAAGTGGTGAAGTGTCTCTTGCTTAGGGTTAGTGCTGCTTAGATATGCTTACCTCTAGCCGGAGGGCCTCCTAGGTTTATATAGTGACCTTATGGTAACGTAAGAGCCCTGTGAGCCGAGGAGTTTCAAAGGAGGTTACGTCCTCTTCATGGGTTCTTTATGACCCAAGACTCTTGATTTCCATTATCCTCTTGATTCTCCTACTTGTAAAGGGCACGTAATTGTCGCATAGATAAGCTTCCATCAGTCAGTCTGAGCATGGGGCCTTGGCTCAAGGGGGTCTCTCGAGGGATAGGCACTAGGTTTAGGCAGGATGCAAGTTCTGAAGGGACTTTCCCGATCAATCTGACACTCGGACTTCTGAACTCGTAGGTCACCTAGGAAGCACTTGATCCGAGTGGGTTATTTGGCTTGAAGCTAGTGGGCCCCAAGAAGGGATATCACTCTAAGAAACTTAGCCTCATTTGGTCTGGTGGGACCTCGTTTGGCCGTTCCTTTCCAGGCGGTTGAATTCCCCTACTCCACTTGTCCCCCTCCTACTCCCGAGCCAAGGTTAGGCTCAGTCGAGTCACGTTTGGGGAAGACGTTGGTGGCTCGAATTGGATGGAGACTTTCTTTGACAGGGGCCACTTAATGCGTCTGTCCTAGGGATATGCCCATAATGATGATAATTCTTACAAATTGATGTGTGGAGCCCCCATTTTTGAAGACTGGAACATAGGGCCGCTTCCCATGGGGGGTTTATAAGCATAGCGCATGTTGTTGTTCCAAACTTCCATCACCTAGGGTTTTCCTTTCCACCATCTTTGCATTCGAGGGAGGCTCATGCACTGCGAGGGTGACTCAGAAGAGCGAAGAGTTACGGCGGCCTTTGCAGAGCTCGTGGAGACTACGGCGGCGGTGATCCGCCAACTTTCACTCCCTCCTGAGTCATCTGGTTTAGTGCCTTATTCCTCTTCCTCTAGCTCTTCTGGTTACTCCATGGTGGACCAACATCCCGAGGCCGAGGGGCGAGAGGTCAGGTGGGCCCCAAGGGTTTTTACGGTGCCGTCGGAACCTCTCCACAGCGAACTGACTGAGGGCGAGGTGAAACGGTTGGAGGGTCTGCATGGGTTATCGTGGCGGTACCATTTTTCTCTGGCAGAGCCTCATGAGTCCAGTTTGGACACTTGTTCTGATTTCTTCTATTCTTTCCTCTTGGCCTGGAAGTGCGGGTTCTACCTGCCTCTCTACTTCTTCATTGCCAAATTGCTTCGGTTCTACCAACTGGCTCCAGTCCAATTGGTCTCCCTCCAATTCTTACACCCTCATATTCTCCTTCATCTTTCTTTACCGCCAATATTAATGAGTCACTTTGGGCCTCAAATTCCTAAGAGCTATTACATAGAGTTTCCATTGCTCTCGATCCTCCTCAATCCGCTCCTTAGGCCAGTGAAGTTTGCTGACTTGCCATAATGCCTTGATTATTTTTGTCTCCTCCTCATCGCCGCTTGTGCCCAAGTTTCTCTTCTTGATTGGCGGAAGATGAGACGCTTCTTCAGAGAGATGGCGAGGTAGGTCGAGTTGAGAAAGGCATCGGTGGGGGTTGTAGAGTACAAACTCGGTAGCACCAATTAGTCGTAACTCCACCCCGGGAGAGACCCAAGTGCGAAGGTCATGAGATTTGAGAATCCCCAGCGCACATGTGAATATTTTGGGCCATCACCTTGAGGTGCTTACACCATTCCACCCGTTTCTTTAATTTGGGTACACGATTGGTCACTCTCTCACTCAAGCCGAGTGTACTCGTCATGTAGTAGAGTGGGCTCTTTAGAAACATTCTAGAGGCACTTTGGGCCTCCTCGCATGGGTCAAACTTAAAGTGAAGGTCTACCCAACTAGTAAACAAGAGCATAGACTCATATTGGGGCCTTCCCATAGAAGCTGAGGTGAGCCCACTATATAGATAGACTAGGATCGTCGGCCCAATCCTTTGTCCTTCCCAAATCCTACATATCGCACTTAATTGTTCTTCCTCAAGAAAATCATCCACCAAAGGGAAAAGAAGTGCTCTCGCAAGGCAAATTACAAATACCTTCATAATTTCCTCCAAGTCCTCCTCCTTAGCTTGTCCCAATGCTTTGTAGGTCCACGCCACAAGCTTTGTCAAGTTAACTCCTTTCATGGTGTAGATTTGATTGATCATCTTTTGGATTGATATAAGGCTTGTCAACGCCTCTTGCGCACTTGTTTTCCTTGGCATGTCCGCCATCCATTCTTCCTCGCCTTATTTGAATCTCTTCAAGACTAGGAGCATCTCTGCCTCTTCTAAAAGTATGGTAGCTTCAAAGGTTGGAAATAGGAAGGTATGGGTGTGCGGGCGCCTAATCTCTATGAGAGGTCCCATGGCGGCCCAATCAAGATAGATGGTGTCATAGTGTTTACCATGGGTGACTAGGCTTAGAAGGTGCCATTTAGAGAGTATGGACCTCATGTCTAGGGTGATTTTGGAGAGTAGAAGAGGGAGGCATCAGATTTTGGAATATCTTCTAGGGCCCGGGATGTTGGGATAGTCCTGAAATAAAAGGAAAAATAAGAGAAAAGAGAAAATAAGAGCACCATTAGAACTTGAAGGGAGTTGAGAGAGTAGACAATTAAAAGGTGGTTCTTGATTCTTACAGGGTTCGCTGCAATTCTTCCGCTTATATGCCCATTAATCTCCATTATTCTTGAGAATCCAAGCCGCGATCTCTTCATAGGGCACTGCACCAAGTTATCCATGGCCAAACTTTGAAAGCTCCCTATTTTGTTAAGTGTTTCCCCTGTTTTCCCTTGCTTTCTCCCTCAATTCCTTGATCTAGGATCTCTTTGGAGCCTTTGGACCTCTTATTTGATGCAAGGAGGGGCTTTGGAGGTGCTATTTATAGGGAGGAGACTCCAACTCCCTAGAGTAGCCCAACTTTGAGCAAGATTGGGGCTGGAAGTTCATGATCCGAGCAGGAAACTGACTTTTAGAATCGTAAAAAATTAGTGTCTGAGGTAGAAGACGTGAATTCACTAAATAGCGTTCGCTGTGGAAGGCGCCAATTCTTAATACGGCGCCCTTATAGGGAGACGCCAATTATTGCAACAGTGCCATTTTTGAACTTTCATATGAATTGCAATAATTGGCTTAATTCTATATGAATAGCATTTGATAAGCTTGCACTCTACTTATCTTGCCATATTCTTTATATATAAAGGAGATTTCTTGTGGCATTTTTTTGGACTAATGATTTTTGAGCACAGGAAAGTAAAGTTTCATGCAGATTGTCAAGACGCTCTAAGTTCTTTTGTGGTGACATTCCTCTTTCCCCTGTATCCCCTCTTGTATGCATTTTTACCATATGTTACTTACACTATTAGAACATATCAAGGACCTTATGGTCTTGATGAACTTGAAATTTGAGTTTCCCTTCAACAAAAATCTTGATAATTCCAGGAGAGTCTTGTCACATGGATAGGCCATTGAGCCGTCTAAGACTTGGAACGATGGTTCCACTTTCTAAGTTGATGCGTGGATAAACGGGCTTCGGCTTAGTGTCAGCTTGAAAAATTAGATTCCTGACCTAGTCTGGATAGTTTAACAATATTATCCTTGATTATCTTCCATTTTAGTTTATTTTAATTTTTCTTTTAGCCCAGCATGCATCATGTAGGAATTTGAGATTTAACATTGAAAAATCCTTATATTAAGCCAGTAATGAGGGCCTTTGAGTTTTCTGTTTTCTGATTTTTTTTGTTTGTTTTGTTTATTATAAATGCAATGCAATTAATCCCTAGGACTCTATGACTAAGCCTATGTCCTAAATGTGCAGGGGAAAATACGAATGCGGATTACGTGGTTACAAGTCCGGGCGGTCTACCTTGCGCTGTCGGAGTACCAACGGGAGAGATTGGCTATTATGGGCTTCGGGGAAGTCCTTAGCATCGAAGTAGCTAGAGTGGACATGGCCACCCTACTCGCTCTACATGAAAGATGGGGCCCGGTCAGCCGAGCTTTCATATTCCCATGGGGGCATATGATACCAACTCTAGAAGATATGGCTCGGATTAACGGCTTGCGGGTGCACGATAAGGCTGTGACCGAGTGGGCGTATGTCGACTACCGGGAGCTTGCTCAAGAGCTGCTCGGTTTAGATTTGATGAGGCCGGGGCATCCATCGTCCCAATTATCACGGTCGGTGCTCCAAGAAAGCTTGGGACTTCAGAGAGCGGCCATAGTAGTGGGAGAACTATCGGAGCAGCACATCGACTGGGTGGTCGAGCAGGCATGTCTGAGTGTGGCGGCAGAGCCGGGACCAGAGGGAGACAGGGTCCTTAGATGCTTCTTAATGCTGTTGTTCGGGAAGCTCTTATTCTCGACCCGAGCAGACGTGATCAACTGCTGGCTCTTACCTCTGCTAGCAGATCTGAGCAGAGTGAGGAAATACGCGTGGGGAGCAGCGGTGCTGGCCTTCTTGTTCCACTCACTCAGTGCGACTGACCGGGTGACAATGCTAGGCGGCTTCTCACCTTTCCTGCAGGTAAAAATGCCTAAATGCCTCTATATGTCTCTTATTAACTGAAATGCTGAAATGAAATGATGACATCTCTTAACAATGCAGTTCTGGGCTTTTACATACCTACCTGGGATTGGCCGAGGAGTTAAGCTATATCCGGGGCGGATTCCCATCGCGAGGCAGTGGAATATAGCCCAAGGTAAAGGATCAATTCAGCAGTCGACTCAGGTGATCCAAGAGGACCTTGACTCGTTCCCGCATGCATCGGTAAAAAGCCTGAACTTCCTATATGCTTCTATATGCTTCTATATGCTGCTATATGATGACATGAATGGTATGAATGGCCCTTTCAGGTGCGTTGGACACTGTATAGGGATGAGGATGATGCGGGGCAGCCGTGGGTGGAGGCTTCCTTGGCCTACCGAGGATGGGACATCTGGCTTCATTGTATCAACGTGATCGAGCCAATCCATTATCGCTTGATCATGAGGGTGCGGGGAGTACATCAACCCGCGGTGAGATTCTCGCACCAACATGATGAGTGCCCGGGAAAATCTACCTAAGGGATTGACAGCGACATCGATTGGAGCAGTCGAGCGAGGAAATATGTTCAAGATTGGAAACATAAGGGCAAGGCTGTGAAGGAATGGGCCGATAGTGATGAGGCATATCTGAAAGCCTTCACTCGTCGGTACGGCAGCCAGGTCTATCGCGGCACCCGACGACTGGTATGAAATGCTAAACTCAACCTTTTGTAATAATTGAATAAATGAATCCTATATGCATGATCTTTGTTTCTAAATGTAGCTGGACCCAGAAGGGCGCATCGCCGATCTCGAGGGACTACTCTACGCTACCGTGCAGTAGCGGGATGAGTACCGAGCTGCTCTAGAGCTTCTGGTGAGTTTCCCTGGACTTAAAATTGGAATGCTTATGCAAACTAACCGACCTTTGGAAATGCAGCGGGCTGAGGGAGCCCAGAGGACCGGACCGGATACACCGTCTTCCTCTACATAGCCAGCCGGGGGATGGGCTGAGCGTGATGCAGACTTCACCCGAGCCGTAGCTCAGGCCGAGGAGGCCGAAGCTACCCTCGTGGAGTGGGTAAGAAATGAACTTTTCCTAAAATGCTTCATGACTTGTGCAAATGCCTAAACTAACCAATATGCAAATGCCATGTGCAGGCGAGAGAATTAGCCACAGCATTGGCAGAAGCGACAGAGGTACCCCGTCTCCAGGAAGAGGTCGAGCGACTTCGGGGGGAGGTGACCCGGTTGAGGGGAGAGGCGGTGGACATCGAGCGGTACCGAACCGAGGCTCGTGAGGCACGACTTCAGGTCCATGGCTTGAAGATCGAGCTACAGACCATGGAGCAGACTGTCTGACTGATGGGTTGAGCACCCGAGCGGAGTGCGTCCCGGAGCGGCGCAGCAGGAGACTCGCGGAGTGTGGCACCGAGTGCGTCGGTGGGAGGTGTTCTAGCTAGCTCTTTCACCCACCGGAGGAACGAGGAGGCGGAGCGGAGACACCCACGGGAAGAGGAGGAGCATAGCGCCATGGAGCCACCGCCGAAGCGGCATGAGGGTACCGGGGATAGTGGCGGCACGGACCCTCCTTAATACTTCTTCTTTAACTCTGAGGAGGGAAACATCTTGGATAGCGAGAGTGAGATTCTTATAAATGCAGAGATGCTCAGACCACCTTCTTAGAGGGGACCTTATGGATGATGTCAAGGAGGTGAGGGCATCGGCCAGAATGTTCTAGTCGCGAGGGACATGAACAAAGATCAGCTTGGTGAATAATTTGGTGAAAGTAGAAACTAGCTCTTGGTATGACTTGAGCTTAGGATCAAGTGTGCGATATTTGGTAAGCACCTGGTGGAGAACAAGTTGACTATCACCTACAATTTGCAGCTCAGTGATTCGAAAAGAATGGGCAAGTTCTAGACTAGCTAGAAGAGCCTCATATTCGGCTATGTTGTTAGTGACTGGGAATGCGAGCTAATATGCCTCTGAGATGGTGATGCCTTTAGGCATTAGAAGGATAATGCCAATACCTCTTCCTTGGGAATTCAAAGCTCCATCAAAATATAATGTCCACATAGGATCATCCGAGTCATGGATGGGACATCAGTTCCTCATCTGAAAACTCTGATCGTACAGGATCGAATTTAGGGAGAGGATGATGGGCGAGATGCTCGGCTATGGCATAGCCTTTAACCACCTTTTGTTGGATGTAAGTGATGTCAAATTGGGATGGGAAGCTTTGCCAGCGTGATAGCCTATCACTGAGGACAGATTTCTCCAAAAGAAACCTGATAGGGTTCATTCGGGCAATCAGATGAACTTCGTGAGCCAGAAAGTAATGTTTCAATTTCTGTACCACCCAGACAAGGGCAGCACAGGTTTTTTCCATGGTCATGTACTTTTGCTCACAGGGGTTTAGAAGTTTAGACAAGTAATAGATCGCCCTTTCCTTGCCCTCTTCATCAGCTTATGCCTAAACGGCTCCCACAGAGTCATCCAGGACTGAGACGTAGAGGATCAAAGGTTTATCTGGCATGGGTGGAATGAGAACGGGTGGATTAGTCAGATATTCCTTTAATCCTTTGAAAGCTTTCTGGCACCTAGAATCCTAATGGAATTCTATTCTTGGCTTGATCAACTCGTAGAAAAGTTTACACCTTTGTGAGTGTTGAGACACAAACTGACGAATGAACTGTAGCCTCTCGATTAAGTCTCGAACTTCCCTCGCATTTTTGGGAGGCGTCATAGCCCTGATAGCCTTAGCTTTGTTGGGATCTATCTTAATGCCCCTTTTACGCACGATGAAGCCCAACAACTTAACTGATGAAATGTCGAACACACATTTCTTTGGATTCATTTTTAATTAGAACTCTCTCGATCTTTGCAAGACCATAGCCAACACTTGTGGATGTTTTGCCCTGATTTTGGATTTTACCAATAAATCATCCACATACACCTCTAAGTATACATGCATCATGTCGTGAAATATGGCCATCATAGCTCTTTGGCAAGTAGATCCCGTATTTTCCAATCCAAACAGCATGACCATGTAACAATATGTTCCCCAAGGTGTAGTGAATGATGTCTTCTCCTGATCATCCTCTGCCAAACAGATTTGATTATAACTCGAGAAACCCTCAATGAATGAGAGAGTTTCATATCCTGCCATGTTATCAATCAACACATCAATGTGAGGCAAGGGGAAATCATCCTTTGGACATGTGTGGTTAAGGTTCCAGAAGTCAATGTAAATCCTCACTTTTTCATCCTTCTTCATGACCGGGACAATGTTTGTTACCCACTGAGGTTAAAGGATGACTCTAATAAACCTGACTTTCTAGAGTTTGTCGACCTCTTCCTTCATTTTCAAAGCCATTTGAGAGTGAAAATATCTTAACCTTTATTTTACCGGACGGATCCTGGTTTCTGAGTTAAACGGTGTTCGACCAGGGTGAGATCCAATCCTGACATATCCTCAAAGCTCCACACGAATGTGTCCTTGTATTCTTTGAGAACCTCAATTAATCCCACTTCTTCTAATGATGACAGGTTATCACTTATGAGGATGATCCTAGGATCTTTCTTGGTTCCCAAGTTAATTTTTTTGGTTGATTCTTCTACGGCGATTGACAGTTCGTCAAATCTCCTCATCCCACTAGCATAAGTGCCAGCCGCATCCTCATATTCTTCATCCTCTTCTTCAATAGGGCATTCTTCCTCTAGGATTTCATAAACTCCATGTCCTTCATCAATTGTGCAATTCTCTGTACATTCTAACTTCGATAGTTGGATGAGATTTTCTAGCAGTTGAGGAATCTTCAGGCATGCTTGGCACCTATTGGCTAAGTCTAGGAGGAACCGACGAGGGATTTGTCTTCCCTTAGATTTTCTTTTAGGTACTACCCTTGACCCATTATTCCTAACTTGACTGACCTGACCTACAGAAGATGAAGGGATGGTTAAGAGAGCACACTTTCGGCAGAATATAATATTCTGATTTGGGGTCCCTAGCCGAATTATATCTGACAATGACAGTCATTTTAGAAATCAGAAAGTCTACTGACTGGCAGATAAATACAAGATTGACTGGAGGATGTCCTCCCCCTACAACCCCCATGCCAATGGACTTGCAGAAGCCTTCAATAAGATGCTATGCACCTTGCTAGCGAAGACTGTCAAAACCAATAAAAAGTATTGAGAAGAAAGGATGTACGAAGCACTCTGGGCTTATCATATAGTCTATAAAACCCCAACTAGTTGCTCTCCCTTCTCCCTAGTATATGGGTCAGAAGCTGTAGTGCCAATTGAGCTAGAGGTTCTGTCATTGCGGGTCGCTATTCAGCACGAGCTAGTCAGCGATGAACAAACCAATATAGAAAGAAGACTAGAAGAGCTCACCGAGCTCGAAGGAAAGTGCCTCCGGGCACAACAAAATATACAACTCTACCAAGCTTGCATGGCCTGTGCTTTTGACAAGCTGGTCAAAGGGTGAGAATTCAAGAAGGGTGACCTAGTGATGGTTAAAAGAAGAGAAGTAATGGCCTCCAACCCATGGTTCAAAATTGGGTCGGACCATGTATCGTCCGTCGAGTTTATGAAGGGGGCGCCTACGTCCTTGTAGATCACAAGGGTGTATTCCAGTTCTCCCCTCTTAATGGGAAACACCTGAAGTTGTACCATAGAGCCACACTAGTCTTCACAGAATAGCCAAAGTTCACCTTGGCCTAGCGGCACTCCGCCCTGGTCGAGCTCTTTAAAAAATACCCAACCAGCTTGGACTAACTTCAGGACAGTTGGTCCGTAATTCCAGAAGCATCCCTGGTATATACTAGTCTTGGGACCCCTTCGAGAGCCCCACACAGCCCCACCTGGTGATGACTTATAAAATATCACCATTATGAGCCTTACGCTCGAGTCGGCTTAAAAATCTAGCTTTTGCATTAACATTACCTTCTTTCTAACGAATGAACCACTTTCTCAGTGCAAGACTTCGTGTCCTAGCCGACCCTTTCATATAACATCGCCATTGTGAGCCTTACGCTTGAATCAGCGCAGAAATCCTCTTTTTACGTTAGCATTACCTTCTTGCTAACGAATAAATCACTTTCTCTGCGTAAGGCTTCGTGTCCTGGCCGATTTCCATACGTTATTGCCATTATGAGCCTTACGCTCAAATCGGCATAAAAATCCTTCTCTTTGTGTTAGCATTGTCGTCTTGCTAATGAACAAACCACTTTCTCGGTGTAAGACTTCGTGTCCTAGCCGACCCTTTCATATAACATCGCCATTGCGAGCCTTACGCTCAAATCAGCGCAAAAATCCTTCTTTTGCGTTAGCATTACCTTCTTGCTAACGAATAAATCACTTTCTCGGCATAAGACTTCGCGTCCTAGCTGACTTTCATATAATACCACCATTGCGAGTCTTACGCTCGAATCGGTGCAGAAATCCTCTTTTTACGTTAGCATTACCTTCTTGCTAACGAATAAACCACTTTCTCGGCGCAAGACTTCGTGTCCTAGCCGACTTTCATGTTATCGCCATTACAAGCCTTACGCTCGAATCGACGCAAAAAAAATTATTTCTTTGCATTAGCATTACCTTCTTTATAACGAATAGATCACTTTCTCGGCGCAAGACTTCATGTCCTAGCCAACTTTCACATTATCGCCATTACGAGCCTTACGCTCAAATCGGTGCAAAAATCCTTTATTTGCATTAGCATTACCTTCTTGCTAACGAATAAATCACTTTCTCGACGAGAGACTTCGTGTCCTAGCCGACTTTCACATTATCACCATTACGAGCCTTACGCTCGAATCGGTGCAAAAATTCTTCCTTGAATTAGCATTACCTTCTTGCTAACGAATAAACCACTTTCCTGGCGCAAGACTTCGTGTCCTAGCCGACTTTCACATTATCGCCATTACGAGCCTTACGCTCGAATCGGTGTAAAAATCCTTTCTTTGTGTTATCATTACCTTCTTGCTAACAAATAAATCACTTTCTCGGCGCCAGACTTCGTGTCCTAGCCTACTTTCACATTATCGCCATTACGGGCCTTACGCTCGAATCGGCGAAAATTCTTCCTTCCGTTAGCATTATCTCCTTGCTAACGAATAAACCCTTTCATCAGTGCAAGGCCCCGTGCCCTAGCCGACTGTCATATGCTACCATCTAGGGTCAAACATTGCATGATTGACCCATCCTCATTTTCTCACTCTACGTTTCAAAAAAAATTAATAAAAATGGAGCTTAAAATAGAGGTGCCCCGCCAGACTTGTTCCTACACTAGGGCAAGGGCAAAAATGATAATAACCCAGCTACGATAAAAATCCGTGAGGGCATTGCAGGCAAAATCGGGTACATCAGAGCGTCCATTTGTCTATAGAGTCTTATAATTGGTATCAGAGCATACCAGTCATATCGTTCTTTGACTCTTCAGGAATCATGGCACCGTTCAGATGATGACCTTTCTCGGGACGCCATGGAATTGAGGATCACTCTTCGGCTAGAGAGGGAAGACCGAGAAAGAGAGTGAGCGGATAGAGAAAGGGAGAGAGCCAAGAGGTTGGTAGAGAGACAGGAGAAGAGGGCCTTAGAGGCCCAATTGTTTGATCTCTGACCCAGCCTCGGTATTGCGGAACAGTGGTTGAGGGATGGTGAGGAGCGCTACCGAAGAGCACGCGAGCACGGCTTTCGTGTCAGCAGTTTCTTTGCTTCCCCCACAGAGTGACAGTAGAGCATGGAGACAGAAAGAGGAATGCAGGGCGATAGGAGTACCGCCTTGCTTGGTTTGATGACACCCTCCAGGGCTCCTCGCCTAGAGAGTGGTGAGTGGAGTAATGCTGAGAGAGAGGATGAGACTTATTGTACCCACCTTTCAAATTATAGAAAGTTTTTAGAAGGATAAAAAGGAATGTTTAGTTTCTTATTTTTTGCTTCTTCCTTGCTTTTCAATCCTGCACACATTGCTCAAAGAAACAAATTAGTCTTTCTATTCTGGCTTGGCCCCTGCTCGGTAAATGGGCAATTGTTTTGAAACTGGCCTTGATAATGGGTCAAGGGGTCAAGCCTTTATCAACTAAGGCGAAAGTAAAGAGATGCGATGCGACACACAATCATGCAAATATGAGCAAGAAATTAAAAATGTAGCACACGAATGCAACCATGCCAGAGGCATTTTTGTTGTTTTGCATTTTTTTATTTTGTTTCTTTTCCTTTTTTGTTTCTTTTGTTTTTACTTTTTGTTTACTTTTGCTCTTTTTTTGTTTTCCTTTAGACGCAAAGGACACCTACGCTTATAATAACCGGCATGGTTCTTGGATCAAGGGCGTTTACTCATTCACAAATCATTCTTAAATAGCTCAACATAGGGTTAATGTGCTCAATAGCTTTTCCCACTCAAGAATTCATCCAGCGGCATCCTCTTAGAGCCGCTTTTACCATCTCTTAGGTTTGGGGTATACCACTTAGGAATGAAGGAAGAATGTGTTAGGAAGTTCACGAGAAGGTTCGAGAGACCCGGAAGACGTCCCTCCCCTGCCCTATTACATGTTGGGGTTCGGTCTTTGGCTAGTGGGGTTTATTTTACACTTCTTTCCTCATCGCTTTTGAGATATGCTCTTTCGACTAGGGTTTTCTCTTGCGGAGACTTTGCCCTTTCGACATGTGTTTGGGATATCCTTTTCTTTCTTTTTTCTTTTTTTTTTGAATTTGTGAACTTGCCATTTTGCTTTCCCCTTTGCGCCATGACTTTCCCCTACTAAGGTGGCAGTCAAGTTTAGTAGCCTGGCTTGAGGTCTCACTCCCTCATCGTGAACCGAGAAGGAGAGAACGGGTAGCACCCTACACCTTCGGTCCGGCTCTAGCTCCCTTTAGATTCCACGCCATTTGATTTCAAGAGCGGAGTGTGAGTGTGTGCGAGAATTAACCCTGAGTTAGACTACAAAGATCGAAGAGCGAATTTCCAATTTTGCCGGTCCTCGTAGCATGCCAGTTGTTACACCTATCTAAGGGTAGTACTTCTTTAGGTAAAGCCCATTTCAGGGGTGGGATAACTCGATCCTTCAACATTGACTAGCTTATAGGCATTGCCAAGATACACAACCTGAACAACATATAAACCCTCCCAATTGGGTTGGAGTTTGGAACGTGGCCTGCCAGGTCTTACAAAAATTCTTTTCACGACCATCTCACCAACTTTGAATTTTCTCTCCATGACCTTCTTCTGATAAAAATGTGTGAGTCTGCTTTGATAAACACGTGCATGCTCGGCAGTGACCGACCGCTTCTCGCCTAAGAGTTCCAATTGATCAAGGAGTGAATCACAACATTCATCAATGGGAAGTTCCTTGCCCAATTATACCTTGAGAGAAGGAATCATAGTCTCATATGAGACTGCCACTTCCATCCCATAGGTAAGGGTGAACGGAGTTTGCCCAGTGGGAGTACAAACTGAAGTGCAAAAGGCCTATAGAGCTTCGATGAGCTTTTCTGGCCAATCCTAGAACTTGTTAGACTCATAGATTTTCTTTATGATCTTGATCAGAGTTTTATTAGTGGCCTCTAGCTGGCCATTGCCCAGTGGATAGTATGGTGATGAATGATGCAATGTAATGTTGTACTTTTTGTACAGGTCCTAAAGGTCCTGAGAAATGAATTGCGACTCATTGTCGATGGTGATAGTGCTCGGGATGTCGAACCAGGCGATGATGTTTTTGATGGAATGCGAAACTTGTCGTTAAAAACTCATGCACCGTCGAATACGAAGGTGAACTCCCCGTCCTGATGATCCCCACCCTCAAGAACCTCCTCAAATCTAAGAGATCATAAAAAAAATGTCCGACTCTCTCTGTGGTGCAGACGACAAAGAGGAAAACTCCCTCCGATAACCTCCCCTCCTCTCTCCCCTCTTGTCATGTCCTCTCTCTCTCTTCTCTCTATCTCGACACTCACTAACACAAGTGCATTATGATCTTTTTCACCTTCTAAGTTAAGCTAAATAATGGTTAACCTAACCAGACTTTACATTAAGGAGATATACGAGATAGACTTTTTCATGTAACGGAGAAGAATTTGACATATTTTGACTACATACATAGATTATAAGAAATTTTTCCTAGTTTCAAAAGTTTTTAAGTGCTCAAACTTTTAAAAAAAATCTCTTTTATTTATATACCCGCACCAAAATCTTATATTTTACATGTTTCACAATTAACAGAATATTCCGCTAGTTCTGACAGTTATCAAATAGAGGGGTGAAACTGAAATAAGATACCAATTTTTGGCAAACACAACTATATTATATATGAAAGAAGGTTGTTTCGTACAAATTATGAGTCTCACTTGCTGTTACTTGTCAAGACCTAAGAAGCTGAAAAAACATGCAACGTACACATCAACAGTAATATGCACACACACCTTGCCAAGACCAGTGGAAATGGGAGCAATCAAAACGTCAGATCAGCAATCTGGAGTCGTTGAACATCTTACACATCCTCTCTACCACGGCTACCACACTTTATGATATTATACTTACATAGGGGACACGTGGCATTGATGTACAGCCATTTGTCTATGCACGAACAGTGGAAATGATGGTTGCAAGGAAGTTCGCGTAGTTCTGCTCCATCGTCATAGGTAGAAAGACAGATGCAACATTCCTACAAGCACCAAAACAGCGTCAGGAGATGTTACAAAAAGCACCCAGTGTTCCTCCGATTCTCCTTTCTCATCGTGACGGATGCTTGTCCAATCGTTCAATTATAGCGAGAATACTAGTGGCGAAATGAAATCAGAGATGTTAGGATACTAGTCAAACCGCAAGATGCAAAATCTTTGCACACCCGACATCCATTTGCCTTGCAGGACGTTCTCTTCTGTGACGAATTACATGCGTAGATTAATCTATTTATCTTGGGGAAGGGTGATGCTAACTGCTATATATAGATGTTTTCTGAAGAAACCATGGCAAAGCGAAGCAAGGCCATGCATGCTGAATATGTCAAAACCACCAAGCGAGAACAGAGGTTGCGAGAATCATGCGAGCAAATAAATAACACATGTTTTCATAATATAGTGGAATTAAGAAACTATTGGAAAAGATAGCATAAACCCAAGGACAACAGAGGTGACATCTTTTTTCCCATCACAAGTAGTGATATATAAGTTCATGTTCCTCAATTTTAGACCTAATTTTCCACTCAAAATTGTTGTCTTATTTAAGAGGTGGATGGCACCAAATTCACATAGGCATTGCTTGGTGTACTATAGAATGACGTAAAAAACTGTAACATACCATTTGTTACTGTTGTGATGTCCATTGGGTTTTAATACACGGTCTCTCCAGTTTCAGTTTTCCATCCTAAACCACCGTAAACGGACAAGAAAAAAAACAGGGGGCGGGGGGCATAGATTTCAAAACTGGAAGAATACAACATTTTCCAGTACACATGTAGAAGCTTTCAAGAACAAAAGGTATCCTCCCAAGAATTTCCAACACAGATAGGATTCCAGTCAATATATCTACGGAAGCAGCCCCAAAACGAGAAACAGAAGAGGAAGTAATGTTGAGGTTGGTTCCCGGAAGCTAGCTCCATACGAGATTTTTTCCATGACAACCACTTTGGTTCCTTGCAACCACTACATAAATATCTTTTGGCATAACATGCAAGTTCATCTAGGACAATGCAAAAATCAACACAAAATGCTGGTTAGAGAAACTGTGTACGTGCGTGCATATGTGAGAGAGAGAGAGAGAGAGAGAGAGGTGGCACATCGGAGCACTGAAGTCCCCGTCCCCCTATTGCTGGCCAGAGAGAGAGAGAGATGGGTGAGGTGCATGGAGGATGAGGGAGAGGGGATAGCAGTGACAAGGAGGTGACAGATGACAGCAGTGAGGTGGCAACAGCAAACAAATCCCATCAGTCATGGGTCATGGTTAGGCCAGGTAGCGGGGGCCTTGGGCTGCCTAGGCATAGTTGTCAAGGCACCTCCCTAGGTGCCACTTAGGTGCCATCTAGGCGGGAAGGTACTTTTCCAAGCCCAAAGCGACCAAATGCCTTAGTGGGCCTTAAAAAGGCAGCCCAAGACGGCTCCCTTCAAGCCTTGGGTCTGTTGACCAGTACCTGGATACACTTATAAGCTGCGCCCGTCGATAAACTCCCTTCTATTTACATATTTCAATAGCAGAACTACTTGCTGCGTCCAATCCTCCATAGGGCAGTCGAGGGTCAAAAGTGTACGGGAGAGGTGTTCCACCAGTTCCTGCAGTTTCACATATGACAGGTCACGGCGGGTTAATATAGTTTGCTTCAATGTCTCCAGGTTCTGCCACACTAGTTCACTTGATGATTGTAGACCAAGTGATGGCGTGTCAGGGAGATGAAATTCCACCCGGTTATCAACCATGGCCCAAATATTCTCATTCGGCTCTGAGGACGATGAAGGCATGTACTGCAAGGCGCCCGCACTATGACTGACCCCTGTGGTGGGCACGGCAGAGGGAGTATCAATGGCAGCACTCTCTCTCCCGACCTCTGGCGAAAGCGTCATGGCTCGAGCCTCGGGAGCAGGAAGTATTTGTTCACTATCTTCGGCTCGTCCAGCCTCCACCGATGCCGCTTCAATAGCCAATGCCAAGGTTGTGGAAACACTGACAACTTCTTTTGCAATGTCTCTTGCTTCTATTGTAGGAATATCTTCTTCGCCCTGAAATGGTTCTTCACTAATGCCAAGTTGCGGCTGCGCTAGAGCCATGGTAGGCTGGTCAGATGCTACGAGCATTCCTGTCACTTCAAGGCCCGCTGTCGTAATATAATCCTTTGGATATCTCAAAGCTATGGGCCTCAAGATAGGTGGGAACGCCAGTGGAGCCGTGCAGAGAGGTGGAAGAGATATCTTTATAGGTACAACTAGCAGAGTCACCTCGGCTGGAATACTGGGAGCCTTCAAGAGGAATATGCATAAAACATCTCAGAGGCCCGATATAATGAACAATGAAAATGAGCACAAGCCCAGAAGAATGACTCTTACCTCAAATGGCAGCAAGCTCAAATCTCTGACAGTAAAAGCCTCCGTCTCCATCATTGTTGCCCCTTCTCCCACCGAGGGACCAAGTGGCCCAAGGCTGCCCCATGTTAGTCGCGGCAAGCTGAAAGTTGTGAAGTCACTCTCATAAGCAGAAGAGAGCCCGACATGTTCGGTTGCCATTTCCACCGTGGGAAACTCTTCATCACTAGAGCCACCACTGTAATCTATCAGCTCCATCAAAGATGAGCCTTGTTCTGCCGCTGGACTTTTCCCTCTAGAGGCAGATGGCCCTTCAGCGAGATGGCTTGCAGGAGGAACATCTTGTTCAATAGAAATCTACTTGGTCGGCTCCACAGCTGCAATAATAGGTGAATGAGTTTCGGGGATAGACTGACTCCCTGAAAGAATGCCCTACTCGACAGAAACTCCCTCGATCGGCTCTACAGTAGGAAGAGAAAGCGGTCGGACCTTGACTGAAGCTGAAATGGGGAGCGCTCATATGAGCCCAAAAGTATGATGAATTGTGTGAACTCCAGAGGACGGATCACAGATTACCTTCCATCTCATGGTTGGGCGTGGGAGAAGGCAAACTCTCTTCAATAAGGGGAGCTATTGATGCTCCATCACACTTTCTTCAATTCTGGCAGAGGTGGCAACCTCTTGCGCAACCATTGCAGATGGAATAGCAGCAGCTGCAGAACAAAAGTTAACTTATATGACTAAAATGGAGATGAGCGCAAGGGGGAGGATATACCTTCGGTCAGGTGCGCCTGCACGAGAGAAGCCTCAAACTCTTCAAACGTGACCACGACTGGATGAGCGAACGCCAGCTCTAGGTCTACGGCCTTCTTCCTCTGGGCTCTTTTCGCTCGACTTACGACTTCCCTTACTTGGGACCTTGTCCGCTTCCGCAAATCACCGGGTGGCAGGGGTGTAGTGGTCGGAGCCACCTCTGGAGTCTCAAAACATGATGGCTTCTAAGCCTTTATAATTAGCTCCCTGAAGTGCTTAGTCTCCTCTGAGGTGAGCCAAACTGTACATGCACAAGGGTGAAGATGATGCATGTTTCAACAAAAGAAGAAATGAGCTAAAGGCTGAAGGCAATGATTGAAGGATACCTGTTGGTCACGTATACAAAGGAGAAAGTGGCTAGTAAAATAGTGAAGGTGCTTTGTCTCTCGAAGCAGCTTCACAAATTAGCTAGCATATGTGTCCTATAAGTTCACATCGCTCAGCCAACAAAGCCAGGTTCGAATGGCCGCGAGAAGACAAATGATAATATAGGCCAAGATGGTCCAACCCCCATTTGTCAGCATATTTGAAGGAGATGAGAAGGGGTTGGCTCAATATGGCCTCACTAGGGCCACCCACTGAAAGACCGTGGGAGTAGAGCAGTGTAAATAACAAAGGGGTATCACTATAAAATGTGGCCCGTCAGTCTTCTCTTCTGATGAAAGTCCTGTAGGGATAAAGTCTATCACTCTCTGGGCGCCACATGGCTGTAGAAGGCAGAGGAACCCAGCAGTAAATGCCCATGAGGATCTCTGAAGTAGCCACCACCCCCAGATGGTCCAGGTTTGCCTTTACTAGCTCCATCCACATTAAGGGAAAAATTGACTGCAGGGGCTGTCCAGGGGACAGCGAAGAAGGCTAAGCGACTGCTTCTGCTTGCAATGCCAAATTCCTAAATATTATTGCAGTACTCAGAGCTGGTCCCTTGAGTAAATTTGATTTGATTCACAACTTGACTGATCTCTACTAGAATCTTATTAGAGATCTTTAGAAAATTAGTTCTATGACCTTCATATCTAACCAAGCATCAGTATTTCCATATCTCCCAAACGATCATAAGAGTTACTAGCAGAGAGATAAAACCTTTTGGTTTATTGATGTTTGCCCCATTAATGGATGACCTCAGCCAGCTAATAATATTGGTAGCTTCCAAACAAGAATTACTAAGCAACAGAGCAAACATGCTCCATAAAAAATTAGCCAGTTCACTGTTGACAAAGAGGTGGTCTTTATCTTCAATTTCATGAGAAGGAGAGCAGCAAACACAGCAAGATGCCAAGTTTACACCACTGGTTTGAATTCGGCTATCAACGGGAACCGCTTGTTTCAAAATTTTCCAACAAAATAAAGCAACCCTCAGAGGAAATCTTTGGTTCCATATTTTGTTAAACATTGAATCAGCCACCTGCCCTTTGATGAATCTATAAGTAGATTTAATACTGAAGTTGCCTGAGTTAGTAAATGACCAAATAGGAATGTCATTTCCATTTTGGATCACAAACCTCTGAATATCAGCCCACAACTGCTGATCATCCACTTTATCCCAAATCGGGTGCTGATGATTAGTCATGGCAGTATTAACTGAGCAATCTTCAATCAAAGAATTATTCTGGAGAGAAAGTTGGTCAACCAAGGCTTTATCCTTGTACCAAATATCTTTGAGGAAATTAGTGGCAATGCCATCTTGAACAATCATGCGGGAACCTGTCACCAGGATTGCTCTAGCTTTCTCGAAATCACAGGTTTTTATACCAACTAGAAATGGAGTTCTACAATCTAAAATGTGATGCCCATGATGATATTTTCTTCTGACATTATTAGCCCAAAGGGAATTGTTGTGCATAGAGAGCCATAATAGTTTGACATAGAAGCAAAGTTGAGTGTCTAAAAGGCTGCGGATGCCCAGTCCACCTACAGAAACAGGGCAACAAATCTTGTCCCAAGAGACCCAGTGCTTTCTATGGGCTATTTCAAGCCCCTGCCAGAAGAAGTTGGCACAAATTTTTCCAATCTGCTTGTGAATAGTATAAGGAATTGAGGCAGCACTAGCAATATACATTGGAATAGATGCTAAGACTGACCAGATTAAAACAACCCTTCCAGCCTGACATAAAAACTTACTATGCCATCCAGCTAGCCTGGCATTAACTTTGTCCAAAAGGTATTTAAAATGAGGAGTTTTGGTTCTTCCTTTGAAGAGAGGAATGCCCAAATATTTAATGCTACCTGTTTTGTGCTGGTAGCCAGTTAGTTAACTGATGCGATCAATAGAGGAACTAGGCATCCGTTTTGCCACTACAAAGTAGCTTTTATGGGCATTAATCCTCTGGCCAGAAGATGCTTCATATCTTCCCAAGAAAAGAAGTAGCTGTTTAATTGAAGATATTCCACCATTCATGAAAATTATGGAATCATCTGCATAGAGTATATGAGAAATTTGTGGAACTCCACGAGGGAGATGATAATATTTACATAAACCAGAGGAGAAGATATGGGTGAGCCCCCTGCTCAAAACTTCCTCAGCAAGAATGAACAATGCAGGGGCTAAGGGGTCCCCCTGTCGAACCCCTCTTGAGGATTTGAAAAAGCCATGAATGTGTCCATTTAAAGATATAGAAAATCAGCAATTAACCAATAGTTGAGAAATGAGTGAGACAAACCTATTAGAGAAACTGAAACTTTTTAGAACCTGAAAGATGAAATCCCACTCCATTCGATCATATGCTTTAGCCATGTCAAGTTTGATTAGCATATTGTGTCCTCTAACAAGTCTATCAATTTCCATGAAAAGTTCCTTGGATAGTAAAAAATTATCGGTGATTTGTCTGCCACTAATAAATCTACTTTGCTCATTAGAGATAATCAAAGACAATATAGGACGCAGCCGATCATTGATGACTTTGATACAATTTTATAAGTGAAATTGCATAAGCTAATGGGCCTTTAATCTGCATAAGTAGCGTTCTTTACCTTTGGAATCAAGCAAAGAAAAGTGGAGCTAACACCCTGAGGTACACCACATCCTTGGAAGAAACACTGGACTAAGGGATCAAGCTCCAGTGGAAGGTAATGATGCTACCAACATTAGAATTCTTAAGGATCATCCCTTAGAGAATGCTGTGTTATTCAGGTGGAAATTAAGAGGACCATTCCAAAAGATCCTGGATCCAAGGATTTCAAAACCAAGAAGATCTTTGTTGGTGGGCTTCTACCTACCTACACAGAAGGTATTCTGATCTTTTATAATTACCTTGCTATTTCATTGCGAAAACTACCTTTCTAATTTGTATTCCCTTCCTGTTTGGAATGATTAGATGAGTTAAAGGATTTCTTCTCCAAGTATGGGAAGGTAGTGGATCATGAGATAATTCGCGACCATCAAAGCAACAGGTCTCGAGGCTTTGGATTTGTTATTTTTGACTCAGAAGAAGTGGTGGATGATTTGTTGGCTGAGGGCAATATGTTTGATCTAGCTGGCACCCAGGTGAGTTGTGTGCATCTTTCCTTGAGAACGTGCATGCACACAAGGTACCCCCCTTGGATGTCAACGGGTTTAATGGCACCTTTTTGGATGACACCTGGTTTAAACAATCATTTTGCAGTGATGTTCCTTGCCTGCTCCGCTTCTTCTAACATTCTTCCTTTTCATCTTAATTAGTTAGCTGATGCAGTTCAGTAGGCAAGTTTTTGAACATCGATAGATGTTCGCAAGCTAAGCTTTACTAGTTAGTTTACATATGACAGGAATTAGGTTGATGTTCTTGTTTTGTTGTAGGTGGAGATCAAGAAGGCTGAACCAAAGAACTCAAAACAACCATCCGCATTTGGTAGCGATTTTAGGGCTCATTCTCTTGGTGATGGTTTTGGTGCATTTGGTGGTTCTTATAGCAGTTTTGGCAGTGGGGGGTTTGGTCCTGCTTCCTATAGGACACCTGGAGGCGTTGGTGCTAGGCTTGGGGGTTATGGTGGATATGGCAGTGATGCAGGTGAACTTCGCAGGGGTTATGGTGGTTTTGGAGGTCGAAGCGTGGGTGGCTACAGAGGAGAGCCATCTCTTGGCTTTTCGAGTCAGTATGGCAGTGGATATAGTGAGGGATATGGCAGTGGCTATTATAGTGGGGGATATGGAGGGGGTTTAGGTGGCTACGCACGTGATGAGAACTTTGGTGGTTATGAAGGTTCTAGCTATAGTGGTACCTATGATTCTCGCCCAGCCGTTGGTTACGGAGATGGTACACTTTATGGAGGTAGGGGTGCTTATGGCAGTGTTAGTCGTTACCATCCTTATGGAAGGTAGGAGTGCCATTATCTTTGCAAGTCAGCCTCCTAGATGTTTGTATGGGTACTTCTCTACTCTATTTTCTCGTGTATGCTAGAACAGCGTTCACCGAAGGTGTGCACAGGAAGATCAGGTAAATCGTTAGAATATCATGGATAGTTCTACTGTCTAGCAGCCCAGTTTGAACGCTTAGATCTGTGTTTCCTTGTTCGTTAGACTATGAAGACGGTATGATTTGTAGTTTTTTCATTTGGTTTGCTGACTATTTTGAATCAGAGGAGCCTCGTTTGATCTCAGTTCTTCAGTCTGTTGCATCAGTCTTTGGTTAATTACATTGCAGCATTGGCGAATGCATTTTTGGTGCTTAATCAGCCCAGACAGAAAAAATGGGAGCTGGTTGTCTCTTGGTGATGGACTGGTGGTTTCATCTTCTAGTTATTTGTAACCATCGTACAGGCCTCTATCTGAGAAACTTGGAGCCCTGTTTCCAGGCTAGTTTCTATACTTGGTATCAGTCCTTGGACGGAACGTTGAGCATCAGTTTTTGTGGTAGGGTGTTTAGAAGTTGGATTTTGGCTGGTACACTTGTGCCCATTTGTGTCTTCTAGAGAGTCCGGGTGGAGGAATGCAATCAAATTTGTGTAACTTCAACAAATTCGAGCTCCATTGGCATTTCGGTTTGAGTTCCACTTGCTGCAGCGCTCGGTGGTGCAAGCAAAAGAGATTTTTTTTTTTTAGGTCGGTCTCTATTTGAGTTTCATGTCTGTACAATCAGATCGATGATTGGATGGCAAAAAAAAACAACGGGTGCCCTAGTTTCCCTTAAATAATGGGTTTACCACTTTCTTGCCGCACTGTTCAGCAAGCTGCTGCGTCGTTGGCGGGTGCAGTAGGTGAAACTTATTTGGTTTTTGCTCTAATCTTTTGGTGGGTTACTTGGGCTAATGGCCTTGCACCAAATTCTTGTTGATGTAGTCTACAGCTTCAGATGCTCTCTAATTAAGTGAATGGGCGGCCAAGCTTTCTGCTACTGTGCTGCGTTTGGCTTACCTTTATATTGAAATCACTTTTTTAGGGTTTTCAGAGGTTTCAACCAAGCTATGTTAAGGGGCCTAGCGTTTTGGTCCATTTCCTTTTTCTTATCCCTCGACGTGGGGTCAGCTGGTTCTCTCGTGGCCTCTTTGATTAGGAGAATAAGACCAGGTAACCTGAATACCAACGCATTATTCCCCAGCGAATCGCCAAATACTTGTAGCATTTTGATCTCCATCTACAAGGCGACCTGGAGGCCAATAATCATAGCTTCATACTCTGCTTCATTATTTATGCAGGGCTTGCTGATGGAACAAGAAGTGTGCAATACCTCTACATCTGGAGATTTGAGGACGATGCCAGCCTCAGCTCGCACTTTGGTATGCCCAGACGGGGTTGTTTCTGTTCTCGAGGCTCCGTCAAAGTATAACTGCCAAGCCGTCTGTTAGACTTGGTTCACCTCCAGTGTTTCATCTTCAGGTAATTCTGTGACCAGTGGGGAGTCTTCGGGCACGGGGTGTGCTGCGAAGAAGTTTGCGATTGCTTGCCCTTTAATAGCCCTCTGCAGTACATAGGTGATATCAAATTCCATTAATAGTACGGCCCACTTGCCAAGGTGCCCTTTCGGGACTGTATGGGAGAGAATGTGCTTGACAGGGTTAGCCTTAGATATCAAGCTCACTTCATGAGACAGCACGTAATGTCTCAGCTTCTTGACTGTGAAGACTAAGACAAGGCAAACTTTCTCGATCAGAGTGTACTTTACTTCTGTCCCTACCAGTCTTCGACTGAGGTAGTAGAGAGCTTGCTCCTTCCTTCATCGTTGTTCTGGGCTAGCATTGCCCCCAGTGAATATTCGGTGGCTGCTATGTATAGGATAAGCGGTCTTCCCTTGACAGGTGCCCCCAGCACAAGCAGGGTCTTCAGATAACCCTTCATCTTGTCGAAGGCTCGTTGGCAGTTCTGATCCCAGCTAAAGGGTGCGTTCTTCTTCATCAATTTATGGAATGGCTAGCAGCGTCCCGACAAGTTGGAGATGAACCTACGGATATAGGCTAACCGGCCTTGTAGGGACCTTAGCTCTCCCAGATTCTTCAGAGAGGGCAACTCCGGGATAGCTCTTATCTTGCAGGGGTCGATCTCGATCCCTCTGTGTCGGATGATAAAGTCGAGAAATTTCCCGTTGGAGATGCCAAAGGCACACTTCGTTGGGTTCATCTTTAGCTTGTACTGTCGGAGCCTCTCGAAGATGATTCTGAGGTTGCTCAGATGATCGCCCCTCTTCTTTGTCTTGACGACTAAATCATCAATGTAGTATTCGACTATGCTATAGAGCAGCTCATCGAATATCTTGGTCATTACCTACTGGTACCTGGCGCCAGCATTCTTGAGACCGAAGGACATCCTTTTGTAGTGGAATATCCCTTTAGGCGATCGGAAGGCCGTATGAATTCGGACGTGCTCAGCTATCCAGATTTGGTTATAGCCAGATGATCCATCCGTAAAGGACAGGGCCTCATGGCCAGTAGTTGCATCAATCATCACTTCGGTGATGGGCACCAGGAAGTCATCTTTCGGGCAGGCTTTATTCAGGTCATGGAAGTCTACGCAGATCCTGATCTGTCCATTCTTCTTCTGGACTGGCACGATGTTGGCCAGCCAAGTGGTGTATTGGTTCTTGGCTACAAAATCGACATCTATGAGCTTGTCGACTTCTTTGCAGATCTGGTTTATCAGTTCCGGTCTCATGCACCGGGAGGACTACTTCACTGGCTCCATATTAGGATCAATAGCCAAAGTGTACTGAGTTACGTCGGAGCTGAGGCCGGGCATTTCTTTGTAGTTCCAGGCAAAGCAGTCTCGGAACTCTTAAAGCAGCTTTACATATTGCTCCCTCTCCTGGGGAGGTATGAGGGCACTTAGAAAGGTTGGCCTGGGGTCACTTTCCATGCCGAGGTTGATTTTTATAAGCTCGTCGATGGTAGCCTGACTGCCGTCTTCAATTTTCGGGGGTGCCGACAGCAAGTCGACGAAATCTCGATCTTCATCATCCTTGATTTCGAGGACGCCATATGCCTCTTCTTGTCCTACCTCACTGGGTGCAGAGGTCGCATTTGCTTCATACCCACCCAGGGTTGCAGTCGGCGGGCTTACGGGGCTCCCTGGCGCGGAGAGGCACAGGGTTGCTCTGAAGTCTTCCAAGTAATCATCGTAAATAGCTTCAATGGGGGCCGAAGAGGTTTCCAGTCGTGCCCGGGTCTATTCCGCCACCGACGGTTGGGGCTGTTCATTTCCCGCTACTTCTTCAGGGACCTAGTACGGGATTGATATTACGTAGATTCCTCTTCTGGGGCGGCCTGTCACATGAGGGTGGGGCAGAGCCATCGCGTAATCTCCCATTCTGAGCTCATCCCTGTCAATCAGGTCTTGAGCAATGTCTTTGAAGACATAACAGTCTTCAATGGTGTGTCCCAGTATCTGGTGATAAGGGCAGAACATGGGGTCATCACTTCTTCAGGCATCTTGCGGCCTTTTAGACCTCGGGAGGGAGACTTTGCCGTAGTGACAGGCCCAGTCGAAGATCCCTCGAGTCTGCCCCGGTTCCTCAAAGTAGGGAGCCGAAGGCTAAATCAGTGGAAATCTAGATGACCCGGTCAGGGCGCCCAGAATGCCGAAGTGGTCTGTAAGTGACCAAAAAGCTGTTCCGTAAGAATGAAAACTCTCGAAGTGGTCGCCCACTCAATAAAGACGCTTCATACAAGCGTAAAATAGGCCCAGAAGCATGATATCTAGTGCGAAGGTGATATCAGCGAAAAATCTGGGAAATCCGCTAAACACACATGGAATGTCGGAACGGTCCGTAAATGGCCATAAAGACGTCCATTCAGGGCAGAAATGCTTTAAGGGATGGCCCTCCTCATGAAGACCCGCCACGTGCCCTCGAAATGGAGTTGGAGGCACAAATCGACGTGCCGAATGCAAAGTCAAGGAAAACCCAGGTTATTCTAGTTGGGTACACACGACGCTAGAAAAGGGCCGTAGAAGACCTGAAAGATGTCCAATGGAGGCGAAAATACTTCGAGAGATAGACCACACGATGAAGAAGCCCCATGTGGCTCTAAAGCAAGCCTGGCAGCACAAGTCACAATATCGAAGGTCAAATCAGAGCAAACCCAAGAAAATTGGTACGGATTCGACACGTGTCGAAAATCACTGGAAACCCCAAAGCAGGGCTTCAAAGTACATTCTGGGGCAACTAAATCAACCTGAGAGCCACTCTGGACTACAAGCTCTCACCGGGTCAATCTCGGGGCCAAATGTCAAAATTACAAAATACCCCTGGATGAGTCGGCGTCCCTTCTCTCGCATTTTTGAGTTGGTGCACATATCGTGGGTCGGCGCCCTCCCCTTTCTGGGTCGGTGCCCTCCCCTTTCTAGGTCCGTGCCCCCTTCTTCCTAGCAAGTCGACACAAGCCCCCCGCAAGTGGCAGGGCGGCGGGTCTGTGAAGAGCTGCCCATCTTGTCGGCCATACGAACCCTTATTTCCCTATAAGAAGGCCCTGCCTTCGAGCACAAGAAAGGGAGAGCAAGCAAGAAGAAGAGAAATAGAGAGAAAAGAGAGGAGGACAGATGAAGAGAAGCGACTGACGAGAGATACAAGAGAGGAGAGTAGAGAAGAAGAGACAGAGAAAAAATAGAGAGCGATAGTGATCTCCGAGGTAGGTGTGTCCCAGGAGAGCCCACAACCCCTTCCTTCTCTCCTCGCTTCTATATTCCATTCTATTTCTTTAGCTGCATGTACACTCTCTCATCTTGATTGAATGAAATAAATGGTGCTACCTCTTTATTTGGTGCGATGGATTGCTCGTCTCTTGTGTTTGTCTAACTATTCTTTCTCTTCCTCGTTGTCTCAATTTTTCTTTTTTTTTTATGTTTTCTATGCCAGGGCACTGGAAGTGGTAACCCGAATGTGAGGGGGGCCCTCTGGGCACTATATCTCTATCTTCAACCCTTTGATCATTCAGTGCCCACAGATCTTTACCCCAGATACCATGCTCTTGATGGCCACTGGCCGTGCCCTATGGGCAATAGCAAGTCCCCTCCTCGAGATCGTATGATGTCTATGAATCCCTCTTAATGGATGCGTGGGTAGGAGTGTTGTGAGTTACTGTTTCATTGACGATCTCCTCTCTATCGGTAACCTGGGAGAAGGCCATCTACCTCTTTCACCTTCCTTCCTAGGTTGTAAGAGGAGTGGTGTACTCCAGAGTCGATTTCATTGCCTGCCTTAGTTACATCGTCTGCTCTACCTCATCTTCAAAGGTCATTATGGGTGAGCCCCGACCGTTCACTAAATTGTCACGGAGAAGTTTCTACCTCCTTGAATGGCAGCCACTGTGCGTCCACTCCTTTAGATGGTTAGCAACCCACCTGTGAGGATTGTGTACACGGCTCACTGCTGATTTCCTTACTCTAGTCTTCCCTTTATATGAATAGACTTTTTCGAGCCGCCCATCACACTGGCTGTCTACGTTCCTCAGGTCATGGAGGGGGGCACAGGTCTGCTAACCTTGATAGCATGTCCTGGGCTCTCCCCTACTCAGTTTTCCATTAATGGATTTGGTCTATCAGCCACCGGGGAGGGGATACATCCCTAAACTCGTCGTTTTCCTACTTGGAGCTTCACATCACTCCGACCCTCAGAAGTGTGCCCTTCAATGGCATATTCTTTTGAGACATCTTCCCCTAGAGTGTATAGAAAATGTCACTCAGGTGATAACATCAAAGGCTCTTTGTTCAAGGTTTGGCCGTGGATTAGTGGAGCCCTTAGCAGGGCAGTCCTCAGGGTTCCCACATCCAATATGGGTCATGAGATCACCATGCATGGCTTCTCGGTAATTAGGGGTCTCATTCTGGAAACCTTCCATGTATGAACCCTATTTTCATCTCCTACCACTCCAGAGCAGGGGGAGGTGCTGCCCAAATTTTGTGGTTTTCAGCGCGGTTTAGTCGTCTCGGTGCTCGGTTTCTTCGGTGGAGGTAGGGAGATGGATCGCCACTTTGTCCTACACGTTTTCCCTACTTCTGTGTGTGGTTTGGTGCTCAAACAGGCTAGATCGGGCTAGTTCTAGCAAAATTGTTATTTTTACGATTTATAGGGTTTGCCGAAAAATGACAACCATTCTTAGTCTAGTTAGTGCCAAAATGACTGCTGGGATGTTCGAATCCCATTCCTGTAAGTTTCATTACATTTGGTCATCATTCGCAGCCGGTAGGAGTCTAGGAACCTCGGTGACTCGTTTAGGCTCGATTCATCGGAATCGCACCAATCTCGCGTTTTGATCGCCGCATGTGCCCCTTCCAGCTTGTGGAAGGTTAGTTTTGTTGCTTGGCATTGTTTCCCCTGTGCTTCGACATGAATGGGGCATGGAACGGGCTGATTCGACTTTTCCACTATTTTGATCCTCGGATCACTGTGGCGGTCATACCAGAGACCGTCACATGCTCTGATGGTCCTACGATAGACCGTCACATGCCTTCGGGCGTGTGGGTCAGTTTGTGGCTGTGGGAGTGTGACGGCTCACCATTGGGGCATCACAGTCCTCTGACGCCTCCTTCTTGGTGCGTCACAGCCTTGTCATTTCTCGAGGTTCATGTCAGTCCGTTTGCTCTGACGGCCTTGCCTTAGACCATCAGGGTGTTGTAACCCACCTGCATTAGGCCATCACAATGTTCGACCAGGGTTTGACTAGTTTAGTCAGTTGGCTTTAACGGTCCTTCCCCTGTGTGTCAGAGTCGTGTAACGCACCTCTCTTAGGCCGTTACAGTGTCGTTTGTCCTAGGTTACTGTTGTAGGGTGGCATTTGTGATGCTCCATTCCTCGACCGTCACATTTGTGTGGCGCATCTTCATTAGACAGCCAGAGTCCTGTCTCCTCTAGAGTGTAACAGCTCATCCTTAGACCATCACCTTCGTGTAGCGGTCTAAAGGTAGACCGTCACAGTGCTAGAGTCCTGCTTTCTGTCATTTTGATTTCTGATTGTCTTGGCTTGTCCTTGTGGTCTACCCACTTTCCCGTGGACATCTCTTGACATCCTATGAGGGCTAAGACTACGTCATAAGGCAACCAGGAGTCTTCTTGCTTGTGGTAGGATTCTCTTTCCTACTGTAGAGTCATCATTTTCTGGTTTTGGTCAACCTGGGGTCACCAAGTGGTTGACAGGTAGCCTTGTGCGTGTCTCGACGGTTTCGTCCAATTCGAGACATGGTTTCTGGCTGTAGTGAGGTATCACCTTACCTTGGTCTACGTGTCCAGGTCTGCTGAGGGTCTTCAGTGTTCCCTCAGATCTCCGCGTGTCGTTTCCTCCTATAGCGTCATTTTCCCTGGCTTAGGATCAGACCGATTGGTGGCTTGTTCCACTTTGTATGACGATCTTGACTTCGAGTCGTGAGACTCAAGGATCATTGTACCTTCAGGTCTAGTTACCTTATCCTGAGTCTGTTGGCAGTTGCCTGTGCTGCCATTGGTGGTTCGTAGTATGTGCGACAGGGCTTTGTTGACTGCCTGTACTTTGGCACTCGTGTTTTAGAGTCTGTGTCTTGTGATCCTCCACTAGTCGTAGCCTTACGGCACGTTACAGCGTGTCGGCTCTTGTAGCGGGGCACTTCCTGGTTTATGGTTCTTAGGCTTGTTCCGTGGGCCCCTGGCTCTGTACTGCAGTGTCCGCAGGGGAGAATACTAGCTAGAGGCCCAGCTCTAGGCACGAGCTGGTGTTTGCACATGTGGTTAGGGGCTTTGGACTGACGTCAACTGGCGTTACCCTATCTAGTCACTCGCGACGATACTTCTGTTCTGGTTCTCAAAGTGTCTTAGTTCTCTGTCATACTTGTACAGGCGGCATCATAGACGAGATACTTGTAGGTGTAGCATAAGATGTCAGGGGACGCAGCTGACTGTTCTTCTAGTGGTGGGTACTCCAGTGACGTGACCAGTTACTCTTTTGTGACTCTCATGTTTCTCAAGTGTCGTGACCTTTCCGGGTTAGCCTTCTCGTGGCTTTGCCCAAGGCCAGTGTTGTGCCTTGTGCATGACGTTCTAGTCATGTTGAGTCGGTGTCTGTCTAGGTCTTTATTAGACTTATTATCTGGCTTGTAGGCCTGGTGCTTGTCAATGGATCGGCAACTTCTAACATCGCCAGTTTAGAGTTCACCCTTCTGTTGCTATTAGGAGTAGCTTGAGAGCCGAGGTTAGTACGGTAGCCGCACTCGTTCGGTACGACTTTTCCCTTTTCTTTTAGCTTCCCTCTCTCTTGCTTGTTCCCTACTGCTGCCTCTTCTTTGTGGCTATGTAGCGTAGCTTTTCCTGCTTTGCTACACCAATTATTTTTGCTGTTGTTTCGTGCTACAACGTGTTTTTCAGTGGGGATCCACGTGACCCCTACTGAGCGAGTGACACAAGGCTCACCCCTACTTTTCAGGTGGATCGTTGTTCGTTCTACTTCCGTGGGTCGTGGTGTGCGAGTTAGTAGCTGCCAGCTGGTACCTTCGTCAGGCTTCCCCTGACTTTCTTTGTACGTCTTTCCTTTATGTCAACTATACTTTTAGACTGCTTGTCTTTCTGTAGGATTGGACTCTGGTATAATTGTTAAATTTAAACTATTTATTAAAAAATAATTTTATTTCTGTTACATTAGCAGACCGATGTAATAAAATTTAATTACTTACTGTTATATCTCTGTGGCTTCAATGTACTACACGATAATCTTTTTATCCCTTCGGAGCTTTACAGCTCTTGGTAGGCTTCGTAGGTTCCAAGTGGTATCAGGTGTATTCGATAGTCCTATCAGGTATATCTGATATCCGGGATTCGGGTCGTCACAGTTGGTATCAGAGCATTGTTGTGTGAAGTACATGGGAATCTGAGATATACAGTCTCCAGAGTCCTTAAGTCCAGTACAGTCTTCAGCTGGCTTAGGTTTTGCGATTCATGATCGCTTTGTTTTCCTTGTGTCATCTTGTGCATGCTGGATTAGCACTGTACGAGATGGTCTTTGTTCTCATCAGGATATGATGAGCGGCTTCTTTTCCGTCATGATGTCTATCTCGATCATGTTGTACTTGGCAGTGTTCGTCGAAAGGCTCAAATCTGTAGTACTTTATTCGAGGTCTTCTCATGAATTGTTCAGGTTGCTGTTGACTTTTAGCGTTGGTTTGATGGACGTGCACGTTTTTACGTTGTTTTGGTCATCCTAGCTTAAGTCTGCTCAGCTCCTAATGTGCCTCGCTTCTGATGAAGTGTTCAATTAGATTCCGTGATGAGAAGATGCTCAGGCGAACCTAGGGTTTTCCATTCCTGGTGAGCTTTTGTTGATCGAGCTTGATGTTTCTCATCCCGTTTGGTGGAGTCTTTTCGAGGTTAGCCTTGGAATTGCTGTCTTAGTGATGCCTTTATCCGTGTCTGCTTAAGTGTAGATAACTTTATTTTGAGCCTGATCTGCTTCTTGCTCCTTGGTTGCTTGGCTTTGGACGCATTCTTGTGTTAAGAGCCATAGTGTACCTTGTTCGTCACGTCGTGTCCAGCAGCCGATGCATTGAGAAGGCTCATTTATTATTTCAGGACGTGAAGGTAAGCTGAGATTAGTATTTTTTCGTAGGCTTTGTGCTAAAGCCGGTACTCTCCTTTGTTGCACTTAGGCTCCTTGTGATCGATTGTTCGCTGGATCAGTACTCGTGGCGTGTTAATTACGATTCTGATGAGTTGCGATGGTGTTGAACATGTGTTGAGATGCGATTACCGAGGTCTTTTATGATGCTTGTGTGCATTGTGTGAGTGCGCAGTAGAAGCGTGTGGGCTAATTACCCATTGGCCGAGAATCATTGTTATGAGATTCTCACTGATCGAGGGAATTACTTCTTCTCGATGTGACTTCATCTTGGCTTCTTATGCCTTGATGTCGTCCATTGTTGTGCTATTGCTGGCACTTTTTCTAGTGTTGGCATTGGCATTTACGAGTGTTGGGGAATTTATCGGCTTCCCTGCTGATTGAGTACCCTTTTACTCTGCATTTCCTTTGTCTTGGGTGATGTGCTCTCGAGACATTGTCTTGGTCCTTGAGATGCATCCCTTGAGATTGTCATTTTGTGTCATTTCCCGTGGTCATGGGTCTTTCATGGTGAGCTGTCTAAAGCATGACTCATTCCCTGTAGTTGTGTGTTCAGCTGCTGTTGTGCCTTGATGTGACCCTGCTTGCAGTTGTGTTCCACGGTTCTGTGTGCTGTACGGAGCCGGAATCCGGCAGGTGCTGCCGTGTTGCTGCTGTTATTTTTGTAAGTGCTGTTGTATCCATGAATTTGTCATTGGTGTCCTGTGTGCCAGGTGTTCCCTATCGCCTTTGGCACTGGAGCCGATGATGTGGTCAGGCGGTCAACTGAGAGGACTATGTTTCCTTGTGTAAGTTGATGCTTGTCGTGTCTGTCGTTTCGTTATTCGTGATTTGTTGTCGTGGCAGTCGTGCCTCTTTCCCTACAAGACATGAGCGACGTTGCCTTGTCTCAGAGGTGTCAGACTTTTGTTCACTGGTGTCATGCTTGTTGCACCCCCTCCTACTATAAATGGTTCTTTGATTTTGATGTTGACTAAATTCACTGTGATTTTCATATAAGCCCTACTTATGTCTTGGATGCAAAGTAACAATGGCACGTGGAAACAATGCACACCAATCATCAACAAGGTATGTTTTCCTTTTAACATATTGAATCGCAAGTCTAATTAAGGGTTACTTTTGGCAGGGTATCCGACGTGGACATTGGACGTATTTAAAATTGGAAGGCTCGGTGAGATCCATCCTATTTATGCCTTGTGGACTTCCAGTTTTGATTTTCATAGTTTGGCCGTTCGTCGAGTCAACCCCACTTGCTGACGCGTCCACCTCTCCAGTTCAACGCGTCTACCCATCACAATGAGTCTCTTATGTGATATTTATTTTAAAGATCCAACATTCATGTTTCGTGTCATACATGCTCATTTCAATTATTTTGAAACTCATTTGTGTGATTGGGACGTTGATTAAATGTCAAAAGTCCTCTTTTTGACGGTCTTGGAAGCATACTGAAAGGGACGTCCCATTGGGACGTCCCATCTTCTGTGGGACGTCCCCAAGGGACGTCCCCTGTGTGATGGAATATAAAAGTCAAGGATCTTATGTACTTGTGATTATTAGTGTGATGAAATAAAGTGAAAGTTTTGAGAAATTACTTGTGCAATTACTTTATGTGGTTGTCTTGCGCTCTGATTTCTTGCTTGCAAGAGGCTTACCATGCCGGCTATTCACGTTTCTGAATTTCCTTCTGCTATATTAAAAGCTCGGGATGTGACAGACTTTGACCTATACTATAAGAACGTTTACCTCATCAAAACACAGCTTACTCAACATTCTACCTCTTTTTGATGATGACAACTTATGAGTCATTATGCTTAAGGTTTTGAATATTGACATGCACACAACACAAACTTAAGTACATGGAAAATTCAACATGATATGCAATGGACACTTGTAGACAAGTGAAGGCTAGGCTGACTCCTCTACATGTTGAGTCATCAACACTCTCTCCCCCTTGACAATCTATAAATTCTCTCCCCTTTTGACATCAGCAAAAACAAGTGCGGTGTGTTAGAAAGATTAGTGGAAAGTATGGGATGTCGGGAAAAACTTCAGATGAGAGATTCAGAGCTAAGACACCTTGGAGGAAATGACTGGATCAGCTCTCAAAATAGATGTCTCCCAGCACATAAGCAAGTCATGGTAGCAAGGCATAAATTGAGGAATTAATGTCAAGAGCATGTAGGCATGTAGTGATACAAGTAACTATCAGGAGAGGGATAAACTACCATGTAGTGAACCAAAATCCTGGAGAATCCCTGTCTAGTCTAGCTCATTGAAATCCAGTGATCTCTAGGGATAAACTACCATGAGTATTGAAGCCAAACAAGCTGGAAAGGTGAGAACATTCTTGATCAAGCACCTTTGATTTTTACAAGGGCCGTACTGACACTGAAGTTCAACTAACACCTTTTTACGTGAGGAATCACATGTGTTAGATGCAAAAGCCCCAGTTACTCAGTGCAGTTAACTGTCATGCCTCTTTTTAATCGGAGATAGCTTGCCACTTCATGCCTGACCATCTATCACTTCATTGATGAAGGGGTGCAGTTTCTCAATGGACAAGAGCCATTGCTCTGCTAAGCACTTTCTGCTCTAGTTTTTTTATTTTTTTTAATAAATGTAATCAGATCAGAGTTAGTCAAGACATTACCTTTTGACATGAACCACCTCAAGTCTCAGGTGAAGTGCATCCAGTTACTCAGTAAGCCCTAACCATTGCTCAGCAATGAGTGCTTTGGAGAAGTCTCAATTTGGATGGTTGTTTGAACACAATACACAATGGAAGCCCATCAACCAAAATGGTTACTGAATATGCATAAGTAAACTGAGGGACAATAGACTGTAGTACACTACATGCATTAGCAGAAGTAAAGCTTAGAGGTCCCTCCTTCAAGCTACTTGTTTTCAAATTACTAGAAGTTGTTGACCTTGACACCTCAATTCATTTTAAAATACCCATGATAAGGGATGCGGGAGATGTCATTCAGCGATACCAGTCAATAATCAGCAGTCTTAGAAAAGAATCTCCCTTTGAAGGTGTGCAACCGGGAGTGGATAGTTCAAACAATGAAAAGCACACTCACTCCCCCTCAACTCATGCAATGATTTAGAGGATTAAACGTGAACGTTTTGTAGGATAAAATAGCCAAGACATGATTGAGAATGGAGACTTAATCCCTTCAAATGAACAGAAGAAAAAGCTAGAACAAGCCTTTTAACAATGTAATGCACGGACAAGGAAAGCATTGTAAGGTCGACCGGAGCTTGACATGAGGTCGACGCAGAGAAGTCTTCACATAGAAGGAATTGTGATGAGTTTGAACTGAAAGGTCGACGCACACTGATTAGTGCATCGACTCTCTTGAGTCAAACAGCAGCAATACACTAAATGCAATAGTCTTGATAAATAACCTAACTCAGTGAACAACCAACTCCCCCTCAACCCATGGACACTACAATGCAATGTGTGAATACCCTTGGTACCTGGCGGAGGATCTCCTCATGCATAATGGGTGCTTTTAGACAGGGTGTGCCTATCCTTCCATACACCACCATTTCATATACCATAAGGTCATGCATATGCAGAAAGTAATCTACAATATATGAATAATGCACACATTATGCGTGAGGAGATCTTGTTAGCATTTTCCAGTCAAGTCTTAATGCCGTGGAGGAGCGTCTTGTTAGCATTTTCCACCAATCCGCTGGCATGGGGATTTCCCACCAAGGTATAGTGGTTCCAGATCCCCAGTTTTGAGCATTTTTCCTGGAAGGCAGTGCTTGCAAATTGTCTGCCATTGTCGGTTGTGAGAACTCGCGGGATCCCGAGCCAACAGATGATACTTCTTAACACAAATTTCCAGGTTGCTTCACTCATAATTTTTCCCAACGGTTCTGCCTTGACCCATTTGGTGTTGTCTGCATCGTATACATAATTCTTTGGTCTATCTTTTTGATGAAGTCAAAGGGGGAGAATAGAATGGAATATAAGTATGAGTCAGAGTCAGCTTTCATTCTACGTTGTTTGTTGCTTTATGACTCAGTGTGTTTATAGTGTTCATAGTGTTGCCATCATCAAAAGGGAGAGATTGTTGTATCCTAATGATTTTGATGATGTCAAACACTCATCATGAGTCTATGTGTAATTGCGAGTCTGTGTGTGAATATGTTTTTGATAAAGTCATAGATAAAGTCATACGTGTTGATGTTGCATTGATTTTGATGCATTTATTGAAGTCATCATGATCTCATCATATATAGAAGTATGTGTGTTGAACTCTGTAAGAATAGGTTCTCAAGACAAATCAAAAAGTCAGTGAAGTCAATTAAAATTTTTGCTGAACCAGTTTCAAAAAGTGTAGACACTAGAAGTCGACTCTCACAGAAAGAAAAGCCAGGTTATTACTGGAAGAAAAGGAATCAAGTCGATGCAGTTGAAGCGGTTCATGCTTATCAGGTCGATGCAGCAGCCATGGTTAAAGTAGCCAGGTCGATGCAATAGCCACCGTTAAAGCTGTCAGGTCGATGCAGCGGCCACGGTTAATGCCATCAGATTGTTGTAGCGGAGCATTCATGCTTATCAGGTCGAAGCAGAAGAAACAGTTCATGCAAGTAAGGTTGATGCGACAAGTTCACCATCAAGAGACAAGTCGTGCATCAAAGAGTCTCATGCTAAGATAGGTTGATGCATAATGGGTCTTGCTGTAAGACAGGCCGATGCACAAAGTCCACCATGGAAATCAGTGAAGCACATCAACACTTCAAAGCCAACAGGTCGATGCATCAAGACACTTAAGTGCTACATCTGTGAGGAGGTCAGTGCACTTAAGAGGTAGGTCAAGGCAGAAGAACAAAGCTCCAACTAACAAGGTCTGAGCACTCAAGGGAAAGGTCGATGTAGCTACTTCAGATATGCTAGTAAGGTCGATGCACAAAGTTCCCGAGTGTTGATCTAGTGACACAAGTCGATGCAGCAGAAGTAATTGAAGGTCTCTAGTGAAATGTCAATCTATAGCTAAATTCAAGTACACTTAAGTGCTCACATTTGGGTTTTGTGGAAAGAGCCTTTTGACTTTTTTATTATACATCAAGATGACTAACACATTTCACTGCAGCAAAATAGTTATGCTTTACCTCTCTTTTATGCATCATTCATTTATGCTAAATGTAGTAGTCTTGAGAAATTACCTCTTTGGGCCTCCCTACTCCATGTTCATTCGTTGATTAAAGGACCCTAGATTGTGGCTGGTTATTTCAACTGTATTCTAAATGTGTATGACAAAGTTGGAGGAAATGCTCCTTGTTTGAAATCTATTTCTGAATTCAAGGACTGTATCAATGATTGTGGCCTGATTGATGCGGGTTATATGGGTTCTAAATACACTTGGCATAATAATCAACATGGTATAAAGGGAATTTGGGCTAGACTGGACAGAGTTCTTATCAACTCAAGTTGGTTAAACAATTTTCCAATAGCAGTGGAGCATTTATCGAGAGAGGCCTCAGATCATGCGCCTCTTCTTGTTAAATTGGCCACTCCAAGTAAGTTCAAGAGTAGATTCTATTTTCAACAAATGTGGACTACACATGACCTATTCTCTCAGGCTATTGAGCAGTGTTGGAAAACCAGTCCAATAGCTTCATCTGCTATTACTACCTTATGTATCAAACTTAAGTCTTTGAGGAATATGTTCCGGGTTTGGAATAAACAGATTTTTGGTGATGTCCATAAAAATCTTATGGCTGCAGACGATGAGGTTCTGAAGGCTGAACACTTATTTGATTCCTTTCCCAATTCTGCAAACCTGGATGCTTTAGAAACCGCAAAGAGTATTCTTGCTGATCGTATTGTTCAACAAGAGACCTTTTGGAGACAAAAATCCAGAATTCAGTGGCTAAAGGAAGGTGATAGAAACACTAAATTTTTCTACATGACTGCAGTGGCTAACAGGAGGCGTAACTTCATTAATCACCTCCGGAATGGTTCTGGATCCTTACATCAGGCAAACAGGAAATGAAGGCTATAGCTGTGGCTCACTTTCAAAAAGCTTTCACCTCATAGCAGCATTTTATTGACAATGATATTATTAACTATATTCCTCAGCTGATATCGGCTGAAGACAATGATTTTCTATGTGTTATACCTGACTACAAGGAAATTAGGGAGGCTATTTTCTCAATTTCCTCTAACAGTGCCCCGGGACCAAATGGGTTTATAGGGTGTTCTTTCCATAAGGCCTGGTCAATCATTGACAAGGAGGTGATTAAAGCCATTCAGGAGTTCTTTACTAATCGAAGACCTCTTCCTTGCAAGTGTCCGGCTAAGTCCCGAAAATATATGTGTGCCGGGACCTAATGCTGTAGTTATAGTAGCTGTTGAAGCAGCAGCAGAAAAGTTATCGGAAGTGGCATACCATAATTTAAAATCCGTAATATCACTGGCAGTATATGTTCCCGAAGTACTGAACGTAAATGCAGTAAGGGTTTGAGCGGTACAGGAAGTATTACTTACAATCAAATCAAACTCGTAAATGGTATCACTAACGGAGCCTGAGCAGAACCCATAAGTAAAACCAGCAGGGTTAGCAGAAGATAAATATGTAACATTACCATAAGAAATTACAACCTTACCAGTAGCACCGTTGTCATTTCCAGAAGTAATATTATTAGACCTGTGTTCGAGCTAGGCCAAATAGTGTGTGCGTTGGGTTGGACTTAAAAGCATAAAACATCAATTAAATCGAGTAAAGCGATGACATCACTGATATGAGAGTCTAACTGGGGATCCACGTGATGCCCAAAATTAGGCGTCTACACCCTTCCCATGCCATTTTCTTCCCCCTATCTGAAATCATCCAGAGGGATTATAGAAACTAACTCGGCAGTAGAGGGTGCCACCAGATCACTATCCTTGTTAAAGAAAACCTTGGCCGTCGGATCATTTAAGACCACCCCATATGCCTTAGCTGCCGGATCACTCTGGACTTCTCCCCATGGCCATTGCCGCCTGATCAGGGCTCTCCCCATGTCCCTTGGCCACCAAATCATATAAGACCTACCCATATGCCTTCGCCATCAGATCACTTGGGATTTCTCCCCATGGCCATGGCCGACAGATCAAGGCTCTCTCCCTGTGTCCCTTGGCCGCTGGATCACAAGGGAACATTCTCCATTGCATTAGCCATCGGATCACATGGGCATTCACCCCATTTGCTGGCCGTCGGATCAAAGGGGAACTCCCCTCCTTTCATGGCCACTGGCCCATGGGCATTCAACCCATTTGCTAGCCACTAGTTCAAGCCATTTCCCCAATACCTCTACCGTCGATTCATGGCATTTCCCCATTTTGATTAGCCATTGGTATATGCATCTATTTTCATTCCATCTGTTTCCATATGCTCTCATATTCTGATCACTCCCCGAGTGAACATGAACCGCCTCATTGGCGAACAGTGTCCCGACATCTCCAGACCCACCGACCCATGGTTATACCGGCGCTCTCGGAGCCCCTATGTAAATGCCATGGCGCCGAAACGGGTTGACATAGCCGGTAGGATGTAATCGATAACTCTCGAGTGACACAGGTCTCTTAGTAGGTGAGTCCTTGAAGATCAAGCACCCATGATAGGGCCCGAGCTGCCGTTCTAACATGCCTGTCTTTTTTTTATGAAGTCCATCTCGACTGGCTGTGGATGGACCTCCTATACATCTCCCCCAACATGTTCTGCGACAGGGGGAAATGCTGTCGAAATATTCTTAGACATCAGGATTTTGTTTCCTACTCCACACTGTGTTTTCCCTAACTTTTTGTTCGATTCTCATCTCTTTTGGTGGTAACTGCTCCACAGCTATCCATGCCGAATTGTGACAGCAAAGCACCCGATGAAGGGGATAAATAAATAATAAATGCCCTCCTCTGGCATACATTATCTTGATGATATGTGCCCCATCTGAGTGTGGTCATGTTTGTTCTCCTCATGAACTCATATGCATGCATTGCAATGGTAAAGGTGGTTCCAAAATAAAAAGGCAAGCATTGACCGACGACCTCATGGGTGACTGGGATTTCCTAGAGGGCTGACTCTCGGGGGGCATGGGACTGCCACTTTGGCACGATCGGCAGTCAGGGGATCGTCTCAACACTTCATGGACGAGTCCCTTATACCTTCCCTTATACACTTCGAGATGGGGAAGGTGTTGTCGAAATCTTCCCAGAACATGATGTCACACCCTGAACTGATAGCAGCGGAACGTATTGCTCGGAACGTGGCAGTGAACAGTCACGAAGAATCAGAGCAACCATAAGACATAAACACAAGGCCAGATAAATTTTACAAAAATATAAATCCCATTTAATAGCAAATTTTCAAAATTACATATCTTGACTCTACTTGCATTAATAAAGAAAAAGGACTCAAATTGATAGGACTAGACTCAAGAAAAAGGAAAAGACACCGACTCCGATCCTCTAGAGCCCTCATCACTCTTACCCTAGCCCATCCAAGTGATTATCTTCTCCATTATTACCTAATAAATGTTAAGAGAAACTGGGTGAGCAAAACATTCAGTAGGAATTACATCTCTATCATCGAGTAAGATATAAGTGATTAACAAATTAATTATGTTTACTAATATGTAATGCATGAATGATATAACTCAAAATCATGGCAATCGATCTAGCAGTAAGGTATATCATCAATGAATGGAAATCGGACACATGAAATCGACTTTGCATTCACACGCACATATGTATGGCATGAAGCTAATCAAAAACCACCAATCGTTTGTTTGCCAAGGCCGTGGAGGAGATCAAGCGACAGCTCCGGCACATGCCGTCGCTCGTGTACAGCGTCGAGGTCTCCTACTTCGATTTCCTGAACAGGGTGAGGATGGAGGAGCTGAGCCTGAGGAAGAGGGGACTGTGGGACGTGCCCCACCCTTGGCTGAACATGTTCGTGCCCAAGTCCGGTATTGCCAGGTTCAAACATTTGCTGCTGGAGAGCATCTCGCCTGAGGACTTCCAGGGCCCCCTGCTGATATACCCCATACTGAGGGACAAGTAAGAACCCCTAAACAAAAAGCTGCCTCCTCCCCCTCGTGTTCTACCAGCAAATCGTCGGAAGAAAACGCGAGAAAAACCGCCCTCCCCTCGTCTTTTACTGGCAAAAAACCATCCCCCATCCCCTTTCAATCCCCCCTTGCCCATGCGTTATGGGTACAAATCGTCCCTCCCTCTTTCTTTCTCCGTGGACGATCCCAACAAGTGTATAGGATGTGTTGCTCGCAGTAAAAATGTATATGTATATATATACCCAACCACCACCACCCCTTCAAAATCTTCCCGCCATGGCCTCCCCCTATACCCCTCCCTCCAGTCTCCACCATACTTCCTCCTGTGGTACTCGCTGTGTCTCCCGGCGGGTCCCAAGTGGCACACTCCAAGTGGCACACTAACATGGCAGCATGCCGGGGAAAGGCTCTGGGCCGTGGTGTCAAGTCGTCCTTCCCGTACAGAATCGAACGCAGGCGGGCCTTTGATCTGGACTATCAAATCAGGCGTGGCATCTCATAGATTGACGTCTTCCCCTCCATCCCCGCCCCCGGTCTCTTGTCATGTGAGGGGATCGATGAGGGGAGATGATTCGGCATGCCGGGGCCGGGGCTAGTATTTGGCAGCCCCATTGGAAAGGTGCTAACAGGAGTGGTACTGCTGCTGTTCGCAAAAGAACAACAGCGTGGTACTGTTACTCCCCACGAGCGGGCAGGGGTATCCTAGAAGAGGAGGCGTGGGGGAAGATATTCGCATCTGTGAATAGCGCCATTCCCTGTTAAGGCTGTACACAGTATATATCCACCACCTCGTCGTCGTCGTCGTCGTCTCTCTCTCTCTCTCTCTTTCTGTCTGTGCGCTCCAGTAACGGCATATGCTTGGTCTGCAGCTGCAGGTGCTTTTTCTGGAAATGCACTCTCTCTCTCTCTACCCCGGGGACCATTCCACGTTTCCTCTAAACGTTTATCCTCCAACCACTTCCACCCCTTTTTCGACACATTGCAACGTTGCAGGTGCAGCTTTTTGGTGGCAGTGGCAGCGGCAGCAGCAGCAGCTTCTGCCATGGAGACCACAAGATGCACTTGAATGACCATTCTCTCCTCTCGCCTCTCTCGAGTGTGAAAAGGGGAGAGAGAGAGAGAGAGAGGTTAAACTAAAAGAACAAAATATGAAAAAAAAGAACCGTTCTTTGGCTAATATATGACATACAAATGCTGTAGTAACCAGTCTAAAAACGCTGTCTTTTCTCTCTCTCTCTCTCTCTCCAACTCTACAGATGGGATTCCAACACATCGGCGGTGCTGCCGGAGGCGTCGCCGGCGGAGGAGAACGTCCTGTACATAGTGGGCATCCTGCGGTCGGCGAACCCGAGCACCTGCTCGACGGAGTGCCTGCGCGACCACCTCCGCCAGAACCGGCACATCGTCCAGGTCGCCACCGCCGCCGCCGCCGCCGGGGTCGGGGGTGGCGCACCGCCCATCGGTGCGAAGCAGTACCTGCCCTACTACTCGGGGCAGGCGCAGTGGCGGGAGCACTTCGGCGGCAAGTGGCCGCGCTTCGTGGCGCGGAAGTCGCAGTTCGACCCCCTCGCGGTGCTGGCCCCCGGCCATGGCATCTTCCAGTGCAAACACGCCCCCGCCTCCAACCCGACCACCGCCCACCTTTCCCAATGACGAGCACGCCATGTTATGGATCGCCGCGCGTTGTATGCGTCAGAGGGATTCGAGAATTCGAGGAGACAGAGAGAGAGAGTGCGCCAAGTTAGGAAGGAACACGTGCGAGACAGAATCCAGTGGCTGGTCGATCTCCATTTTTAACTCGCCACGGGAGTTTCGAGGAGACCAGCCATCTTGGTGGGATGCCGTGGGGGTAAAGGTGAGGGAGGAGCAGATCTTTGCGGAAAAGAAAGAGAAGAAATTGAAAGAAAAGAACCAATTACCCGTGTGTTCCCCCAAGGTAAGAGAGAGAGAAGAAGAAGAAATTGGAAAAAAAAAGAGTTCATTTTTCGAGATTAGTAGATGGAAATAGATGCTGGCGCAGCAATTAAAATTATACATGTATATTTTTTTAATTTAATCATTATATCTTATTTCTTATTGTATTAGACTATAAAATCAAGTCAGATATCAATATTACGATGACATTACGATTCAAATCGATTCAATTGAACGATTCAAATAGTTCGAACCAAACTTTCTCATTGACCAATTCAAACACCGGTTCAATTCTGATAACATTACGAAAAAAATCTCCCTTCTTCCTGAGCTTCAACAGCAACGGTGACAAAATGTCGACGATGGCAGGGCGTCGACGGTGGCAAGGCATCAATGGTGGAGGAGGAGGTCGACGGCGATGGCTAGTGGAGGCACCGTCAGTGTCATCAGCAGGTAAGTACTCTTTTTTTTATTATTTTTTCTCCTCTTCCTCCTCCAACCTGCTTGTTCTTATTCGCCCCTCTATTTTTTATTTTTAAAAATCTTGAGATAAGTCCAGATCGATCGAGATCTACCGATCATACATGGGGATCAACCAATCCAATCCGATCTCTGTCCAATCCCTCCACTCCCGTAGTCTCCCAAGGAAGAATCGGTATCGGAGGGGTCGAGATCGGGTCGATTGGGCCTAAAGCCAATCGGATCGGCCGATCCCGGCCCATCCGATTCTTTCTCTCTTGAGCTCGTGTGTTATGCCTCACATTTCGAAAATTTTAACGCCAAACGGAGCATGACACATGTAAGGTAGGGGTTGTAGAAAGCTGGTGCAAGTGGCCCCTCTATCATGGAATAAATGGATATGTATATCACATTTGAACCGGAAGGGGAGAACCCCATATAGTGGACAGTTCAGCGAACCATATGACTATCTCGTTCTTGCATCTTGTGATGTTCCTGTCGTTGCATCTTCTACGATGATCAATCATCATCAACGATCATCAGAATCAAGTTGTAGCTTCCCAAGGTTGTTGACAGACATTGCTTCGTTTCAAGCTTGTGAAGTGACATCCGATCTCTGGTCACCTTCAGCAGTCGCCTGTACTTGGGCTGCGTATTGCAAGTTCCATAGAACGTCTTCAATTGACGGCCGGTTGGATGACTCAGGAGATACGCATTTGTTTGTTATGGAAATCACAAGGGATAAAGATTCCTCGGCAGAAGTACCAATTACGGTTGGATCAACTGTCTGTTTTCGTTCGTCTTCTCTGCTGAATGATGTAGTCTGTAGAAAGATATGATTAAAATGTCAGGTAAAAAGTTTTATGCACAACGACTATATTCAAATTCTGATAAAAATCTGTCAAGATTTCTGTTGCCACTTGCTAAGGCACAGACTTTCTGCATAATGATGTCTGGAATCATTCAACACATAACAGAAAACTAATGGATTTGGTGGCGTTTCTAGCTGATCAGTAGGTTCGCGAAGGTTTCAAGGAATCCAACTTCAACATGGGCTATGGTTTACAGCCCCCCGCGGAAATTGATGAGTTTACTCCAAAGGCGAGGAAAAGACACCTCATAAACAACAATGGAGGGCCTGACAACTACGTAATGTATGCAATAACTTATCCAACTAATGGTCATTTCTTCAGTTACCTGAAGTGCCCTACCTCCGGCAAGCATATCCAAACAGCCATTCTTTCCACACAGGCAGCGGGGGCCGTTGATGTCAAGGGTGACGTGTCCGATCTCTCCTGCTTCACCGTCATATCCCCGATAGAGATTGCCGTCGATGTAGTGAGCACATCCGATAGTTCTTCCCAGGATAAGGCTGGAAAAATGCCTGAGGTCCTTCGCTCTGCCAAAGAGCTTTTCCCCGATTGCCACGGCGTTTGCGTCGTTACCAACATAGGTATTAACACCCGTTGCATCTCTTACAATCTGCGCAATAGGCACATCGCGCCAGTTGAGAGCAGCCGAATACCGACAAATACCCGCAGTTTCGTTGATGACACCTGAAACGGAGATGCCGATGCCAAGAAATCGCTCTCGAGGAACGCCAGCGCGCCGAAGCAGGTCATTCATGACGCGACGAATTGTAGTGGCTAGTTTTTGTGGATGCTCACTGGGTGGGATCTCGCACTCTATCAGGATATTGCCCTGCATGTCTGCAAGGATGGCCTGAGAAGGGGTGTTCGTAATACTGACACCGCCGAAGTATCCATGAGAGGCGCTGAATCGGAGAAAGATAGCTGGTCTGCCACGGCCATGTCTTTCTTGAAATACGGGAAACTCTTGCAATAATCCCATATCGAGCAGGTTCTGCGCCATCTCGGTGATGGCGGAGCGGCTAATCCCTGTAAGCGCTGCGAGGTCTGAGCGAGAGAGCATTCCGTGCTGCAAAAATGCTTCAATCACGGTAGTTCGAGATGATCTAAGAGGGACTTCGTTCATCATTATTCTTCCCCGCACGATGTTGCTAATCGTAGACATTAAGCCGGGTAAACATTGGAATCAGGGGAGAAGCGCGTATCGAATCTCGATGAGGGTGGCAGGGAGAAACTTCCCACCCTGCTTATAACTGCTAGAAGGGACCGAGCTGTAGTGGAGGGCTCCTCAACTGTGGAGGATTCATTGCCCTCCCCTACCTCGGCAAGGGACGCCACAGGCATGGAGGGGTTTGCACTAGGTAAAGGCTGGAACTTTTCTTAGGTTTTCCACCTTATTTATCATGGAAAGTTTCACATGTATTTCTCACTTTCCCTTTGTTCTTTCTGGAATTATGCAGCCCCTACTAGTGTGCTAGCGGAGACAAGCGACTCCACCCCACATTTGGGGGTCAAGTGGCCTACTTCGACCCCACCGTTGAAGCCGTTGTTGGATGCCAGTGTGGGTGCCTCCTTGCTTCAGCGAGCATGAGGCTATCTTCAAAGTGACCCCCACCCTTCTCCGGAGGATTTGAGGTAGCGCCTGACAGAGTGCACCCAAAGTTATCACACCCTCAGCATCCCGCGTGAGCCTTGGATGTCCAGATTGGCTAGGATATGGGTAGAGTACTTGCAACACCGCCGGGCACAAGAGCAGAGGGCTCGGAGGCTAGCAGCCATCTGGGAGGTGTAGGAGCAATGGGCTTGGCTCGTGTCAGTCGTAACTGAGCAGAGGAGCCACGTCGAGGTAGTCGAGTCATTTTTCTAAGGCCAAGCTGTCTAGCTGGGGGAGGCTGAGAGCAGGGATGAGGCCTTGAGGAACACCTTGGAGGAGCAGTTGTTGGCTGTGGAGCGTGCCAGGGCTGAGTGGCAGGCAGCTGGGAGCACAGTCGAGGTAGCTACTCAGCTCTTATCCACTCTTGAGGCAGAGCTTGTGGTTGCTAACTCTCGTCTAGTGACGTTAGAGGGGAGCGAGCCTGGAATTTGATTGTATCTCCTTCCCCTTTTTGTTATATGTACCCTGGTTGTATGTATTTTGTTGCCCCAAGGGCATGTCTTGGGTTCTCTTTACAGAGTATGAATGATAAACTTCTGGGTTTCTTTTGCCATTTCTTGAGTTGTCCCACCTCTTTTCTCGTGGAACAATGTTGTGTGCATGAGCTGGCGACCACTTACTGCTAGTCATGCTTGATTCTTCTACTATGTACTAGCATGGGTGACAGAGAATCGGGTATACCCAAATTCGGATGCAGGAGCAGGGGGCTGGATAAAGAATGGTATAGACTGGATGCTGGGTACTAGAAGTTGAGTGCTGGGTACCGGGACAAGGTACTGGGTATTGGAGGCTGAGTGCTGGGAACTGGGAAAAAGGTACTGGGTGTTGGAGGCTAAGTGCTGGGAGCTGGGATTTGCGAACTAGTGGTTGGGGCTAACCATTCGACGGGTGTGGGCCTATATTACTGGGGGTCAGGATCAACCCATAAGGATGTGATGTGTCACGCCCCAAGCATGGAAGGAACTCGGTATGCGTGACGAGTTTATATCATTCATGTCAATCAAAGCATGTGGGAATTTGACATAAAACAGAGTGCGTAAAAGACAAGATAAATAATAACAAAAATTTTAAAATTTCACAATAATGTCGATATTCCAAAATAACAATGGTCCAATTAACCATAATGATAATGACCCATACTAACCATAAGGCTTCCAAGCCTTAACAAGTTCCGACCAACTAGGCCAACATAACTGAAAAGTATAAGGACAAGGGACTCAAGAAATCAAAGAGACATGACTAGACGACAGTTTGACGATCAGTGGCTCTAGCGCTCATCACTCGGTCTCATTCCCATCCACTTGGTTGTCGCTATCCGAGTTACCTGAAAAATGTTGGAATGAACTGGGCGAGCAAACGCTCAGTAGGAATTATATCTCAAGATCTAGCAATCTTTAAGTAATTACATGTTTCATGCAATGCAGGTATAGCTATGCATAATGGACGAGCAAGATATCAAGAACTTTAGAGAAGAGCATCGCATAATTTCAAGGTAACAATAAGGTACTATCAAGTGTTTACAAAATTATAAAGAAAGACAATATCCAATGTTCAAGCATGTAGTATCAAGTATGTGTTACTAGAATTGGATATTTCAATCAAGCAAGTACTCGCCCATTCCGGGCCACGTAAGTCAAGTCAAGTACACAAGTAATATCACGAGAGAGTGAGTGGAATGCCTTATATGTAGAACGACAAGTACTTCGGTGTAATGTCACATCGTGATCAATATAGCTCTCATGGGCACAAGTACTTTCGGGTGCTCCTCCCAGGACCAAATCGGGCCCCATTAACGCCAGCATTGAGTCATGTATTTATTCGACATCCACTATAGTTTATAGCTAATATAGAATTTGAAATGATTAAACCATTGTAGGAATATAAGGTAGATCTCATGGAATAGAGTTCAAGGACAGATTAATTTGTCGCTGGGTTTGCCAGCATGACTTCCCTTTCCTTTGACCATGACGAGGTCGCATCTTTTGAACGCCCTTTGTTTTACCTGCGTATCATAGGCTCGAGTCATTCGAGCTTGGTATGGCCGAAGATGTTTGTAGGCTTCCTAGACTTTTGCTTTCAAGGTGAGACATCTCTTCGAGCCTCCTTTCCATTTTATCTTGTTCGTGGGCTTGCAAGTCGGTATGTACGGCTATCCGGTAAAATGACATTTCAATCTCAATTGATACTACGACGTTCACCCCATACACCAGAGAGAAGGGGGAACACCTGGTGGGAGCCTTGTAGACAGTTTGGTATGCCTAGAGAGCTTCGTGTATTTTCTCGCCCCAGCACCTTTTGCGGCTGCCAACGATCTTAGCCAGGAGCTTGCAGAGGGCCTTGTTAAATGCTTCTGCCAATCCATTGACTTGGGGATTGTAGACCATTGAAGTTCTCCAGTCGATATGAAACTTTACTGCCAATTGGTAAATGGTCATGTTTTTGAATGGAGTGCCATTATCTGACATGATTCGAGAGAGGGTGCCGAATCGGTATGTAATATGGTGCTTGGTAAATTTGGCGACTGCCTCTCTTGTGACCTCCCGCAGAGGGATAGCTTCGGCCCACCTAAAAAAGTAATTTGTAGCGGCTAGGATGAATTTGTAGCCTCTTGTGGATGGTGGGAAGGGTCTCACGATATCTATTCCCCATTCTGTGAAGGACCATGTAGGAGCCATGGTGTGCAACGAGCTTGGGGGTCTTCTTAGCATTGGGCCGAAAGTTTGGCACTGATGACATGCGTGCGTATTAGTTGCAATCCTCATACATGGTGGGCGAGTAGAAACTCTTAAGTTTTATATTGTTCTTCATTTTGTCCCCGACTTGATGGGCACCGTAGAGCCTTGGGTGGACCTCGTGCATGACCTTCTTGGCTTCCTTCGACGAGAGGCAACATAAGAGGACAAGCTTGTCCTTTTCATGCACTAGCCTATATAATTGATTTCCTATCGACTGATATAATGTTGCCCTTCGCAGTAGTTGAACCCTTTGAGCCCGATCTGAAATGAAGACGAGAAATACCCAGGAAGTCCAATGACGTGGCTATTTTCAAGAAGTCAAGAACACTCAGGAAGTCAAAGGACAGGGCGATCTTTGAGAAGTCAAGAAATGAAGTCAAGAACGCCCAGGAAGTCAAACGACGGGGAGATCGTCGAGAATTCAAGAAATAAAGTCAAGAACACCCAGGAAGTCAAACGACGAGGCGATCTCCGAGAAGTCAAGAACACCCAGGAAGTCAAATGATGGGGCGATCTCCAAGAAGTCAAGAAATGTCAAATATGTTCCGAAAAGTCAAAAGTAATGGGAATGCCCAAGAAGTCAGGAAGTGACAGGGCTATTTCCGAAAAAGGGTGGAAATATCGAGAAAGAGTCAGAAATTCCAATAACATCCCAATGTTTGGGAAAGTTGTAGAAATACCCTGATGGAAGAAAATTACAAATATATCCCATCTCAGACAGAAATGTTCTTTATGGATACCAAGCATACTTAAGGGTCCGATCACAATCAAAAGAGTGATCATGACCATAAAGCAACTCCGAGGGACCGACAATGATAATCTTGGCGATCCAGCGGTCCTCGTGATGGAATTCAAGTATTAACCATCCGATCAGGGGACAAAAGTAAACTTAATGGCCCGATTAGGACGAAATCAAATTTAAAGATCAAAATGCAGACTGAAGCAAATTCAAAGGCTCTGATTGCAACCTGATGTAATCTTGAAGACCTAATTATACAATCGGGACCATATGTAAAAGGCTTGAAAGATTGATTGTAATTCAAATTACATGTGTTCAAGGAAATGAAGTCTCCAAATTTATTACAAGAGTATGTACCCGTCATGAGCGATCATCAAAATCATTAATGTCACAACAGAGAGAGGCAAAGGTGTTCGGACTTGTCCGATGTAAATTAACACCGACTCCGATCGGTGGGAAAAAGTCCAGTACACAAATCCTAAATCGTCCGATAAACTTAAAAGCGCGGAATTAACAAATATGTCAAAATATACACATATTCATCCAACAAAATTGGATGTCCGAAAATTTTGCTTGTTAAACAACCACTAATTGGTTTATTGTCTTTTTAAACCAACGTGTCAGCAAACCAGAGATGACTAAAAATGTTTCTTTGATAGTTAAGGGTATTCAGACTTTATGCCGATGTAAATAAACACTGATTATGGTCGGTGGAAAAATGTTCAATACTCGAACCCTAAATCGTCTGATGAACTCAATTCGTGGAATTAATAATACACATGCTATTTAAATAGCTATAAATGTGTATTTATGTTCAACAAATGTGTATTTTTTAAATTGGTTCTTCAATTGTCCTGTATGCCTGAAAATCAAGACTTGTGCGAGGTTAATACTCAAGCATAGTCTGTCCCAGTTCAAAACACTCTCACAGTCATTCACAGTTTGGATTTTAGCAGAGTTTAGTTAAACAAATCGCATGAAAATTGGACAGCGTTTCCCGATACCCAGAGAGTCATCGGGGAAAAGTGGAAACCTACCCACAGAAACTGGGGTAAGCTCCTAAATGTCGGGAGGCCAACACGGCGACCGGCGAACCCGAATGGATGGAAACCCTAAGGGCTAGCCTACGAGGGGCACCAATGATCTGTGGGCTAGTACTAATTCAATGGGACGGCCTGGATGGGAGGAGACCCCGAGGGATAACCTACAAGGGGTTTCGTGACCCATGGCCACCACAATTCCCCAAGGGAATGTGGATTTGATTTAATGTTGGATCAAAGGATCCGTCTATGTTCACCTTTACTAGTCCATTGGGCTCCACGCCACTGGAGGACAAGACCCTGTGACCTTCTGGCAGTTTAGAGGTAAACTAATGGCAGGAACATTTGATGGGGAATGTTCCCCCTCCCCGGCTAGCGAATCGATACTATTGAAAGAAACACGGTGCTTGCAGTGGCACCCTCATATCACCCATATAATAGGAAGGGGAGAAATGGGCCATATGGACTGACCCTTACCCGATCCCTCTCGGGGTGAAAAAATATAGTGATCGGCCATTTAACTATCAAGAAATAGATGATAAATTGGGTGCAGGGAAGTTAATTGGTCAGGATTTGGGGGTTAATCATGAACACATGAGCTACGAACCTCATAGAGAGGGATGGCATACAGATATGGTTGTATAAGGCAAATGCTCGAACAATTAGTAGGTGGCATACATGAAGATTACTACGATATTAGGCACACAGTGTCCAGGTTGTGGGGACGGCTGCACTCCACCCAGTTCATGGCCAGGAATGGGGAACAGTAAGGGAACCGGTCCCAAAAATTGGCAGAGGAGGGCTTGTATGCCTCCGGAGAATAAGAAAAGTCAAATATATGAAACAACTCTAGTGCAATCGAGACACTAAAGCAACCCCGGGGAGGGGATAATGCTGATATAGCCCTTTGGGAGGCTTAGGGCATGTTCTACGCTAACACATAAACCCATACGGTAGTGCTCAGACAAGATAAAGAGAAATACAGTAGAAGAAAGGGGAGGCTCAGATACACAAACATTCTCATCCAAGATGATATGCTATTACATTGCCGAAGAGAGGCCAAAACAACACATACGTGGGCACGGTCTGGCATTGTCACTCAAAGGCTGGCCACTATTCATACATCCACATTCTGAACAGATACAGGGGAAGATGGTGTATATGTATAAAAAAAAACTAAACAGAAATTAGATAGCAGTAGGCTCATATCATTGCCCAGCTTTGTTACAAATCTCATGGATTTTTGAAAGGGGAGGGGGAGACGATCAGAGCTCTTCTCACGAACCCACCTCTATTCTCGGACCAAATCAAGGGATCGGAAATGGAAGCTTCTCTCCTCGTTCAGGGGGTCTGCTCTGCAGGTGGGTCAAGTAGCGACTGTTCTTAGGGTTTTCTCTCAGAGGGCCCTTTCTTCTTCCTCCCAATTCCTCTTCATTTCCAGTGAATGACGCCTTTCTTATAGGGTTTAAGTTGTTCGGCTTAATCCGATGCGGGGGGTGCGTGTGTCGGTTTAAGACCTCTTGACTGATATTTGCACGTCGGATTAGACGCCGTCGGTGGAGGGGAGCACACCGGATTAGACGGCACCGGGTTTAGCTTCCTTTTGTATTTGTTCAGGTCGAGTCGGTCCATGGATCTCGGACTGGATCCGGGAGTCAATTCGAACCTTCATCTCATTCTGGCCATGCGGAACCATCATGAGATGTATTGGGAAAGCCTTCAGGCCACTGACCGGCCAATTCCGGCGTTGTCCATGCCCTCAATTCTATCACTCGGGTTTTCTGCTGACATGGCCTTCGGCACCGTATTCTAAGGAGCCAGGAACGTTCCTCCTCCTCAGGAGGATTTCTTATCAGGTGGCGGACCACCAAGTATATTCTCGTTCTGATCGGATGAAGGATGGGGTTTGTTCGACACGACCGAGTCAAGGTTGGTTTGTTGGGCAGGCCGTACGGCATTACCGATTTGTCATAGACTTCTTCCAACCGTCCCGAGGTGATGAATCGTGGAGTCTCTGATACTCTTGCCAGGTGACCTGAGGCTTCAGCAGTCCAAGAGGACCCTTGTTTGTTCATTTTCTTCAGCTTTTGCACTTTGGTGGGCTGCATCCTTTGGTCGTTCAGGCGTGATTGCCATCTGATTATATTTCGGGTGCCAATAGACGTCCATCCCCTTTTTGCAATTATACTATTTGGGAACTTTTCCCTGCTTGTAATCACTGGGTAATGCTTGATAGAAGAATGTAGAAGTTGTTCCAAAAAGGCTACGGGTTTCTGTCTCACACATGGCAAACTACTACAACAAATATCCAAATAAGGATAGAAGCGACAGCTCAGCACGGACCCGCAGGCCAGACTTTAACTATATTTCATAACCGGATGCCAGCAAGATAATATACAAGACGGACACACCACCGGACTTTAACTCATTTGTAATCCGGACGCGACGTCGAACTTTAACTATCTTTTGTAGCGGACGTCAGCCCCATATTGTATGCAACTTTGAATTTGTATTTTAGAACGCATCATCTGAAGATTCAGGCGATCGATGTTTGGATCTGATGGAAGCACAATTGATTTGGAGAATTCTCTCTCTTTATGTAGAGAAGTCGATAGCCTGTTGCCTTAATAAGCGAACATTTGTCTGATGTTCTTTCAAAACGGCAGTTTTATCATCACTCAGCTTCGATTTTAGATCATTGACAGTTGTTTGAAGGAGCTCCAGATTTTGCAGAATTTGAGCAAATTGGGATTCTGTTTTTCTAAAATTCTTTTCTGCAAATGTGGTCCAATACGTTATATAATTTAACTATCTAATTTCATCCTTTTGTAACTGTGAGCTGTCAGCACTGTGTAACAGTAAATAACTTGTATGGGCCTTCAATTCAACTCGTTCTTTTTGCAATTATTCAGGCGTAGTGGTAATATATGCCATTTTTGGAGGCTATTAACAGTTATCAGGAGTGATGTATATAGGATCTAATCGAGATGTGCCAACGTTGGAATTCATCATACGAATTACTTAGCTAGATGTAAGACATTTAGATTGGCAAAAGGCGGTGTTATGTTAGTTTGCTGGTACTTTAGATAAAGATGATTTGTGTGTGATTGGACCTAATTTCACTATTGCTTTGGATGATCCTCACCTTTCCATTTTTGGAGGCCATTCACAGTTATCAGGAGTGATGTATACTGGATCTGATCGAGATGTGCCAACGTTGGAATTCATCATACGAATTGCTATCATATGGACCACAAGGGGAAGAAAAAGTTGTTTTATGAATATCTGTGGTTGCCAGCTTAATTTGATGATATCCGGATTTGCAGTCAAATTTTGAGAATATCCTTTTCTGGGCAACTCTTTGAATGAGCTCTTCTGTGTTGGGTAGGGGCCACTTAACATCAATGGTGACAGCATTGAGCGGGCCAATCGATAACCATTCTTGCTTTACCCCATTTTTGTATTCTTGCTTTACCCCATTTTTGTTCAGCATGATTTCGGACAATGAAGGCAGAACATGAATAATTGAATACGACAATCATCAAGAATGCTCCCGCTCAATTTCAGAGACGCATGGATGAAATATTCAAGCCATATGTCCAATTTATTACAAATTATATTGATGATTTTGTCATCTTCTCAGATACAATACAAGAACATTTGGAACATCTCAACGTATTTGCAGAAGTAATTCAAAAACACGGGATTGGCCTCTCATCATCCACGGACAAATTCCAAATAGCAGTAACCACTGTAGATTTTCTCGGAGTAACTATCCAAAATGGTAAAATATCCATGCAAGCACATCCGCTGGTAAAACTTTCTCAATTTCCAACAGCTCTAGAAAATCTCAATCAATGTCAGCGCTTTATGGGTTGTATCAATTATCTCCGTCCCTTTATTGCTTAACTCTCAGAAAAAACCAAACACATCCGATGGGCTATGAAAGCAAAACCCTTTACTTGGAGCCAAGCAGCCTCAGCTGAAGTTGTTGCTCTACAAGCTGAATGCCAGACTCTACTTCCACTAGCCCCGGCATATACGGGACCATATGTTCTAGCTACGGACGCAAAAACAAAATGGTAAAATATCCATGCAAGCACAGACAATAACTTTCTCGTGCCTAGAGGTTTGCATAAGCTGCCTTCTTGTGAATAGGATATCGTCAAGCACCTCTTGGTTTAATAAGAGTTGTAAAATTTCTCCTTTTATTGTGGACCATTTTAAATTGTTAATCAGGCAACTTATACGCCCAGCTGAAGTAACATAGAGGTCAATTGTAGGATATTCCCCTGCGCAGAACTTCCTTGAGGAAAAAGCAGTCGTACGTGTTGACAGAAATGCAATCGTTGCTGAGGGGTACGTAAGGGCAGCCTTTTCCAAGTCTGTGTGACGTATTGGACCTCATCATTTTTACATGTCCTCCTCTTAATTCTCTGGTAAGAGCATCAGGGAGATGATGATCGCGTCCCAGTAACCTTTCTATAAAAAAAGTATACTGGGCCAAAAGAACTTGCCACCAAGCATAACGTCTTAGTTTGGCATTATTTGATAATTTATGTTTTAGAAATGCTCCCAGAGTAGATGCAATATACATGGTGAGTGAAATGGGTGAGGAAGGGGAAGTCATTGATATGAAAACCCCCCACCTAGCACAAAACACATCAAACCACACGTGGGAAACGTCAATTTCCCTCTCCTCATGTCAAAAATGAACAGTGGGGGAGCTATTTATAGGGGCAGCCAACCTTTTTCTACACCTTATAGGGGTTTAGGACCGGTCCACCCTTTTTGGGGGGGTTTGCCCCAGGTCCACCCCCTTTTTGGGGGTTTGCCCCTGGTCCACCCCCAAAGGGGGGTTTGCCCCGGTTCCAACTCCCCAAGGGAGTGTTTTTGCCCCGGGTCCACCCTAAACACTTAGTTAAAAGGGTTTTGAGGCCTGATTAAAGCTCAAATGAGGCTGATTAAGCCTTAAATAGGCATTCTACCCTAGTTAGTATGCAATGCACTGATTTCTTAATTAAGGACCAGTAAAAAGCATGCTAACAGAGGTAGCATTAGCAGCATAATAGCAGCAGCCTAACTGTTAAACTAGCTGCCGCAGTAGAAACATAATAGTAGCAGTAGCTCAAGGCAGCAGCAGCAGCTCAATGGTAGCAGCAGCTCAAAGGCAGCAGCAGCAGCTCAATGGCAGCAACAGCAGCTCAGTGGCAGCAGCAATAACTCAATAGCAGCCTCAGCAACGTAATAGCAGCAGCATTAACACAATAGTAGCAGCAACACATGGGCAACAGCCCAAGCAGCTACAACAGCAGATCATTTGATTGTCATCTCATTCAGGCTTCAAAATGTATTCATGTCAATGGACAACAATCAAGAAATCGTGCACACTGGACTGGTTTAGTGTGTGTGAATTATATAAACAAAATGATCAAGAATGGACCTTGCAAGCCAAAGTTGTGAAGAGAAGATTCTTCAAGATTTCAGATTGAAGGAAGGAATGGAAGTTTCAATTCAACCAACACCAACTGATTTTATGTATATAGACATCATCAGCCCAGGTTCTTTGCATCCCTTCAATTCACGGTTAGATCCCAAAGGATCTTTCTCAAAAGAGGAAGAGTTTTGGTGGCAAGTATGTAATCTCATAAGAGAAATTCACCAGTGAGGTGGTTGGTGCTAAATCTTGCAACATTTAGCATTTGAAAGGGAAGGTTCCTTGATGGATAAGGATACCACTTTGAATGATAATGGTCTTACAAGAAGCAGGCTTGTAAAATATAAAGAAGCTGCAACAGCAGCAACAACATCAGAGTTTGAAGGCAAACACTCTCATCCTTTACCTCTGCAATCATAACTTCAGCAACAACAACAACGGCAGCCCTTGGGAAAATTAATCAAATCTGAAGAAAAAGGGCAGCAGCAGCCTAGAGCCGCCCTTATGTGAGGGGTTTGGACCGGGTCCACCCCCATATGGGGTTTTGGCCTGGTTCCACCCCATATGGGGGGTTTGGACCGGGTCCACCCCTACATGGGGTTTTGGTCACACCAGTTCCATCCCCCCACATGGGGGTTTGGACCGGTTCCATCCTCCCCATGTAGGTTTTGGCCCGGATCAATTCCCCAAATCCCATGTTTGGCCCGGATAGAGGGTGTAATTGCCAGAGTCCTTCGAGACTCTATAAATACCCCAGTAGGGTCCATTTGACAGGGAGAACACACGGACAGAGGAAGAGAGAAGAGAGCCCAGAGCTTGTGTTTGGTGCTTGTGCTTGGTTTGAAAGCCTCGTGTTGTGGTTGTGTTGTGAGGGTACGTCATAAGCCCATGTGCATCACAACTCATTTTTGTGAACTATGTAACCTAGAGAAAATTTCTTTATATAGAGAAATCTTTAAAGTTCGGTGACGTGATTATGTAAACACCCTAGGTATGACCATGACACTTGTATAAATCGTACTTGCTTATGAGCCATACAATCAAAACCCTAATTGTCTACGAGCAAAGGGTCATGTACAACCAAAACCCTAACTGTCTCTGAGCAAAGGGTCATGTGCAACCAAAACCCTAATTGCCTGTGAGCAAAGGGTCATGTGCAGCCAAAACCCTAATTGTCTGTGAGTAAAGGGTCATATGCAGCCAAAACCTTAATTGTCTATGAGCAAAGGATCATGTACAATCAAAACCCTAATTGCCTGTGAGCAAAAGGTCATATACAATCAAAACCCTAATTGCCTATGAGCAGAGGGTCATGTATAATCAAAACCCTGATTGCCTACGAGCAAAGGATCATATACAATCAAAACCCTAACTGTCTGTGAGTAAAGGGTCATGTGCAACCAAAACCCTAATTGCCTGTGAGCAAAGGGCCATGTGCAATCAAAACCCTAATTGCCTACGAGCAAAGGAGCATGTACAATCAAAACCCTAATTGCCTATGAGCAAAGGAGCATGTACAATCAAAACCCGCAAAGGGTCATGTGTACTGAGCCAGTGACCCGAGGCTCATCCCTGATTTTTCAAGTGTGGCTGCTCTTCTTCCTCGTGGTCTAGAGGTGCAGTACATGGTTCTTAGTGCCAGCTTTGCCAGTGTCAGGGTTCCTCTGACTTGAGAGTGCATTCTCTTTCCTATTAGACTGTACTTTTCCTTAGTTGGTCTGGGCTCTGCTAGCTATTGTAGCTGAAGTTTAATTTGTTTAATTGAAAATATAATTTAATTTCTACTAATTTAGCAATTCAGATCATAGTGATATAATTGTTTACTGCTTTATCATGAAGTTCAATGTACTCACACATACCTTTCTTTCCCTTCGGAGCTTTACCGCTCTTGGGAGGCCTCTCAAGATCTAAGTGGTCTCAGGTTTACCCGGTATCCGGGTTCATGGTCATCACAGATGGTATCAGAGCCAGGGATATGTGGAAGTACATGAGAATTTGAGATATTACAGTACTCAGAGTTCATAAGGTCTAATATAGTCGGCAGCTGGCATAGGTTTCGTGTTTCTTCACCGCTTTACTTCTCGCGTGATGTGTTGTATTGGCACTGTGCGAGGTGATTTTGCCCTCCTCAGGATGTGATGGAGAGTTTCCCTTTTGTCGTGGTGTTGGTCTTGGTTGTGTTGCAATGGGCAGAGTTTGCTAGCATGTGTGAATTTGTGGTGCAACGTTTGCATTTTTTCGTGGCGTGTTCAGGTGGCTGATGGGAATTATTGTTGGTATGATGGCCGTGCATGTTCTCTGGAGGAGATTAATGTCGTTTTGGCTATCCCAACTTGAGGTTTAGTTAGCCCCTGAGATGTTAAGGTTGTGTTGAGGTGGTTGTTTGGATGCCTCGTTGAATGAGTGCTCGGGCGAACCTAGGATTTCCTTCTTGGTGAGCTATTATTAGTCGAGCTTGACTTGCTCATTCTATCTTGTGGTGTTGTTTTGAGGTTAAGTTGTGGCTTGTGCTGTGGCTCTTGGAACAATGGTTTGCACTATGGCGACTTGTGATCGACTGTTAGCAGGATCAGTACTCGAGGTGTGGTACATTACAGTTTCATGAATTATGATGGTGCCGAGAGGTGTGATAAGATGTGGATGTCGAGTTATTCATGATGCCTGTGTGTATTGTGTTAAGTGCGTAGCGGAAGCATGTGGGCTCATAACCCACAGGTCCAAGATCGTAAGGTTGGAATATTCTGACCAGCCAAGAGGATTTTTTCCTCGGTGTTAGTTTGTCTTGGCTGTGTGTGCCTTGATGCTATTGGTTGCGGTGCCGTTGCTTATGGCATTATGGTTGTTGGCATTGGCAGTTTCGAGAATTGGGGAAATATGTCGACGGATATGTTGATTGAGTACCCTTTACATTATCGGAAGTCGTGCTCTCAGGACGTGATTGGAGTCCTAGAGATGCATTGTCCGAGTGTTGTTGTGGGTCCTTGCTGGTAAGCTGTGAGCCCTGTATAGTTTAGTTGTGTTGTCAGCTGTAATTGTGCCTTAAGGTGACCCAGTCCGTGGTTGTGTCCCGTGGTTCTATGTTGAGAATAGAGCCAGGGTTTGGCTGGTGTTGTGTGGTTGGGTTGTTGTTTGTGGGCAGCATGGGAGGAGTTCCCTGTGAGTCTAAGTTTGGCATGGTATGGACCGTGATCTTGTCGGTTGGTTTTACAGTACTCTCCTGAGAGGCTAGAGTTGGCGTGAAACTCGAATCAGATGTGGTTTCTGAGTGAGGACCGACTTGATTCTGCTTGTGGTCCAATGCTGCCATTGGTGTGCTACGTGCCAGTTTCGCTTGTTGTTATGGCACAGAAGCCGATGGTTGGAGCAGTCAACTGAGATGTTTGCCTTCCTCGTGAAGAGCTGATGCTTCTATTATCTATCGAGTATGAGTTATCGGTGACTGTTTCCATGGCATGGGTCGTGCCTCCTCGATATGTGAGACGTTAGGGATGATGCCCTACTGTGGAGGTGCCAGACTTGTGTTTATTTGTGTGTCATGCTCGTTCTGTGGATCAATGTGCCTTGAGATCTGGAGCATGATGATCTTACTTGTGATCATGGTCTGGTTGGGTTGTTCTTCCCCGTTCCCTATTGGCTCCTTAAATTTTGAGGATGAAATTTTTTAAAGGAGGGGAGGATGTAATACCCTGGATCCTTAATGGGTCTTCTCGGATCTTTATTAGGTCATTCGGATCCTTTTTGGAGAGTTTCAGATCACTTTTGTAGCTCCTGAGTTGAGTTTTACGATCCGTGTGGATTTTTCTCTCGTACAAGTTACGGAACCCTGCGGTGAGTTTATTTCTCAGTTCATCGACTCGTGGATGTGACAGCTGCGATGTACTCTTCGAGAGAATCGTTTTGACTATTTTTACATATTTTTTTGAATTAGTGTATTTTTGTGGTCGAGTGTTATGTAGGGGACCTCGTCGTCAAGACTCGGAGGTGGGAAGACCGCATGGCCAATGTGCGCCAGGTTTTTGAAAGATTGCGCCATTTTAAGCTAAAAATGAACCCGATGAAATGCATTTTTGGTGTTTCGAGCGACAGATTCCTCAGCTTCATTGTCACATATCGGGGGATTGAAATAGTCGTCGATAAAATCACGGCAATCCGGGAGTCGCCACCTCTCAAGAATATAATAAAATTAAGATCTCTCTGGGGGAGGCTTGCCTATGTCAGGCGTTTCATATCCAATGTCTCAAGAAGATGCACGGCTTTTGGGAATTTGATGAAAAAGGGTGCACCATTCGTATGGGACCAGGAGTGCCAAGATGTATTCGAACAAATTAAAGAATATCTCCGTACTCCCCCGATATTGGGAGCACCGATCAAAGGGAAACCCTTAATACTCTACATTGCTGCCATGGACACTTCTCTGGGAGCCTTGCTGGCACAAACAAATGAAGAAGGCAAAGAGAAACCACTATACTACCTCAGTAGAAAGTTCGTTGGTCCCGAACACCGCTATTCTTCGATGGAGAAAGTGTGCCTAGCACTCGTGTTCGCTGTCAAAAAGTTAAGATATCACCTCCTATCCCATCAGATAGAGTTAATTTTGAAGTATGATCCACTCAAGTTCCTCCTTAAACAGCTTGTGCTGTCAGGGAGACTTGAAAAATGGGCACTACTCCTCATGGAGTTTGACATAACTTGTCCTAAAGAAGGCGATCAAAGGACAGGGAATGGCAGAATTTCTGGCGGTACATCCAGTCCCGACAGACTCTCCACTTGACATTGGATTGCCTGATGAAGAAACACTCCTGCCTAAATCAGAACCAGAGAGCCAGGTTGGGGTCTCCCATCACGAAAAGAAGAAGATACCCTCGCAATTGACATTCCATGTTGGGAGCTCTATTTTGATGGAGCTTCCTGAACAATCAAGAAACCCAATGGTACTACAAGCCTCACGTCAAGAGCGGATACTGTCTTTGTGACACCTCATGGCGGGATCCTACATAATTCTTGTGCTCTTATGAAGCCCCTAACAAACAATGAGGCGGAATATGAAGTGCTAATTGTAGGGCTCCAATTGGCCCTTGAGATGCACGTCAAATGCATCAAAGTCTATGGGGACTCGCGACTCGTCGTACGACAAGTCCTAGACGACTATGACGTCCAACAGAAAAAGTTAGTTCCTTACCATGCTATGGTGATGAGGCTTAAAAGAAAAATTCTACCTGTTTCAAATAGGCCATGTTCCTAGAGGTAGAAATTCTCAGGCCGACGCCTTGGCCAAGTTGGCGTCCGCCATAAAACTTCCACCTGAGGGAGAGCTAGACATAACTGTTAGGCACAGGAAGCTCATACCGAGTGTCCTAGACGAAGAGGTCAATCCCTCCACCCCAGAGATACATGCAATTGAAGAAAACGACCCCGCCAAAGAAGAAGAACACGATTGGCGTCAGCCAATTATCGATATGAAAAGCGGTTCCCTCCCCACAGATCGGGCTCAAAGGATTCAGTTATTGCGAAGAGCGGCGTCATATCAATTGATAGGAGACCAACTTTATAGGCTTGTCCATGAAAAAGACAAGTTTGTTCTCCTCCGCTGTCTCTCACTAAAAGAGGCTCGAGTAATTATGCGCGAGGCCCATTCATGGTTCTGCGGCGCTCATCAAGCAGGGGACAAGATGAAAATTAATATAAAACTCAAGGGTTTTTACTGGCCCACTATGTACGTAGACTGTAACCGCTACGCCCGCACGTGCCACCAATGCCAAGCCTTTGGCCCGGTACCAAGAAGGCCTCCTAACCCATTACACCCCACAGCTCCTACATGGCCTTTCACAGAATGGGGAATGGATATTATGAGACCCTTCTCACCATCCACAAAAGGCTATAAGTATATCCCAGCCGCAACAGACTATTTCTCCCGGTGGACTGAAGCCATCCCTTTGCGGGAAGTCACGGGGGAGGCAGTTGCTCAATTTCTCAAACATTACATTATATACCGATTCGGCACCCCCTTTCGAATCATGTCAGATAATGGCACTCCATTCAAAAACAAGACCATTTACCAGTTGGCAGCAAAGTTTTATATCGACTGGAGAACTTCAACGATCTACAATCCCCAAGCTAAGGGATTGGCCGAAGCATTTAATAAGACCTTTCGCAAGCTCTTAGACAAGATCGTCTGTAACGACCCAGAGCTCCGAGTACCGATAACCCGGTAATATCAGATTAACGCCACTAAGAACTGGGGACGCCACCCAAGAGGCTGATGAGGCCCCTGAAGGGTTAGGGGAGTTTGTCGAGGGGTTGTACAACGAATTGGGATTACAACGCGCAATATTTTACGCCCTTCCTAAGAAGGACAACCCTTGATTAAACGCCAAAATAGGAGGCCTCGGAGGGCATTTAAAAGACTAACGTGCGTATAGTAACGAAAGGACGGAAATGCTCAACCCTTGTCGGCTGCTTTTCACTTGATAATCTAGCTGATAAGTGTTATCAAACGCAGCCTAAGAAGAGCTTCAACCAGATCATTTCTATAATACTGTTTGTCGTGGCTCAGTATTCAGCCTCAGCACTAGACCGTGCATAGATGGTTTGTTTTTTGCTTCTCCAAAAGCAAACAATGGCATGTAGTGAACCTCCTGTCAACATCAATTTCTAAGACTCAGAAAACAGAAGTCCTTTTCCAAGACGGGACTTGATGTACCAGAGTATCCTCTTAAGAGCTCTCGTGTGAGGTATCCGTGGAGCACGCATAAATTGGCTCACAACACCTATTGCATAAGTCAAATCTGGACGTGTGAGTGCCAAATATAGTAGACAATCAACCAATCTCTGATATTTTCCTGTCTGAGTCGGATAACAGCTCACCCTCAGTACCATTTAGGCCATGATTTGTTTCACTTGGTGTCTCTGCTAGTTTACATTCAAGTTTTCCTATTTCCTCCAACAGATCTAGGGCATACTTCCTCTGGCCGACAGATCCCTTTCTTAGAATGAGTAACTTGAATACCAAGAAAGTATTTGAGCTCACCCAGGTCTTTGATGTCGAATTCTTGTACAAGATTCTGTTTCAGCTTCTAAATTCCCTTTGCATTATCATTATCAACGTACACTAGCAGAACAATCACCTTCCCACCCTACTATTTGGTGAACAGGGTGTGGTCAGAGTTTCCTTGAGAGTATCCAAACTAAGGCCTTACAGAACCGATCAAACCATGCCCTCTGTGACTATTTCAAACTATAGAGAGCTTTGTTCAATTTACAGACTCTCCTCCTTACAGCAAGTTCTAGAGGAGGCTGTATGTAAACCTCTTCCTGCAATTCACCATTCAGAAAAGCATTTTTTACATCAAGCTGATAGAGAGGCCATGAGAATTGAACAGCAAGAGCTAAAACCGCCCGGATAGATTTGAACTGAGCAACAGGAGCAAACGTCTCGGAGTGATCAATTCCATAGGTTTGAGTGAACCCGCGGGCAACAAGACCCACTTTATAACATTACATGGAGCCATCTGCATTAAATTTGATGGTGTACACTCACTTGGAGCTGACCAAACTATGACTGGAGGGACAATCCACCAAGTTTCAAGTATCATTGTTTTGTAGAGCAGCCAATTCTTCATTCATTGCTTGCACCCATTTAGGGTCTTTCATAGCCTCAGAGAAAGTAGTTTTTATTTTTTGTTTGAAAGTCTCAGAGAAACTAGTTGGGATATGATAGGAAGAAATAGTGGATAAGAAAGAACAATATGACAGTGCAAGACGAGAGTAAGACATACTGTGAAATAGGATCATGAGTACATGGTCTAGAACCTTTGTGAAGTGCAATAGGAAGATAAGAGTCAGACGGGCTCACTTGAAGATGGAGCTAAGAGAGAAACAGAGGACGTAGCAAGCTCTGGAAGTGGATGATCCAAAGATGGTCTCTTGCTTATGCCACTTGCCCCTAGAGTATGGTTGAGGAACATGCTCAGTCGGATTTGTAGTAGTATCAACCAGCACAGGAGAGATCTTTGCAGGCATAGAACAACATGCAGAAGGTATAGGCAATGGAGGAGGAGGAGGAAGAGAAGAAGTCTCCCCTTGAGGAGAAGCCGGAGAAGAAAAAGATGGACTGGGATTCAAAAAATGTGACATCCTTCAGTACCTACTTGCGTCCAGTCTTAGGATCAAGACACTTGTAACCTTTTAGGGTAGAAAGAGTATCCCAATAAGATCCACCGAACAGCCCAGGACCAGGTTTTACAGTACTCAGAGCAAGACTATGAACAAAACATAAACACCCAAAGACATGAGGAGCAAGGAACGGGGGAGGGACCCCAAACATCTGAATGCACAAGGTCAATAGAACTTTGTTTCATTGATGCTAGAAAAGCCGTTTTACAATGTTTGGCAAGTTGACACTCTTGACATTGTAACGACTCAACAAAGACCAAAGTAAACAACTGATGGAAAAGAACCCTAAGGCACCTAAAAGGAATACGACCAAGGCGAGAATGCCATAGGTAGACATCCCCAAGTGGCTGATTTATTTGACTACAAATGGATGACTGGAATGCAGTGGCTCCACCTGGCTCGAAATGATAGAGACCGCTTGCTTCATGCCGACACCCAATTGTTTGTTGTGTTTGCAAGACTTGAAAGACACAGTGAGTAGGAAAGAATGTCAGATAACAATTTAAAGATTTTGTAAGACTACTCACTGAAAGCAATTTAATGGATAAAGCAGGTAAAAAAATAAAACAAAAAAAACACAAAATGATTAACTCCTCACCTCCACTCCCGGATCTTGTCCCCCTCCCATTTTAATGGGCTTGGCCCATCCATTAATTATTATATAAAAAAATAAAACAAACTTAACTCTTCTTAGGATCTGGTCTCCCCTCAGTATACACCCACGTAACTACACATAATTTCTCACACACTCCCACTCGAAAAAAACTTCCCTTTCCCCATCTCTCTTTCTCACTCAGGTAGCTCTCTCCACACGAGGGTGGGGGGGGCTCTTTCTCATTTTTTCAAACCTCTCTCCTCTCTCCTGCCCAGCGGATCACACGGACCTCTCCACCGGGACACCTCCACTCTCTCCCTCTCTCCGACAGCACCATCGCCCACCTCCCTCTCACCTACACACACATCACTGCAAGATCCCACTCCTCACTCTCCCTTTCTCCCCACTCATGGACGCATCCCCTCTCCCAGGCCGCTCCTCCCTCATGCCTTCACACACCTCTCGCCGGCCACCTCTTTACTTCTCTAACACTCACACCCACACCCACACCCCCTCACTGACGGCGAGCCTCTTTTCCCTGTCCCAGCCTTCGCCTCCGCATTGCACCACCGTCGTCCTCCATCCTCTCTCCCTCTCACCCACTTGCACTGCTGCGAACAACCTCCTCCTCTGCACCTATCAACGCCGCTGCTATCTCTCTCCATCGATTGACCCTCCACATCCCCCCGTCTCTCTCTCTCTCCACTCTCCCTGCCATAGCCACCGGCCACCCATCGGCACCCTGCTCCCTCTCATATACACACGGTCCTCTCACTTTCCTCTCTCTCCCACGCACTGCAAGCATCGCGGAGCTCTCCCCCGGCCCTTTGCCTCACCCCCATACCCACTGCGGCAGCCTTCCCTTCTCACCCTTTCTCCTCTACGCATACACCGCAGTACCTTGGCAGACTCCCTGCTCTCCATGCACGTCGCCGTCGCCGGCACTCTCTCCACCCTCCGCCAACACCACGACCTCTCCCATCTCCCAGTCGGCCACCTCCACATCTCTCTCCCACTATAGCACCACGTTCGTCACCCACTGTTAATTCCACCTGCCATCCACGGCCACGCTAGCCTCTCACATAGGCACACGACCGGCCGCCTACGAAACCCCCCCCCTCACCGCCGTTGAGCTCCCAACCTCCCTCCATTCCTCCCTGTACACGGTCGCCGTCACCTCCGCACCCACCGCACCGAATAGCCTGCTCCCTCTCTCCCCATGTGAACGCTCTCTCTCTTTCTCTCTTCCCACCGCGAGACCCTCTCACCCTCTCTCTATTCCTCACCACCCCACTGGAGGAGACCTCTCACTCTCTCTCTCCCTCCTTTCCTGACCGTCTGGCGGCCTCTCTCTTCTCCTCCACATCATCTCCCACACGTACTCCCACTCTCTCCTATTCTCCCCACCACTACACACACCAGTCCAGAGCCCCCGTTCCACCTGCGGCCACCCTCCCACGATGACCTCGCCTTTCCCGTCATCCCTCCCTCTCTTCTCTCCAATTCACACACACACATACCACCTCTGTTCCCCCCTGCACTTCTCTGCCAGGTAAGCCACACCCTCCATCCAGCACCGCCACCACCCTCCAAGTCCCTCCGTTATAGCTACACTCCCTCTAGCCTCTTTCTCTACTCATCTCCCTCTCCCTCTCCTCCAGTTTCACCTCCGCGCTAGACCTCTTCTCCACCCTCATCTCTCTCTCTTCTCCCTGCTAACCCACCTCCGGCCACCACCCACCTCTGGCATCCCTCTGCTCCCCCCACTGTTGTAGACCCTCTTTCTCTCCCTTTCTCCCTCCAGACACACAACCACGTCCATCCTGGCCCTTCCCCCTCTCTCTCTAACCCACCTTCCCACACACCACCGAGACAATCTCTCCTCCCTCCCGTTCGAAGCCACCCAGCGGCCTCACCTCTCCCACCTTCACTCCCCTTCTCCTCCCGCACTGCCGCACCCTCTCTCGCCCACCGACGTCTGTGCACGTGCTGCTCGCGGCTGCCTTCCACACATGCATGCACCCTCCCACTTGCATCTTCACGAGCCCCTTCCTCTCCCCACACACACAGCCTGATGGTCGCTCCCTTTCTCCCTCTAAGTAACACACACACACACACACCTCTCGCCACTCTCTCCCTCTCTCACAGTCATAACACCACACGCCGTGAGGGATCGACACCCCTCTCCTGCGGGACCCCCCCATTTTCATTCCTCTCTCTTTCTCTCTCTAGCCTTCTAACCACCCTCTCCGTCTCTTGCCCTCTCTCTTCATGTCTCTCTTCTCTCTATCTCTCTCTACCACAGCTATACACACACGGGTGTTAATATACATATATATACATATTATTATTAAGGAAGGCTCCAAAATAACGGGTAATTCAGGACATCAAAAATGATAAATAAGATAAATAATTCAACTTGTGGGCTAAAAACGGGTGTCAACAACTGTGTCTTCGTTAAGTCAAATAAGCTCGCTAGATTTACAATGAAGAATAGTGTCTAAGGAAAGAGGTCTACGAGCAAATGCTTTAAGTGGATAAGTGGTTACTTAATTAGGACCTCGCGAATGCCAGGGGAGACTCCCACTATCCCACCTCTTACTTCATCGTGATTCTTCAGTTTTCTACTTAAGCACTGACTGCGAAAAATGGGATAGAATTTTCACAAGAATCATTCCTTCATTCAAATAAGTCATGTAATTCGCAAGATTTCCAAAGAAGAACGGTGTCTGAGAAAAGAGGTCCACAGGTAAACGCTTTAATTGGATAAGTGGTTACTTAATTAGGACCTCATGAATACGAGGGAACCCTCCCACCGTCCTACCTCTTACTTGGATGTAATTCCTCGATTTTCTAGTTAAACACCCAACTGTGAAAAATATGATCAAAACCTATTTTACGAGATTTTTCACAAAGGCCGATTGTGCCTTACTCGGCAACTCAATCCCTTTATCGACTTAATGTCATTAAATATGATACCTTAATTCTTCTTTGAAATTCTCTTACAACTACTTGTGATCTTGTACCTACGTGTTCCTTAAATGATAATTTTGCCAGATTTGTACTTCGCGAGCTTTACCTTGAAATTCTCTGGCCATACATAATTATGTGGATGTCTAAATATACTTGAGATCTATGATCCATAACATCAATACCTGGTGTTAATGGGGCCCAGTCTGGTCTTGGAGAGAGCGCTCGAAAGTACTTATGCCCATGGGTGCAATTATTGACCTGGTGTGGCATTGCACCAAAGTGCATGACTTGTTAGATTTATTTATGACATTCCACAATTCGTGAAATACTTGACTTGCTTGAATACTTGAATGAACTTAAAATTACATGAAATAGTTGACTTGTACATGCTTGTGTGAAATGGCCATTTCCATGACAATACTTACTACATGATTATTCTTTACTTGAATTCTACTCTTGATATCTTGCCTACATGTGATTATAATTACTTGCATTCCTTTACTCTCTCTCTTATTCATGATCTGTGTTTTATTTACGTTTCTCGACATAGCACAATAATCTTACCAAAAAGGTTAATTACTTAAAGTTACCTAGTATAGAGAAAGAAATCTTACTGAGCGTTTCGATCACCCTGTGTTTTCGGTTAACCTTGCAGGTAGTTCCGACGATAAACCGCAAATCCCTGGGGATGGGCAAGAGTGAAAGAGAGATAAGTTCATCTTAGTTACCTAGGTCTATGAGTGTTGCTCATGCTAGAATTATGTACTTAGATGTTGTATCATGCCTCTTAAGGCTTAATGTTCTTGTAAAACTTTATTTTGATGAAATAAAAATATCCTATTTTCATTATCTCCATTTGTGATTAGACCCCAATTTTACAGCTCTGATCGACACGAGTGTTACGACTTGTCACGCCTCGATATTCCACGTTGGGACGTGACAACTAGGGTCGGAGAAGACGGCAGGGACGCAAGCTTAGCCGGGCTTCTCAACTACACCCAATACCAACAAGCAGTAGCGAAGACTACTCAGCGCGAACAAAGTGGCCGCCACTGTCATGAAGATGTTCCTCCATGAAGACACGCATCGTGCACAATACAAGACCCGCTCACCAAAGCCTACCAGATTACTCCCGAGCACCGAGTACTCTCACTACTCGAGAGTGGGGGGTTGGTAAGGAGGGGGAAGTCCACAAGGCCCATCGACAAGGCCCAAGGCCCGTCTCGACAGTCCAACACCAAGGCCCATTTTTAGAGTCACCTCCAACCAGTATCAACCCAGCTCGTGGCCTGCCATGACCTGCCATGTGATCACTGGCTCATGTCCAGGTTCATACAACACGCGCACCTCCACCCTCCGACACTAGTGGCGCACGTCTCCTACGTGCGCCACCACATTAATGGTGGAGCAGTTCCCTATTCAACAAAGGAACTGGCGGCACCCACACCGTGTCCCTTTTTATCAGGCAGAGCAGCCCCCACGTCTCTGGTGACCCCTGCCGCATTAATGGCGAAACAACTACTAGACGATAATGGAGCAATGAGTCAGGCCCCATGCCTCTGGCGAAGGAACAGCAGGTCAACACCATGCCTCCCCTGTCCCAACAAAGGAACAAGAGGATGGCTCATGTCTCCACGACCAGGACATCCACAACAATCCTTAGTCAGAAGGCAAAGGTCAATTGGCGAACCCAAGAAGTTATAAATAGGGCCCTGACCCAACAACCAAGGAGATATGGAAAAGTAACCACTCTCCCCAACTCTCTCTCTCTCTCTTAATTTGTTTGTTTAAAGTGTGAACTATAGGCACAGGTACAGGAAAGGAAGAAAAGGAGGAAAAATGGCACAAGTACACAAGTGCTCAAACTCAGGTAATATCAAGATTTTCATGTATATATATAAATATCTGAGTACAAGATGTGCAGGTGGAGGAGTACAAGTCTCTCTCTAGCTCTCGCCTCCACCCTCCTCTCTCCTACTCTCTTCATCCTGGTGGCACGTCTGTGGAGGAGGTAGGGACCCCCGGGAAGCTGCTGGAGCTCGAGCCCGCTCCTCAGCCTCGTTCCTTGGTCGAGTCGAGGAACCAGTCATGTAAGAAGTACTGGCAAAGGCGCTCGAGTGTCCCACAGCTCGTGCACGCTCTCGGCCCCTCTGGAGGCGCTCCTCGGTCACTCGGAGTCGCTCCTGCACGACACCCAACTGCATCCTCAGGTCCGCAAGCTCGCGCTCGCATGCTAGCTGCTCCTCTCGCTCACGAGCCCACTCCGATGTCCGCTCCTCCCTCTCTCGAGTGCGCTCCCTCTGCTCCATCTCGAGGAGGACTCTCAGCTCAGACACCTCTCTGGGCAGCTCCTCCTACTGCCCCAGCATCTGCTCCAACTCCGCGACTCACTGATCGCGGGTGGAGATCTCTGTGTACCCTAATGCTATCTGCCTCTTCGCCACCGTCAGCTCTACGGCCTGCAAACATCACATCATATCCACATCATTGGGTTTTGAAAGAACAGAAAATAATACACATGAATATTATTTTATAAACTAACCAGTGCACTCCGATCATGATGTTCCCTCGCAATACCGGTAAACGCCGCTTGAAGCTCCTTAGTCTGAACATGATGAAAAGAAAGAAAAAATGATAAGTTTTTAAGAGCACATAATGATATAATGAACTGAATTTGAGTTTGAACTTACCCGTGCCGCGAGATCGCGCTCCGCCTCCTCCGCCCGAGCAACTGCTCCTGCAAGCTACTCCTCAAGTGCAGTGGCCTGTATACTCGGCCCCCTCGAGCTGGAAGCCCCTCCTGCACCTCCTGCTGTAGCTCCCTGCTGGGCACGCTGCATTCATTAAGATTGTCAGTGGCTAATCATCAATAATTCAAAAAAAAAATCATTTGCATACAGATAGATTGCACTCACCAGGGTCTTAAGATCAGCTTGTGTGGCTGCCAGCTGGGCCTCCAAGCTGTGGAGATGAACCTGCATGTCCATCGCCACCGCATCCCGTGCATCCTGCATTCATCACATATTAGTTGCATAATAAACATATATCTAGAAAAAAAGGAAAAGAGAGGTGCATCATACATACCCCAATGACCCTCATCTGGGGTCGGCCAGCGTAAACCTCCCAATAGCGTCGGAGGTACTCAGAACTATCTGTCGCATGCGAGGTCACTCGTGTGCCGCCTCGCTGCCAGTCCGCATATTGGTCGGCAAATCGGATCCTCCAATTGGTCATCTTTGTGCGCCCATAGGTCTTCATGCCAATCCCACGGGGCTCCCCTACCTCGAACCACTCCTGATGTAGGCCGAGGGTCCTCATCACTAGCCTGAGCCGTAACGGCTCGATCTCGTTCAGGCAACAAATCCAAAGCTCATGCCCGAAACAAGGACGGCCCACCACAACCGAAGGCTGGCCCTCATCCGGCATCCCCTCATAGGGCCTCCAAACCACCTACATTCATTCATATTAATAAGCATATTGGCGTATTTCAATAAATAAAATTCATCATGTCTAAATTGCATACCAGCGAGGCGAGATAGTCACGGAACTCTCGCTGAAGAACGCGCAGCTCGTAGGAGAGAGGCGCTTTAGTCCTGAGGGGAAACCACCGTCGAGCCAAAGGGAACGATCCCTCATCTCTAGGTCGGGGATCGGTGTGGCCCATCGGCATGTATAAATGACTCCACACCTGCATCCATCAATTGCATTAGTAAACATTCATATTCATTCATATTCATAAGCATTTAAGTAAGCAAAAGAAGACATGCATACCTAAAGAAATGGTGAGAAGTCACTGATAGTAGTCTCTCAACCTGTCCCCGTAGATAGGTCGGCCAAAAGGTGCAGCAGCAGGGCGGCCCTCCACGCATACCGCCCTACGCTCTCTAAATCATCAAGAATGCCCAAAAATCTGCAATTGATAATGTCTCCCTTTGTGCCTAGCATCAATCTGCCAAGCATCAAAAATAGAAATCTCCTTAGATCTCGGTCCACTCTCTCTCTCTGAGCCGTGTCCTGGCAATAGGCGGCCCGGGCCTCCCTGATCAATCGTTATACAAACTTCTCCATGGACTCACCCTGTCTCTGTCTGGAATCCCCCAATCCCATGGCGATGGTCAGATCCATGCGGAAGATGGTCCGACACTCCTTCATGGTCTCAGCTATGGTCTCTAGCCCTAGCAGTCTGCGGGATAGCTCCTGGTAATCAGGGAGGGTCACCCCACTCACGGCCTCCCCATCCACCCTCAACCCGGTAATTCGGGCGACATCCTCCAAGCTCGGTATCATATGACCCCAAGGCATCAGGAATGCCCGGCTAGTCCTGTCCCATCTCTCCCTAAGAACCTGAATCAACGGTAGATGAGGGCGGATAGGCTCTATACTCAGGAAGGGACCAAAACCCATAGCCTCTACCCTAGCCCTCTGGAAATCAGGGAGTCCATAATAAGCTGTAATAACTTGGACCCATGAGATTCGAGTCCTCATCAACCCCTGCCAAGAATAAAAGAACGTTGTTGACAATTATTTTCATTAATAATTGACGACCTCCCAGTGGCCGTCATCTGTGAAATTTATGCCCCTAAGGGGGGCACTGTTTCAGAAAGAATTTCTGCACAGATAAATTAACAACTAAAAAGAAAATTTAATTGACGACCTCCCAGTGGCCATCATCTATTGAATTGACGCCCCTAAGGGGGGCACTATTTCAGAAAGTATTTCTGCTCAACTAAATTAACAACAGATAAGGAATATAATTGACGACTAGGCCATGGTCGTTACTTACCGAAGTGACACCCATATAGGGGGTGCTGTTTTGAAAAGTTTTTTGTTCTCCTATAATGAACCTGATTTGATGACCAGCCCAATGGCTGTTGTATTAAGAATGACGCTCCTAAGGGGAGCGTTGTTTTATGGGGTGTTTGAAATAAAATGTGTGAAAATTAAAATAACGATAGGGCTCAGGGCACTATTCATGAATTATCCAATTTAACAGAAAATAAATATATATGATTTGACGACCGGCCTCGGGTCATTGTTTGAATTAACGACAGCCTCAGGGGCGTCATTTCTCTGGGTCATTGGTTCAACATCGAGAGCTATAGTAAATAAAAAAATGAAATGGATAGCGGTACAAACCTACCTTGCTTCGTTCGGGCACGATGAATCCTCCCCGGAGTGGTTGTCCGGGAGGAGGGGCTTCTTCTTCTTCTTCCTCGTCATCGTCTTCATCATCCTCATCATCCCCATCTCCTTCATCTTCTTCTTCTTTCCCTTTGGTCCTAGCCTCTTCGGTTGCTTCTTCCCCGTTACCGCCGTGCTCCACCGGTTGAGCTTCTTCGGCCGCCGCCGGAAGGACTTCCTCCCCGGCGGGTTGATCCTCGCCGAGATCGACGATGTCGAGGGCCATGACCCGTTGTCGCTTGCTAGGGCCCGCCATGGAATAGAGGTGAGAAAATGAGAGATGAGAATAGGAGAGAGATGAGAATGGGGAGAAATGAAAAGGGATGCGGGTTAGGGTTGTCGAAGAGAAGAGAGAAAGAGAAATGAGAGAATGAGAGAAAGGGAGAATAAGTAAGGAAAGGGAAGAAAAGAGGGAAGGTGAGGTGGTTAACATTCAAAACTAATTGACGCCACCGGCGGTGGCGTCTCTTAATGAATTGACGGCTAAGATTAAGTCACCTTTAAATTATTTGACGATAGATAGTAAGGCGTTATTTATCTTCCAGCATGGGGAATTGAAACGGTTGTCAGAATATTAATGGGATTTTGATTGATGTGTTGGAAATAATCATTACTATTTTTAGATTGACGACCAACGTAGGGGGCGTCAATTTGTTAAGGCACAACATTTGTTAAGGCGTTATTTGAGGAAATAATCGAAATATCCAACAGGGAATTTGTAACGAATCAACGCCTTATTTCAGGGCGCTAATTAATCAACGCCAGAGGGAGAGGGCATCAATCATGGTTTTTATTTTACTTTTAAGAAAATAGATTTAACAATTGACGACGTAACTGAAGGCGTTGTTCAATGAATTGACGGCTTGAGGCCGGTCGCGGCTCAGAACAAAGAGACTAAAGCTACGTGCGTTGGAAGATTTGATCATTCTGAAAAAAAATTTTGGCTCAATTAAGGAAAAATCCTTTATTTCATCAAAAGAATGTATTACTACATTAATGAGCCACTTTGGGCCTCAATCCTCTAAGAGCTATTACATAAGATTTCCATTGATCCCCATCTTCTTCAATGCTCTCTGTAGGCTATTGTGGCTTGCTGATCCTCCATAGGGCTTGGATGGTCTTGATCTCTTCACCGTCCTCATTAGAACCAATATCCCTCCTCTTGATAGGTGGAAGATGGGATGTCTCTTCAAAGTGATGCCGTGGGAGCCCAAGTTGAGGAAGACACCGGTGAGCATTGTAAAGGATGAATTCGGTGGCGCCCACTAGCCGGAGTTCCACTCCCGATGAGAATCTTGTGTGGATATCTTGTGTCTTGAGGAATCCCGGTGCACAAGTGAAGAGATTCTTAGGCATAACCTGTAAATGTTCTCTCCATTTCACTCTTTTCTTCAACTTTGGTACCCGTTTCATCACTCTCTCTCACAGTCCTAGTAAACCCGTCATATAATGGAGTGGACTTTTAGAGAAAATCCTAGAGGCTTGTTGGGCTTTAACACAAGGGTCAAATTTTAGGTGGAGATCTACCCAACTAGAAAGTACAAGCATACATCCGTATAAAGGTCTCCCCATAGCTGCCGAGGTGAGTCCACTATAGAGATAGGCTAACACCGCCGGTCCTATTCTCTCTCCTTCCCAAGTGCTAGCAATAGCACTCAATTGAGCTTCTTCTAGAAAATCTTCCATTGAAGGGAACAAGAGTGCTCCCACTAAGCATATGACAAAGGCTTTTGTTACCTTCTCTAGCTCATCCTCCTTGGCTTGATCCATCCTCTTGTAGACCCATGCCTTTATTTTAACTTCCATTCCACTCCGTGTGAGACTATGAATTTTGAACCGGACAAAGATATAAATATAAATTAAGAACATGGATGATTCAGATCACGATTATACATGTACGGGCCCTAGTTAATTGAAGTTATTAATTAAATCACCTAGCTTAAAACTTTAAGGTATTGAGTAAAGAGTAGCGTCACATTATATCTATTCTTGAGTTATTTTTGCCTCCGCTTGATGTGAGGCTCTTCTTTAACGGAAAATGGTCACATTGAAAAGAAGAAACAACAAAACCTCATCTCATACACCCATGTCAGTTAGGTAAGAAGAACATGATCAGAAAGTTATTTGTTACGTTAATGTTTTCCTTAGAAGGTGAGACCTTTTGAATTCCTAATACCACTCGTGTAAAAGAAGATCATGTTTCTATTATAACTAAGATGTTTTATCGTATGTCAAGAACATAGAACATGTATTTCCCCTTACGCCCGTACCATGTTATGTGGGTAGCATTGTGGTGTTAGACTAAGTTAATTATATATAGATAGATAGATATAAGAGGACATTTTGTAGATGGCCCTCTTGGGGAACGAATTAGACATCGAGGGGGTTTGGGTTGAGTCAAAGAATTAGTAAGTAAAGACGGTGGATCCAAATTGAAGAGAAAGAAGGGAAGGAAAGGAAGGAAGAAACAACTTAAGAAGACGTACGGTGTGATAACAAAAAACTAACAAAGGGATGGCCCGAACGTCATATCAGTTCTTGCTTTGGGGAGTAGGAAGAGCATCTGATGAAGAGGCCAAGGCTTTGGGGGAAGCATTTGGTCATCCACCTAGCTAGACACTTGAACTGATTGAAAGGGAGCTTTCTAAGCTTCTGTATGAACTTTCCACGACCACCCGAGGGTGCACGGATTGACTGGAGGAGACACATCTAACTAAGTTCCAAAGGCTACGAGTACTAGCTTTCATTTTTATATATAAGAGGGGTCCCTCCGTCTAACATTCCTGGTCATGTCCAAGAAGACCAATTAATAATCTATTAATTTGACCGTTAATTACTTAATTAATTAACTTGAGTTCTTTCGAGTTTCTTATACGTAGGTGACTTAATTAATCTACATACATACTCCCTCACGTCAATAGTTTGTGTTATCAAGACTTGCCCTCTCCGATAATCTGGTCGGATGCAGTAGGCAGGGGCGCCGCTTGGCCTCCATGTTCCATGTTCCCTTCCAGCTGCAAGAGCAGCATTTATGAAAAAACAAAAAACCTTAGCTCGGGAGGGCTAGGCAGGATTTATTAACGGGGATTTGATAACGGAGCTCGTTAGCACAAGTAATTTTTCGAGAGTCATTTGCGCTAATAGAATCCGATTAACATTCTTACGTGTGAGGAGAGAGGTGAAATCTATCACTCTCTCTCTCTCTCTCATTTACTCTCTTATCTTAACTCATTCTTACATTGGCCTTAATTAAGATTTTCTTTGGATAAGATTTTTGTCTCTTTTTTTTGTTTCTTTGGATTGTATGACTTAGTGATATGGGGGTGAGGAGGATATGGAAAGGAGAATGGAAGAAATCGGAGTTCGAAAATGATATTTCACAATTTTTCATAAACTAGGGGCGGGTGAACCGGCTAACTAATAAGTTGACGAAGTCAAATTTTGATAACTTACTTGCAATGTATTGTTAACTCAAGTGATCAATGAGTTTCACACACGTTTTGCCCTAATAAATTTCGATGGTGGTAGGTCCCTACAAACATAAAGAACTATGAAGGAGCCTACGTACGTATCTCGAGTATTTGGGGAAAAGTCCTTGAATACTTTAGTCTTTTATTAGTAGTCCCCACGATCCATTTCATCGTATTTTGATTGAAGGGGTCATCCACGGTCAATCAATAGGCAGGTGAATCTTATAAATTAATAAGAGATAATATAATTTGATGTGACTTTTTTTCCCAATCAAAGTTCGGAGTCGACGAGTACATTGTCAATTAATCCAATCCTCATCATAACGCTATCAATGACTGGGTGTGCATTGTAATGGGGTCATGCTCCTTTGTCCATTTTTCTTACAGTCAAAACATGCATGAGAGGCATTTTATAATTTCAAAACTGTTAAGGACCCGTCAGAAACTATACATCAGATGATCACCCCTTGACCGTTCAAAGAGGGGGGCGGGGAAATGGCGTTTTGCCTCTCGTGACGCTGTTTTGTAGAATGTTTCGAGGATATATCTCAAATATTCTTAATCCAATTTGTTGTTAGCTGGAGGTAGACAGCGTCAATTGCCATTAACTTAATTCTCAGGGATTCATGCTTAAATATAAACGGTGATCTTTTTGTAATCCTTTGTGTTCGTTGGGATTGAAAAACTAAAAGAAAAAGAGAATCTCATATGGTCTTCGTCACTCCAGGTGCTTATCATAGCTTTAGCTTTCTTGTTCTTCTTCTTTGACCAGTCCTTGTTCTTCTGATTTTCAGGACATTCAGCTTTCAAGTGCCCTGGTCTTCTGCACTGATAGCATACATCAATATCAGTCTTCTTGGCAGGGTTTTGCTTGTATCTTTTCTCCTTTCGGCCAGCACTGTATTTTCTCTGGCCAAATCTCCCTGCTCCTTTTCTAAGGAATCGCCGGAATTCTCTTGTCATCATGGCCATTTCAGACCGGGTGATTCCATCCTCTTCATTGTTGCTCTCTTCAGATGAAGCCGAGCTGCTAGGCACAGATCGGCCTGACTTACTGGAAATGACCTTCAGAGCCAGTTGCTTCTTCTTCCATTCGGTTTCCTCCCCTTTCTGCAAATTAAGCTCGTAGGCCACCAACGAGCCAATTAATTCTTCTGGTTTCATCTTATGCAGGTCTCTTGACTCCTCCATCATAGTTACTTTGGTGTGCCATGCGAGAGTCAGAGAATGGAGGATTTTCCTTACAGCATCATAGTCTGCCAGAGGTTTTCCAAATCCTCTGAGGCCATTTGTAATTGTTGTCAAACGAGCATACATCTCGCTGACAGTTTCATTGGCCTTCATTTTGAAAGCCTCATATTTAGTCACAAGGAGATTTGCCTTCTGCTCTCTAACCTGGGAGGTTCCTTCGGTAACTGGCCAGACTTCTTAAATACTAATCTCATTTTGTTCAACTTTCCCTGATAAAAGGATATTGTCATCTACAAATATCACCTAAGCAATTGTTACAGCTAGCCCGGGTGTTTATCTTCAATCCCTTAATGTTACTTTGCTCCAATCGCTAAGGGCAGCTTTGATATCGGAGCGGATTAAGGCTGGGGTGGGGCATCCCACGGTTTTTCTCGGTTGGGGTATTCGCGGTGGCAGGGAAGAATGAGATAACCGGATTTTCATCGGTTGAAGGGCGGTTAGAGTCAGTTGCCTGAGTGTTTGTCAAAGTGAGAATGAGATGAGACCGGTAAAATCGAGGAGAGACCGGCGAATACGCCACCCGAGGGTGGGGTATCCGCTTATCAAAGCGGCCCTAAGTGATCAGAGTTGTTAAGTGCCTCAGTTGACAAGATATATAAATAGGGGGAGAGGGGGCACCCGATGCCGGCCTTTCTAGGAAATATAGTGCATGCTTGTATGCTTAGCATTGGTAAGGGAATGCACGCCAGCAATGTAAAATATTACGGGTCACTTTGGTAACAGATTAAGTCAGATTAAGGTGAATTAACTAGGGTTGGATAGGTTATTCCCTGTTTGATATTTTTTTCTTAACCAGAGACGGATAAGGTTAAAGTGGATTATCTCATTCTTAGGAAATATGTAAAATGAGTTAATCCATACGAGTTAGAGTTAGAGGTGGGGTAGGTATACCCGGGTAAGCCACCCGTCCCTAACTTAACCTGTTACCTACGTGAATTTATTCCACGACATATTGGGAAGATCCAAATAATACTTACATATATAGTGTCTGAGCAATGGAACAGTCAAAGTTTCAACTCAAGAAACTATATATTATTCTTATTCTCTACAATAATATGTATTGCTTAGAGTTTTTGAATCTCTATCTTGATGATATTAACCATGGTCTTTTGGGTATAATATATGGGAATTATCCACACATGCCATCAGCCATAGCAGATGTATAGTGAGAAAGGTCAATGGTGATAAGTAGGAATCAGGAATTAGTGTTTTAGGCTCAAATTGTTGGGTGTGGAACCTCCATATCGGTGAGTGACGTCCTTATGTTTAGACACACTCATCAGCCGGTGTCTTCATAGAAAGTTGATTAAGTAAAACGATCGAACATCAACCATGCCACCAACATCAGAAAAGTAAACTCCCCATTAATTGAATGGTTCACAAATCCTTTCGAGTGCTTGATTTTCGACAGAAATCATAATGTTTTGGCAAGAGCACTCCACGGTGAACAACCCCCCACCTCCACGGATCCCACAAATCATAATGTTGCGGAAACCATTTAATCCTCGATCGGAAGCCGCGGTTATCTTTGTGGAGTCGTTCTTGGCTGTCGCAGTTGTTCTCCGTGCCCTTGCGCGGTTGTTGCATGCATGCCGATTGGTGACCGGGTAACGGGTCATGGCAGCGGTGTCCGCCAGTCTTTTGCAAGATGACAATGTGGGGGAGAGCACGAGTCATACATGGGTGCCGTGGGTGCTGTTGAGCTCGACGTCGACACCGCCGGCGGTGTCTTTGGGGATGAACTTGCACCAAAACCAGTGAGCCCTCCAGACATGGCCCATCTCCTCGATGGGGACGCCCTTGGTCTCCGGGAGGAAGAAGTAGACGAAGGTGGTCATGAGGAGGACCCAGCCAGGATGGGAGAGTGCACCCTTTACCAGAGGTAAAGAGAAAGCCACTCCACCATTCAGACACTAGGAGGTAAATTTTATAGCTAATCAAAATGAATTACATTACATCAAGCGTATACTGGGCATACCCAGTTTGTCTAAATGAGCTGCACCCTTTATAATTTTAGGAAGCTCATCATAAGAAAAGAAAGAATTACATTTGGTGGTGCAAGCTAAAGAAGCTAAAGAGTCAGCAACTTTATTTCCTTCTCTGTAAACATGATCAATAGCATCATTCAGAGTAAGAAGACTCCAAATCTCTCTCACATAAGAAAGGATGGACCATGGACAATGAATTTCCTTTCTGATAATTCGAACTAATGTATTTGAGTCACATTCAATAAGGGCTGGCTTGACATCAATAGTATGAAGGTACTTGATGCCATCAAGTAAAGCTCGTGCCTCTGCAATAAGACTGTTAGCGCTGCCATAGAAGTGAGAAAAGGCAAGAAGAGGAATTCCTTTGCTGTCTCTAATGACACCACCTCCACCTGAATCACCATTGTTTTTGCATGCACCATCTGTGTTTAGTTTGAGAAAAGGCCAAGGAGGGCACATCCATTTAATAACTTTCAGTTGTGGGCAACCATTCGGCCAAATCTTGATTCCAAATTACTCCAAAGTTTTCCTCTTTGAGATATCAGACTCTTTTAAATTAGCAACAACACACATATGTTTTGCTTGAAACATAATATGATGGAGAAGATTGTGCTTGGATATGACTTTACCTTCATATTTTGCCACATTTCTAGCCTTCCAAATCTCCCACAAACCATATCCAATGACAGCAAGGAGAAAAATACCATGAGCTGATCCTTTCTACATATTAATGACATTTTGACGAATGAATGATCTCACTGAATTTCCTTCCAATGTAGCCCAAATGATCTGAAATAAGACCAGACCCAGGTAGCCAAATCACTGTTCAAGAAAAGGTGATTGAGATTTTCCACTTGTGGCAAGCTGCAGCAGTGACATTTGGAGCAAATTTGCACACCCAATTGCTGGATGTTTGTATCAGTAGGGAGAGCATTGTGAGCCATCTTCCAAAGATGGACTGAAATTTTGGTGGGAAGCCAATTGGACCATAACCGATTCCATGGAAAAAGATGATGACTTGAGTTGATGTTAGATAGCACTTTATAAGTAGAAGCAACCGTGCATTTGCCAGAAGAAGAAAGACTCCAAGCCTGAACATCTGAATTCTGAGTCAGTTTAAGATTCCCAATTGCAGATTTTATTGAATCTGGAACCAGATTATCCAGCAGATTAGCATTATCACTATCAGGATGCAGTAGAAGCTCCTTTACTGTGATGTTGGAATTAGGAATAAGAGAGACCGGGACAAAATCAGTCCACTTAATGTTCCCAATCCAATTATCCAACCAAAACTTAGTACTGCTCCCATCTCCAACTACAACCTTTTTGTGTTGAAGGATAAGGTCTTTAGCCTTTATCCAGCTCTTCCTTACAAAGCCATTCATGTTTTTGAATTGAACCTCACTTAGGTGTTGCTGCCCAATGTATTTAGCTCTGAAAAAACTCGCCCACAAGGAATTAGAAAACAAGGCTTGCCACAACATTTTCACCCTTAAAGCAGTATCCATATGTCCGAGTGACATAATGCCAAGGCCACCTTGGGAGGTAGGCCTACAAATGGTCTTCCAAGCTGTCCAATGTCTCTTGTTCCCATTCATAGATGAACCCCAGAAAAAATTGGCAAATGCCTTATCTAGGAGAGAATGAGTACCTGAGTGCAGTGGTCATCCTTCTCTCTCTATCTTAGAGAGAGAAGCTCCAGCGATTGTTCGAACCTTGAGGATTGAAGGTCTCCCCTCCCCGCCGATTGATGGCGGTGGCGGGGGAGAGGGCATCTTCCAGCAATGTGTTGGTCGGATCTCTGCGATGCAGCTCTCCCAAGGGTGCAGATGAGTCGAAGGGCAAGTACTCTCGTTCGGGGCTCGTTGGGGCATCGTCGAATGTCCTCAACAAGGAAGACGGTGGGATTTCATCGAAAGGTTTTTTGGCGGACGATGGCGGATCTTTTGAGAGCACTAAGGTTGAGGATGATCAAGCGGAGATCAGGGAATTTTCTGAACCGATTTCCGCTGCGGGTATGGATTCTTTGTCTACAAACCCTGGTAGTCATCTGATAAATAGCAAGACAGTGAGGGGGGATACGGTTAGCGGGAAATCATTTGCCCAGATTCTTCTTGAAGGCAGACCGAGATCATCCAAGCGCATATCTGTGAAGCCACCTGCATTCACGAAAGACGGTGAGCCGGCGGTTTTCTTCACACCGGACGACATTGCTGATTCTTGCGGTGCTTTGCAACATTCGATCATTGCCAAATGCTCCCTCGGCCAGTTGCAAAAATACGCCGGCCCCGACCAGCGCGTCACCGCCACCGCCGACCTCAACAGCACCGGCAACGTCACCGTCGCCAACCCCCACTACACCGGTGTCTGGAACGTCGCCGCCGTCAACGCCTCCGCCAGGACCAACCTTCCGTTGTCTCCGACCGTCTCCACCGACCCCGACATCACCGTCGGCACCGTCGGATACACCAACCCCACCACCTTAAGCCCCACCCCGCTGCCCAGCCCCGCGGCGCCCGCCGTCTGGCTCGTGAGCGGCAATGAAAACAACCCCGTCGCCATCGGCTACAACACCGACACCTCCGGCTCCTCCTTCGTCACCCTCGTCGGCAACAACACCGCGACCGACACCGTGCGAGTCGAGGAAGTCCCCATCACCGCGACCACCGCCCCCGGTGTCTCCGGCAACGTCACCACCGGCAAATTCGCCTACTGGGTGGGCGACGAAGGCGTGAAGGCCAAGTTCAACGTCGCCGACCCCTACACGCCGCGCCCCGCCGCCGACGCCTCCACACCCGCCGTCACGCCCACCACGGCGCAAAGCTACTACCGTCAGGCCACCGCCCAGCGCCTCGGCATCGAACAGATGTCCACCGACGGCAACTGGACAGTGCCGGGCACCACGCCCATCGGCGCCGACTACGCCCCCACCGCCGACACCACGGCATCCGCCGTCCTGATTCAAAACCTCGGCAAAATCGTCGCCTACCCCCACACGCAACTCCTGCCCTATCCCGACCCCGTCGCCACATTCAATCCCGCCACCGTTTTTAAAAACCGCTACTGGGATCTCACCACGTCGAGTTACGGCCTTCTCACCGACACCGCCAACGGCGGCCTCAAATACGACCTCACTTGGGATTTCTCCCAGGCCACAAAGACCGGCCTCCTCACCGGCCCTATCGTCAAGGCCGTGACTTGGATTCCGGCGTCCGCGCCACCCGGCTCCGGCATGCGCTGGTATCCGACCAACTCGCCCACGTCGTCCGCCAACAGCGACCAACTGGACCCGCATTGGGATGTCCTGCGCGATTTCTATCGTCTCACGCCCGCCCTGTCCCCGTCCCGTTTCGACGGCACGGGCGCCGTCATTCTGAATCCACAATCGCCCTTCGGCTCCTATCCCCGCATCAACAACCAGACCATGCCGATCTTCGTGCAGGCCCGCATCTACTTCGGCGTGAGCTACACTTCCAACCCCGACGGGAGCCTGAACGTGACTGGCAAAGATTATGTGCTTTTCATGGTCGCCAACCCCTACGATGCGCCGCTCTCCATTCCCCACGGACTGAATTTCACGATCACCCGGCCCTTCGGCGAAGACATCACGATGACCGCCCAGTATGGGACCACCGCCTACGGCATGCTGCCCGCCGTAAACGGCTACTACAACAGCCTCCCCTACACTCCGCTGTTTGTCCAATTTCCCTCCGGCGGATGGTTTAGCACCAATCCGAATCCCGGCAGCCCGACCCCGCTGCGCTTCAATCCGGGAGAAGTGAAAGCCTTTACCCTCGCCCAGAACGTTCCTGCCGGCTCCTCGACACCCGCCGTACTGCAAGAAGTTTCCGCCAGCACGGACCTTAACGCCATAACCTTCCCGCTCGCGGTCAGCAAAGTCCGCATCCCTGCAAACAGCGTCACCGGGTGGCAGGTCATTCTGTATCTCCCCACCCCCACCTATCCGGGTTATGCCAAAATGCAGATGTTTTCCAACACAACCACCGAATACCTCGCCACGCTCCAATACATCCCCTATCAACTCCCATCGGGAAGCGGGTCGAATTACACGACGGCCAATAACGACGCAACGACCTTCACCGATACTTCCGGACAGCCCGACTTCGACATAGGCGGAATGGTCTTTTCGCTCAAGATGCCCGCCGAGTCCGACAACGCCGCGGCATCCACCATCCGCTTCCTTGCCGATTACACCACCCGCAACCAAAACATGGGGAGCTTCTCGGAAGATAGCCTGACACTCTACTATTTTTATTATCAGCCAATCAGTGCCGACGTCGGCCTCTTCGACAACACCGTCCCGTCGCCCACCTGGGGCCTTTCCAGCTCGCCGAAAACAGGAACCGCGTCGAACGCGATTCTTTACCATATCCCCCGCCCGCCGTCCGGAGCGCCGGCTTGGGAACCCGTGGTCCTGTCGCTCGCCGACCTGCAACACGCGAACATCAGCACGACCGCCGAGGAGCCCACCTACGCCATCGGCAACTCCTACGCCTCCGTTTTTTGCCAGCCCGAGCGCTCGGTCAGCGTGCCCCAAGCCAACGATTCAACCACCAATCGCACCAACCCGAGCTGGCGCTACGACATGTCCTACCTCTGCAACGAGGCGCTGTGGGACACCTATTATTTTTAAGCAAGTCTTGTAGAAGGGCCTTCAAGTGCTAGTTCTCCTTCATGAGAGTCTCAAGAGTCATCTCTTGGACTTCACCGGCTAGAGAGTCATTGTTGACGGGTTCTACATTGACGGGGGTGGCACGCTCCTCGATGAGAACTTCCTCCGCTCGTGTCGATGCCTGAGGCCCAACAGAAGTGCCGACGTGGTCGACCGGAGCCGACGACTGAGTTGGGTGATGATGTCTCCTGAGGTGAGATATGGGCTGGTTCAGATCGTCAGTCTGAACCTCAGGCTAGTGCCCAGCAGTGTAGCACGCGAACACCTTGACCGCGTCATTGAGGAGTCGGACCGTCTGCCTCTTCTGAGAATACCTCTTGGGGCGGACGGGTGTCCCCAGCCTATCAAAGACCTAGGTGCGTTGTAGAGGAGTCTCCATTGTGGCATCTGCCTGAGGAGAACTCAGGGCTGGATATTGGTGGGGCCCAGAATGAGCCCATCTCTATTTTCGCCTATCTGAGCGAGAGGCGATGAGGGGCTGGGTGCCGTCAGATGATGCGGCTGTAGGGCCAGTCGCATCTTGCTTGGCACGGCGTCCTAGTGCCCAAAAGCGGTTGTTGAGACACACCTCCCGGATAGCTTGAGCTTCCTCTGGGGTAACCCAGATCCTTCTCAAGTCAGACTGTTGGTCCCCCTTGTCCCTATTTCTCCGACGACACTTGGGAGTTGGGATGCCAAACTAGCGCTGGTGCCTTTAGGCCGTTGCTGAAGCATTTGCCCTTTTAAGTTCCGCCTTGTCTTCCTGTGTTTGATGCAGGAGGCTAAAGCGGTTGGTAGTAGGGACCATAGAGATGATCTGTTGTAGAGGTACAATGGGTTCGCCCCCCTCCAGGTGAATCCGTAAGTCCTCGACAAGAATGATCTTGCTGGAGTTGCTGGTGGCAGTGGCGGGTCGCTTGCCTTTACGACTACAACGATGCTTCTTCTGGGGAGCCGAAGATGATTCCGCTCCGAGGTGGTAGACCGAGAAAATCTGATCTGTGAATGCTGGTGGTGCGGGGCCACCCACCGAGAATACTGGAATAGGCCCCCAAGATGCAAAGTCTATAGTGAAGGCCGGTGGCTAGATGACTCGAGTGTAGGCCTTCGCCCGAGCCGACAGTAGTGTTGTAGATGCTTGCAATGACGTGCTTGCACCTGGAGCTGACGCTATAGGGGGTACCGGGGTGCAGGTGACCCGAGGCCTTGAGCCTAGACTGGGAGCTGGCGAGACCGGAAGGCGTGATAGAGGGCCCTCAGTCCATGCCAGGGTCACCACGTCCCATAGAGGCAGACCCATGCTGGGAGCCAACATTGTTAGGTCGCAGGAGAAATGCCCCCAAGGTGGAACCTGGTGGTGCGAAGCCTGAGGCAGATCACTCATGCCAAGCGCCATCCTCGGGAAACCCCTAGGCTGTACGCCCGGTCTGGGTGCTGAGACGCCTCGTACCAGGGGTTGAGAACCCGAGTGAGGTGATTACTCTTCCGAGGGTCGGGTCGAGAGCCCCAAACGGGATGCTGGGGAGCCATGCCCCCGGGTCAGGATACCGTGTTGGGAGTTGGCTCGGTGGAGGCTCGGGGTTGACAGCCCGAGTAGGGTACTGAGGAATCGAACACCTTAGGGTGGAGACCCACGCCAGATGTCGACTTGGCTGGGGCCCGGGGTTGGAGGCCTAAGTGAACTGTAGAAGTGGAGACCGAAACTCAGGACACGAAGCCTAGGTCGGGAGTCAGTCGGAACTGGGCCCGGGGGATGGTGCTTGCCCGGGCTGGGATTGGTCTGGAACCCCTACGGGGACCAGTAACAGGAGATCCAAGCCTGATGCTCGGTCTGACCGATGAGACTGGTAATTGGTGTGGTGCATTGGTGGCGCTAAAAGAGACAGGAGCTAGGGGTGGCGGCAGAGTAGCCATGGGAACCACAGCCAAAAAGTAGGGCGATCTGATGACCGAGGCGAAACTGCCGAAAGCGATTGGCACCGCCAAGTAGCCCACCCATGCGTGGGTGGCGATGACGATGGGACCACAAGTAACGGCCGCCATAGTTGTTGGAGTACCGGACGAGCAGGGACGATGGCTACTGACAGTCGTCGAACACGATCCGACAACTAGGAAACAAACTAGAAACTGCTGGGAAGTGCGAACAGGTGCTCTTCTTCTGCCTCTCCTGCAAGGACAGTAAAAGGGCACTAGGACTTCAAGGTTGGCACAGACTTTCTCCTCAGCAAAAGGAAGGGAGGTGGGAGACATCCCACCGGGCGTGCCATCCTTTTGTTCGCGCGCGGCGGGGTTCGTCGATGCGGTGTGTGTGCAGTGGTCGGAGTGAGGGTTAGGATATAGCTACGGGAGAGGTGCCGGAATGCGATGCATTCCCCTTGGCCAGTAGCGAAGAAGATTTTATAAATCCCTTCTACAGTCCAGTCTACAATACAATAGCGTCCACCTCTAAACAAGCTGCAAGCACAAGCACGAACAAGACGCCAACATCACCAGTGTTGTTCAAACAAGAGTCCGTTCCACGCCAGCCACTGCCTACGCCTACTGATTATAAAAGGGGCAAAGTTCCAGAAATAAGTATTCCCTAATACCACCACTCTCTTTTAGAAAATCAAGTTCTACAGATCAAAAAATTGATCAAATTAACCAATAGTGTGGTAATTTCGGGATATATTGCCACTAACGGTGATGAAAAATGGAAAAAATGCCAGATTTTTATTGATACAGGTGCTAATATCAACTGGTGCCATCAGAAATTATGGCACGACTGGCTTTACTACCCAGTCGGCGGAGAGATCGAAACCATGAATGGTTCTAGGGCCATCTCTTACTTCGCACTGCAAGTTCCCGTTAAGATTGGCAAACAAATTCTCCTCACAGATTTCTTTCAAATAAACGACGGCGGGTATGAAGTTGGACTCGGATGTGTTACATTGGATAAAATGGGTCCCTACACAATTTCAAAGGACATGATCGTCTTAAATGTATCAGACTCCAGAGAACTCATTCCACGCATCTCTCCATATTTCAAAAATACTCAAACGCGTATGGCATCCGTCGAAGACATATCAATCTCTCAGCTCATCAGGTATAAAGAGAAGCAACAAGAAAAGAGAACAAGGTATGAATTGATCAAACATTTAAATTCTCTGTCAAGTCCTGCACAAGCCTATGTCCGCCCATTAGCAGTGATAACGCAACAACTGAAAGATTGTTGTGTAGAGCATCCCTTACAATTTTGGGATAAAGATTCTCCGGAAGCCTTTATTCCTACCATACATAATATCCCAGTCCAGGGTAAGCCAATTCGGCATTCTTTAGAAGATGAAGAAGAAATAAGAAAGTAAATAGCAGAGTTCAGCTTAAAACAGATGATGAGACCTTCTTCGTCCAACTATTCATGTTCAGCTTTCATAGTAAGAAACCACGCTGAACAAAAGAGAGGAAAAACACGCATGGTCATTGATTATGGACCTTTGAATGTAGTAACAGTCGACATAAAATGGCCTCTTCCTAACAAGGAAGAATTGATACAACGCGTTGCTCAAGCCTCTATTTTTTCTAAATTCGATTGCAAGTCAGGCTATCATCAAATCAAAATAGCAGCTAGCGATATTCACAAAACTACATTCTCGTCACCTTGTGGCCTCTATGAATGGCTTGTGTTACCCTTTGGGTTAAAAAATTCACCCGCTCAGTTTCAGAGAAGAATGGATAGCATCTTCAAACCATATAGTCATTTCATAGCAAATTACCTTGATGATTTTCTCATCTTCTCAAATACAATGAAAGAACACCTCCAACATTTACAACAGTTTGCAGCATTGGTGCAACAACATGGCATTGGCCTTTCCGCCACCAAGGATAAGTTCCAAATTGCTGCCACCAAAGTAGAATTCTTTGAGATGACCCAACTCATTGTTCATAAAACAGTGTCAACAGATGCCCCTCCTTAACGTCCTCTTTACAAGAGAGCGAGCGGAGGTGAAGCGAAAGTGACATGGAACATGGAGATGAAGCGAAAATGCAGCAGAGTGGACTGAAAAGCGGGCGTTAAGGCCAACGACACCCGTTCTTAACCAATGAGCGATAGGAATCTTCTGAAAAAATTTCGAACCAATCACAAGGAAGGGTCAAATCGAATGACGCATGCCTGGAGGAACTAACAACTAAGGGAAAGTAAAACACGACCAACCTCCTCACTGGAACGCACAGCTGATAGGCGATTGTAGCAAATGGAAAAGGAAAGAGACGATTAACTAAACTCCAGACAGGAATCTTTAGCTAACCAGACCAAGCAAATAGACCGAAGGATACCTTCCAACTCAAAGTGGAATGACTCTCCTTACTCAAGACCATGGATACATAGCTATCCACCATTACTGAGATATTTTAGACAGATGAGGGCTCATGATTGCTCAAAAATGCACATGACATATGCTGGGCTAAAGGAAGGAAGAAATCATCAAAACGAATGCAAAGATAGGATAAAATAATAAGATACTCGAGAATAGTATTGCTAGACCGGACGAACTAGGGTCAGGACACTACCTGTAACCACGGCGTGCAAGATAGAACCATCGTCCCCCAGCCTTTCCAACCTAACAGCCTATCCAACAATTAAACATGTGCACCTAGATCATCATAATTTATGTTAAAAGGGAACATCAGATCCCAGAACACATGAATGACCAGTGGGTTCTTGAGATATTATATCATAGATACCCTATAGTAATGCATTAAAGGACTAGGGAATCGAGATACTTACCCTCAGTAGGAATTATATCTCTAGACCCAGACTTGCTTTAAGTGATTAATACATCATGCAATATGGCATGTTCATGCATGAGAAAAATGCAAGTAAACGACAAGAGTGGAACAATAAATATCAAAAGCGAGCTAGCATGATTTCAAGTATATCAAGTAAGATTATCAAGGGGACCACGCATGTAGTATCAAGTCATGTCACGAGATAGTGGCTACTTATTTATTCAAGTACTTATCCATACCGGGCCACGCAAGTCACGCAAGTCAAGTCAAGCACGAGAGAGAGAGAGAGATTGTGGAACGTCATAATTAAGATAGTCATGCACTCCGGTACAATGCCACACCGTAATCATTTAACTCCCATGGGCACAAGTACTTTCGGGTGCTCCTCCCAGGACCAAATTGGGCCCTATATGCGCGGGCATTGGTTGTATGATTTGACATCTACTATAGTTTTAGTAGCCAATGGAATTCCAAAGGAAATAGATCATTGTAAGATGTTAAGGTAGATGCACGAAATTTGGAATTCAAGGTAGAAATCGCGTGTAGAGATGACTTAGCTAAAAATCTAAGACATATTCATAAAACTGGGTAAATGACGTCCTCTATAGGAGCCGCTGATAAGAATTGGCATCCATAGGGATAGGCACAAACTTTTAGAAATAAGATAATTAGGCACAAGTAAATAGCATCCGTCACATAGGGCGCTATTTGTAATTGGCGTTCACATTTCTGGATGCAGATTCCAAAAAGTGACATTTTCTCAAAAATGCCAAAAACAACATTAATTGGGGGCTAGTTTGTCATGTTTCTTCAGAGGGACATGACTGTGACACGGTGTAAGGATTTTTAGGGTACAACCTGCTCGGCTGTCTTGAGGGAATCTAAGACTAGCGTAGACTTACGGAAGTCTCTATGATGTAATCTCTAGTCCGAAGGAATGGAATGTCCCGCGGAGAGCTCAAACATCGCGAAGAGTTAGGGGTGATCGATAGAAATCAAAAACAATGACCTCATCCACGGAATGGGACGAGAGTGCCAAGTGATGCCCCACGACGGGGTTGAGAAACTCAGGAAATGTCGAACAACAGCAAATGGCATCTTGCCTGGCAGGCGCTATCTCAAATAACGTCTGTTAAGATAGCCACTCATTCATTAATATTATTACATGTTTATGTAATTAGCGTCCTTCCAGGAAGGTGCTGATTCCCAATTCTAAAATTTCAGTTTACAGTTTACGGGAAATAATTCCAGGTCATGGATATATTAATCAAAACATAAATAGAAATAGCGTTCAGGATGTCAGGCGTTAATATCAATTAACGTTCCTTTTATCAAGCACAATTTAGTTTTTGTTTACAGGAAATATATATACACTGTGTTCGTTACATTAATCCACTGTTACAAGTGTCGGCGTCCTGAGAACAGGGCCCGTAAAATGTTTAGCGTCTGCTGGAACAGGCGTTGTTTCTTCTTAATGTACAGAGATTTAAATTTTTAACATGTTGGATTCATTAAATGATACACTTAAACCTCGGGTTATAGCGTCCTGTAAAACAGGTGCTCATAAGATTGGGCGTCCTTCATGGAGGGCGCTGATTCTCAGAAATACGAGAAACAGCATGTAATAGTCAAGAATAAACAGCGTCCATAGTCTTAGGCACATATTGAAATAGCGGCCACGGTTATGGACGTGGTTCACTTCTAAAACAAGAACAACAAATGATGATTTCAGGAATTTAAGACATGATAACAATGCATGCTAGAATACATTTTAACTTGTTTTAGTCTCGTTGGGTCTAAGGTGTAGAGAAAACCTACCTTTATTGTTCGATTGGGTGATAAACAATTGAAGAACTTCACGAGACCGGTACTCTATTTTAAACAGAGTATGGAGGGAAGAAGAAAGCTTTGCTTCTTCATGTTGCAGTGTAGATCGCGGGAGGGAGAGGAAAAAGGTGAAGCTTCTGCCACTTCCTCACGTCCACAGCAACAGGAGGAAGAAGAAGGGGAAGAAGGGGACGAAGCCTTTTGCCGTTCCTCACGTCCATAGCAAATCAGGAGAAGACGGCAGGGACGGTGGCTTCAGCAGGAGGTAGAAGGAAGAAGAAGGGGCCCTTGATCAACTACAGGAAGAAGAAAAGGGACGCAGGGGGTTCCTCTTCGTGGCTTGCTCAACAACAGGGGGAGAGGAAGAAGATACTACCGCATTGTAAGGTCCTTCGCAAAGCCGCAACGGCAGTAGTAGGACGATGACGCAGCAAACGGGGGCGACGCATTCAATGGGGAAAAGGTTTTATAGAGGTGAAGAATTTCTGGAGAGTTCTACGTCGATAATGGAAAGGCTTCCGATCAAGATTGGCAAGATTTAAAACCTCCCATACGTTGCTCTTACGCTTATCAATTAGAGTTGTAAACTTCTTTTGATGAAATAAAAGTATCATTTTCCCATTCATGTCTGATTTTAGAAATAAAATTGTACTTGCTCTACACGCTCGTTTACGACTCGTCGCGCTCCCGATTTTTCACGTCGGGGCGTGACAAGGGCAGCTGGCATCTCCTCTGGATTTGTCGTCCCTACGAGGGTCTACAATGCCTCGCTGGCGACCTTTCCTCTTCTTATGATAGGACTGGGCTTCTTGGCAATCCAGGTAACTTCTTCGGGTTCTTCGGGCAGGGCCCCATAATGGCGGGTCGCTCTGACCACATTACAAGTATAGACTTGCATATTTTTACTTTTTCTCCTTGCACATCTAGTCGACTGACCAAGGAAGGTCAATCTTTCAAACACCGAGACTCTCGGTGTGTCTTCTTCATGGCGGGGATGGCCATAGCATCCTGATTCTGCATCTTCTATTTCCACCAGGTCGATCGGACATCCTCGGCTCTCTTCGGGGGTGCTGATGGCTTGTAGTAGCCGTTGCCTCCCTAAGGAGGTATTCCCGACCCCACGGAGATATTCGCACACGGCCTAGGTGATGTCCTCTTCCTCATAGTTAAGGTAGTCCATAGATGGCGGTACCCCTGCTTGTGCTGGGGGCCCATAAGCGAGTTGATCCCTCATGGAGGTCCTACTATGGCCCTCAGCATGTATAAAGGCATTCTCCCATTGTTCATAGCCTTGGATAGGTAATTTGCGAGATGCCCTTGCTGGCATCCCATTGTTCTTCACCCTTTCCTTCCTAGGCTTGTTAACTTTAGTAGGTCCCGACCGAGTTGACGTTGGGACCCGAGTGGGTTTTGGTACCCAAACCTGCTTGATCTTGGACGGTCTGGGGGCCGGTTCATTCTTCGACCGACGGGCCACTCCAGTATTCTTCTTCTCTATTTTCCCCAGCACTTGGAAAGAGTTGTGCACCGAGACATTTGGCACAATTTGGTCGGGGATTACGTTGGCTCTCCAGCCATTGAGGTGGACCCGGATGCCCCCGATCAGGACCGACTTGCCGGTGTTAGAGATTCCACCCCTAGGGGTGACAGCAGCAACATTTCTTCCTCCTTCGACAAGATGCCGCCTTCTTGGTGGCTGAGTCCATGTTGAAACGGACGTGGTGGACAAAACAGCCCACCGTCTTGATCACCACATGGTCAGAAGTAGTCATCGATGGCCCGACGGCTGTAGGCTTGGTGGTAGAAGCCCCCGTAGCAAGGCCATGGACTTCAACGGGCTTGGGCCCCTCGATCTTCATTAGGTTGACAAAGGCCACCCCCAGGAAATTCGGGAAGCTGACCATCAGGGGAAAACTCCCGAACTACACTGGGATTGCCAGGTAGCCCTCCTTGATGTGGCTCACAATGACCAGTGGTCCAAATGAAACAGCCATTGCAGTTGCCAAGTATGACCCTATAATTGCAAAAGAAATAGTTTAGAATCTCAAGAAAAGGCCGTAGCGCCCCCAATCCTAGTGAAGAGATGAAAGGTGGTACGGTCCCACCGGGCATGCCAGACTTATGGAGCACTTTCGGGGACACTTTCTTTTGTTCGTTCCTGTGTGTGTTCGTCTGTTCATTCGTTTATTCGATTTATTTGTGCGAGGGTGTGTCAGTCACCGGGGTGAAGATTTATTCGGACTTAAAAGGGAGCCCATGGTGTGCTCGATCTGACTAGTCAGACGATTGTGTGTATCGTGTCAGGACTGAGGACCTGTCGTACCATAAAGGCTACGGCGTTAATTACATCTCCTCGGAGAGGAGAAAACCCTTGATTAATCACCAAAAAAAGGGGCCCTATGGCCTGAAATTCATAATCACAAAAGCGAGAGTAAAATCTCAGATTGCATTTAAATAAACCCCGCACTGGGGCGTAAAGGTTCATGGATACATATATGTCAGTCACGTGTGGACCATTTCCTATTCGGATAGAAGTCAGTGTTTGTAGCATAAAGTACGGTGACAAAATCATACAAATGTCTGTCATAGGCACGGCAAGTTTGATGGGGGTGCGGGATTGGATCCCGATAAAGGCAAACCACACTAACGAACTTATTGGCTCAAGGTGGTTTCGGTCCATGGCCATATCGGGGTTCCCGAGGCCCACGTCCGATACCATGGGGCCTCATTGCTTTTCTCTTCACGCGCGGTCCGGGGAAGTGAAAGACCCAAGGTAAGCATGATTATGACACTTTCTGTGGTTATCATTGTTTTAATCGTTAAGCTTCATTATGTGCTCGCACATGGATGGTTCATCTTCTTCTTTTTTTTGTTTATTGGTTTCAAATCTCCTCTCTTAATTAGTTAATTTTTTTTAGGCATGCCGGTTAAAGAGGGCCCAAGGGATGGGCGCGCCGGCCGACTCCTGCTCGGCCACTTCTTCGGCAGCATCTACATCTTTTAACAATAAAGTATCAGCGACCATGATTTGAGGTGGTAGAGGCCCAATTTTCATGAATGATACTGCAGGGACCACATATTCAGGTGCAATGGTCATCACTACAGCTGGTACAAATGTCGAACCTCTGTCTGGGTCTACTTCGGCCCTCAGCTCTGAAACCCTGATAGGAGCGGAGCTATCTCTTGAAGTGTCTAAGTCCAACGATGCCAGATCTTTAGGAAACTGTATTCTCACTAGCACGGGATGAATGACCTCCGTAGTCCCTACACAAAACATTGGCAAAGTAGCACTGGTGGCCAGGGCTTTAGATGAAACAACGTCGAAAGCGGCACTGGTTGGTGAGCTAGTGATGGCAGTCTCTTGTGAACAGACCAAGGCGGCATTGAGCAATGAAAGAAAAATGGATGAAATAGCAAGATGAAATGGACTTATAGTCAATGGAAGGTCTACGCCCTCAAAAGAATGCAGAGGGGATGAGAACTCTGCAGCAGGGGCAATGAAGGGAGGAGTTATCTCTGTCTATGTGTCTAGCCCGGCAAACTCTCCCGGTAATTCCTCCTCGGAAGATATCATCAATAATTTTGGAGGTGGGAACGGTGAAAGAGCTTTGATCGGCACGGACAATGCTGACTTAGAGATATCTTCTTCACTACCGCTGAAATATATCTCCTCCTCCTCTGCATCGGAAATAGTCGTGGAGCTACTTGAAGATATCTCCACAGGAAGGGCTGCTACTTCTAAAGCATGCCGAGACGCAGACCGGGTGACTACCCACCTCATCGGGGTAACACTTCTTTTCAAATGAGTCTTATGCCCCTCCCGTGGCCAAGGTGTGTCCTTCGCTACCACGATGGCCCTGGTTTCCTCTCCAGCTGCTATCATAATAGAGGTCTTTAAGAAAAATGATGAAATAAATACTAAAAGATAAAGGAAATGATAAAGAATACATTTACCCTCAGCCTCGCCAGCCGGCGTAGGAGAGGGCAGCCTGGTTTCTTCCTTCGGGGGTGCCACTATTTTCTCTGGGGCTATGTCAGAAAAAGAAAAGTTCAGAGCCAAAGGAGTCAGAAAAGGAATAATAGAAGTTGCAGTTGCAAATTACTGATTTTACCTTCAGTGGATGCCGGAGCAGCCTCCTATTGGGATGAGAACTCCTCAAAGGAGGGGATGTCAAGAAGAGGAGTCTCAGCTTCTGTTACCGTCGGTGCAGGCTGCTGAGTTCACGCTTTCTTGGCCCTTGTGGCCCTTACAACCGCAGCTCTGACCACGGAAGCCTTCCTCTTCTTGCCCGGAGGCAAAGGAGTGGTCGTCGGTGCTGCGGCAGGGATGGTAAAATAATCAGGCTTTTTAGCCTGGGCAATGATCTTTCTATATAGTCCCTATTTCTTGATGTCAGGCCTATCTGTTGAAGACAAAAGAAAGGCAATATCAGTTAACAGATGCAGAATTAAAATAGCAGAATGAAAAAGCTCTACAGCCAAGAAAAGAAGTCATACCAGCTGGGCCGTCGTAAAAGGTAGACAATGGCCAATACAAATAAGCCGTCTCCTCTGAGCGAGAGGTAGCTTCCTTAATAAGCCAGCAGACATCGCCGATAGTTTGACACTTCTCTACCAAGGCTGTTAAGTCTGCATGGCCATGGAAATCTAGACAATGGAACAGACCCAAATGGTCCATACCCAACCGTCCACATAATGAAAAGAAGTAAACAGTGGTTTGCTCAGGATTCCGACTGCTGGACTCTCTACAGATAGACCATGAATATTTAACAGAATGAAAAGGCAGGACGTGTGCTGGTAATATGTCTGCGTGCGGTCTGCCTTGTGCACGAACATCCTATATGGATGAAATCTATCTGTTGGACCTTTCCAAGGAACTGCAGTTGGGAGCGGCTCTTCAGGAGGGAATGGATACTATTGTGTCTCCAAACGAGCGCTCCCCACCTAACATAGATGCCTCAGATCCTTCATAAAGGCTTCCTCATTAACGGCTGCGAAGACTGGAGTGGGCAGCTCAGAATCGGCTTCCTTCAAAGCCCGGCGTTTGGCCAGATAGGCTTCCGCTTCCTTGGGATGCTGTGAATAGAGCTTCTTCAGGTGGGCCTCATCAATATCGAACACCGGCCCAAGCTGCTGCTTCAAGAAGGAGCGTTCGGCTACGTCCCAAAATGCGCTCCTCCCGCCCCTATAGAAATTGGTGCGGGTATTCCACCATTTGATGTATTCTGATGTGACTCGGGGAAGACGGTTGGAGATGGTCAGGATCCTGAAAGGTGCGCCATCTTGGCGATGAAAGAAATCCCACCACAACCGCCCGTCACCAACAATGGTGGACCCATGCTTGGCCCGACTTCAACTCAGGAAAGTCGAGATGAATCCACAACCAACCGGCAGTGCGACCAAGGCTCCCTAATGACCCAGCATCGACTCTGTCGTGCCGCATACCCAACACCAGTCGCCCGACCAAGGATGACGGTCTACCCGGTGGCTCCCCACCTGAATGAAGACTCTCCTGAGGAGGAAGAACGCCATCGACTCTTCATAACAAGGAACCGGAGGCTCTGTTAGCAGAAGGTCTCGATCACCCGACATGGGTTCGGCTTCTCGCTATATTGGGTCCGTCAGTGGCTGAATGATCATCCAGTTAGGGCGGAATTATTCAGGATGTCATACCATCCCGCAAGAAAATTTCGAGCACAAATCAGACCGAGCCGGAAGCACAGATCATAGTGCCGAAGGCCGTGTCAGCGGAAAGCCTGCGTGCTCGAGCCAAACTCATTCAAAGTTCAGATTGAGGCCGTACGCCATGCCGAGAGCTTCGTCAACATCCCGTCAAGGTTCTTCAAGAGCCATGGCGAGAGGAACAGTCAACGGTGGCCTCTGGAACTATCCCCGGACTCATCGACGGTCCCGCGTCGAGCGAACAAGCTAATACAACATGCAGGAGCTCTCCAGTGCCTCTTTAACCGGCGCTATCTAATACGGCGCGCAAAAAGGAGGTTGGATGCTGCTTCCCTGGTGCCATCCTCCCCGGCGTGCCCTCTGTGGCACCGGGTTAACAGGTGTTATATAAAGACCTTGTTCGACCAACTAAAAAGAGAGGAGACGGCAATCAGAGGAGAACACCCAGAGAGAGGAACCAATTGAGAGAGAGATCGCCGTCAGAGAACTTCGACCAATCCCGTCCAGCCGAGCGAGGGTTTCTTGGGAGAAGAAGTTCTCCCCTCTGAGAGCGTCTCTGCCATGGCCGCCACTCTGTTCTGTTCGAAATCCCGGCGCCAGAGAAGAAGAATTCCTCTGCTGTTTCTGTAGGTGGGTCACGGTATTTTCCGTCGATCTTCTGTCGCCTGATTTCTTCTTCCGCCATAATGTAAGTGAACAAGGAGGAGGAAGGCGATGATATGAGCCTTTCTTCCTCCCCCTTCTCACCATCTTTGCCTAGTTCCTCTTTCTCTCTGCAACTCCTCCCGTAGGGTGATGTGAACGATGTCCGAGCGACAATGCCGGCATCGAATGCTATGGCTCATTGCTGGTTCTTTGTGAATGAAATATATATGTGCAAATGCGTTGATGGTGCATGATTGATGTCGTCCACCTTTTCTTTGCATCACCTCTTCTTCTTCCCCTTGTGCTTTCTTCCTTGGCCAGTAAAACGGCGACGTGCAATAGTGTCAGCACTGTGATAGGATGTCTCACATATGTGCATCCTCATCCACTGTGGCAATGATTGAAGCATGTTCGAGCATGGCGCCATACGCATCTTCCTCTATTGACATCTGTCCCCTCTGTTCACGCCTTCACTCTGCGCGAATGATTTTGCCTTTTGTCTTCTCCGACACCGGCACGCCCTTGAACTCCACGGGCTATAGCAATCATCCCCCTTCTTCCCCGAGGCTCCCCTTTCCAACGATATATGCCATGTTATCTTCCTCTCTTGTTCTACGGGTTTGGTGGTTGGGTGTTGTACCTGTGTGCATACCCTTGATCATCTCCGTCCGAAATTCATAATCCATTCTCCTCTTCGCACTGTTCAATTGGTCAAGAGGGAGTGGTGGTCGTCGTCTTTGGAATGCAGATGTCTACCTCGCGAGTTCCACCTCTTCGGTTCGTAAATCCATCAATATCTGTGGGCTTGATCCTAGATGTCGATCTCGCTTCAATACCCGGGGAGGGGAACATTCCCTAATTTCTCACCCTAATCACTCGGTCTACAGGAGTTCATCTACCAGTAATGGATTTCCGAAGGTTAATGAGTGTGCAGTAATTGGGTTAATCCCAACATTTTAAATCCATAGTCCTTAATGGACTTTGTGGTGGCCGCGGGTTGTGTGCCCCTCGTAGGTTTGTTCTCGGGGTTTCGTTCCCTCTACTGATCGTCCCGACTCGAGTGTCGAGTCGACTCGGGTTGCATGCCCCTCGTAGGCTAGCCCTAGGGGTTTCGCTCCCACAATGATCCGTCTCACTCGTTCACTCTCACCCATGGACTTGGTGCCCCTAGTAGGCTAGACCTCGGGGTTCTCCTATCCGTTCGAGTTTGCGGGCCGCCGTTGTGCCACCCGACTTTTAGGGGTTACTCCGCCACGTGAGTACTCCCCACTTCTCCCCGACGATCCTCCGGGATGGGGAGATGCTGTCGAAATTTCGGCTCGAACGAGTTAAATAAAAGATTCAATAAACCAACTTAATAAACCAGCTCGAGTCGGAATAATCGCCACGCTCGAGTACGAACCTCGCGCGAGCTTATGTGCTTCTGGTACACCCGGTAGGGGAGTATGTTGACTGCCGCTCCTGGGTCAATCAGGACCCTGTTGATAGGCTATCCATTCAGCTGCCCTTTCATGTAGAGCGGCCTGTTATGACTGCAGGTGGGCAAGAGCATGTTGTCTTCTGTGAAGGCTACGGCCACCTCCGGAGACATCTCCGCCAAGCAGGCTTCAAGGTGTGCTGGAGTATGGAGTGCGACAATGATGGCTTGCTGTGTTTCTTCATTCAAGGATAGCATCTCACAGACGGTGAACCGGGCCAGGATCTTCTTGAGATGCCTGATTATTTGGTCGGCAGTCTGAACCATGAGCAGCTTCATCTCTTCGGCCTTGCCGCATCTGCCCCCAGCCTGGGCCTGGGGCGCTGGGTCGGAAGGTGGCTACTCCGCTAGATCTAGTGCCGCTCACTTGAGCCGGTGGGGCCTGCTGGGCTTCTTCCTTTTCCTTCATGAATTTGGCAAGGTTAGGGATGTCGTCAAATTCTTCTGCCGGCTGGGGCGGGCCGCCACCAGTAGGGCCAGAGGATTGTTGGCGGGTGGGGCCGAGAGGCTGTCGGCTCTCTTGGTTGGCCATGGTCCTTGCGGGCGCACCTACTTTTCTGTGCGGGCCCGAAGGAACTCAGCGAATGAAGGAGCACCCTGACTATTTGGCTTCTTGGGATAAAGACCCGACAGTGGGGGGATCTTCATGCGTCGAACCCTGGGTTTGGGGACTTGGTATGGCTGCTCGCCCCTTAGCGTGATATTGTGATTGTCCTGAGGAGGGCATCCCCATTTCTTCCCTGACCGGGTGGCATGCTGGGATGTCGATGTTTCAGCCTGATTTGCCTCTGGCGGATCACAGGATGCTTCCTCTTCTTCTTCTTCCAGAGAGAGGGTGGTCTCAAACAGCACCGAGAGAGTGTTACAGGTGACGACGACCTCCTTTTTCTTCTTGCTTTTGGGTCTTTTCTTTTTCTTCTTCTTTTCCACAGTGACCGGTGGCTGCTCTTGAGGGAATTCGCCCCACAAGGGAGGTTCTTGTTCTGCTTGGGCTTCCGCTTTAGGAACCAGCTCGAGGGACTCGAACTCCTCCTAGGGGACATATTCTTTCAGCTTAATGGGTCGGATCTCGGGCTGCTCATAATCTTCAAGCCCATTGATAATGGCCTAGAGTCTCTCGACCACCGGACTGACCTTCTTGTGCATCCGCACCGGGATGTTCTCTTTCTTGTTGTAGGTAGGCCGCCTCATGACCAGCCGAGGGGCCGTATCATGCCATACAGGGTTTACCGGTGGCGGTGTTGGCCGGGGAGTGACACCCCCTCACATGAACCTTCAGGGCGGGCCCGAGAGCCGATCTTCTCCTGTTCTTCTTAGGTGTAGCCTGCCACCGACCTTGGTCTTGAACTGGTGCTGCGATGAAGGCCTCATACGTGGCGCGTGTGCTGGCCTCCGCCCACTCTTTGGATAATTCTTGATATAGAGATATCATGTTGACGCTGGAAGTCATGTTGGTCATCTTATGTGGCTACGGAGGATCCACCTTATGCTCCCCCATGTCTAGCTCCCCCTTCTTAATTAAGGACTCAATCACGTCCTTGAAAACATAACAGTCTTCGATGGTATGCCCCAACATCTAATGGTAATGGCAGAAGCGAGGGTCATCCTTCTTCTTTAGGTCACCAGGCGTCTTCGATTCTGGCAACGTGATTTTGTTGTAGCTGGTTGCCCACACAAACAAGAGCCGGGACTTGTCTCAAGAAAAGAAATATAACTTGTTTCTCATTTTCTCCCTTAGCGAGGGGCCTTCCCGCCGTTCCGTGGACCTTGGCGGTGGAGGGTTTGCGGTGCCTTTGGCCCTTTCCTTCTGCTTCTCGAAAGCTTAAAAGTCCAATGTGTGGACTTCTGATGGGATCGGCTTCTTCTAGACTTGCCTCGCCCTCTAGTTTGATGCGGTCAGGGTGGAAGTGTACCGGGCAAGGAATGCCTCGATCTCAGCCACCATGTTGTTCAGGCGGTCAAAAGTCTTGACCTCTATGCCAATCATCCTTCCAAGTATTTCCTTCTTCAAATTTTACTTACAAATTTGCACTGCGTCCTCCTGATGCGGGGGGTGCCTACACCTCATACTGAGGTTCCTCCATCTTTTACTGAAGTCGAGTGCCGACTCATCGTTTCTCTGCCTCGTGGCGTAGAGCTCTGCCACGGTGACCTCCCATTCAGCGATGTAGAATCTCTCTTTGAACTTCTTTTGCATGTCGGGCCAATCGACAAAGGACTCGGGCGGCAGGCTCGAATACCACTCAAAGGTAAGCCCAGTGAGTGTCGAGCCGAAGAACTTCGGGAGGTAAGCTTCATCAGCAGCCAAGTCCCCCATAACATTTACATAGTAGGCAATGTGCTCCCTAGGAGACCCTTGCCCATTAAACTTCTCAAACTTCGGTGGTTTGGTGATGCCAGCCGATAGCTTCTTCGCGGCATAATGAGTCAGATAGGGCACTCGGTAGACGTCATATGGCGTTTTATCCCCGTCGCCCCTTTCTACTAGCTTCATGTCTATCATTTGTTCCAGCATCAATCGGTTGACTGCTGTCGGGTCGATCGGGCTTGGATAGAAATGGGCGGGCTGCACAGCCGGGGTGGTTAACACAGTCACCTGGGGGGCCATGGGAGAGCCCTGGGGAGGTGAGATCTACGGCGGGGCCCGTGCCGAGTATTGTGCTTGTTGTAGGGGCACGCCCCCAGGGAAGGTGCGGGTTGATGGGAATGCCGCAGCCTACAGAGTCACTTCAGAGGATTGGCCATTACCCCCTGGTGCTTCCAGCAGAACCTCAGTTTGTCCGGACGTTGAGGGTTGGGCATTCCTTTCATTGAGTTGCTTCTTCAGCAATTCAATCTCCCACTGGTACTGTTGTATCATGTATAGCATGGCGGCGTCAATTGTAGAGGGAGTGGGCATGCCCCCTGTCTCTTCGGCTGGGGCATCCTTGGAAGATGTGGTAGGTGCACCACTCGTTCCCCCAGTAGTGACAACATTGGCTGCCAAGGCCATGGGAGGTTCTTCGGAGGAAGTCACTCGCCGCTCTTCCTCTCCTGGTGTGGGGATAGGGCCTGGCAGCGAGCCTGGCCACTTCTTTGGGGTCGGTAGGTAGAGCCCCGTACCGACTAGAGAGTCCTGCCACATTGCAGGTGAAAACTCTCCGGTCCCTATTTCTTTTCGCCATCCTTCTTGACGGCTTATTCGGGAATGCCAGCCTGTCGAAGACTGACCATCGGGGTGTTCTTCCACTCACACAGGGGATTGCCATCACTCCTCCAAGTGGTTCCTTGATTCTGCGCAGGGCATAGGTTGGATTTCTTCTTCCTCCCGAAAGGCAAAGGCCACTGCCCCTAGCAGTCTCTGACGACCCATAAGGGTGCTACCAGGGCCTCTGAGGTAGTTTCTCATGGCCTACTCGATCCCTTCCCACTCCTGGTTAGGGAGAGCGGCCGGTGGTTGTGTGTCAGTGGCGACAGTAGGGTAGGCATAAGTTACGAACACCGGGCGGTCAGCATGGTGACGATGCCTATGACATTAGCGGCAGGCATTTTTGGGCAGCGCTGGCACAGCAGCTGCCAGCTGGTGGGTCATGGCTGTCACCTTGACCCTTTCATCTATTCGCCCCTTTCTGTGGCGGGCGTAGCTAGGCCCCGCCTAGGTAGGTGCTGTGAGTTGGGCTTCCTTGGGAACCCTTGCTTCAGCTTTGCCGGCTTGTGAGTCAGTGTGTCTTTCGGTGCTGTAGTCGGAATGGCGAGCGCCATCTTTTCTTTCTTCTTCTCCAGTCCTTGGAAGGAGTTGCGGACTAGAATGGTTGGCACGATACAGTCTGGGATTACTTCGGACCTCTGTCCATTCAGATGGACTTGGATGGTTCTAATAGTCATGGACTTGCCGGAGCTAGAGGTTCGGCACCCCATGGCAGCGCTAGCATAGTTCCTTCGGAGCCTCCTCTGATGGGATGCCGACCACTGGTGCGATAGTCCGGCAGTCTGGTGCACATGGTGCACGTTGCAGCCCAACATCCTTGGCGGGACGATGTTGTTGTTCTCAGCCACAGCTCGTCCAGTGACATCTTCAGTGACTCCCTGGGTGGGAGTGTTGGGCTCAGGCTCGTCGGACACCTCCACGTCTAGGATGTTAACGAAGGCTACCCCGAGGAAGTTAGGGAAGCCCACGACCGGAGGGAAGTTCCCGAAGTAGAGTGGGACGGTGAGATAGCCTTCCCAGATGTGGCTCTCCATGACTTGCGGGCCAAAGGAGACCGCCATCCTCGAAGTTGAAATGTGATTTTCCTGCATTCGCAATGATGAAACAATCAGTATTACAAGAACGGGGGGCCGCAGGGCACCTAATTTTGGCAAAGAGATGAAGGGTGGATTGGTCCCACCGGGCGTTCCAGACTTGTGGACGCACTAAAGATTCCGTTCGAATATTCCATTCGTTTGTTGGGGGGTTCATTTGTCTGTTTTAGTGCCAGGGCGTGCCAGTCACCGAGGTGATAATTTATTCAGGTTTCACATAAACCCATGGTGCGCTCGATCTGACTTCCTCAGGTGATTGTGTGGTTTGGGTCGGGACCAAATCCCGCCGTGCCATAAAGGCCACGACGTCATTTACATCTCTCATATGAGGGAACACCCTTGATTAAATGTCAAAATTAGGGGCCCTGTGGCCAAAAGAAATAATGCTAACTGTGAAGGAAAGAAGCAGGAATAAATCACACACGAGCCTGTACCGAGACACGGGCAACCGGACATATTGGTCATTCATTGACCCTTTCATATTCGGACGGGAGTCCGTGGTGAGAATGCGGTGAAAGCCGAGAGAAATCCGTTCAAATATCAACCGAGTGCACGGCAATTTCAATGACTACCCGAGAAGGGTCCAGTTCGGCAAACGGGTCCGGTTTAATCAGAATGTCGGCCCGAGGTAAGGCCAGGTCGTGGCCATTTTGGGCTAATTCCTGATACTCAAGCCCGGCTTACAGAGGCGGCATTATTGTTCCTTCAGCACCGGGTCACGAGGGAGACGAGGCTGCAATGTAGAATCTTATCATTATGATTAGTGGAGCCCCTGATTATATTTCTTTGTTGTCCATTTCCCTTTCCTGTTTATGCGTTTAGGGTGATTTTACGATTTTCTTTCATTTATTCACGCGTCGAAGCTTCCTCGACTCTGCTACCTGCGGATTCAGGACAGATCCTGAAGCCAGATTTCAGACCCCATCACGTCCCCATACAGCATGAACCAGTGCAAAAACTCTTCAGAGAAGTCATGCTGATTTAAGTCACCTTCGCGCCAGAAGTGGTCCCATCCTGTTCCAGCCACAACATTGATCGCATCTCCCATTCTCGTGCTGCTGCGCCAGATTTGAGCCAGAATCTGAGGACTGCTTGGCAGAGGCAGCACTGCCTTCCACGACGTGATTCAGCCCAAACTCTCTTCATAGAGTTGCTTATTCTCCGAGGCCTCGACCTCCCAGAGGTGGTATCACCCCGTTCCGACGTCGGCACAGCCTGTGCCGTCCATTCTCCTGCAACTGTGCAAAGCTGGTGCGAAATAGTCCGCCCAGAGAGTGCAGCAGGCTTGCCAGTCGTGTCACACCTTTCTCTTCTGGTTTTCAGGCCAAGCCTTCTTCATAAGAGTCGGAACTATCGACGTTATGAAACCACTCTAAGTGGTTTTGTCACGTTCCACATTCGGTGCCGCCCGTGCTGCCTTGCACAACCCCACTGTGTCTGGATGTTTGCCCAGAAACCAGAGCCCCACTAAAGTGCCAACCACTCCCAGCTTGGTGCTCCGTTGGTGCTCATTTTTTTAGGGTAAGTATATCACCCTGTCATCCTTCCAACCCCACTGGTCTTGCATCGTTTGGAGTCCGGTGGATTGCGTACCACCCTCTGCACGCCGACTGTGCAGATCGAACCTGCAGGACAGATTCACAGAGGTCATCATCCTCGACTGGCCCCACCCTCCAGCGACCTCAGAACGATTCCAAACTCCCAGGAGCGCCTCTACACTTCTCAAGCTTCGTCCGAGTGCAAGCAGCGTCCAGTTCTGATCCTTGTGTGCTGTGGACTGCCCGGATCAACTTGGTTCTGTCCAGCCGGGCAGACTTGGGGCAGCTGGCCCAACTCCCCCTTCCCCGTGATCCCCCCTCCTGCATGAGGGTAGTGCTGTACCGTGTGCCCCTCCCCGAGTTCCCCCTCCTTGTGTGGAGGTGTTTTTCATTTGCTTGTACTAGCAGGGTCGACCGAAAGTTCCACCGACGCAGCGTGCTTGTCGGGTGCGCACGCTCCCCGGCGTGCCCACGTCTCCAACCGGAGCTGATCCTTCGGACGGCTAGGTACGTTCGGTTGCCACTCCTCCTTTTGCTTATCTAGTATTAGTTCCAGTGTCATGCCAGTGAGATGAGTGCCCATTCTAAAATGATCCACCAACATGAGTGACTTGCTACCGGTGAGTCGAATGTCCATCTGATCCGGTCCCCTGGGTACCGATCGACCCGGTAGAATCCGGTGCCCATCCCCATCTACCCGGGTGACCTCCACCACCCTCCTTGTAGTTTGGACCGTGTCCGATGCCCCACGAGCTGCTGCTCACCTAGCCACTGCTCGGTACCCTTGAGGAGTTCGCTCTTCACGCGTGTGTGAACGTCTTTCCGTCTAGGCATGTGTGCTCACGAGTCTGTTGGCTTTAGGTCTTAGTTCCCTGTCTGGACTCATCCCGCGTCAAATTTGGTATCAGAGCAAGTTCTTTGACTTGCCCTTGCTTGTCGAGTCCTAGGCCCTAACCCACCCCGTGTTGTTGAACTTGCCCCTTCTCCAGTGTCCCTTGATGTCCACCTGAAGTGTTGCTCCCTACCAGTCCTCAGGTCAATCAATCATGGCTAGTCAAGGTCAGCCTTCCCATAGCCCCGGTGAGTCCCTTCTGGGACAACTTCCCCACACCGGTCAAGGCCAACCCCCTCCTCCACCTAGTGATTCCCAAGTGGGACAGCCCTCTCGGTCTAACCCTCCCACCTATGGTGGGGACTATGCCCTTCTCGACACTATCCTTGATCAGTTTCGGCAACTGGGGGGACGAGTGGAGGCCATCACCACCCGGTTGGACCGACATAACACGCGAATGGCCCGTGTCGAGAGAATTCAACCCGAGGGGTCCCCCCAACAGGCCCTTTACCCCGAAGAAGAGGATGAGGAGGAGTACCCACGATAAGCCCCTAGGAGACGTTTTCCCGTGGTAGACTGTGATCGTCGACCACGTGATCCTTTGGAGGACCCACTTCACCAGCTGATTAAGCTGGATGCTCCCACCTTCGAGGGGTTCCACAAGCCCCAAGATTATCTTGATAAGGAGACATCTCTAGATCAATATTTTGATTGGTACCCAATGCCTGAGGAGAAGAAAGTGCGTTATGCCAAGTACAAGCTTCAAGGCCTTGCCAAGACGTACAGGCTTAACATTGAGAGTCTTAGGAACTTACAGAGAGAAAACCCCATAGCAACTTGGAACCAAATGAAGGTTGCTCTCCGCCAAAAGTACCTTTATCCCTGAAATATTTATCAGCATAAGCCGGTGGTGCCCTGACCTGGCGACTGCGTCAGCGGCCGTCCCCACCCGAATAACATGACTTCACGAAAAAAAATGAAAAAAATCTAATATTTATTCTATTATTTTATTACAGATGGATGAAAAGGGAAAGGCAGGGAGACATAAAACCCACCGAACGGAACAACAGTAAAAGGAAGCGCCCCCCCTTTCCTCTTCTCCTCCTCCTCTCTGCTTCCTCCCCATCCGTACTCTCCTTCTTCCTCCGCAAGCTTGGTTGGGCCGCGCAGTTTGGATCTTCCCATCGACGCATCGTTGGGAGGAGCTGTCGCTGCAGTAAGATCCCGTGCGTCTGCTTCTTCCATGTCGCCCCCGCTGGCGGATCTGGCGGGATGTTTGCCGCTCTCGGTGTCGGCATCGGAGGCGGTGGCGATGATGGAGTCCCCACTCCCAGGGTGGGGCGATGGTGGAGCAGAGCAGGAGGATGAAGAAGGCGCAGCGGACCACTTCGATCGGCTGCCCGACTCGGTGCTGCTCCTCGTCTTCAACAGGATCGGCGACGTCAAGGCCCTCGGTCGCTGCTGTGCCGTCTCCCGCCGCTTCCACGCCCTCGTCCCCCTCGTCGACGACGTCCTCGTCCGCGTCGACTGCGTCATCTCCGACGACGACGGCCGGCAAGACGGTTCCTCTTCCGACGACGACGACGACGCCTCCTCAGCCTCCTGCTCCGCCGACAAGCCCCGCGGCCTCTTTTCCCACCTGGCGCGCCTTGTGCTTGGCGGCATCGTGCGACCCCTGCAGGCCATTGGCCAGATCCTCGCCATCCCCTCCGGCGGCGGTGCCGTTGCTGGGGATCATGCGTCGTTGTCTTCCCCTTCCGCCGTCTGCAACTACAAGAGGAGGCACGCCGCGCCGCCCGCGGGTGCCACGCACTCGTTGGACGCGGCCCCCTGCGACGTCTCCCACCACTCGCCCACCGAGGTGCTCCGCAACTTCAGGGAGATCCGGCGGCTCCGGATAGTGCTTCCCGCTGGCGAGCTGGGAGTCGACGACGGGGTGCTACTCAAGTGGAAGGCTGACTTCGGCTCCACCCTCAACGGTTGCGTCATCCTCGGCGCCTCCTCCGTGGTGCCCTCCTCAGAGGCGGCGCCGTCCTCTCCCCCCACCGACAAGAGCGCCGATGCCAACGCCGCCAGCGGCGAAGCCGGAGATGGCTTCTGCAGGGTGGACGGAGCTACAGGTAGCCTAGGGGAGGACAACGGCGCCATCCCGGAGTCGTTCTACACCAACGGGAGCCTCAAGCTGAGGGTGGTGTGGACGATCAGCTCCCTCATCGCCGCGTCAGCCCGGCACTACCTGCTGCACCCCATCATCGCCGACCACGGCACCCTGGAGAGCCTGGATCTGGTGGACGCCGACGGACAGGGGGTGCTTCGGATGGACCGCGGGGAGCTGGAAGAGCTCCGGGTGAAGCCCGTGTCGGCGTCGGGGTTCGCGCAGCGCACGCTCGTGCCGGCCCTCAACATGCGGCTGTGGTACGCCCAGCAGCTGGAGTTGTCCGGCGGGGTGGCGCTCAGGGGGGCCACGCTGGTGGCCATCCGGCCGAGCGAGAACCCCCGAGGAGACCAGATGACGACGGAGGTGGGGACGGGGGGAGCGGGGGCGCAGCAGGACCTCAGCTGGGTTTCCGACGCCTTCGAGGAGCCGTATGGGTCGGCAGTGAGACAGCTGGTGAAGAGGAGGATGTATTGCCTGGAGATGAACTCATTCTGAAAGAGGAGAACTTGATCCAGTATCAATCAAAATGAGACGAGGTACTCCATCTCTCTCTCTCTTTCTCTCTCTCTCTCTCTTGCTGTCCCTCTCTTCGTAGTATCAATCAGATGGAGGCAAGGTACGCCATCTCTCTCTCTCTCTCTCTCCCCCCCGGCGGTCTGTGTATATCAGTATATCCTACTATCCTGGTAGTGTCGTTCCTTCATCCTTTTCTGGGGGGTATATGGATAAAAATGAACGCGGATATATGTGGAATTGAACTGGGAGGAAAATGGAATCGAAAGAATTGGATGAAGAAGAGGAGTCCCCATGTCCGGGCGGGCATCTTGGCATCGGAAGAAGTCCGTTTCTTGTTTGTGCAGTTTCATCATCTTCTTTCTCAGCGACACAATATGACGATGATTGATTGCAACAGGGGGGTGGGTGGATCAGGGGGGAATGTCATTTCATCTGCTCTTTGGGTTTCTGCTACATGATATTATTTTTTTAATAAATACGCTCAGGATGAGATGGGATTGGGTGCTGAGATTCAGAATCTGATGATCCAGTGTAACTAACCAGCCTTATAATTCTCAATAGAGTAATATTTTGTGAATCAAATTCGATGTACAAAGGCCATGCTTCTGTGAAGCCAGCCAACAATTGTCAGCCCAGCATTGACGGTCAAGGACAATCCCAGTTTGAGTTCAGTGACAATAACCTCCCAACTCCATCAACTTCAACTACTGGCTTCGAGGAGCCCCGGGTATACGAAGTCGATACTGACGATGAGGACTTCATCGATTTTCAACCCGCTCCTCCCGAGCTGGAGGACGGTGGCCAGGCGACTATCGATGAACTCGTCGAAATTAACCTGGGCAAAGATGAAGCTCCTCAACCGACGTTCGTAAGCTCCCTCTTCACCGAGGCAGAATGGCACGACTACAAGTAACTCTTGTTCGAGTATAAGGACTGCTTCGCCTGGACATACAAGGAGATGCCAGGGTTGGACCCCTCTGTAGCGGAGCACGACCTGGCTATATCTCCCTCAGCTACTCTAGTCAAACAACCCCAGTGGCGCATGCGCCACGAGCTAGAACTCCATGTCTCTTCTGAGGTCGACAAAATGGCGGAGGTCGACTTCATCGAGCCATGCATCTATCCGATCTGGCTCGCCAACATTGTCACAGTCAAAAAGAAAAATGGTTAAGTCTACATCTGCGTCGACTTCTGGGACCTCAACAAAGCTTGTCCGAAGGATGATTTTTCAGTCTCAATCATAGAAACGATGGTCGACATGACCACCAGACATGAAGCCCTACCTTTTATGGACGGGTCATCTGGCTACAACCAGATTCGGATGTCCCTCAAAGACAAGAACCACACTACCTTTAGGTCCCCTAAAGGGATCTTCAACTATAAGTGCATGCCCTTCGGTTTGAAGAATGTCGGTGCCACATACTAGAGGGCCATGACCAAAATCTTCAACGAGATGCTGCACAATATCATCGAATGCTATGTCGATGACCTTGTCGTCAAGACTAGACGACGGCAAGACCACTTGCATGACCTACGCCAGGTCTTTGAGCGTCTCCGGTAATATGGGCTCAAAATGAACCCTATGAAGTACGCCTTCGGTGTATCCAGTGGCAAGTTCCCTGACTTTATCGTCCGATACCGAGGAATCGAGGTGGACCCTGACAAGATCAAAGTGATCTGGGAGCTCCTGCCACCCAGCAACCTCACTGAGCTCAGATCGTTCTAGGGCAGGTTGACCTACATTCAAAGGTTCATCTCCAACCACTCTGGTCGATGCGTGCCTTTTAGCAAGCTGATGAAGAAAGACTCCCCCTTTATATGGGACTCAGAATGCCAGGTGGCTTTCGAGCAAATCAAGGAGTGCCTCCTCACTCCCCCAGTCCTGGGGGCACCGGTCAAGGGTAAACCCCTCATACTCTACATCACCGCCATGGACGTCTCGTTGGGGGCTTTGTTGGCACAGATCAGTGAGGAAGGTAAAGAGCAGCCACTCTACTACCTTAGCCTTAAACTGATCGGTGCAGAGTACCACTACTCCCCTATGGAGAAAGTCTGCTTGGCATTGGTATTCACCATCAAGAAGTTGCGGCACTACCTCCTGTCTCATCGGGTCGAGCTCATATCCAAGCATGACCCCCTCAAGTTTCTCCTCAGGTAGCCCGTTCTCTCAGGTCAACTAGGAAAATGGGCTCTCCTATTAATGGAGTATGATATTACCTACGTCCCTAGGAAAGTAATCAAGGGGCAGGGCATGGCTGAATTCTTAGTAGCCCATCCAGTGCCGGACGATTCCCCCTTCAATGCAGAGCTCCCGGACGAGGAGTCTCTTGCTCTTCAACCACAACAACCGGTCAAACAGAGTGGAGATGTCTTGCATTACTGATAGCAAGATGCCCATGCAATCAACTTACCTTGCTGAGAGCTGTACTTCGATGGCGCTTCCCGAGGCACTACTCAGAGCAACCTCAGCTCAGGCTTCACGACAGGTGCCAGAATCATCTTCCTGACTCCTCAGGGAGGAGTTCTGTACAACTCTTGCACCCTCATGAAAGTCATGACCAATAATGAAGCCGGATATGAAGCTCTAATCATTGGGCACCAGATGGCTCTCGACATGGGCGTCAAATGCCTCAAGGCCTACGGGGACTCTCAGCTGATAGTTCGGTAGGTCCTCGAGATCTATGACGTGCGGAAGTCAGAGTTGGTTCCATACCACGCCGCCATCACCTGGCTGACCTAGAAATTCTATTTCTTCAAAATAGACCATGTTCCTAGAAGTAGCAATGCTCAGGCCGACGCCCTGGCAAAATTGGCAGTGGCCATTAAACTCCTACCTGAGAGTGAAGTCGACATCACAATCAAACACAGAAGACTGATGCCAGGCTCGCTCGAAGGCAACTCCGGTCTTACAGTTTACGAGGTCCAAGACCTTGACTAGGACACTCCTCCAGAAGAAGAAGATTGGTGTGAGCCCATCATCAAATTCAAGAATCTCCCCCTTTTTGATGATGACAAAACTCTAGTAGGAAAGTACATAAGCGTGTCGAGCAATGAATCAAACCCATCAAACAAGTCAAACTTATGCAATTCATCCAAATCCATTTTCAATCATTCATGTGCGCCCACATTTCATTTATTCCTTTATGCCCAATTTGTTTGAAATGAAATATTGCCAATATATGTTCCAAAGAACAAGCGCTTCTCATTTACTTAGGTTCAAATTTAAATTAACATTACATTGACATGATGCAAGACACGAACGTTTCTCATTTACTTAGGTTCAAATTCAAATTGACATTACATTGATATGATGCAAGACACGAAGACCAACAATAACAATAACAATAAGATGCAAGACTCTATGAAGGGCAATGCAAATGTCAAATGGCATACACACATGCAAACACACATAAGGCATAATATATATATAGAACTGACTACTACTTCTCCCCCTTTGGCATCATCAAAAGAGGGAGTGGGATACAAGAGCCGCTACGGAGCAGGATGATCCAGAGTCTCCTCGTCATCTTTAGCAGCAGAACCATCAGCAGCAGCCAGTGTAGGTGGAGGTGGAGTAATATAGGCCTCAATGTCCCACAGAAGATGCTCAATATGATGAAGGGAACAGGAGGTAGTCCAATAAGCATGTGTATTATCCTTGTAGTCTGTAACAAGAGAGGCTACGTGGGTAGTAAGGGTGTCTAAAGTGTGAGAGAAAGTGTTCGTACGGTCATCCATTGTGTCCATAAAGGTATCAAGCTGCCCAAGGGAAGAGTCAATGTGGGTTTCCATGCCTGAGAGACGCCTATCAAGAGCCTCATAGTCCCCCCAAGTGGGCTGTCCAGCACCCTGACCTGAGGACTCCCCATGATAGAACTGTGGTGGAGGAGGCACCTCTGGATCCATGTGAGGAGGGGAGGGTGGAGGAGGCTGGTCCTTTGCCTGAGCTGGTGCAGGTGCTTCCCCTTGATCATGCTGTTGCGCCTGCTCTTCTTCACTTATTGATTTATCCCCATAAGTTGGGACATCACGACGTAGTTAACCATCGGGACCTCAGTAATATCCCATCTCTGTGAAAATCTTGTGGGCATTGTAGATATCATCCTATCTAACTCGAATGAACATTTCAGCGCCAAAATCTATCCCAGCATAGACAAATACGCCTGTCAACTGTGAGGCATAAGGTAAGGATCTCCTCATTTGGGTCCGGCATATCCCAATCAAGTCTGTCATTAGCCTACCCATGTTGATTACACTGCCATTCATAGCATGATAAAATAGAAATCTGTGTACTTCTGTTACCTCATTTCTGCTCCCACTTTTTGGATAAATAAGAGAGGTAAACATGTGGTGTAGAACCCGCTGTAGTGGTGGAAAATAATTGGCATTTAACTGAATTAAGTCACTAATTCCATGCACATAATCACAGCTGGTCATAGCTACAAAAGTAGCCTCAACCTTACCATGGCCAAAGGTCATGTCTGCACCCCAGGCTGAGACTCCTAAAGCATGCTAAAAAAGATCCGGAGTGATGTGGATCTCTATGCCCTAAACCACTGTATATAACTCTCCATTTCTGTCAACCAAATTGCCATAAAATTGCTGCACGAGGTGGGGGTAGTACCTAGTGTATCTAGTGACAAAGTCACTCCCACCTGGTTGAATCTTAAAAAATGGCACAAAGATCTAGCAAAATTTCATTCACCTCATTAAAATCGACAAGGCGAGGGTCGATGCTAGGTTGTGGAGGCAACTGAGGTGCAGGAGTAGGTGCTGGAGCCTACCGTGGTGGAGGAGCCGGAGCCTCACGTCTCCGAGTGCTAGATTCCCCTTGGGTAGAACACCGAGAGCTCCTTCTAGGTGGCATCTTAAGCTAGAAAATCTGTTGAAGAGATCGATCTTAACCATGAGATGAGGATGGACTAAAGGACATGTTGAAGGCTTGAGAAGACCGTCTCCACACTCTGGAACTAAGGAAAGAGCTTCATGAGTGCACGAACAACTTTGGAGATGTCATCCCAAAATCGTGACGAATCCCCCGAAGCTTGTACAGATGAAGGAATGACAGGGTTGTGGGGGTTGTGGAGTAGGGGTTTGGTGTGCTAGGGTTAGGAAAATAGGTGGGAGAGATAAGAGAGTGGATGGAATGGGAAAATCGAGTGAAAGAACCCCTTAAAATATGGTTCGGTTGAGGGTTCGGCTGCCCAGTTCGCAATCGGTCGACCGAACCGAGTGCTTCAGTCGACCGAAATGGTCGATTTGTCCCTTAAAATCTCATTTTCTTTGGAATGTTTGAATTCTCTGTGGCTTCCTTTGAATGATTTTGAGCTTCTTTTTCTTGCTGGCCTTTCGTCCCCTCCTTTTTTTTACTCTTCTTTTTTTAGAAGGTTGAGGAGTGTGTTCCTCAGTGTCAAGCTGTTGGGCAGCATCTGTTTGCAGACTGAGTCTGCTTGTTCTTGCGGAATTTAGCAAGGAAGTCTTACTCCATTGAGTAAGGGGTGGACGTAGATTGCGGGTTGCAATCGAACCACCTTAAAATTGACTATTGCATTGTGGTTTGCTGTTTGTCCTTCGATTCCATGCACTGTGCAGATCGTGTGCTTGAGCGAGTGTCGCTTAGATTCTGCTCGCTGCAACTCTTCTGATCTTAACTACAAGTGATCTAAGTCCCTTTTCGTTAAAAATTTTCAAGGGTGATCTATTCAACCCCTCCCCTTCTAGATCACCATGCACACATTCCGTATTTATCAGGGGAGAGCTGCGAGCGAGATAGCGCAAGTTCGCGCTGAAGAGGCTGCCCATGAGGAACCCTCCATGGCCTTGGCCGCCAATGTTATTACTATTGGAGGCACTAGCGGTGAAGCATCCACATCGTCTGAGGAGATGCTAGTCGAGGAAAGAGGGGGCACTCCTGGCCCCTCCGTAAGTGACCCCGCTATGTTGCACATGATGCGGCAGTATCAAAGGGAGATTGAACTGTTGAAGAAGCATCTGGACAAAAGAAATGCTCAGCCCTCAACATCCAGGTAGGCTGAAGCCTTGCTGGAAACCCCTGGGGGCAACGGTCAGGCCTCAAAAGCTTCTTCGCAGGTAGCGGTGTCTCCACCAATGCCTGGCTACACTAGGGGCATGCCCTTGCAACATACACAACATGTGTCACCAGTCCCACCTCCGACTCTGCCATTTCAAGGGTCTATTGTTGCTCTACAGGTGACTGTGCTGACGATGCCACTGGCGCAACTGACCCACTTCTACCCAAACCCGGTCGACCCAGCAGCAGTGAGCTGGCTGATGCTTGAACAGATGATAGACATGAAGTTGGCAGAGAGGGGGATGCCAATCACACGCCATTTGATGTGTATCGGGTGCCTTACCCGGCTCACTACGTCACCAGGAAGCTACCGGTTAGCATCACCAAGCCACCGAAGTTTGAGAAATTCAACGGGTAAGAGTCTCCCAGGGAGCACATTGCTTACTATGTGAATGCTATGGGAGATCTGGCTGCTGATGAAGCCTACCTCCTTAAATTTTTCGGCTCAACACTCACCGGACTCGCCTTCGAATGGTATTTGAGCTTGCCCACCGGGTCCATCATTGACTGGCCCGATATGTAAAAGAAGTTCAAAGAAAGATTCTACATTGCTGAATGAGAGGTCATGTGGCAGAGTTCTACGCCACGAGGCAAAGGAATGATGAGTCGGCACTCGACTACATCAAGAGATGGAGAAACCTCAGCATGAGGTGCAAACGTCCCCCGCATCAGGAGGATGCAGAGTAGATCTGCAAGCAGAACTTGAAGAAAGAAATCCTGGAAAGGATGATTGGTGCTGAGGTCAAGTCATTCGACTGCCTAAACAATATAGTAGCTGAGATTGAGACATTGCTTGCCTGATACTCTTATGCTCCGGCTGCATTAGGCCAAAGAGCTAGGCAGGCTGAGAAGAAGCCAACGCCGCCAGAAGTTCACACACTGGACTTCCAGACTTTTGGAAAGCAGAAGGAGAAAACTAAAGGGGCCACCAACCCTCCTCTGCCCAGGTCCACCGAGCAGCGGGAAGGTCCCTCGCTGTAGGAGAAGATGAGAAACAAGCTATATTCCTTCCCCCGAGACAAGTGCCAGATCCTATTCGAATGGGCGACCAAGTACAACAAGATCACGTTGCCAGAACCAAAGAGGCCCGGTGACCTGAAGAAGAAAGATGACCCTCGCTTCTGCCAATACCACCAGATGCTTAGGCACACGATTGACGACTACTATGTCTTCAAGGACGTCATCGAGTCCCTGATCAAGAATGGAGAGCTGGACAGGGGAGAGCACAAAGTGGACCCTCTGCAGCCACATGAGATGCCTAATTTGGCCGCCACCGTCAACATGGTGTCATTATACCAGCAGCTATCTGAAGATTGGTCGGAGGCCAGCACCCGTGCCACTTATGAAGCTTTTGTCGTGACACTGACTCAAGATCATGGATGCTGGCAGGCTACACCAAAGACGAATAGGAGAAGACAGGCTCCTCGGCCCACTTCAGGAGTACATGTGAGGGGTGTTACACCCTGACCAGCACCGCCACCGGTGAACCCTGTATGACATGACACAGCCCCTCGGCTAGTCATAAGGCAGCCCACTTACAATAAGAAGGAACACATCCCGATGTGGGTGCATAAAGAAACCAGACCTGCTGTTGAAAGACTCTAGGCCATCATTGATGGGCTCGAAGATTATGAACAACCCAAGATCCGACCTGTCGAGCTGAAAGAATATGTCCCCTGGGAGGATCTAACAAAAAATGGAATTTTTTTTAAATGCTTAAATTAATTATTAAATGCCTAAAGATGGGTGAATAATGCAGGGAAAGCGCAAGACCCGCATCTCGTGGCTGCAAGTCCCTACAGTGTATTCGACACTGCTAGACTTTCAGCGAGAGCGGCTGGCTGCCATGGGGTTCGCCCCGTTTCTGAGCATTGAGGTGCATCGTTTCGACACCACTCTACTCTACACCCTGCACGATCACTGGGATCTAGTGAGTCAGACCTTCCTTTTCCCGTGGTGGCATATGGTCCCTACACTGGAGGATGTGGCCAGGCTCACTGGTCTATGAGTGCATGGGCTACCGGTCAGTGGGACCACCTATCCTGACTACCGGGAGGTGGCTTGGGAGCTGCTGGGCCTAGAGCTGCGGCCCCCCGAGAGGCAGTCAACCCTCCTACCTCGGGCGAGTCTACAGGATAGCCTGGGGCTTTGACGAGCAGGGATAGCGGTCGGAGAGCAGTCAGAGCAGCACCTGCAGTGCTTAGTGGACCTGGCCAGACTGAGGGTAGCTGCGGAGTCGGGAGTGGAGGCTGATCGAGTTCTGCGGCATTTCTTGATGCTGTTGTTCGGGCGACTACTCTTCTCCACTCGGGCAGATGCGATGAGCTGTCGTTTCCTTCCCTTCCTCGAGGAGCTTGACCACGTGGGTGACTACGCGTGGGGAGCGACAGTCCTCACCTTTTTGTTCGACACGCTGAGTTCGACGGACCATCGAACCATGCTTCGGGGCTTCGCCCCCTTACTCCAGGTACGACTCCTATCCTAGGTTTTGATTATGTGACTTCTATATGCTTCCTAATTGCTGACGCGATACTGTGATGCAGGTTTGAGCCTACGTGTACCTACGTGCACTAGGCAGAGGTGAGCAAGCCTGCCCTGGGCTCCTCCCGATAGCACGGAGGTGGGTAACACCTCAGGAGACTGCATCCCTGAGACGACAGATCTGGGAATTGCAAGACGACATTGATGCTCTACCGTACGCCTTAGTGCAATTCTAAACTCTGACTCTCTAATTAAATTAATTCCTATATGATTACGATACTAATGTAATTTCCTTTTTTTTTGCAGGTGCGGTGGACACCCTACGTGGAGGAGGGCCAGGAGGACCAGCCGTAGGTGGTTGGTGCCCTCGCCTTCGCAGGACTAGAGGTGTGGCTTCATTGCGTGAATGTGGTGGAGCCACTATATTTCAGACTAGTGATGAGGACCATCGGGGTCCATCAGCTCGTGGTGGAGTTCCCGGCGTCGGAGAAGGTGGGGGAGCGAGTCACGAGGATGACGAGGGGCCTGTCCGCGACATTTGATTGGACATCTAGGAACGCTTCACAGATCGCCGATTGGACGGCCCTTGGGTGGGTGGTGATTGTCCGAGCTGAGAGCGACACAACGTACTATACCGCGTATGCACGACACTACTGGGACCAGGTGTTCCGAGGTGCCCACCGACCGGTATGACTTCCAAACCTGAACCCTTTTACTCATGCTTATGATTTCTATCTAATGACATGCTAACACTTGGACTTCTAAATGCAGATCGACCATGAGGAGCGTCTTGCGGAGCTGACGGGGCTCCTTACGGCGACGATCAGGGAGCGCGACGAGGCCCGACAAGCCTTAGCCCTTCTGGTAAGTTTTCTAAACTTAGACTCTTATGCATTTCTATTATGATTATGCTGAGACATAACTGACTTGGAGTTTTGATTGTAGCGAGGGGAGGAGGCCCAGAGACAGGGGGCCAATGCTCTGTCTACTTCTTTGGCACAGACTCTAGCCGACCGAGCAGAGCGGGAGGCGGAGTTTCAGCGGATGGTGGAGCGGGCCAAGGCAGTCGAGTCAGCACTTTCCTAGCAGGTACACCCTACACTTTCCTTTGTGAATTATGCTTATATATGAAATGCAATTGACTGATGGTAATAATGAGTGCATGTGTGCAGGTGATGGAGCTGACCGCTGCCATCGGCGAGGGTTACCAGTTGCGAGAGGAGCTCGTACTGGCTCAAGATGAGAAAGCCCGTCTGCGAGAGGAGCTAGCACAGAGCTATCGCCTGAGAGAGGAGGCGACCCGCCTACAGGGTGAGTTGGAGCATAGCATACACTCGAGGGAGGAGGCGGAGCGAGGCCAGGTTGTGGCACAGGAGGAGGCAGCCCGCCTTTGACAGCAGCTAGTGCAGGCCGGACCATCGAACTCTGTAGAGGCCGCACTCCTTCGAGCTAAGGTAGAGCGACTCCAAGCTGTGGCCTTAGAGCTGGAGCAGTACCAACAGGAGGCATTTGAGCTGCGTGGTGAGCTGCGAGCATATAAGGAGATGAGCCGGTCTCGCAGCGGGATGAGTGGTAGCCGTGCAGCCCCGAGCGGGATAACAAGTTAAATTAGCAATTATACCACCAGAGTCAAGTCCAAAGGGAAGACAACAGTCTACCAAGTACAGTCAACAGAAAAGAGAGACGTACTAGAAAGTCGGGGGAAGTCCGACGAAGGTACTAGTCGGCCACTACGACATGTTACACCAGGACCCGCGGAAGTAGAACAAACGATAGCCCACCTGAAAAGCAGGGGTGAGCTTTGTGTCACTGGCTCAGTAGGGGTCATGTAGATCCCCACTGAAAAATACGCAGTAACACGCTAAAATAGCATGTAAACAATAGGTAAGCAATAGGTAACAACAGTAGTAAAGTAGGAAACTAAACTACAAAGCTGTAAAGAAAAGGGAAGTAGGAGTAGGGAGCAGGTAAGGAAGAGGGAATGAACCCGTACCACACTAGCAAGGCTGATGAACTAACCTCAGCACCCGAAGCTACTCCTAACAACTGTAGAAGGCTCGACCCTGAACTCGGAAGATCAGGAGTCACCGATCTGCCATGAACCACGAGGCCAAAGACAAGGCCTACGAGACCAGACCAAAAGTGTAGAAAAGGCCTAGACAGACACAGATGTGCCATGACTAGAATGTCGTGCACACTGCCCCACGCATGACTAGAACGTCGTGCGTGTGACAGGACACTGACCTCGAGAAAAGTCAAGAGAAGGCTAACCCAGAAAGGTCACGACGTGCGAGGAATGCGAAGAGAACCGCGAAGAGTCACGTGCCACATGACAAGAGTACCTCACCACCGGAAGAACAGCCAGCTGCGTCCACTGACATCTTATGCTGCGCCTACCATTATCTTGTCCGCGTAACCTGTCGCAAGGACTAGGCCGAGACAAAGACACTGTTAGAACCAGAACAGTACCATAACACGAGTGGCTAGTCAGGGTCATGTCTAATGACGCAAGGCTAAAGCCCATGACCACGTGTGCACACACTGGCCCACTACCTAAGTCAGGCCTCTAGCTAGTATTCCCCCTCCGAAGGACGCTACGATTGGACCGGGGGCCCACAGAACTAGCTTACAAATCATAAACTGGGAAAGTGCCCCGTAATAAGAGCCATCACGCCGAAGCGTGCCGTAAGGCTATGACTAGTGGAGGCTCACAAAACACGGACTCCAAAGCACAAGTGCTGAAATACGGACAGGCTAACCAAGCACAGTCACATGTACTCCAAAGCACCAATGGCAGCACAAGAAACTACCGACAGACTCAGGACAAGGCAGCTAGACCTACTCACATAATGATCCTTGAGTCTCACGACTCGGAGGCAAGATCGTCACAGATAGCGGAACAAGCCACCAATCAGTCTACTCCTAAGCTAGAGGAAACAACGCTCCGCAGGAAACGACTCACGGAGAGTCGAGGGGACACCAAGAACCCTCAGCACACTTGGACACGCAACTGAGGTAGGACAGTACCTTGAGGCATCCAGAACACTATCTCGAGCTGGACAGAACCTCAGAGACACAAACAAGGTCACCTGTCAACCCTTGGTCTCACCGGGTTGACTGGAACCAGACACGACACACACACAGACACACATAGCAATACACAAGCAGAGAAGACAACACTCTAGGCAAAGCGAACCACCACTCAACCGCTAGGTGAACCCGGCAGTAAAGGGACAGTCGCTATGCGACCAGAGACAAAGACGCTGGCAGTTCTAGATTGAGCCATTAGGGAACTGTCACAGTCAGGGAAAAGACCGGACCCAGTCACCTGAAACGACCGATCCAGAAACCACCGACACACAGACACCGCCCTAGAACACAAACCTAAGATAGACCAACTCACGAACAGACACAGAACAAAACAACAGCCATCACGGCCAACAACAAGACTGTAACGCACCTCTATAGGTGCGTTACACAGCTCTGACGCACCAAGGTAGGGGCGTCAGGGCGAACGGGCCTAAAACCTAAACTCGAAGGATGTAACGGCCTACTATAGGCGTGTTACACGCTTAGACGCACCAGGACTAGGGCGTCAGGGCCAATAGACCCAAAACTCAACGAATGGGGCTGTGACGCACCTCTATAGGGGCGTTACAGTCATGTAACGATTCATAACTGGTCCGTCACACTGACCTAGCCTCAAAGAACCTAAAATGACTAACGGCTGTGGCGGTCTATCGTAGGACCGTCAGACAGTGTGATGGTCTCTGGAACGACCGTTACACCGTCACGGCGAGAAAAATAGTGGAATGGCCGAATCGGCCCGTTCCACGCCCCATTCATGCCGAAGCGCAGGGGAAACAAAGCCACACGACCACAGAAGACGTCTGGGAGCTAAAAATGCCACATGCATGTTGAGTAGTGGATGGCGGATCTAGAGGGGAGGGGTGAATAGATCTGCCCCTCTTTTCGCAATGCAGCCCTCTATCAACGACAGGTCTGTGATCACCAAAAACCCCATTACCGGAGTACAGGCAGTTGACCTTCTCCAAGGCATCCCGCTAACCGTCCAGGTACCCCCGCTTGTATTCCTCAGTGGGGCCTCCACTGTTGCTCTCCCCCGATGCCGGCCACGCCAGCCACAGTGTCGGCAGCGCCTCCTTCTGGAAGCACAAGCGCTTGGGGGGACTGCCTTCCCTAGGGGGGCTACCTTCCTCAGAAGAAGAACTTGACTTCTCCGATGACATCTGCAAGAGAGCGGGCTATGGCGGACGATGGACTCAGGATGGCTGCCCAAGTCCTCTCTCAACGCTATTTATAAGGAAGGGATGAAGTTCCCCGAAGGGAGGAGTCCTACCGCCTTTTCAAATTCATGGATATCGAAGCGGCGGATCCCGAAGGTCGCGCCCTCTCGAGGTAACCCCCGAGGCGCCGCTCCGTATCCCCAGGAAATCTTAGTACAAGCGGAGGAAGCAAAATACGTGACAGATCCCAGAGACCCCAGAGTTTACGAGAAAGAAGAAAGTCTTCCATTCAAAAAGTGTAAGGACTACAAAAAGAGGCAACCACCTCAGCAGAGCAATAAGGAAAAATTACACAAAAAAGAAAAAGAAAAATAACAGGTCTCCCCTCATGCATTTGTCTCGGTAGCCTCACGTGATGCACCGTCCTTAGGCTCACGTGCGGCGGCAACTTCCATAGTCGACAGGTCATCAGTCAAGTCAACCAGGGGCTTCTCCGCCAATGGGTCATCCTCGACTGCTCGCCCACTAGTGCTCGACTCCGGCGCCTGCTCCTCAGCACCAGCCTCCTCATCACCAAGATCCTCCTCGCCACCACTGGCCTCAGGGCCATAGGACATCGAGGGAGGAGGAAGGGAAGGCACCAAGATGCCCGAGGTCTCAGCCGTAGCCGGGAAAGCAGCCTTCCAGCCTTCCTGGAAGCCACGATCGCGTGCAAGCCTAAAGGCCCCCAGGGTCGCCGAGGTCAGCTCAGCCCGATAGGCTGAAGAAGAACGGAAGTTCTCCACCGCCTCCTCATGGGCGGTCGACATCGACGTGTGCAACTCAGCAACCTGTGCCTCCACCTCTTGGGCTCGGGCCTCAACAGTTTTGATCTGCACCCCCAGCTTGGACACATGAGTCTCAGTCGTCTCAGCCCAAGTGTGGAAGAAATCATGGTCCCGCTCCATCCCGGAGAGGGCCCGCCCTACTTGCTCCAACTGTTCTCGGATCCCGACAGCTTCTGCCTCAGATGCCTCCAAGCGTCCCTTAAGCTTCTCACATTGGCCGTCACCACCGCATGCGCGGCCTGGCTATCCTCCAGCTCCCTTGCTTGGTGGGGACACCGGGCCCACTACCGGACATCGCACTGCCACACCGAGCTTGTAGCTTGGAGATTCGACTTCCTGAAGACTCGGCGTCACGTATTTATGTATTGTGTGTATATTTTCTTTTGTTTTATTTAGGCTAGGACATAAGTGTAATTTGAAAAGTTTGAGGGTTTGAATGTTATGGCCTCCTCCTATATAAAGGAGGCTAGGGTGTGTCATTTGGATATGATGAATGGAATGAAAATTTGTGGTTCTCTCTTGGCCCTCCCTTCCCTCCTTCTCTTCGTGAGAATCGAGAGTCACCCGGTGTGAGATCGTCCAGTGTAAGGCTGAGCTGTGCGAGACAGTGAGTTATCCCACCCTGTTCGTCCACGCGGAGTTGCCGTCGATCCCTTTCCATGTCGCCATCGCGTTAGATTTGGTATCAGAGCCCAACAAGGCACCTCCGTCGTCCCCAACGTCCCCATCGTCTCTCTCCCTCTCTCCCTGCGAGTTCTCCCGACGTCGCCCTCGAGCAACCTGCACTGGCCGCCAACCTCCCGCAACCACCACGGCCGCCTTGTCCACCCTGCGAACACACTGGCACACCCCCCCTTGCCATCGAGCCCCGCCGGTACACCTCTCGCCAAAGCCGCGGCGCCACACCCAGCCAGCTCCACCTCCCCACGTTGCGACAGCGTCGGACGCCTGACGCCGCGACCATCCAACCTGCACCACCCTGCGCCCTCCTCCACTGCCACCGTCGGTGACCACCTCCATCGCCCAGCTCCATGGCGAATCCTTCCCTTCTCTCACCTCTACTCCTCTTGACACCACCTACACCGTCTCCTTCCTCAACCACCTGCATGCCCACGACCCCCCCTCGTCCACTCCCTATGGATGCACGCGCGCACCGATGAGCCCCTAGCCCAAGCCCAGTCGCCCCTGCCTGCGCGCCCTACCGCGACTACCGGTATGCCCACGCCTGTCCGCGTGCTCTGTCGCGCCTGCCAGCACCTGAACGACAGATGCACCTGTCCTTGCCCAGCCGTGTAAAGTTTGAAATATAATAGGAAAAACATGACTAAGTAATGACACTGATTGTTGGAATGGCTCTATGCTCTGCACTCTTGTCCATCCCCATCTGAATGAGCTTCGTCATCAGAATTACCTGAAAAATAGGGAAAAACACTAGGTGAGCGAACGCTTAGTAGGAATTATATCTCAAGTACTAACTTGCTTAAAGTAATTACATATTGCATGAATGCAAGTATAGCTATGCATGTTCGCATGAAAATGACACTAGAGAGAGAGTATTGCTAGAGACAATAAGTGAACTTAGCAAGATTTCTAGATTTCCATGTAAACCTTAAACATCAAGATGGTCAAGCATGTAAACATATCGAGTCATATCAAGTGAGTTGGCTATCATGTTATCAAGTAAGTAAATGCCCATTCCAGGCCACACAAGTTATGTCATGTCAAGTCAAGTACAAGTCAAGCATGAGTCGTGGAATGTTAATCAAGCAAGTCATGTACTTCAGTGCAATGCCACACCGTGATCAATAATAGCTCCCATGGTCACAAGTACTTTCAGGTGCTCCTCCCAAGATCATATTGGGCCCTATACGCGCAAGCATTGAGTCATATATATTTTCGACATCCATTATAGTTATAACCAATGTAGAGTTTCAAGGGAATAACCATTGTAGGAAATTAAGGTCGATTTCATGGAATAGAATTCAAGGACGGAACTTGAACAAGTATGACTCTTCATTAAACATGCAGGAAATCAAGGCATATCATGAAACGGGGTAAATGGTGCCCATTAGGCTGCCATGATTCAGAAAATAGCATCCATACGAATGGTCGCTTACTCTCTGTGAACAGAACAAGCTGGATGAAATAGCACCCAATTTCAGGTCGCTATATCAGGAGAATAACGGCACAGGACAGGTCGCCAATTCAATCTGGCACCCAAGTCAGTGTCGCTAATTACTGATAGACAGAACAATTTTCAAAGAGGCTAGATCAACACTCTAAGAGGGCTAATGCACCACATTTCTTTAGAGTGACATGATAGAACACAGTGTCATGGGTTTTTTAAGGTACAACATGCTCGGTGGCCTTGAGGAAATCCAAGACTTCACGTAGACTTACAAAGGTCTCTATGATGAAATTACCAATCTGAAGGAAGGAATATCCCGCAGAGGGCTCAATCATCACCGAAAATTAGTGGGGCAAATCTGAAATCATCGTGAAACGTGGGACCATATCCAAGGACTGATATATAGTGCCAAAGGAAACCCACTGTAATGGGTCATAGGAAATCATTCAGAAGAAAATGGAACTCAGGGAAATGGCACATGAGGTAGTGCCCCTATTTCATTAAATAAAGTCTTCTTGTTGAGGCGTTATATCTAATGTCCTCATTTTATATTCATGTAACAGTTCCTGGAGGTTTCTGTACAAAGGATATGGCACCCTCTAGAGAAGTCTCCTTTTCAAGATACAGTACCCTAGACAGGGGCGCCGTTTTGAAAGGTGGCTGGGTGACAGTCGTGCTTTTATTCTTATACAAACTAGCATGAATATTGTCACTTTCTCAATAAAAAGAATTTTACAGGAATGAATATATGGACAGGTAGAGAAAATTAGTAGGATTCCAGAAGTATACTCATGCATTAATTTAGACATGTGGTTACATAGTTATTTAATTTTAAACATAGTGCAATTGTTAATTAAGCGAAGGAAAGATGACTATTCATGCATTCGTTAAAACAATATAGCGCCCATTACTGGGTCACCATTTCACTGTTTTATGCATAAAATGAATAAAAACCAATATAGAACGACTTTCTGCTAACCCCTATTGACTGTATGCATGCATATGCTCGGGTATTTACTAAATTTAGGCTTAGTACATGAGAACACCTACCTTGTGGGTTGATCTATGCGATGAACAGAGGAGAAATACATGAATCAGGAAGAAGATAAGTAGCAACTGTGGCAACAGTAGATGAATATCCCTGTAGGAAGGTCATGCAGATAACAGTAGCAACAGCAGAAGAGTAAGAAGATGATTATTCTACAGCAGCAGTAGCAGCAGTAGCACACGATCGAGGAAGAAGACTTGCTTCTTCATAGCTACGGCAGATGTAGGAAGAAGATGAGGAAGAAACAAAGGATCCTTCATACAGTCGCAGAAGGAAGTGCAGTAGTAGAGGAAATTCTTCTCGGCAACAACGCTAGGAAAGAACGACAGAGGAAGATGATGACGTCATAGAAAACCAAAAGCAATAGCCTCTGCAGGTTCTGGAGGAGTTTTATTTAAAGGATATGTGCTTAAGCATCCTATTAGGATTCAAACTTCCTGTATATGAAAATCATTAATGCTTTAGACTTCCCCTATATCAATCCTTTATCGATTGAGGGCTTCCCAAACCGCAGCCACTATCCCAGTTAGAACAAAACACAGTCAGTCGGTTTCCATTTTTAATCTTGAAGAGATATAGCGCCTCTAGCAAGGGGCTCCCTATTGAGAAATGGCGCCTTAGCCTGGGGCTCCCTTCCCCTGGTTGCTGGACGACTCTTCTAAATGGCCCGTTCACGTGTAAGGCCCATATGTCTTGGTATTGTTTGTATGTGTGTATGTTCTGGGCCTTGCTTATTTATTTATTTTTAATCCATTTAAGAACTTTCTTTCCTATAATTTGTCAGGGTTGCTACAATAGGGACAGGTACACAAGCAAATCAAGCAAAGTAAAACAACCACAAGAAACACGTGTTGTATCAAAATCTATTCCATTCCACTAATATCTATCTAATGTACAAAATAAGGGTGGATGTACAAGCATATCTCTCTAACTCTCTCCTCCTCCCTCCTCCTCTCCCCCTCTATGTGAACTCTCAACCTCTCCTTGTCCTCCACCCTGAGGAGGGAGTCTAGGTGGAGCCATCGACCCACGCGAGGCTGCACTCTTGTTACCCTGAGCTCTCCTCTCAGTATCCACCATCCTCTGATGCTCAGAGGAGGAAACAAGGTAGTCTGTGCTCGAGTAAGCACTTGGGCATCCCTCAGCTCGCGCCAGCTCGCGGCCCCTCTGGTAACGCTCCTCTGCATCTCTGACATGTTGCTCGGTGATCCCCAGCTTGGTGCTAAGCTGCACCCTCTCCATCTCCCTCTCTAATCTCGCTCTCTCCCATCTCTCCCTCTCCCTCTCCATCTCCCATCTCTCTCTCTCCCTCTCGCCCTCTCACTACTCTCCATGCTGAGGAGGGCGTGCAGCTCTATCACATCTCGGGAAGCTCCTCCGCGTCACGATGCCTCAGCTCTGCCTCCGCTGCCCGTAGCTCTTACTCCTGCACCTGAAAACTTAGTCAATGAACAATATTAATAAATCTTTTTAAGATTAAGCTGATGGGGTAGGTTGCTTACCCTCTGCTGGAGAGCAGCCTCAGCTGCCTCGGCACGAGCCACTACACTGGCAAGATGGCTCTCAAACTCGGAATGGTCACAGGCTGGCTATGTCGAAGATGGAGCACCGTGGGAAGAGCAGACTCTCTCCAGCTCTCCTCACTGAAATTAAAAGGATTAACATCAATTAACAATTAAGCTAAAAAAAATCATCACAAAGTGGCAAGTCAGAATCTTACTAGTTCCTCCACCGTACGCTGGAGGCCATCGCGCTGCTGGACTGTAGAATCAAGGAGCCCCTACAGCACGGCTAGTCTACCCTCTGGATCAAACTGTAAAATCAACAATGTAACAAAAATGTTAATCATAATCATGAATCTTTAAAGTTTGGAGTTTGCTAAATGAATGAACTCACCTGTGGTCGGGTGCTGCGATAGACCCGAGTGCCATAGGTCTGTGTGTAGGCCCGTAGGTAGGCCTCGTTTGAGTCTGCTCCTACTGGGACTGGTCGTCCTCGCCTCTCCCAGTCAACTAGCTGGTCGCGTGCCCACCGACGCTAGTCATCCACTCCCTGAAGGCCACAGAACCTCCGCCCAAGCCGAGGAACTATCGCCTGAGTCGGGAACTCAACCGCCACCTGGTAGACCCCCCAGTGTCCTCATGATTAATCTATAGTGTAGCGGCTCCCCCAGGTTGAGGACGTGCATCCAGATCTCTCTCTCAAAGTAGGGGACGATGGGCTCTACCCATGCCATCTCCCCGATCTCCCTCTGATAGGGAGTCCACACCACCTGCAAGGAAGATGATTAGTGTTCAAGCCATCATAATATAACAAATTTTGAATTTCAATCTTACCTCTACATGTGGCATAATATCTATCGTGTCCTAAATCTGGGCGACCTGGTCCTTCAGAGACCGATTGTCTCGTAACGGGGTCCACTGTCGTGCCAAGGGAAGTAGCTCTCCTCGATCCTCCCAGGCTCGCTCGAGGGTGGGTAGATACAAGTAGCTCCAAACCTGAAAAGTGTCCCACATTTGATCAATATAAGGAACAAGTGCATAATTCATAAGTTCAAGGGTTGAAGGTTTACCTGGAGTAAAGGGTAGAAACCACAGAGAGAGGTCTGGCGGGTAGAGATGCCCAAGCTATTGAATAGGTGGGCTAGCACTGCCACACCCCAAGCATACTGACCAACCCGCTCTAAGTCCTCGAGGAATGGTAGAAACTAGCAATTCACGACATCACCTTGTGATCCTAGCAATAACCTCCCAATCATCAGGATGAGGAACCGACGTAGCTCCCTGTCAGCCTGTGGGCCCACCTCTAGGGTAAAGCTCCCTCTCGCCTTGCTCACCAATCTCGCAAGGTAGTCCGCTGCTAACTCCCCTACCTCCCTCTATGTATGGAACAGACCCAGACTCTCTTGCAGGGCTACCCTCAGAACTAGAGAAGTCCGGCCCGTACCCTCCAACTCTAGGCCTATCAGCCTACGTGCCGTCTCTCGATAGCAGGGGTATGTGAAGCCACTCACTGCCACTCCATGCACACGCAAACCTGTGATGCGAGTCACGTCCTCTATAGTCAGGATCATATGACCCCAAGGAAAGATGAAGGCCTTGCACTCAATATCCCACATAGCCTTTAAGGCTCGAATCAAGCCAACATCCACCCTCAACACCTCTATGTCTAAAAACTCACTAAAACCCATGTGGTGAAGACAAGTTGGCTGAAACTCCGGTAGCGCAAGGAAGGCGGCCCAGATGAGAGTCCATGAAATCCGAGTGCACGTAGCGCCCTGCATCATTCAAAACAAAATGGAGAGAGAGTCAATTTTTATTCATCCCAACAATGTGCATGAGCTTTGTGCAATGGATATAAAAACATGCACGGGGTTGAACTTGCACTGACTTAATATGCACGGGGTATGCATGGACACAGCGAATGCATGAATATGCATGGGGTATGCATGGACACAACGAATGCATGAATATGCACGGACTTTGCAACAGAAAGAAAACTTGAAAATGCAAGCAAGTATAAAAGTAATTGCAAAGACCAAGTACACAGTATGCACACTGATGATCACACAATTAGATTTTTAATGCAAAGCACCCTCAGATTAAGCACATACACCAAGTGTTATTAAATGGCAGATCAATTAAAAGAGTTGGCAATTAGTGTATGACATCATCAAAATAGTAGGAACAAAACAGTAGAGGTTCAACACTTATTATTTACCCCTCTTTTATGTGAGTATGTGGTTATTATTATTACTTTTGTTGAATTTGAGGCATGTATGGGAGGATGGGCCTAAAGGGCTAGAGAAGGGTTTGTGCAGGATGGGCAAAGGTCGGTGCATGTCCAAGCTATAAAAGGGGGCAAGGTCAGTGCAGGTCTGGCCAGGGTCGGTGCACATCTAGGCTATGTTGGTGCAGGTCTAGGCTGGGTCGGTGCAAGTCTAGGCTGTGAGGGGGGGGCAAGGTCGGTGCAAGTGCTAGCCAAGGTCAGTGCACATAGGGGTGAGGTTGGTGCAGGTCTAGGCTGTGGAGGGGGAAAGGTGGGTGCAAGTACTGACCAAGGTCGGTGCACATAGGGGTGAGGTTGGTGCAGGTCTAGGCTGTGGAAGGGGCAAGGTTGGTGCAAGTGCTGACCAAGGTCAGTGCAGCCTTGGCTGGGGTCGGTGCAGGCTGGACTGGATCAGTGCAAGGGAACGAGGGTCGGTGCAGCTAGGGGCCGGGTCTGTGCACATTAGATGAGGTCTGTGCAGGTTTGCCTGGACCAAAGGGGAAGTCGGTGCTGGGTTGAACGAGGGTTAGTGCAGCTGTGGTCTGGAGTGTGCCAGGCAAGGTACAGGTAGTGTGTGTGCCGGACGGAGGTCGAGCTGGTGTGCCGGGGAAGGCCTGGGTAGGGTATACCGGGGGAGGTAGGCCAAAGGTGCGCTGGGCTAGGATGGGGCTAAGGGTGTACCGAGGATGGCCTTGGTAGGGTGTACCGGGGAAGTCTTGTTCAAAGGGGCCCTCTCTCTTTCTTATCCTCTCAGTGTCTTTTCTTCTCTTCCCCCTTCTATTTATGTAATGCATAGAAGTCTTCACACCCCCCCTTTTTTAATCTTTTCCCATTTTTTATTGTTTATGAGATTAATACTCAAATTCATGCAATTAGTGCCCGGTTCGATCCTCTTCGCATCTTCCACAGTTCTTTCGTTTTGGTTGAAGCACTTTATCATTATTCATCTCATTTGTTTGTTGCTCTCTTTTGTCTTGTAATATGTTATCTTTTCTGGTAAAAATTTGACAGCATCTCCCCTTGACCCAGATATTAAGGGGAGTGTAAGGGGAACACGCCTACAAGGAGTGGCAGAACCCGACAATTTGAGATGTATGCCAGGGGCAACAACACCTTTGAGGAAACTTTGGAGAACCCAGAGGAATCAACAAGTGGGAGACACTGGGCTAAAAGAGGCTAAGGGTGCACCGGGTGGAATGATAAGTTGGGTGCACCGGGTGGAGGTGGCCCAAGGGTGTGCCGGGTAGGGGCAAACTGGGAGGTGTGCCAGCCAAGGCAGGTTAAGAGTGCACCGGGCAAGGGAGATCCAAGGGTGCATTGGGCTGGCTGAATGAGGGAGTGCGCCGGGTATGGAGGTTAGGAGTGTGCCGGCCAAGCAAACATGAGGGTGCACCGGACAAGGAAAGGGGTTAAGTGTGCCTGCCAAATGGGCACGAAGGTGCACCGGGCAAAGGGGGAGGGCTCCTAGGGTACACCGAGATGGATGCAAAATAGGGGATGCACTGGACTGGGGAGACTAAGTGTGTACCGGCCAAAGGGCTTGGTAGAGGTCCTTGGTGGAGGATGTGGGATGGCACACCAGTGAAGGGAAGATGTTAGCACACCGGGCTAAATCTAGGCCATGGGGTGCATTAGTTGGCTAGGGGGGGAGAAGACCAAGAATGTTGGGGAAGCAAGGGCTCGAACAGCCTGGGAGAGGGGCACACCTCATCTACAAGGGGGGAAAACACCCGATTGGACCAGATGGCATGCCCTAGGGGAAAACCTCATGCAGGAAGTCACTAGTGGAGGACCCCCGGATGGCATTACACCATGACACTGTCCATTGGACTAGACAGGCCGGCATCGTGGAAAGAGAGCAACACAAAGAATGGGAACACCGAAGGAAGGGGAGAAGCAAACGGCTAAACACATTGTAACAATGGGAACTAACAGGAATGACAGGAAACCCCGGAGGAGCTTATGCGCCTGATGAGCGAACCCCCTCTCAACATGGAGGACTTCCCCGACTTTGAGTCATGGGAAGCTATGGGAGGAGCCCGTGTAGGTAAGAGCCTCTAACCTTGGGCGTTTCCCGCGACTTTGGTTTACTTCTGGTTATTTATCGTGACCATCTAGATTATGTAGGGGAGGCAGAGACATTAAGGAATGGGGCCCCTACTGGGGCACAGGGTGAAGTGCCTGGCCAGGCTGGCGAGCTAGGATCCATGGTGGCCAGTAGTTGTCAGGGTAAGTGCCCGACTACCGTTGAGGGGATCTTCCCGTTGTTGTTGAACTCCTTTTTTTCCAGCCAAAATTATTGACTTGATTTGAGTTGCTGGTTTAGTAGGTGAGGATGCAGCGGCCACCCTGGAGATGATCCAGGAATTGGCGGATGCCAGCCCGTTAGTGGCCCTGCCATCCCTTGAGGATGAGTCTGGACTGGTGACCTCCGTGCCTCCACCCACCGTTGAGGACACGCTGGGTAGACTACTGCAGCTACTGACAAAGATGCCTCTCCCACCTTTTTCGATAGTGGTGTCGGCCTGCACAGTGGGGCTGGTGGAGTCTTCCAGTGTGGGACCCTCAGGTATGTAATTGACCACTTGATCCTTTTAGGGCAGATTACTTTGCTTTCCCCACTCATACTGAGTTTTGACTGGGATCGATTACAGGTACCTCTTCCCCTCTTGAGGAGGGAGAGCTTCCCTGGGACATGGCCTGGGTATCAGGAGATGAGCCTCCCCTCGCAGCTGCTACTGGGGGTGACGAGGAGTTCATCGACATGGAGGGCGTTTCCGAAGGGGATGCCCCAGCTGGTGGGCTTCTTTCCTAGCACCTTTGACTAGGGAGCTATCTTCATGCGAGGCTGGGCTTGATAGTAGTCTAACTTAGCTTCTCGATGCATAGGTGCCTCTGATTTGCCCACGGTCGGGGGTTCACCAGTGACCTCGTCTGGTTCTTCAGGCAGTGGCAGTGCAATGATGGAGACCGGCGAGAGCTCAAGCTTGAGCTCTTCTTCCTCCGAGGCCTCTTCTACCGGGGACGCCAAGATGGAGGCAGCGTTGGAAGGTATATACAGCTCCTTCTCTCCTCCTCATTGGCTTGATGTAGAGTTTCTGGCAGAGTGCTGAAATTTTGTATTATGTCCAGGACTGGAGTCTGAGGAGGAGCATGTGCCGGCTCCCGTTGAGGAGGATCAGGGAGAGCCCTTCAGCTCTCCCATGGCCACTAGGGACAGCCGGATTACAGGGGAGCCTCTGCCCTCTCTGACTCCGGTAGGGGATACTGTCGAGGTGGAGGAGAGGTTACCCTCACTGACACCGAGCGGGGATGTTGCAGGTGTGGCGGGAGCCACACCAGGTGAGAGTTAGGACCTTTCTTAGGCTTTTCACCTTGTCTTATCATAGGGAAGCCCTGAATGTTGCTGATCCGTTTTGTGTTTGGTGGGGTTGTGTACGTTCTTCCGGTGTACTGGCTGAGGTGGGTCACTCCTCCCTAGAGCTGGGGATCGAGTGGCCTACGTCTGTTTCACCACTGGAGCCACTGCTGGACGCCAGCGTGGGTGTGGCCTTGCTCCAATGAGTCCGGGGCTACGTAGGAGGTGATCCCCTGCCTTCTCCAGAGGAGCTTCCGCAGTGACTGAGGAACTGCACACAAGGCTACCACGGCCTTGGATTCCCTCGTGAGCTCTGGATTTCTAGCTTGGCCGACATCTGGGCGAAGTACCTGCGGCTCCTAGAGGCTCTGGAGCAGAGGGCTCGACGGCTAGCGGCCATCCGAGATGTGCGGGAGTAGAGGGCTCACCTAGTGTTGGCAGCTACCGAGTAGAGGAGGTGCGCAGATGCGGCCGTGTCACTTGCTCGGGACCATGCCATGCGACAGAGCGAGGCAGAGAGCAGGGCGGAGGCCTTGGAAAAGGCCCTGGAGGAGCTGCGGTGAGACGTGGAGCTCACTAGGGCTGAGTGGCGGACTGCCGAGACAGGGGCCGAGGCGAGTGTGCAGCTTGCGTCGACATTGGAGGTGGAGCTGGCTGCTACGGAGTCTTGCCTGGCAGCACTTGAGGGGAGCGAGCCTGGGCTGTGATTGTATCACTTCTTCCCCTCTTTTTTTGTTATCCAGACTATACATCTTTTGTTACCCTAAGGGCATGTCTTGGGTTCCCTTTTACAGAGTATCAATGACAAATTCTGGATTTTGATGTTGTTATTTGCTGAGTCGTTCCACTTCTTGTTCTATGGAGCAGTGTCGGATGCAGGGACTAGCAACCACTTACTGTTATTCTGCTTGATTCTTCCCTACCACGTATTAGTACAGGGGGTTGTTGTCCCCGGTAGATGGCAATCAAGAGGGGAGGGGTGAATTGTGTCATTTAATTAATATTATGCGTTGTAATCCCAATTTGTTATACAACCCCTCAACAAACTCCACTAACCCTTCAGGGGCCTCATCAGCCTCTTGGGTGGCGTCCCCTGTTCTTAGTGGCGGTAATCCGATATTATTGGGTTATCAGTACTCGGAGCTCTTGGTCGTTACACCATAGGCCCTGAGGAGTATGGCCCGTTCGGCAATGCAACCTGAGGCTTCGGGGTGGGCCAGAATCTTCTTAAAGGGCTCATTAGTCTGTACCACGATGGAGTGTCCTTAGAAGTAGGGTCAGAGACGCTTGGCCGAGGTAACCAATGCTAGTACGAGTTTCTCGATTGTGGGGTACCTTCTTTCGACCTCGAGGAGCACCTTGCTGGCGTAGTACACTAGCCTTTGGACACCTCTGTCGTCTCGGATTAAGACCGAGCTTGCAGTGGAGGGAGTCGATGAAGGGTACAGGTATAGCAACTCCCTAGGAACTGGCTTTGACAATATTAGAGGTGACGCTAGGAACCATTTTAGATCGTCGAATGCCTTCTGGCACTCACTGTCCCAGGCAAAGGTGGCAAATGCCAGCTTAGGCCCCCTTAGCAGTTTAAAGAATGGCAGGCACCGTTCCGCCACCCGGGACAGGAAGCGGTTGAGTGCGGCAATCCTCCCAGTCAGGCACTGGACATCCTTGATGCAAGTAGGTGACTGCATGTCCAAGATGGCCTGGACTTTGTCGGGGTTGGCTTCGATTCATCGTTGAGTTACCAGGAATACTAGGAACTTCCTGGACCTGACTCCGAAGGCACACTTAGCAGGGTTGAGCTTCATGTTGTACCTCTGGAGGGTGTTGAAGCTCTCCGCTAGGTCGGCGAAATGGTCTTCAGCTTTGGGTGTCTTGATGAGCATATCGTCAATATAGGCTTCGACATTCTGCCCAATCTGATCCTCGAAGATGTGGTTGACCAACCTTTGGTACGTGGCTCCAGCATTCTTCAACCTGAAGGGCATTCCGGTGTAGCAATAGATGTCGAAGTCAGTGACAAAGGCGGTCTTCTTTGTGTCTTCTAGGTGCATTCGGATCTGATGGTAGCCAGAATACGCGTCTAGGAAGATGAGAAGTTCGTTACCCGAGGTTGAATCGACCAGCTGGTCGATGCTTGGCAATGGGTAATAGTCTTTCGGGTGACTTTATTGAGGTCGGTGAAGTCCACGCACATCTGCCACTTGCCCGAGATTTTTGGCACTAGGACGACATTCGCGAGTCACGTTGGGTAAAGGACCGGATGAAATAACCTGATTTTCTTTCCCTTATTAATCTGCTCTTTGATGATCGCCTGCTTTCCTGGGGCATGCTTCCTTCTCTACTGCTGGACGGGCTTTACCGATGGATCGAGGTTCAGTTTGTGCAAAACCACCTCTTCGGGAATGCCAGGGAGATCGTCATCAGACCACGCAAAAATGTGCACATATTCCGAAAGAAAGTCTTTGCATTGAGTTTGCAGCTCGGGTGACAGGTCTGCCCTGATTTTCACTTCGAGGGCCAGATCATCTCTGAGGAAAATAGCCAATAGCTCTCCCCAGGCTTGCTCGTCATTTTGTCTTCAATCGTCCCGAGTCCTTTGCCCTTGCCCTCCCGCCTTACAACTTCCACGGAGATCACATAGCATCTTCTAGCCATTGTCTGATTGCCTCGGACTTCCTCAGTGCCGTATTAGGTGGGAAATTTCATTTTTTGGTGGTATGTGGAGGGCACTGCCTTGATTCAGCTGAGGATGCCTCTGTCGAAAATGACATTGTAGGCCGATATCTCATTGGCCATTATGAAGTTTGCCATAAAGGTTACGACTTTGGGTGGGGTTCCGTGGGTAACAAGTAGGCTTAGGGCTCCGTCGGGGTCAGTCACCTGGCCATTGAACCCACAGAGGGGGGTTTGGATTGGATGCAATTTTGATGGGTTCTCACCCATCTTTAGCAAATACTCGTACGGTAAAACATTGGGGGCACTGCCATTATCCACTATGATCTAATCCACATTACAATGGTTTATCGTGGCCGAGATAACAGGGGCCTCATCGTGTGGGGTGACCACTCCTTTGAGATCTTGGTCTGAGAAGACCAAGGTCTGCTGGTCGATCATTGATGGCGAAGCTTTGGGAGGCTCGGAAGCTCGGCTAGCTCACTCAGCATAATGCTTTCTTCCTCAGCTTCTATCTTCGCCCGAGGCTAATCCGCCTGAGATGATGGTGATGTGGATTCATCAGGGGCGATTGTCAATTTTCTCAGGGGGAATTCCACGGTCCTCCTTTTGCTCGGCCACGTACTGGGAGAGATAGCCCAGGCAGATGAGGCTTTCGATCTCATCCTTGAGCTGGTGGCAATCTCCCGTATGGTGGTCATGATCATCGTGCAGAATTTATCTAAGTCCAAAATCTGCATGAACTTGAGTTTTTCATCAAGGCCAGAACATGCACGAACTTTGTATGCTGGATGCTTGAGTGCATGGGCCTTAAATGCATGGACTTATGCTTTGAACCAAAGTAAAAACATGCACGAACATTGCTTTCTGCCCATAATAAATGATATGCATGGACTAGAAATATGCAAGGACACAGTCTACTGCTCTACCAGATTAAACACATGCAACCAGATAGAATGAAGACATGCAAGCACCAAATGATACATAGTTGCCAATCATCAAAGCTAGTGTTGCCAATCATTTGTTGCCAATCATCAAACCAATCAGCACAAGACTGCTACCTGAGAGACCAGAGGAGTCCCAACAACAGTGACCTCTCGTTCAGCAATATAAAACCTCTCTTCAAAATTCTTCTGCATGTCGAGCCAATCAATGATGGACCCGGCAGGCAAGCTCGAATACCATTCGAAGGTAAGCCCGGTGAGTGTTGAGCCAAAGAATTTGAGGAGATAGGCTTCATCAGCAGCTAAATCTCCCATAACATTTGCATAGTGGCAATGTACTCCCTGGGAGACCCTTGCCCGTTGAACTTTTCAAACTTTGGTGGCTTAGTAATGCCAACTGGTAGCTTCTTGGCAGCGTAATGAGCTGGGTAAGGCAACCGGTACACATCAAACGGTGCGTGATCACCATCACACCTCTCCGCCAGCTTTATATCTATCATTTGTTCAAGCATCAGCCGGCTTAGCGTTATTGGGTCGACCGGGCTCAAATAGAAGTGGGCCGGTTGCGCCAATGGCATTGTCAACACCGTCGCCTGTGGTGCAATGGTGGACCCTTGAAATGGCAGAGTTAGTGGCGGGGCCGGTGCCACATGTTGTGTATGTTGCGGGGGCATGCCCCCAATGTAACAGGGCATTGGCGGAGATACTGTTGCCTGCGGGGAAGCTTCCGCCGTTGCCCCCAGGGGTTTCAGGCAAGGTTTCAGTCTGCCTGGATGTTGAGGGTAGAGCATTCCTTTCAGTTATCTGCTTCCTTAGCAATTCAATCTCTCGTTGGTACTACTGCATCATGTGCAATACCGCGGGGTCGCTCATGGAGAGACTAGGAGTACCTCCTGCTTCTTCGGCTGGCGCTTCCTCAGATGATGTAGACGGCCTGCCACTAGTGCCCCCGATAGTGACAACATTGGCGGCCAAAGCCATGGAGGGCTCTTCATGGACTAGCTCTTCAGCGCGAACTTGCACCATCTCGCTCTCCACCCTTCCCCTTCTAGTGAGAGGTCCTGGTCTCGTGGCAAGTCTGGCCACTTCTTCGGGTTCGGTAGGTAAGGCCCCGTACCGACCGAACACTACTGCCATGTTGTAGGTGTAGACTCTCAGGTCCTTGCCTCTTCTTGCCATCCTCCGGGACGGCCTCCCTGAAAAGACAAGTCTGTCGAAGACCGACCTCCAGGGCTCCGCTTCTTCCCGCAAAGGGGATTGATGTCTCTCCCCCGAGCGATTCCTCGACTCTGCACTGGGTACAGGTCAAGTTTCTTCCTCTTCAAAGGTGGAGGCCACTACCCCCAGTAATCTCTAGCGACCCAATGGGGTGCTTCCTGGGCCGTGCAGATAATTTCTCATGGCTTGCTCCACTCCTTCCCAGTCCTGGTCAGGAGGAGAAGCAGGTGATGGTGTGCCGACAGCGGCAGCAAGGGTGTAAGCCAGAGGCCTTGTGCGGATGGCTCGGTGGTGACGCCGGAGGTGTTGGCGGCAGGTGTCTTCCGACGGCGCTGGTGTTGTAAATACTTGCTGGTATACGGGGGTCGCTATCTTGACCCTCTCCTCTTGTCGTGCCCTCGCAGGGTAGAGGGTGCTGGGCCCCGCTTGGGCAGGTGAAGTAGTCTGGGCTCCCCTGGGGATCCATGTGGCGCCTCCTTCCTGCGATCTAGTATCGTGTCTGGGGACGTCACAGTGAAAATACGGACTTGTTGTGAGCTGAGATATTTACAAGGCGCTAAAGGCCAAACCATCACATATTCCAAAAGACATAATCATACCATTTCCATAAGCTAAACACACATAATTTACATCGTATGTAGTTTTCTACATGACTTTATCGAAACGTCATATTTACACTCATTACACAAAAGAAAACTAAATCTGCTAATTATAGGCAGCGAAAATCCAAACTATGCCCGGGATCACCGTCCGACTTACTGCTTGTCGGAGTCAAGGCGCACACCTGAAATTGTTAGGCAATAGAGATGAGTCCAAAGACTCAATAGGCATTAAAACTAATCACATGCTTATCATATACTAAACTGTGCAAATACATGATATATATATATATATAGCTAATCACAATTTCATTGGATTGTACATATATGATGAATTATGTGTGAGGTACTTCTCGGCCATCTAACCTGACAAGTCTGTACCTCCTTTTTTGAGCACTTTTGTGATTCTGTAGGGGCTGTCCTAGTTGGGAGTCAATTTGCTAGCTACTAACCGGGGTTATACGACACTTACACGCCAGAGGACCAGGTCCCCATGGAAAAACTATGTTTTTGGACCTGAGCATTGTAATATTGAGCCAATCACTACTGATAGGTGACTAGATGTGTTCAGACTCATTCTCTATCCTCAGACAGTAAGTCCAAGTTTTCTCGTAAGGCCTAATTGTTGCGTGCTTCGTCGAATTGTCCTACTCTAAGAGTAGGATTGGAGACTTCCACTAGAATCATTGTCTCTGCCCCATAGGCCAAATGAAAATGAGTTTCACTTGTGGCCACCCGAGCGGTAGTGTGGTGTGCCCATAGAATGCTGGGCGCTGTCTCTACCCATGACTCATTGGTCCACTCCAAACTCATCTTGATATGATGCAAAAGTGTTTGGTTTGCATTCTCCATCAGTCTGTTAGCTTGGGATGCCCCACCGAGGTGTAATGCTTCTAAACTTGCAGCTCTACACACTTCTTATGAAAGAAGACACTGTCAAATTGGGGACCATTGTCAGTGGTGAGGACTCATGGGATCTAGAGCCGACAAATAATGTTCTATAGGACAAACTTCCAAGATGCCTCACCTGTGATCTTGGCAAGTGCCTCGACTTCCACCCATTTGGTGAAATAGTCGATGACGGTGATCAGGAACTTCTTTACCATGGGCTTCTGGGAAAGGAGTGAGGATTTCCACACCCCATTGAGCGAAGGGACGTTGTTCCATTAAGGCATGGAGTGTGGTTGTCGACTAGTAATTAATGGGGATGACAGTACCTTTGGCATTGGTCACACTGGCGGACATAGTTGAGACAGTCTTATTGCGTGGTCACCCACCAGCAGCCTTGTCTTTGCAAGCTTCTAGTCAGTGTTCGACCTCCAACATGACTACACATAGGTCCTCATGGACCTCCTTGATGATATGCTCTGCTTTAGAAGGGAACAAGCACTTGAGGAGAGGTGTGGAGAGTGAGCACCGATAGAGACAATCATCCACAAGAGTGAAGTGGGCCGCCTGAGTCCTCACACGGTGAGCTTTTGAGCAGTCCTCGAGGAGATTTCCTCGGTGTAGGAAGTCCAGGATGGGGTTCATCCAGAATGTCTCATGGTCAATGGCATTGACTTAGAGGTCAACTTCTTCAATGCATGGCCATTGTAGCTCCTCAATTAGAGTTGACCGAGAGTTGACCAAAGTAGATGACAACGCTAGACGAAAGAGTTCATCCGCTCAGATATTCTCCACTCCTAGTATGTGGATGACCTCAAAGTATGTGAGGCCCTCAGCAACTTCCTTGACCTGCTGTAGGTGGTGAGTCATTACTGGTTCTGAAGCTTCGTTCTCACCCTTCACCGGATTGGTGACTAAGAGAGAGTCATTTTACGGTTGGAGGCGGGTAGCTCCGAGGCGCTTGGCCATGCGGACACCGGACATGAGCACTTCATATTCGGTGATGTTGTTTCACATTGGGAATTGGAACTATAGGGCATATTGGAGTTCAATCCCCTTTGGTGAGGAGAGGACAAGGCCTATGCCACTGCCACTGGAGCAGGATAATCTGTCCACATATAGCTCCCATACGTGTTGGCTCAAGGGCGAATCCTCTGAGCACTTCTTCCTCATGCATGGAGTGTGGATTTGTTGAAGAAGTCAGCTAGAGCCAGAGATTTTAGTGGTTCTCAGACGAAATTGGATATCGAGCTCCCAACTCAATGGTCCACTTGATCAGCCATACCGAAAAGTTAGGTCTAAAGAACTTGGCGTAGGGGCTGATCAGTGGGAACCACAATAAAGTGACCAAGAAAGTATGGCCTCATCTTCTTGGCAGCAATCACTAGGGCAAGGAAAAACTTCTTTGCTCAAGAGTAGCGTAGCTCCACCTCTTGGAGAACCTTATCGACGTAGTACACTGGCTTCATGATTTTCTCCTCCTTGCGAGCGAGCTCAACACTCAATGTATTTGGAGTCACAGACAGGTATAGAAATAGTTGCTCACCTACCCGAGCTTGGAAAGTATGGGAGGAGAGGATAAATAACTTTTGAGTTCTTCGAATACGTCCTCACATTCCTGGTCTCGGTATACCTGCCCTCTGGTGAGGACACGAGAGCCAGTCGTAGATATCAGACACGCAGCACGACTCGAGCGACTCCGGCCTCTCTATGGTTGGACGACAACATGGAATCCCTGCCCGAGCCTTGAGATTTATGTGTGGGACATTAGTATTTTATTTTTACCTTTATGTCCTTTGGTTTGTATTTATGTCCTTGTGTAATTGGGTGTGCAATTATAAAAATAAATTAAAATATCTGAAAATCCCACAAAAATCCAAATATCCAAAAAAAATCCCAAAAAAGGAAGGGCATCTCCCCGAAACCTGCACTCACATCACCACATCATCTCTTCTTTCCTTCCTCACTACCCCACAACTGTGAACCCCGAAGGCAACTCCCCTTTCTTCACTCCATCCTACCAGGGGATTCATACATGCACTGCTACCAACACACAAACTAGGGGCAAATTGCATGCCCATCTACCCATCCAATCTAGTCAAGCCCCTGGCTACCTTGTCAGGAGGTAGAGCACTCCTCGTTCTTTCACTCTCCATGAGTCTTAATGGCAATTGAGCTCTGCCAGCTCAGCACTTCAACTTGAGTCCTAAGCAAATGAAGCTTTCATATTACTTAATTCTTAACAGATGCCTGGTGGCACTAACAAATACCCTTTCTCTCTACTCCATGTCCCCCTGATCGGACAAAACGTCCTACCTATGTTAGCAAGTCCAAGACAGACTTCGGCTATGGAGCCTGAATTATCCTATTATTAGTCGTTCCCCAACAAGACACCTTAGTAAAGTTAATTGACGTGCTAGGTGAAGTTAGCACAGACTCCCCTATCATCGGGTATGATTACCTCCGGGGACATCCTTATGCCCTGGTGACCATCCCCGCGAAATTCAATTACGTCCATTAGGCCCACTGTAGTAGCCGAAAGATGATGTTTGCTTTCCTCACTTACTTATCTTAGTGAATGTTTCCTCTTTGAGTGATGATTTATTTGTGAACTTCACTAATGTGTGTTTATGCAGCTGCAAGTCATATAGCATCGGGATTTACTTTCGCCCTTCATCACCTTCTCCTACTATATGCTATATATTATATAGAGCCCGGAGGCTAATAACTTCGGGCACATAAACTCTGAGTTCCTCTCTAACAAAAATAATGAGGGGTTTATGCTCTCTAAGTTATTCGATGGCCGTCTGGTTTCTCGATTGATCTCTGGACGATGGACTCGTCAGACTCTTGACTGATGTCTTTCCCAGAGCAAGATAATAATACCTCTGGATATGCATTAGGCATATTTTCCTCTTTAAACCCAGCATGCATCAGATAGGCCCCTTTTAGTCCCACCATGAAAATAGAACAAAACAAAAATACATTTGGAAAAGCATGGCATGCATTCATGCAGCAAGAAGGAGACAAGGGTCGCGAGAGGGATTTGCCAATCGACCTTCCCTTGACTCTATCCCTCTTTTCTCAATCATCCAAGTTCCTCAATTACATCACTTTTTTGTTGGCTCCCTTATTCCACTCCGATTCAACAAGTCGAGAGTGTGTTTTACATATGACCGCCATGAGTATACTGAGATTTAAAGGTCATTTTTTCCTTATCCTAATTTTGTTACCTACTCCTATTTTAGGTGTCTTGTATCTCCTTGAGCATTGGATTACGTTTTCATCCCCTCAAGTCCCGAAGCGCTACTAGGGGGTCCCACGCGACCGAAGATACAAGCCCTCTTAGATTACTTTTTCATTCCTTCCTCCCCTTTTGAATGACCTCCTTGTCACAATATGCTTGTCCGTTCACTTGCGAAGCTCAATCTTGGCTCGAGAATCTCCTTGAGCGGGACATCCTCATTAGGCTTGTTTCTTTGTCGAAACACCCATTTATCAGTCCGTCGAGCTCCCCTACAAAACGGGCATTCCGGAGGGGCATTTGTAGATGCCAAATTTTGGACATCCCGCGGACCTTGTCTAGCCATCATTAAAGTGACACTCTTTCCTTGGTTGATTGGAAGTGTGGGGTCTTAGCCTTGTTTAGGTAGGCTCCACCCTGTCCTTTTGTGGATCCAACTTCCCGGTAAGTTGGCGGGGGGTTGCAAGGGGGCAGCCCCCCCTTTCCCATAAGGTCGGGATTCGGAGGCGTGAGCCCCCGAGGTGATTTTTTTTTAGGTATTAATATGATTCTCTATATTCCATGCCCTAATCCATGGGCAGCCAAGGTGCTGTCCACCCACATCCTGGGCGACCAAAGTGATGGCTGCCCAGCCCATTCCAGGGTGACCACAAAGTTGGCTGTCCACATCCCAAGGTGACCACTAGGTTGGCCGCCCAGCATCTCAAGGTGGCCAGCCTGTTGGCCGCCCTGCTCCTTCAAGGAGGCCATCGATCTGGCTGCTCAGCTCCTTGGGTGACCAATGCTTTGGCCGCCCTCCTACCAACTACCAGTCAACCCCACGTTCTTCCCACTCCCAACACATTCTCCAAAAATGCTCCCACTCTGGGAGGTTCCAGACGCACATACCTTGCACAGAATCCATTCTTGGAATGTTTCCTGGAGGGAAATGCCCCACATACAAAAGCTATTCTAAATCATCTCAGGTGGGGTGAGATTTTTTTTTCAGAGACCAACGGCCTTCTATATGTAGACCACAGTAGCACACAATAATCAGCTTGTATAAGTGTAGTAAGGTTGAGTTTTCTCTCATGTGCTACAACTAACAGTGAACTAAGGTCGATGTTCCTTATATGTGCTTCGACCAACTAGCATGATGAGGTCAGTGCACCTAACACCTGCATTGACCTACTGCATAGCAAGGTCTGTGCAACTTTCATATGCATCGACCTGCTGGCTTGTTCAGACAAGGTGTACAACCAATCAATATAGCAGCATTGACTCTACTGATCTGAGACTTCAGCAACATAGCAGTTCAACCAGTAAAAATAACAATGCATATATGTATTCTGACAACCAGACATAGTCCAATATTTCTGACAAAATTGGCTCAACTCCCCCTCACTGTGTGCAATAGTTTCAGCCAGACAGCATTCCCTTTTCTCTTTGTACACAACAATGCAACAGTGAAATGCAAATAACATAGTTATCACTAAATGCAAATTTTGAACCCTTGGTACTTGGCGGAGGCTAGTCTCTATGCATGATGTGGGTTTCCAGATAGAAAATGATCTGCCCTTCTCCCAACATACCATTTGATATACTAAATAGTCATGTAGACTTATGCATCTACTCATGAATATGAAAAACTAATCATGAATGATTTTTGACATATGAGAACTCATTTGAGACTTGCATGTGGCAGACATTCAGAAGTATAATAATCATGACAAAGCAGCATCAATCAGTGATACCAATTAATAGGATACCAATCGATAGAATTACACCAATGACATCAATAAATTCAATCCAACCATTCAATTTATCACTTGCTTGACACTTACTCAGCTGAATTAATTCTCTCTCTAGAATTCTAGAGTGAGAAGCTCCAATTTTTTCATTTTTCTTCCTGCCGAGCGACTGCAGCTTCTATGGTTGACTGATCTGCATCCATGGCGGATGCAGAAACGGGGGAGCCTCCCCCAATTGCTGTCCCAGCAAATCCAACTCATCTCTAGGCTTCTCCTCCGGCCAGAGATGAATTCCGTCGATCCTATGTGCAAATCCTTCTGACCTCTCAGCAGAAGTCGAAGATACCCATTCCGGTGAAGTCTCCTAGATTCACGGATCTTGGTGAACCTGTTGTATATTTCTCCAAGGCAGAAGTTGAAGCTTCTCAGGAAATGCTCAAATTCGCCATTATTGCCAAGTGTTCTTACGGCAGACCTGCAATACTGGAGATTAAGAGCTATCTGATTCAGAGGATTCCCCTGGCTTCAGATTTTGTAATTATTCGTCTCAATCCAAGACATCTTCTCCTCAGATTAGATAACGAAATGGATTTCCTTAAACTCCTTATACAAAAGAGTTTGTACATAAAAGGTTTTCTATTTAGATTCTTTCGTTGGACGCAGTATTTTGATTTTGAAGCAGATCCTACCATTGCTCCGGTTTGGATTGGTTTCCCCTCTCTTCCTGCTAATTTGTTCCATGAGGACTACATGCGTTCTGTCGCTGGAAACTTCGGTCAGGTCTTGAGAATCGATGAGCATACGTTGGCGATGACTGAAACCTCCGAAGCCTTAGCCTGTGTAGAACTGGACATTTCAGCTCCTCGCAAAGAACGACTCTGGATTGAGTTGGATGGATGTGGTTACTGGCAGCTGGTGAACTATCATCGACTACCTCATCTATGCTCATTCTGTCACAAGCTTGGACATACTACTGCTGAATGCAAGAAGAAATTACACAAAACAAGCATCCGTTCTGCTCCTAAACCTGCTTTGAATCCAGTTCCCAGGAATAACGCTCAAGTTTACAGGCCCCGGCAACAAGGTACACTTCCTATTCGAACAAATGCTGCAGATGTAAATAGATTTGAAATCCTGCAGCAGGTTGATGAGGACCAGAATTTGGTTTTATCCCACACCTCTGAAAAAGGGAAGTCACTTCACTGTTCTGAAGGAGCCAATATGGCTATGACCAAGCCTCCATCTCCCAAAGATTCCAAGCAACTGACTAATATACTTAAGGCTTCGGATGAAGTCCAGGTTTTAACTGTTGATGTTCCACATGAAGATAAGCAGATTTTGTCTTTTGAAGACCAATTGGCTCATTCTGAACTTCTTTTACCCAATTCGTTGCAGCATGTTAATAATGGTAGCTCACACACTGATGTTCCTATAATATCATCAGTTTCTGACAATGCAGGTAGCAAACAGATTGTTATCTCTGATGCAAGTGCTGATCATACAGTGATGACTAATACTGATATTCTTTTAACACAATCTGCTGAGGAGGCTTCTAGATTGTATTTAAGCCAAAATGGTCTACAGCAAGAACAAATCTAGGAAAGATGCAAGGAAATAGCTTTTCAGGAAGAGATTAGCAACATCACATCTTTATTAGCCCTTCTGAGTCTTCAGGCTCGTGGGCGGCGGGCCGAGGTTCGAGTTGCACTGGTTCCTTTTCGGTACTCGGATCCCGAGTCACCACAGCTGGTATCAGAGCTATGGTTGTGGTGTGTACATGGGAACTCGAGATATTACAGTGATCAGAGTCCGTAAGGTCCAGTATAGTCGACAGTTGGCATAGAGTTTTGTATTTATTTTCCATTTGGTTTCTCACGTGAGAATGTGAGTGCGTGGCGTTGGCACTGTGGAGGTGATTGCTGTCATCAGTGGAGTGTCGGCGTAAGGTCTAAGGATCGAGGTCGAGAGCTTTCTCCCTTATCGATGGTGGCCCCGGTTGTGCTACGTTGGGCAGAGGTTACCGACAGGTGCTACTGCGGTGCTGTGTTCGAGGGATCTGCAACGAGGTCAGGTGGCTGGTGAGGATTGTTCATGGTTAAGTGGCCGTGAGTGTGCTCTGAAGGAGCTAATGTTGTCGTTCGGCCATTCCCGTTCGAGATTTATCCAGCCCCTGAGGCGTTGAGATCATGGTTCGAGGTGGCAGAGTGGGCGCTCTGGTCGAGATGAGCTTGGATGAGCGGAGGATCTTCTTGGATTGGGCTATGGTTTCCCTGGGTTTGGTTCGTGAGTGTGTGGCTGTGTGTGGGAAGCGTTGCCCATTCCCTGATGTGTAAGGGTGTGTTGGCGCTGCTCCGAAAGGATGCGTGCCAGCTGGGCGGTGTTTGCGAGAACTTGTGGCTGGTGCTGTGTTCTCCGAGGTGTTGTGAATCAGAGCCTGCAGAGTTGCAGAGGATGGTTAGGATTGAGGATCCCGAGTTATCATTGTGGTGGCTGTGCATGTGGATCTGAGTGCCCAACGGAGGATCATAGCGTTGGATGCTACCTAAGGATTTTCGAGGATGTGTAGAGCGTCGGAGGATTGGTTCCTCGGTGTGAGATTGTCTCAGGTTGCATGAGACGTGTTGTTGCTGTGCCGTTGCTTTACGCATTGTGGTTTGTGGCACTAGCTAGATTGAGAGCTGGGAAAATGTGTTGGCGAGGTTATCGCATGAGTACCTAATTTCTATGTTGGAAGCTGTGTCCTTGGGTGAGATCACATTTTTGGAGAAGTGTATCGTGGATTGTGAGAGGTGGTGTCTCGAGGCTCCGTGGTAAGAGTGGATCTGGGATTGGCAGGCGTCCTTTTAGATCATTTTTAGGTGAAAGATTTGATGGGACAAGACGAAGGATGGTGCCGTGTGCGGAGGTCTCTGATGAGACGTCGATGTTGGATGGTGATCCCCGGTCTACGTTCGGTGGGGGAGGATTTCTCAAGGTGTTGCGTCGAGTAACGTGAGAACCGAGGAGGGATATTGTCATGTTGTTTCGCTGTGCTCCCCTGAGAGGGTAGAGTTGGCGTGAGGCTTGAGATTGGTTGTTGTGTCTGAGCGAGCTTTGGCTCGAGTTGTGGTATTGGTCTGTTGAAGAGTCAGCAGATGGCCTATCAAGATTTGGAATGTGTCCTTCAGATCTGGTGCAAGACTAGGAAAGAATGAAGAAGCTGAGTAAGTCAAGGTTTCCCGTTGACGCATATCTGGTGACCTGTGGATGGTCTTTCACAGATACAAGATGCTGGTTGTTGGGGCTCGAGAATGGCGTGAGCCATATGCCAGCGGGGCCTTGGGTGGCCAATTATGATGTGTGCCTTTCCCTAGATTGGATTTGGGGTTGTGAGAACTTTGTCTTCTGGCAGAGTTGGCCACGTTGCTGAGGGCGTTTGGCTTGCCAGGTGTAAGTTGGTGGAAGCTCAGTGTAGGTCATCCTTGGTGCAAGGTGTGGGATTGGTTAGCGAGCTGTAAAGCTGGCATCTGGTTGGTCCGCTGGGCGTGGGCGTTGACCGGTGTTGGTTCCCGTGACGAGGAGCGCGTGTCCTTGGTGAGCGAGATCATGGTGGTGTCAGCAGTACTGTGGTTGGTTTTCATGTTGACTGAGGTGACGCCAGACTTGTACTTCTTCTATGTGCCTGCTCTAATGATCGATGTGTCTTAGGTTGTGAGCGAGGCATTGTCCGTTGTTAGCGCAGAGAGATGGCGGACAAGAAGGGGCGTTGAATTGTCCCCTTGCCGAGATGGTAGATTTTAAAAACTTTCTTAACTTAACACAGCAAAATTAAACTATCAACGTTAATTAACAAGAACTTAAGTGATATTTAAAACATTATCTCCAGCTTTCCGATCTCACTCGTAAACATAATGCGACTAATCAAGAGAAATAAGCTCAACACGGATAAACTTATGCTCAACCCAGATAGCAGAGGTAGCGGTGTGTGACAGTGTAGTGAATTAAAAACCTATCTAGTGAACCTGTGAATGGAGATAGAAGACAAGGACAGTCACACAGGCAATCACGTGAGAGAGAAAGACTTCGTGCAGGATGTGCACGAGGTTGCAAGTATACCTCATCCACATCTGCACGGGGTAGGGGACATACCCCGTGCACATTGTGCGCAGGGTGGGAGGATACCTCGTGCACAAGGTGTATGAGGTCGAGGAGCATACCCCGTGCACGTCTGCACGGGGTGAAGGGGGGGTAGTTTGAGCAGGTTTTCAAAAGAAGGGGAAAAAATGTGGTGCATGCAGGAATGGTTTCAGGAAAAGGAGAAAAGAGGATGGGCGTGCCGGTGAAGGGTGTACCGGTGAAGGAGTTGAGGGTCGTGCCAGTGAAGGGGTTGAGGGGCTGGGCTCCAAGGGAATGTACCGATGGAAGTCTGGGAGGTGCACCGGGCAAGGATGCTGGCGTGTGCACCGGCGAAGAGGTTTGACGAGTGTGCCGGCGAGGGAATTAGCAAGGGGTGCCAGTGAAGGACTGAACGAGGTGCGCCGGCGAAGGAGGAGATTGAGTGTGCCGGCAAAGGATATAAAGGGCCCGCCTCCTCTGACTATTTTAAGGCCTTTCTTTTCTTCAATTTTTTTTCTCTCTTTTCTATTTTAATTATTTGATCTGCATGACTAATCAATTGACTCTTTCTCTTCCTATCTTTAATCATTTTTGTTGTCTTTCTTTCCACATTATTCTCAGTCCCTTAAACTCGGTTAGAATGTTCCTTAGTTGATTACTTAGGCTATTTGTTGTTCTTCCTGGCTCTTTGACACATTACAAACCCTGTTAAAATTTTGGCAGCACCTCCTCTTGTCCCGGGACATAAGGGAGGCACAGGGAACACGCCCACAGGGAGTGGCGGAACCCGACTATTGGAGGTGGGCGTCCGGAGACGGCAGCACCTTTAGTAAACCATCGGAACACCTTGATGAAAACAACAGAGGGGAAGGCTCCCTGAAGCTGCCTACGGGGTGCACTGAGGGAGGAGTGAGCCAGTGGGGGGGGCGTACACGGAAGGACCCAAACTAACGAAGAGTCACACAAGAGAATGTGGGCAGAAGAGAGAACAAGAACGAAGGATTTCCTCTCATTCATGATGAATAGGGGCCAAATACATCGAAGGTCAAAGCGTTAACACGAAGAGAGGGGAAGGAAAAGAAGACAAAGAAAGGGGGGTAGAGGTTGAGCAAGGGCGCTGGCTCCCTGCTCTTCCTCTCTCCCTATTACATTCCTCTCCCTCTCTCTCTTACTCTCTTCTTGTGAGGATTGCCGGAGGACGCCCCTCTCCTTCTTCTTCTTCTTCTCCTCTTTTCTTCTCTGGGCGTCTCTTCTGTGCGGATGGATGTGTATTTTTCCTCTATCTCTCTGTATGTCCGTCTTGTGTGTGGTTGTGTGTGTGTCTGTTTTGTTCGCCAGTGGAGAGCCCCTCTTATACTCCCAGCGCTTGGGGTCTTCGAACACCGGCGGGAGACACGGGAACGTGGGTTATTAAAGAGGATTTGACTTTGGTCGTCCTTGATGATAGGGGAGTAGGCAGTGTGCCATGCTCTCCGCTTGACACCTCGAACGGGCCACTGCGCGCCAAAGATCTCTAGGACGTGGCCATGAGATTTGGTCTGCACCGTTAAAGGTGTGCAGTTGAAGAAGCAGACCGTGCCATTGATAGGGCTTGCAAGAGCATGCCGGCGAAGGACCCAGGGGGTGTGCCGACAAGCGTTGCGTGAGGGCGTGCCGCTAAATGGTGCGGGCCGTTGACAGGGGCTGCGAGTGGGCCGGCGAAGGCGACGCAGGAGTGTGCCGGGGAGGGAGCCGCTGGGGAGCCGCTGGGCGTGCTGGCGAGGGAGCCGCTGGGCGCGCTGTTGAAGGGGCACATGGGCATACTTTTGGAGTGGATCTGGGCCTGTTCAGCGCCCGATTGACGATCCACTTAATTCTCTTCGGGGGCCCACGGGTAGTGAGTCTCCTAGGGGTTTGTTTCTCTTCACTGTCGTGACTCCAGAGACGACTTCACGGTAGTGTATTGTTTGTTCGGAGAGTCCGGGCGGGACATGCTCTCCACGGTCTCTTCAGTTGAAATTGTTGTTGCCAAGGGACTGGCAGGGACATATGGACGTGCGATTTTACACGTCCACAGTGGAGGCCCAGCCCAGAAAGGCATCGGATTCTATAACACGGAACAGCTACGGCCCAAGCGCAGTTATCGCTGGAGGACTCTCCGGCGACCGACCGTTGCCCCCATGACATTGGCCTTGACCCCATAACGGGTGAGCACGCCCCATAAGCACCGTAAGACTCGCCCTGGGACTGGCCGACGCAAGGGTAATCACCCTCCAATGGGAAATTCTTGCCATGATAGCGGAGAAATGTTATTCTACTACGGACGCCCTTCCCTATCAAGGGATGAGGCTCCTCACTCCAGGACGGGACCAAGTACTTCTTTAGCCAGCTAAGTAGTGGCTCGTCAATGATCAGCTCACCCTTGGGAAGGAAGTATGGCTCCGGCTGAAGATCGAAGGGTGGCAAAACATCTCCCTCGGATGGGGAAGGGAAGTCCTCTATGATGGGGAGGGGACTTTGGGACTCCGTAGATGGCACCAAGTTGAGATTTCTAGCCACAACCTCCTTAGGTTTGGGCATGACTTCGTCCTGCCTTGGAGGTGGGCTAGGTTGACTCGGTGGCCCCATACGTGAAAACGTCCTACCCAACCTATCCAACTGATCCGAAAAGATTTTCAAGAGTTCGGCAAAGGTAGTGGGGCTTGACATAGGTGCATCATGGTGGATTCATCCACAGTCACTGGGCCTAGTTTTGGACCTAGGCTCATCTACGTGCGAGACCCTTTGTCTCTGACTATGACTTTCTTGGTTGGAGGTGACTGGGCGGGGTAGGTAGGTCCTTCTAAGCTCATTTTTCATGTCGTGCCAGGTCTTGATGGGCCTTTGCTGCCTAAAGTACACTTGGGATGGTGTCTACCCATGACTCGCCTGCTTGCTCCAGGCGGGTCTTGATGCCGTGGAGGAGGGTCTGATTAGCATTTTACACTAGACCGTTGGCCTGGGGGTGCCCTACTAAAGTGTAGTGATTCTAGATCTCCAATTCTGAGCAGTTCTCTCGGAAGACAACACTGTATAATTGTCTATCATTGTCAGTCGTGAGGACGTGCATGACCTTGAACTGATAAATGATGTTGCGCAGGACAAATTTTTAAGATGCCTCACTCGTGATCTTCCCTAGGGTACTGCCTTCACCCATTTGGTGAAGTAGTCAATAACAACGATGAGGAATTTCTTCCTCCCCTGGGCGTCTAGGAAGGGGCTCAGAATATCTCTCCCCCATCGAGCAAATGGGCAAGGCTCCATTAAGGCATGAAGTTGTGTCACCGACTAGTGATGTAGTTGTGTAAACTTATGGCATTAGGGACAGCTTCATGCATACTTGAGGTAGTCCTACCATATGGTGGGCCACCAATACCCCTATTGGATAAGGCTTCTGGCATGTGCCTGCCCCCAATATGGCTACCGCAAAGTCCTTCGTGGACCTCACGGATAACCTGCTTGGCTTTGGTAGGGAACAACCACTTTAGTAGTGGTGCAGAGAATGAATGCCTAAACAGACATCCATTAACAAGTGTAAAGTGTGCTACCTGCGCACACATTCGGTGGGCTTCTGAGTGGTCATCGGGCAGGTGCTAGTGTGGGAGGAAGTCGAGGATTGGGTCCATCCATGACGGCTCATAATCAATGACATTCACCTGAGGCTCTGGTTCCTCAATGCTTGGCAGTTGTAGTTCCTCCACAAGAACTTCCCGTGAGCTCACGACCGTAGTCAATAAAGCCAAGCGGGAGAGAGTGTCTGCTCGGGTGCTCTCTGCCCTTGGGATGTGGACTACCCTGAAGTGGTAGAGGCCCTAGGAAACCTCCTTCATCTTCCAGAGGTATTTGATCATGATTGGTTCCCGGGCCTCGAACTCCTCGTGGACTTGACTGGCGACAAGTAAGGAGTCGCTATACACTCTGAGGTTAGATGCTCCGAGATGCTTTGCCATGTGGAGGCTAGACAGTAGCACTTTGTACTCAGCCAGGTTATTGGTGGTCGAAAAGTTGAAGTGCAATGCGTATTATAACTCAACCCCCTTTGGCGACAGGAGGGCTAGGTCTACCCCACTCCCACTCGTGTAGGACGACCCGTCCACATATAGCTCCCAGGTTGGCCCGAGGGGGTGCTCGGTCCCTTCCTCATCGGGAAGAGTGCATTCGATGATGAAATCTACCAAGGCTTGGGCCTTGATGGCGATCCTCTGGCGAAAGCTGGTGTCAAATTCTCCCAGCTCTATGGCCCACTTGACTAGCCTCTCCGAGGCATCAGGGTTCTGAAGTATATGGTGTAGGGGCTAGTCGGTCAGGACCACTATAGCATAGAAGAGGAAGTATGATCGTAACTTTTGTACAGCCATCACTAGGGTGAACGTGAACTTCTCGATCCGTGAGTACCAAAAGTATGGCCCTTAGAGAGCTTTAGTCACATAATAGACCAGCTTCATGCTCCTTTCATCTTCTCAGGCAAGCACTATGCTGAGTGTGCTCGACATCACGGATAGGTAGAGGAGCAGTTGTTCTCTACTTTGTGGTTTGGAGAGGATTGGTAGCGAAGAGAGATACCTTTTAGGTCCTCGAAAGCTCACTCGTACTCTTGATCCCAATCTACATGTCCCCTCTTCTCTGATGACTTATTGGCTTGCTTGATTAGCCAGAAGAAGGGGAGGCATGTTTCAGCATCCTTGGATTGGAATCGGGTGAGGGTGGCTACACAGCTAGTGAGACATTGCATACCCCTAACCCACTCATGTCGCTTCATCTCCAACACTACTCGGGTTTGGTCGAGATTCGCTATGACATCCCGGTGGGTCACTAGGAAATCGAGGAACTTGCCCGACCTTACTCCAAATCCACATTTATTCAAGTTGAACTTCATGTTGTACTTTCAAAGCGTTGCAAACATCTCTGCTAGGTTCTCTGAATGTCATGTCGTGTGTAGGCTTTTGACGAGCATGTCGTCAATGTAGACCTCCACATTGTAGCCGATCTGGGAGTCGAGCATATGGTTAACAAGACATTAGTACATAGCACCTATGTTTTTCAGCCCGAATGGCATGCGTGTGTAGCAGTAGAGACTATGGTCAGTGATGAAAGCTATCTTGTCCTGGTCAGGCTCATGCATACGGATCTGATGGTACCGAAAGTAGGCATGCAGGAAGCTTATAGCATCTTATGCCCGGCTGTTGCATTGACAAGTTGGTCGATCCGTAGCATTGGAAAACTATCCTTGGGAGTGCCCTTGTTGAGGTTGGTGTAATCCACGCACATGCACCACTTCTCATTATTTTTTGGGACTAGGACCATGTTGGTGACCCAGTTCGAGTACTGGGTTGGTTGAAGGAGTCCTAAGTGCAGCTTCTCGTTCACCTGCTCCCTTATGGTGGCCTATCGCTTGGGGTTTCAACACCTGCTATGCTATTGAATTGGGTGGCATTTTGGGTCTGACTTTAGTTGGTGAGTGATTACCTCTGGCAGTATTCTAGGTAGCTCATCCTCGAACCAAGTGAATACATCTTGGTTCCCCACCAGGAAGCATCGATGGGCCTCCTTCGCTTCCTCAGATAGCATCGATCTTATCCATAGAGTGCGATTTGGGCCCTCACCTACTTGGATGAGGAAGAGGTCTTCAGCTAGTGTGCCCCCACTCAGTCTGGGTTCATCTATTTTGGCCTTCTTCTCAGGGGGTGTCTTTAGCTTGCCATTCCTTGGTGGAAATCAGGTAGCACCACCAAGACTCTCCCTGGTCACCTCGTACTTCCCCTACCCCATGGGGAGTGGAGAACTTCAGCTTCTGGTGGTAGGAGGAGGAGGATCCCCTTAATACGCATTGGATTCCTCAGCCAATGATCACGTTGTAGCCAGTCATACCCCGCATGACTGTGAAGTTAGCCAAAAAGGTCATGTCCCATAGAGCAATCCAAAATGTTATTGGGAGGGAGTTGGGCCCTTCAAGGAAGACTGTGGCGTTAGAGAATCCATACAAAGGAGTGTGCAACGGTGTTATGCATAAAAAATCTACACCCATGAGGGCAAGGCAGTCATAAAAAATCACATCGGGTCCACTTCCGTTATCAATAAGGATTTGATGCACTATACATTGGTTGATAGTGGTGGAGACTACAAGAGCTTCAGCGTGGGGAGTGGTAACTCCTACCAGATCATCATCTAAGAAGACGATAGGATCTTTGAGGTAGCCCCAATTGTCCAGGTCACGGTGACTTCCGTCACCGAGATCTATCTGATTTAACAGGGCAATGTATGCCCAACGTCTACTCAAACTATCCCCTCCCGATGTCGACCCACCGGAGATCATCTCTCCTTCCCATTGGGTCGGTTGTCGAAGGGGGGTGGTTTTCGAGCTTTCTGCTATCACCTCTAAGAGGCCCTGGCGATGAATTTCTCCAAGAGTCTTCATCAAACTAAATCCTCGATTGCCTGCTTGAGATAGAAACAGTCAGTAGTGTTGTGGTCATGCTCACAATGGAAGTGGCAATACCTTCTTCGATTTTTGGTCCTTGGATCAGATTTCATCTGCGAGAGCCACCGGAGGTAGGCTCCTCACAGATCTCCATGAGGATTTGCTTTGGTGGGGCCATTAGTGGGGTGTAGTGCCTATACAGCCTTTCTTCCTCAGCCCCTACTAATTGTAGTGCTACCGATCATGACACTCGTGCTTTCTCCTCCCCTTCCATGGGGAGTCAGTCGATCTGTTGTGGTCGGGTTGACCGGACCCAACTGCTTTGCTTAATGCTACATTGTTTTCCTCGCAATTGGCATGCTTCTGGGCCAGAGCGTGGAGATTCATCAGCATCGTTGGGGGCTCTACTCCGAGTGTTTGCCAGAGTATGGAATCCCAAGTGCTTTGCTTTAGTGCGGTCATGGTGATGCTGACATCCAAGCCAGGGACGCAAAGAGACTCCTTTCAAAAATAGGACACAGTCCCATAAGGGTTCTTCATGTCCCTACTTGATGGCAAGCAGGCTCATTGTACATCTGATTGTTGGAACCCAGGTTTTGATGATGTCACACTATGAATCATGTTGAGGCAGAACTGTTTAGAGCCATGTTGAACAAGTCATTTATATTCTAAGTGTTAGAAATCAGGTCGATGCACATATAGGCACTTAGTTATATGAGGTCGATGCGCGTTCATGTCTTAGTCATATGAGGTCGATGCACGTTCATGGTTAAGTCAGATAAGGTCGATGCATATTTACAATTGAAGCATGTAAGGTCGATGCATATTCATGGTTGAAGTATACAGGTCCATGCACATTTTAGTTTGAAGCCTATAAGGTCGATGCATCTATGTATCACGTTGAACATAAGGCCGATGCACATTCATGTTTGTAGCTAGACAGGTCGATGCACATACTCGTACGCAGTCAGTCAGGTCGGTGCATGTTTACACCAGTAGTGTACAAGTCGGTGCACTAGTGAACTTTATGTTCAGCAAGGTCGATGTACATTACACCTTGGGCTCAGCAAGGATGATGCATATTCATGCATTCATTCTACAAGAGGACCGTTCCGTGGACCAGGCGGCTCATTGAAGACCGTTTGAAGGAGCCAGAGCCTTCCTCCCGCATTCTTCCCAGTACAACTGAACGGCCCCTCGATAGACCGTCTTATTGCAGAGCGGTCCCTGTGAAACCGTCCCGTTCCCTGTGCCGTTCGGCGAGTGCTTCTACTTTTCTCGGGCGTGGACGTGTCCTTCTACACTCCAGCGCCTGGGTGGCGATCACGGTTAGTGTTTTCTTTCCCCACCCTATCTACTTGCTGTCTTTCCCCTCACACTTACATGGCGTAAGCAAGTGGATTAAAGAAGAGGAGACGAGAAGGGAAAGAGAATACGAAAAAGTTGAAGGAGGCACATTTTCCTACCTACAGTCGGCACCAGCCCAACTGAACATTATCCACCGCCTAGTTCCCAACGTTGGGTGGTCCTATGATGACGAGACTCCAACCCACCTTTTGGCCCTCCACCACACCTACAACAATCCCTCTTTGCCTCCTACCCCACTATCATTCGGCCCGCCAAGGGGACCTCTACCGTACCCACCATTCCTTCCAAACCCCTCATCTTGCCTACCGCATCCCCCACCACTTTACCAATCCTCGCACCATCACCCATCACGCCCTCTATTGTCCCCCCCTCACTTAGCCCATCGCCTATCATCCTCCCACCAGGGCCTGTCAGACCTGCTTCCACCATCATCACCCCCACCTTCACTCCCTCCACTCACCCCACTGGGCCCATCAAGTCACCCATTGTAAGTCCGCCTAATGCCATGCCGGCACAAAACATTGCCCTCTGGAGCGGGCATTTATTCCAAAGAAGTTATCCCTCTACCAGTGCACTTGCACCCAACCCTCCAGTTCCGTCAGCCACAGTTGAGCAAGAAGAAGTAGACCCCTTACCTGGCACAACGTATGATTTATTGCATCACTTGGACCGGACGCCGGCCAAGATCTCCATATTAGAATTGATTAAGCGATCCACGCTGCACCAATATGCTCTAAAGACTTTTCTCCAAAAAGTCATGGTCAGCGAGGACATGGCAGTGGATAGTTTGCCATCGGCCTTGGCCACAATTACGAAGGGGCCAGCCATCTCCTTTTCAGAGTCAGAAATAGCACCTCCTGAGGCACGCCAGATGCCACTCTGCATTTTAATCACCTTAAATAAGGTGGCTGTCGACACAGCTCTGGTCAACACAGGAGCTTCAATAAATGTTTGTCCCTTGAGCAGTCTACACGCTTGTAATATTTTTGAAGATATGCTAAGGCCCACCCCAACCACTATTGCAACTTACGACAACTCAAGAAGGGTCTGTCATGGCATGGTACTATTCAAGCTGAGCTCGGACCTCTAGTAATGCCTGTTGAATTTTATGTCTTGGACATTGACCCGATGTTTAAAGCTATTCTGGGTCGTCCGTGGATTGATAGCCTTCGTGCCGTCCCTTCAATCACCCACCAATGCCTCAAATTTCCATTCCAAGGGCGGGTGGTCAAAGTCAAGAGTATATCCACAGTCCAATCTGTTGAAGCTATTTCTGACAAGATTCTGCCAACTCTCTGGCCAAGTAACAAGCTAGTTATTTCAGAGCTCGACATTGACTTTCCATGGGCATATGCGTCACGCAAGCCCGCCATTACGTTAGTCAATGTCAAGGTGAAGCCTTAGATAAGGGACTCCAAAGGCTGGAACATGATACTAAAACTAGGTTACCAACTAGGCATGGGTCTCGGTGCTCAATTGTAGGGGCGGACTAAGCCTGTCCCAAAGGGCAGAAAAATAAGTAGAAGAGGCCTCGGATACCGAGAGTCATCCTTAACAGTTTTGGCAGATTCAGGGCCGTTGACATGGAATTACTGCCAACATTTTGTGAAGGGGCCACTGCAGCCCGGCACTCTGAAGATGCCACCTTGCCAAGACCAGAAGGAATCTGCTGCCTGTACAGTGTCCGGACTGCCTTTGCTGCCAAAGGGGCCGGTTGATGATGCCATTGATTGTTCTGAAGCCTTCACCAAGATGTTTCATGAAGAAGACAGTTCAAGAAAACCCGAGGTGTGGGTTGTGAAGTATCCACGCGGAAAGCCAGCCCAGTGTCTGTGAGAAGAGGGGAGCTCGACTATCACTTTATCTCCTTCCTACTTGATTTCCATTTTTCAGAAGCTGGACTTTGTACCCCATTCACCTCCCATTCTTATTGATCCATTGATGTTTCAGTCTCCACCTCGGCTTGAAATGCCGATTGAATTTTTGATTATTAACTGTCCATGTGGGTGCTGCCCACCGATTGATCTATTCACTCCTTGGTTCTCTTCCTCCGATCCCTTCCTTGATATCTTTTGTCCTTCCATCTACCCTCTTGCCCTTCCTCCTCCTCCACCAGATTCTCCTTCATTGTAATCTTTCCTTTAATTGAGTCTTTATTTCAATGGGTCCAATTTGTAATGAACTTATATTTGAAATAAAATTCTATTTTTTTTTAAATTTCATCTGGTCTTGCCTATGTTCTGATTGACACGACTGTTTAACTGTCACGTTCCAAGCAAACACGTTCCGCTGCTATCGGTTCGGGGCATGACAGGTAGCCTAGTCACATCCGTTGCCGGGGATGCATCTAGCTTGCTACTGCAGCTGTTGGTGGGGATGCCCCTCCCTCCTTTGTCGGCTGTGGTGTCTGCTTGCACGGTGGGACTAGTCGGGTCATCTAGCATGAGACCCTCAGGTATATAGCTGGTAACTTAGCCACTCATAGTGGGTCTTTGTATTACCCTTTGGTGTTAAGCTTCTTTTGGTATCGGTCGCAGGTGCTCCTTCCCCTTTGGAGGAGGGTGAGCTCCCCCATGATACGACCGGAGCCGCGGGGGGAGAGCCTATAGCGGCAACTTTGGCTGGGGGCAATGAGGAGATCGTCGATATAGAGGGGGTCTCAAAAGGGAGCACCCCAGCTGGTGAGTTTCTTGCCTGAAACCCTTAACTGGAGAGTTATCTTTGTATGAGGTAGGGCCATGTATTAACCCCATTGCTTTGTTGATCTGTAGGGACCTCGAGTTTGACAACCTCTGGGAGCTCATCGAACTCCCCGAGTAGCAGCAGCTTAGTGATGGAGACGGAGGAGAGTTCGAGCTCTTCCTCTTTTGAGGCCTCTTTTGCCGAGGAGGCTTAGATGGAGGCGACATCTGGAGGTATGCGGGGGTTTGCCCCCTCCCCACTTGGCATTTGTTTATGCTTTATGGTAGAGTGCTGATGCTTTTGTGTTGTATGCAATGTTGGAGTAAGGAGGGGAGCGCATGCCAACTCCGAATGAGAGTGGCCTGGAGGAGCCTCCCACCCCACCCGTAGTTGCTAGAGGAGACGGGGCCACGGTGGAGTCACTGCCCTCTCCACCCTGGCGGATGATGCTACAGGCGCGGAGGAGACGTTGCCTTCCCGGACCCCGACGGGTGACGCCGCAGGCACTAAGGGACTTGCACTGGGTAAGAGCTAGGTCTTTTTCTCAAGTTTTCTACCTTGTTTGTCACACCATGAGATTATCCAGCGGAACTAATCGGGAACGTAAACAGCCGACTAGTACGCCGTAAGTGAGTAATATAATCAGGGCACTAACACATTTACACATAAAAATGAATACACCATAATTGGACAAAACCTTTACTTTTATTGAACAATAATCAAAAGTACATAATGTTGACTCTTGACTCTTTGACTAACTAGACTCAATAAAGTGAAAATTACATAGCAACTCTCGACTATCAACTAATGACAATCTAAGGCTTCGCTCCTTCTTTATTCACTCTCGGATCCATCACCTGAATAATCTGAATCTGATCCACTAGAATGTCCTGAAAAGAAGTAGGGAATTAGCACAGTTGTCCAATAGGTATCTTCGTATCAACATGAAGATAATGTTTAAATAATTAACATTTTTGCTCTAGGAACCAATATAAAAAGGAATGCGGTAAATCATACAAATAAAACCAAAGTAACATTGATAGCAAGATATAGATTATAGAGACATGAAGGTTTAAGTAAAATGAGAGCAAGATCGAGAACGAGTATAACATGAACGTAACTTGACATTTCATGAATAAGAATGTACTTTTTATAACCATAAAGGCTATGCACTAAAAAGTCATGTAACAAGAACGTACTATCAAGTATGTAAATTTCACAAGTTTATCTCGTGATTTTCACCCGTTTATAAAAAAAGTACTCCCAATGTAATGCCACACTAGTAAGCATCACACCCCATGGTTTATAGCACATTTTTGACTATCTGTCGAGGGGGCTAGCGTGGAGCCCTTGGACACTGTCCATGCCCGCTCTTGTATCTTCAAGTTATAAATCAAGCTACTTCCATGAGTATAATAAAGTTGGCCAGTAATGTACAATTCAACAATAGCTCCATGATAATGTAACCAAGGTAAAGAACGGATCGAAGTAAGATCATGAGAGTTCAAAGAATAACTTAAGACAAGGTCATGCCATGGAATGAATTTGGCAGCATAACGATACATTCTTTACTTTCCATAAGTCAGTAATGATTTATTGGCAAGATGGTGGGTTCCAGACAATCAATAGACCATCTAGAAACTTAAGAAAACCAACCCTAGGGTCAAACCTCAGGTTAGATAGGGTCAGGAAAATGGTGGTCATTTCCTACCATTTCTGACAGAGGCGGTCATATCAGAACTGCAAGTAAAGAGAGGCGGTTGGGTCAGGACCGTTTCTTGGTGGGGTCCATGCCAGAACAAGAAGGCTCGACTCAGAGACAGACGCGGTCACGGTTTGATGGCACCCCCTAGTCCTAGATGGGCCTTGGGTGCCCCTAGCCCAATACCAGGAGAAGGAAGGCTTGGGCCTTATGCGCTCAAAATGACCAAATTCCCTCAACCTAGACTCTTAATGACCCATTAACCAAATGGCCCTCAAATGGCCTACAGAAAAAGAATCCAGAATAAAAAGAACGGTGAAATCCTGCCTCGTCATTGGGGCTCCAAGCTGTCTCCAAGCCACAGTGATGCGTGCATAGCTCGAGCCGCACTACGTGTCCTGTAATGTCGATCAATAGCTCGTGTGTTCTCACCAATTCTCCCCGGGTGGGAAGAACTCGACCCTGTCGAGTAGGGATCCTGGTTGCTCAGGTACCGCTCCAACAGATTTGGATCTATCCTCTCCTTCTCCGCCCAGGTGATCCATGTGTCGTTGCACGCGGGCCGTCCTCTCCACCGCACCAAGTAGCGCTGGTACACTCCACTCCGAGTAGTCGTCACCTACTCATCTAGTATATGCTCTATTTGCTCACGCTACTGAGGTAACAAGGTTGGAGGTGGACGCTCAGGGGTGGGGTCACTCACAAGGGGGGAGGCGGCTCAAATGACTCACTGGGTATCATTGCCGGGTCCCTATACGTGACTAGATCTGAGACGTTGAAAGTGGAGCTGATCCCATAATCCTCCGGTAAGTCTACAACATATGCGTTGGACCCGACTCGCCTCACTACTCGAAAAAGACCGGCACCATGAGCTTGCAACTTATTCACGGTTCCAGAGGGAAACAGTTCAGGCCTAACCCTGATCATGACATACTCTCCCTCCTGGAACTTACGATGGTGTTTGTAAGCGTCAGCCAACTCTTTGTAACGTGCATTGCTGGTCTCAATATGACGACAAATGTCATCATGCAGACTCCTGACATATTCGGCAAATGACTCAGCTGACTGTGACACTCTAGCATGCACGGGTAGGGGAACAAGATCCACTGGCTTCCTAGGTCGACGACCTGTGACAATCTCGAATGGACTCATACCTGTGGACCTATTGACAGAATCATTAAATGCAAACTCGGCAAGTGGTAACACTAGTTCCCAATCCCCTACGTGATCCCTTACCAAACACCTTAATAGATCTCCCAGACTCCTATTGACTACCTCTGTCTGACCGTCAATCTGGGGATGATATGTAGTGGAGAACTTGAGGTGTGTGCCTAACATATGCCATAGTGTCTTCCAAAAATAACTGGTGAACCTAACATCCCGGTTAGACACTATGGTATGGGGTAATCCAAACCTACTTACCACATGAGCTAGAAACAGGCGGGCGACCCGTGAGGCATTCGAAGTCTTCGAACAGGAAATGAAAAGGGCCATCTTAGAAAACCTATCCACAACCACAAAGATAGAATCATACTTTCGGGCCATGCGTGGCAGTCCCAAAATAAAGTCCACACTAATATCCTGCCATGGGACATCGAGGACGGGTAGAGGTGTATAGAGACCAAAACTTTACTTCCTCATCTTAGCCATAGCACAAGTACGGCACCGGGCCACGATATGAGTGACATCGCGCTTCAAGCTCGGCCAATAGAAATGGTGCTCTACTGCCTCAATAGACTTGTTCCGACCAAAGTGGCCGACTAGACCCCCAGCATGTAGTTCCCATATAATGAAATCTCGGGCCGAAGTCTGAGGAACACAAAGCTTACTTCCTCGAAACAGGTAACCCTCCTGAAGCGTGTACTCACTACAATCCCTCAAAGGCCCAGCCTGGAGAGTGGTAAAGATCTAACCAAAGTCGGGACAATCTGCGTAAGCCTCTCTCATCTTCTCGAGGCCTATGACCTTGACACTCATGGTGGACAATAAACATGCACGCCAACTCAAGGCATCGACAACCTTATTTTCTATCCCAGCCTTGTGCTTGAGCACAAAGGTGAACTCCTGAAGGTACTCTACCCACCGGCTGTGATGTGCATTGAGCTTCTTCTGGGCATGGGGGAATTTAAGAGCCTCATGATCTGAATATAAGATAAACTCCTGATGTAGCAAATAGTGCCTCCAATGTCTCAAAGCCTGGACAACTGCATAGAACTCCTTGTCATAGGTGGAGTATCGCAGTTTGGCGTCACTCAACTTCTCACTAAAGAAGATAATAGGGTGGCTCTCCTGGCTCAAGACTCCACCTATACCAACACTGGATGCATCACAAGAGACCTCAAACACCTTCGTGAAGTTAGGTAATCGAAGTATAGGTGCCTGGGTCATATGCTCCTCAATGTCCCAAAAGGCGACAGTGGCGGCCTTCGTCCATACAAATGTGCCCTTCCGAATATAATCTGTAATCGGGGCAGTGATAGAACTAAATCCGCGGATGAAACAATGATAGAACGTCACGAGGCCATAGAAGACCAATCGTGAGTCCATCCAATGCCGTGCCGGCACAAAACCTTACCCACCGGGGCGGGCGTTTATTCCAGAGAAGCTATCCCACTACCGGTGCACCTACACCTAACCCCCAATTTCTGTCGCAAGCAGTTGAGCAAGAAGAAGCAGACCCATTGCCCAGCCCGTGATATGATCTGCTACAGCACTTGGACCGAATCCTGGCCAAAATTTCAGTTTTGGAGCTAATTAAACAATCTACGCTACACCAAGATGCTTTAAAGGCTTTTCTTCAGAAAGCCATGGTTAGCGAGGACATGGCAGTCGACAGCCTACCATCTGCCCTAGCAACACTGACAAAAGGGCCGGCCATCACATTTTTCGAGGTCGAGTTAGCACCCCCAGAGGCATGACAAATGCCACTTTGCATCTCCATCACCTTGAACAAGGTGGCTATTGATGCGGCTTTGGTTGGCACCGGAGCCTCCATAAATGTCTGCCCCCTCAGCACCTTGCGCCCCTGCAGTATTTCAGAGGACCTACTGAGGCCAACCCTAATGATGATTGCCGCTTATGACAATTCAAGAAGAGCATGCCATGGGGTGATCACTGTTCAAGCCGAGCTCGGGCCACTGTCAATGCCCGTGGAATATTGATCCAATGTTTAAGGCCATCTTGGGTCATCTGTGGATCGACAACCTTCATGCTGCACCTTCTACTGTCCACCAGTGCCTCAAGTTCCCATTCTAGGGGCCGGTGGTAAAAGTTAAGAGCATATCCACAGTCCACTCCGTTGAAACTATTTCTGACAAGATACTGCCAACACTCTGGCCTAGTAGTAGACTAGTAATTTTTGTGCTGGATCTTAATTTTCCATGGGTACATGCACCGCGCAAGCTCGCCGCTGCACTAGTCAGCACCAAAATGAAGCCAAAGATGAGAGACCCCAAGGGGTGGAACATGATATTAAAACTTAGATATCAGCCAAGCATGGGTCTCGGTGCCAAGCTGTAGGGGCGGACTAAGCCGATCCCTAGGGCCAAAAAATTGAATAGGAGAGGCCTCGAATACCGAGAGTCCTCGTTATCAGTTTAGGAGACTCAGGAGCACTGATGTAACACCCGTGTTTTAACGGATTCTTAGTGGTGTGGATCTAGATTTTATTCTGAGTATTTCGGCTATTTTTACGAAATTTTAGGCTATTTTTAGGCATTTAATTGAATGAGTTAAAGTGTTAATGAAAATAAAATGAGCATTTTCACAATTTTAGTTCTTTTAATGCTTTCTTGCAATTAGAGGAAATTTTTTAAAAAAAATAAGAAAAATCAATTTTTTTATAAAACTCACGCACCCCTCTCTCTCCTCTCATTTCTCTCTCTCTCTCTCTCTCTCGAGTCTCTCTCTCCCTCACACGTTCTCTCTCTTCTCTCCCCCTCTCACTCGGTTTCGGTCCGGATGGGCTCCAATCGACGCGTGGGAGGTACCAACGGGACGAACTCGACGCGAGGATTGCATTGGTACCCTTCATCCCTCGGATCGTGGAGCGTGGAGACGCGTGGGAGCCGAAGGACGGTGTAACCCCCGTCGCCTGATCTGCACCGATTCACGGTCTTTGCCACGCAAAAGGTAGGGGAACGGATTCCTTGTCTCGCCAGGAACCCGTTGACGCCACATGCGTCGCCATCCGCCGCCATTTTCATCATTTTTTGTGCAAAACTCTATTTTATGAAATTTTAGGCTAATTTCTCTCTCGATTTCTCTCTCGATTTCTGGTCCAGACGGCCGCTGATCGAAGCGAGGGAGGTACCGTTGTATTGGTCGCATCGCGAGGATCGCGGTGACGCCTATCTTTTCTCGATCTGTGGAGCGTGGAGCAGAGTCGAGTCGGGAGGTGTCGCGTCTCCCTCTCGTCGGATCGGCCTAGAGTCGTCGTTTTCGTCATAATCCAGGTAGGGGGATGGACTCCGCTCCTTGTTAGGACACCATCGGTACCACATGTGCCATGGTCTGACGCCCTTTTCCTCGTTTCCTGTGCATAATTCCATGTTAGTATTATTTAGCCTTAATTTCATGAAATTATCTCCATGGGCATCGTCTTTTAATTTTGATGGCATGCGTAGGTATGAAATGTTATTATGGCATGGTAGGGTAGTTTAGAAATGCATTTCCCCGCGTCCCCCGTCGAGTTCGGTCGATCGGGAGAGGGTTCGATTTCGAGCTCCAGAATCTTGAAACCCAGACGACATAACATGCCTGCCCCGGTGCGTTATAGTCATTTGGCGCGCCTGTATAGGTGCGTTATTTCCCCTTGTGGAGGACTCCTCTAGGTCCGTTATAGTTCTTTAACATCTCGGTATGGGTGCGTTATATCATTCATGAAAATTGTGGGTTTCTTGTGAATTTTTGAGTTCGGGTGTCGCCACTCTCTCTCTCTCCTCACTCTCTCGATCACTCTCGCTCTGCACTCTCTCCCCCTTACACGTTCTCTTTCCTCTCTCCCCCTTTCACTCGGTTCGCGGTCCAAACGGACCCCGGTCAACGTGTGGGAGGTACTGACAGGACAGGCTCGACGCGAGGATCGTGCTGGTACCCTTCATCCCTCGGATCGTGGAGCGTGGAGACACGTGCGAGTGGAAGGACGGCGTAGCCCCTGTCGCCCGATCTGCACCGATTCGCGATCTTCGCCACGTAAGAGGTAAGGGAACAGACTCCTCGTCTCGCCAGGAACCCGTTGACACCACATGCGTCGCCATCCGTCGCCATCTTCATCATTTTTCGTGTAAATCTTATTTTTGGTGATTTTGGGCTAATTTCTCGATTTACGTTCCTCTCTCGATTTCTAGTCCAAACGGCCGCTGATCAAAGCATGGGAGGTACCGTTGGATTGGTCACGTCGCGAGGATCGCGTTAACGCCCATCTTCCCTCGATCCGCAGAGCGTGGAGCTGAGTTGGGCTGGGAGGCGTCGCGTTGCCATCTCACCGGATCGGCATCGAATCGTCGATTTCGTTGTAGTCCAGGTAGGGGGATGGACTCTTTGCCTCATTAGGACACTGCCGGTACCACATGTGCCATGGTCCAACGCCCTTTGCCTCACTTTTAGTGCATATTCCCGTTTAGTTAATTTGTAGTCCATAATACTTAAAATTATCTCCATGGGCATCATCCCTTATTTCTGATGGCATGTGTAGGTATTAGGTGGAAGAGAGGCACTAAGATGACTATGTTATTGCTAAGTTCTTCTGTCTCTGTGTTCTGGCTATCTTACATGGTTCACCGTCTTGTACCAGTCAGATCATATCTGGGCCGGACAGAGCCGAGATACAAATTGGATTGCCCCAGTTGTGAAGACCCCTAGGCCCCCCTAGGCCCTATATAATTCTTAGGTATTTTAATTTTTTGGCATTTATAATTGCCTAAGTCTTGGGCAATTATAATTGTTAGGCATTTATAATAGTGTATCTTAGGCAATTATAGTTCCAGGGCAAGATAGACCAAATCAGGCTGAGTTAGCCCTATCTGATTTGTATCTGGGTCAGACTGAGTTGGTCTGGCCCGCCAAGCCAGCCAACCTTGGTTCAGGATCTTCAGGATCACAGATGCCTAGGCTAGTGCATTTGTAACTCTGGTGTACGTGTTTACTAAAATATAAAAAGCAGTACGAGGAATAGGTGAGCGTTTGTCTAGTGAATTCTGGTACTTTGAAATGTCTCTAACTCTATTTCTGTTACCTGTTGGCTGACTCCCTGATAAGCTCATCTGTTGTTTGTTTCAAAAACCCTTTTCTTTGGAAGGTGATAGAAGCCACTATTCATAAAAGTTAAAAGCAAAAGTATATCCCATTTACTACACATAATTTCCCTTCTATCAAGTTGATAGTGGGAGACATGACTGTCCTGGAAAAGAAAATGTAAGCTATCACATAAACTAAGAAAACCAACAGGCACATCACCTTATTTTTTTTGGGAAAGTGGGTGGTACCACTATTGTATTAAACAAGAAATGGGATATACAAGTTAAGGTCAAATTACCCCAAAAAAGATCCTATGCAAAAGCCACACAAAGATAGTGTGCATCACTCTAACCCCCCAACAAAACAAAAAGGGAGGAGTTGAGGGAATTGACATTACAAAGGCATCACTCTAACCCCCCAACACACACAAACGAGACAACCAACTCCACAGTTTTCGACTCCCTCCTAAAGATCCGGTTGTTGTGTTCCCCCCACAACATCCGATTACATCAATTACAGCACAATATGCCTCCAGTGCTTAGTTCTTTCCACTGGAACAGAATTCTTCAGACTGTCTGCTGTGGCTACAACTGACTGTTCTTCCTTTAGTTTTATTGATTTCCTCAGAATGTCATAGACACGCCAATTGTCATTGAAACTATTGTTCCTCTCTCCCATGTTGTCCATAAACCTACAACCACACCATCTCCTAGATCTTCATCTCCTCTTTCACTGGTTAACTTCTTTCCATTCCTGCAACATTTCATCCATACTACTTTGATTCCACTAAATCCTAGGGACTGTCATCAGTGGGGTCTTCTTACCTCTACAACTCCACATTTGAGAAGCAAATGACCCGCTCACTTGGTTTTGGTAGCACAAAATACGGTGTGCACACATTGAATAAATTTCAGCCTATCCTTGGTTGGCAATATGCTGAGGGCAATATTCACAGAGGAGCGCATTCAATTTGCTTGAACTTTACTCCTCAAAACCAGCTTATCCCACAAGACAGCAACCTCCACCGATCTTCTCTGCAAAAGATTTCACCGAGAAATTCCCATTATTTCCCATTGCCATGAAGCTCTGCAAGCTCCCCTTCCAAGTTTTTTTCATTTTCCTCTCCCTCCACTACCACCAGATGAACCCCCTGCTCAGGATGATGCCACCATCACCAATCCGACCCCCATTTTTGAGACTTATTAGTGCTATGATGATGGGTCGATACTCCAATCACTCATGTCGATGCATCATGAGTCTTCTCCTACACCAAACACCGCTCACACCCCTAAAATCTGACGTTTCCAACGTGTCAAACCCTCCATTATCACACCCCCAACTCCTACACCATCAACCTCCATAGCACCGGCCTCCGCCAAATCTTCCACTAGACCTCCACCCAATATACCATTAGCCTCCACTCCATCGGCTTCCACCAAACTCACCACTAAACCCTCTTCAATTAACTTCCCATTACCACCACCTCGGCCCTCCACCATACCTTTAACCCCTAATCCAACTACCCCTACTCCACCACTTAACCCTGCATCTTTACCCATGGCTTATCCTGAGCAGGATCCATCTCTTTTGGCACTCGAGTCAACCTCGACCGCTTCCGAGCAAAGGGAGAAGCTCGACGTGTTTGAACCCCCATTTCCACTCAACCTTTCTCCAACACCTTTCATTAAACATCCACCATCCATGAAGCCTTTCGCCTCCGCTTCGCCTTTCACCCCCACTCGGAATGGGTGTCCCTCTGCAAGTTTATGTGCCGCAGATGATCAAGAGATAGGAAAGAAGGATTTGGCCATGGTCGTGCCATTCAAGATGCAAGACTTTGTTTGTCGAATGCCAATCCGTGTTCTTTTGCCGAGCATGGTTGAAGAGGCCAAGTCCCCGCCGACGCTCACTAGAAAAGAAACTCAAGCGCTAATGCCGTATAAGTCTATGCCCAAGGGCCGGGTAGGGGACCCCTTGTTCCAACTTTCCAATCTTGAACCTATTCTTCCATACAAGGGGCGAACGCCCATTTTGTTTGACACTCTTCATACGCCACAATCCCTGGGTGAGATGATGCTCCCCATTCCAACTTTCCAGCTCCCTCACATTATTGCTCTTCATCTTCCAAGGGAGTTGGCATTTATTGTTGAAGCTACATTATGGGCTTTGATTTTGTCCATTGGGCTGATTCGTTGTACGCTTTCATTGCTATGGCAGGGCGATTATTCTACCACTAAGGGGCTTTCCGCTACCCTCTCCATTTTCTATTCCACTTCATCCACACTCTTAGCTATCACCGATTCCTCCATATGGGCCATCCGTCGGGTGAGGAGGAGGATCTTATCTTCTCGCCCATCATGTTCTTTGCATCTCATGCATTCCATACATTCATCGCACCCATTCTGTTGCATCCGCATGCACTTGCATTCCTTCTTCCCCAGATTTTCAGACCCGTATCTTCCTCGCCTTTCGAAATCTCTGGATCCTCTACATTATTCTTCTTCTTACTCCTTACCATCTTTGGGATCTCCGGGTCTCCTTACACTGGCCGGGCATCACGCCCCCTCTAGATTTTTCTCAGGGCATCATGCCCACTCCCAATTCTTGCATCTGGACCCTCCGGATCCTCCACATCCTCCATCTCATTCACCTCTATCCTCGGGATCTTCAGGTCCCCATCTACTTGTCGGGCATCGCGTCCCATGGTGTCTTATTCTTCCGGAACTTCCAGACCCTCTTTTACATCCTCTTCTTCTTCTAGGGCATCACACCCCTTTCCTTCATTTTCCACTAGATTTTCTGGACTCATTATCTATCTCCCCAGGGCATCGCATCCCTCTGGATTTTTCTTCTCTCCTCCCAGGGCATCGTGCCCTTTTATACCTTCCTCCCCCAGAACCTCTAGATCTTCCAGGGCACCGCGTCCCTTCCCATCTCATTCCTTCGGAGCCTCCGGATCCCTTCTCCTTCTTCCGATTCCTCCTCCTGGTCCTTAAGGACATCGCGTCTTTTATTCTCTTCTTCCTCTTTAATCATCTCTTTCCATCCATCTTTCCGGGGAATCGTGTCCTTCGGCATTTTCTCCCTCCTAAGTCTCCGGATTCTCCTTCCCATCATGGTTCTCCTCCTTCACCTCCGGACCCTCCAGATCCACCTCTCTCCATCTACCAATTCCTTCTTTTAATCCCTTCTGATCCCGGGTCTGACTCGACTTCTTCCACATCCACTACTTTGGGCATCTGCCCTTTCTCCCACTGCTTCCGAGGCTTTAGTCCTCATTCCTCCTCTTGATTTTTCGCTTCTTCTGTAGACCGTTCCTTATTATCAGGGTCTCCGCACCTTAGCGAGGGAGTTCTAGCCCTCGCCCCTCTTTTTCTTTTCTCCTTATTCGTCTGAGTCTGGTCTTAGTACCATTCCTTCATATTAAGCCACTTCAAATCTTAGCTTCTAATCCTTTATCTACCACTTGAGGGAAAAATTTCTAATTTCTTTTTCTATAAACCAACCCACCCACCCTCTCTCTCTCTCCTCTCATGCTATCCCTCACTCTCTCTCCCATTCCCTCTCGTTCTCTCGCCTCTTCGCCTCTGGCTGTAGACGGAGGGGATCGTGGGTAAGGTGACGACGTCGGGAGGTTGCTGAGATGCGTGGTGGAGCGAGAATCGATGCGATTTTGGTGCGATCTCGAATGGTGGATTCAAATCCGATGGTTCGATTCGCATGGTGGTTTTCGACGCAGTTTAGTCACCTCGGCACTCGGTTTCGTCGGTGGAGGTAGGGAGATGGATCGTCACTTCGTCCTCTACATTTTCCCTATAATTTTACGTAGAATGGTGCTCGATCGGGGGAGATCGGGCCAGTTTAGTAAAAATTGATATTATTGGGATTTGTAGGGTTCATTAGAAAACGGCAACCATTCTCGATGTAGTTAGAGTCAAATTGACCGCTGGGATGTCAGGATCCTAACCCCACCAGTTTCGTGTCGATCGGTTGTCATTTGGGGCCGGTAGGAGTCCGCGAACCCTTGTGACTTGTTTAGGGTTGATTCATTGGAATCGCCCTGATCTCACATTTTGGTGGATGCATGTGGTGTTTTTAGCCTCTAGGGGTTATTTTTCGTCGCGTGGCATTCTTTCCCCTGCGCTTCGACGTGAATGGGGCGTGGAACGGGCCGATTCGACCATTCCCCTATTTTGCTCACCGGATTTGTGTAACGGTCGTCATAGTGGCTGTCACACTATGTAACGGTCCCATGATAGACCGTTACATCTGTGGGTGGTTTTACATTCTTCGAGGTTGGGGTCGTGTGATGGACCAGTACTGGACTGTCACATGACTGTAACGCGCCTAGGGTGGTGCATTACGCCCTTGGTGTGACAGACCATAATGGGACTGTCACATGCCTATAACGCACCTGGCTTGGTGCGTTACATGCTGTGGCTTCCGAGGACTGTGGCTATCAGTCCCTCGATGATCGTGTTTGCCTCGAAGATCGGGTCAGTCGGTTAGCCCTAATGGACCTCCCCTTGTGCGTCACGTTGTGTAACGCCCCTGTCCTGGTGCGTTACATGATTCGTGCTAGGCTTTGAAGCCTGTTGGCCCTGACGCCCCTATCCTGGCACGTCAGGTGGTGTAACATGCCTTGGCTGGTGCGTTACATCGTTCGAGTTTTAGTTTTAGGCCTGTTGGCCCTGGCGCACCTGTCCTGGTGCCTTAGGCTGGTGTAACGCACCTATATAGGTCCGTTGCATGCCCTTTTATTTGAGTTCTGGTCCGTTGGCCATAATGCCCCTATCCTGGTGCATTATGCTAATGTGACATGCCGATTTTGGTGCGTTACATGGTCTGTATTGGATTTTAGGTCTGGTTGCCCTGACGCCCCTACCCTGGTGCGTCAGAGCAGTGTAGCACCCCTATAGAGGTGCGTTACAGTCCTGTTGTTGGCCGTGATGGCCGTTGGCCTATTCTATGTCTGTTCGTGTGTTGATTTGTCTTAGGTTTGTGTTTTAGGACAGTGTCTGTGTGTCCGTGGTTTCTGGATCGGTCAGTTCAAGTGACTAGGTGTGGTCTTTTCCTTGACTGCGGCAGTTCCCTAACGACTCAATCTAGAATTGCCAGTGTCGTTGTCTCTAGTTGCGTAGCGACTGCCTCTTGACTGCTGGGTTTGCCTAGTGATTGAGTGATGATTCACTTTGCCCAGAGTGTTGTCATTATCCACTGCTCTGATTTCTGCTTGTCTTGGCTTGATCTCGTGGTTTGCCGTGACCCGTGGGTGTCTGCTAACATCCTATAAGGGTAGTGACCATGATAGGACGACCAGGAGTGCTTGTATGTGCTGTGTGTGTCTCTGTGTGTTTGTGTCGTGTCGGGTTTCGGTCAACCAAGTGAGACCAAGGGTTGACATGCGCCCTTGTGTGTGTCTCGGCGGCTTTGTCCAATTCGAGACCGTGTTTCTGGATGCCTCGAGGTATCGGTCTACCTCAGTTTACATATCCAGATGTGTTGAGGGTCCTCGGTGTTCCCTCGGGTCTCCGTGAGTCATTTCCTACGGAGCGTTGTTTCCTCTGGCTTAGGTTTAGACCGATTGGCAGCTTGTTCGGCTGTCTGTGATGATCTTGCCTTCGAGTCTTCTGACTCAAGGATTGTTACATGAGTAGGTCTAGTTGCCTTGTCCTGAGTCGTCGACAGTGGCTGTGCTGCCATTGGTGCTTCAAAGTACGTGCGATAGTGCTCTCTTGCTTGTTTGTACTTTCGCACTCGTGTTTTGAGTCTCTGTGTCTTGTGAGCCTCCACTAGTCATAGCCTTACAGCACGCTTCGTTGTGACAGCTCTTGTAGCGGCACACTTTCCTGGTTTACGATTCTTCTCGTATCTATTTGTATATGCCGCTGTGAGTGTTAGGATTCTTAGCCCGATATATTGTTATCACCGCTGTGAGAGAGCGAGAGTGAGCGACCCGTCCCGTGACTCAATCCGATACCCGAGACTCATTACTGATTTCTCAATCGCACACGGTCCCATGCATCCCTCGCTAGGGATGCCCGCGAGCTAGAGTCCTAGGGCACGTGTCCGTTCCACATCACTCATCCTCTACCCCTCTATTCTCCTCTACACAACCACCATCTGGTGCCCCTGTTTGGAATAGGGGCATCGCAGACCCTCTACACCACACTCACCTGCTCACCTCCCCTAGCTCTCACTCTCTCCAAGCTCCCCCTCTCCCTTTCTAGCATCTACACGCACCCCTTGCACTGCTCGCTGGCCTGTTCTACCTACTACTCCCACTCCATCTACTGCTCCCGTCCGCCACCACAATGGCTCACCGCACCGTAGCTCCCTTCTCCCTCTCTTCTTACCTTCACCACCACAGCCACCTTTCTCTTCCTCTTCACCTTCCCTCTCTTCTCCTCAATTAGCATCTCTCCCTCGCTCCCTCACCTCTACACGCACTGCAATCGTTACACCCATAGACCCTCCGTCTTTACTGGCCTCCTGTCGCATCTCCCATGCATGCAGACACACCATAGCCGCAACGTCCGTCGGACACCCCGCCTGCTAACCCTTGCTGGGCGAATGTTCGTCTCCTTCTCTCACTCTCCCTCTCACCTCTCTCACTTCCACACATACACTTGACCACCCCCTCATCCTCACACAACCTCATACATCACTGCCAATCTCCATTAACCACTTACCCTACCATAGCATTGCACCCCCTCCCTTCTCCATCCCACACACAATGTGTCTTCCACACCCTCCTCTCTCACCCTCTGCCTTAAAGACACATAGACAGCCCGCGTAGCAGCCACAGCCTTACACACACACATACGCCATTGTTCGCGCGTGCATCGGGTCGCACGCGGGGGTGTGTCTTCGGTGACCGGACTGAGGGTTGGGATAATGCGATAGGGGTGACGTCGGGCTCTGGCGTACTTTGGGCACCCCCTCCTACGGCCGTATCCTTCTTAGGGCATCACCGTGCACTCATCGTTTACAAAAAGTCAAGGGAGGATCGAGTGGCATGAGAGGTTTCCTGATTTTGGGGGAAACATGGCTAGGGTGCAGGCGTGCCAGTCAATTTCTCGACAATCACCTGGGGAACCAAGGGTTGACCGGGAAGCGTCGCCAGGACGTGGCACGTGGGCTCGGGAGGCGGGCGACATGTGGATAGATGGGAGGTTCCACAGGTGCGAGTGCGTAGGCGATTGTAGGCAGTCGTGTACTAGACTTCTTTCCCGACCGATCGCAAGTAGTCAGTGTTTATTTACATCAGATTGAATCTGAATACTTTCATTCTATGCTAAAGAGAAATTTGTATATATATCTGGAGCCATGGGTAGAGAGCAAAGGGGCACTTCACAGCTATGGGTTTGCGTTTAACCGGGAGGTGTTAGTTGGGGTCGGAGGTACTGGACACCTGCACCAAATGGTGCGGGAGAAGGCTAGGACCTGAGCGTGGATGTGAAGACATTCATTTAGGTGATGGTATAATTTATGAGAGCCATAAGGGCTTACAGGTGGGCTGTAGTGGCCGTGGTACAACGGGCGCAAATCGTGGGACAATTTAGACATAGAGGTCGGTCCCCAGGTCAATGTGTAATAAGGTGAATATCCGCATGTTTTATAGAGGTTCTCCTCGGAGCAAGGGCAACGCCCAATTTGTCGAGAGAGGACTGGACTGGGTGACCGTAGAAGGCACAGGCTGGCGACTGGGTGAGGCTCGAACACGGCTCGGGTAGAGCAGTCGGGTGCGGCCTCGTGACGGCGGGAGGTGCGATGTCATGCCATACACGTGTGATGACCACATGGGCATCCCTGGGATGAGGAAGCATTTGTCATTGTCATAATATTGCACGTGTAGCAGGAATACACTTGCGTGTCATGGCTAAACGCCGTGTGAGGGGAGTACAAGTGACAAACCCTCGGGATCCATAAGTTGATTCACAAGTCACCCGCGCACACAAATCTCCTTGCGCCTATTGCCTTGTGCTGATGCCATGGACAATCTGGGTTGTATGCCTTGATTTCCCCACCCCTTGAGCTTCTAAGGGGCATTTATAGGGGAGGTTGAAGGGTCATGGAAGGGTTTAGGCAGACTAGGTTGAGGGGTTGAGTTTGGTCCCCGTAAACCTTAAGAAAAAATATTTTTTTTTGGTTTACGGAGTGGGGGAGGGAGGGTTTAGGTGGACCAGCCCAGGGGCTGGGTCTAGTCTGCCTAAACCCCTCCACAGAGGGGTTTACACGAAGCAAAACTCATTTTTAATCATAACAAATTATAAATTAAACAAGATCAAGGCCCATTAAGCCCTAAATTGAAGCAGACCTAGCCAGGGAGGGAAGCTACTCATAAAATAGACCCAAAAATGTGCCATAAAAATGGCCCAACGAGTAATGGACAACTAAAGGCATCAACAAATGACATTAAGAGAAATGACTCAACTTATCGGTAAAAAATGGGTGTCAACACCGGGTCCTCAATCCTAGCCTTCTTCTCTGGTGGGGTCTCCTCGACCTACCGGTCGCACGTGGAGATCATGTAGGACCTTCTCGACTCCCTATGATCTCCTCGGACTTCTCCCACCCCACGAGTGGTGAACTTTAACTTTTGATCATAGGAGGAGGGGATGCTAAGGAGGGTGCTGAGGGTACCACGTCCTATAATAGTGTTATACCCAGTCATTCCATGGACTATAGTGAAGTCCGCTAGGAAAGTCACATCTCTTGGCGAGGTTCCGAATGTGATTGGCAATGAGATGTGTCCTTCCAGGAGGACGGTGGTGCCAGAGAAACCATACAAGTGTGTGTGCAGTGGTGCTATTCGTGACAAATCCACACCCATAAGTATTAAGTAGTCATAAGAAATAATATCGGGACCGCTTCCATTATCTATTAAAATTTGTCCTATGGTACATTGTTTGATGGTGGTAGAGACCACCAAAAGGTCAGAATGAGGAGTGGGTACACCTTCAGGTTCTAGTCAACGATTGGATCCTTGAGGCGTTCCCAAGCGATAGTTTCCTACTATCGCCTTGCTCCACAGTGTTGATCACTGACAGGTACCACCGGTGCCTTCTGGAGGTATCTCCGCTCGATGCCTACCCTCTGAAGATCTTCATGATTTCCTTTCTATTGGGTCAGTTGTCGATGGGTGGAGGGGTTCGCTCGCACTGTCACTCTTTTGTGACCTTGACAATGAATTTGTCGAGGAGCCCTCGCCAGATGAGGTCCTCGATGGCATCCTTGAGCTGGATACAGTCAGCCGTGTCGTGCCTATGGTTGCGGTGGAAGTGGCAGTACCGTTGCTTGCTTCAGGTTCTTGGGTCTGACTTCATCTTAGGAGGCCACTGGAGGAAGAGTTCCTTATGGATCTCCATGAGAATCTGGGCGGGCGGAGCTGTTAGGGGCATGTAGAGCCGGTACTGACCTCTTTCCTTATTCTTTGTGCGATCATGACATTCCGGTCTCATCACTCCCGCTTGCCTCGCCCTTCTCGAGACGAGTCGACAAATCTTTTATGGTCAGGTTGGTCTGATCCGGCCATGCGGCCAAGGGCCACGATGTTCTCCTCACATTGGCCATGCTTCTGAGCCAAGGCGAGGAGGTCTGTTAGGGTCACCGGGGCTTCGACTCTGAGCAATCGTCGAAGGATGGAATCTCGGGTCCCCTGTGTCAAGGCGGTGGTTGCAATGCTAACATTGAGGCGGGGTATCTAGAGTGCCTCTGTTCGAAAGCGGGACATGTAGTCCCAGAGGGTCTCCTCTCGCACCTGCCAGACGACGAGTAAGCTAACCGTAGACATGGTTTCCATTCGGCAGTCAATAAAGTTCTTCTTAAATAACTTCTTTAGCTGTTGAAAGGAGGTGATAGTCTCAGCCGATAGGGACTTGAAGCATGTCTGGCCATTCTCTCGGAGAGTGGTGACAAATGCCAAACATTTCACAGTGTCCGAGGCCCAGTGAAGCACCTGGTTGGACTCGAAGCTATGCATATGGTCAGTCGGGTCAGTAGTGCCATCATAGGGGGTGAAAGACGGAAGTTGTAACTTTAGTGGCATGGGGGCTTCCATAATCTCCTTGGAAAAGGGAGCATAGAAGTCCAGGTCATCGTCGATGAGGCCATAGGTCTTGGCGACGAGCAAGACATCGTCCAAGTACCGGACCTTATTCTCGATCTCATCGATGTGTTGCAACTATTGGGCCATCTCTAAATTAGACTTCAGTGGGCTGCATGCCCTTGATGCGGGTGAGTTGTGCGGTGTTCGGGCCCATGCAGAGGAGGCGTGAGAAGCTTCCCACACCCTGCGGGAATCTGCTATAGTTAGAGCCCCCCATTCTGAGGTTACTCTGGTGGGACGTGCACCGGTCCTGTGGGCCTGTTTAGGAGGTCCTAACACAAGGCCATCACGGTTTGGAGTTGTTGGCACATTTCGGCAAGCTCATCGGCGGTAACCTCCCGATGCAATCAGGTGGAAGATGAGGCTCCCTACGATTCTCGACGGGAGCTGGGACATTGGTGAGAACTACGGCCCCAGTTACTAGTGTTGTAGTAGCTTCCACGAGGTGCCATTGGCTTTTCGATCGGATTCCCATAGACGGTGCCAAAGAGTGTAGAGGTGGAAAACTGGTTCCTAGGCCTCGTACCACACTTTTAAATTAATGGAGAATTAATGCTCATGGCCTCAACTTTACTTTACTAAATGATATCACCGAATTAATCAATTTGCATGAAATGTCTAATTTACATGCACAGTTGAGATTAACGATGGGACATGCATAATTGCCTAATTATATGCTCATAAAATAGTGCATATGCAATGAATGATTATAGAAAATAGACACTTATCAAAGCTCAACCTCGACCTGACGGTGAAGCCTGTCCAACAGCGGAGGAGGAAACACGTCTCGGAGAAACAGACGATTATCAAGGAGCAAATCACCAAGGGGAAAGAGAATGGCCTCTTCTGTCCAGTCCTATATCCGACGTGGCTCGCCAATGTCGTTCTGGTACCCAAAGCTTCGGGAAAGTGACGAATGTGCATGGATTTTATCGACCTTAACAAGGCCACTCCAAAGGACTGCTACCCGCTGCCAAGCATCGATCGGCTAGTCGATTCAACCTCCGGCAACGAGTTACTCAGCTTTTTAGATGCCTACTCTGGATACCATCAGATCAGGATGGACCCATAGGATATTGAGAAGATCGCCTTCATCACTGACTTTGGCGTACACTGCTACACCAGGATGCCATTCGGGTTATAGAACGTCAGGGTGACCTATCAAAGGCTGGTCAACCACATCTTCAAAAGATAACTCGGTCGGAACGTCGAGGCCTACATCGATGACATGCTCATCAAAACGCCAAAGGCTGAAGACCATTTTACCGACCTATCCGAGACCTTCAGCACCCTCCTTAAGTACAACATGAAGCTCAATCCCGCCAAGTGTGCCTTTGGAGTTAGATCTGGGAAATTCCTAGGTTTCCTGATAACTCAGCGCGAGATCGAGGCCAACCCCGACAAAGTTCAGGCCACCCTAAACATGCAGCCGCCCACCTACGTCAAGGACGTCCAGTGCCTTACCGGGCGCATCGCTGTGCTCAATCATTTCATATCCCGGGTGACCGAACTACCCTTCTTCAAATTGTTGAGGGGACCTAAAATGGCGTCTGCCACGTTCGCCTGGGATGAGGAATGCCAGAAGGCCTTTGAAGATCTAAAGGAATTCCTGACCTCGCCCCCAATACTATCAAATCCGGTTCCGGGCGAAGCATTACATCAGTATCTCTCAGCGACCCCCTCTACCGTAAGCTTGGTCCTAGTCCAAAATGACGTGGGAGTCGAGAGGCCAGTCTACTACACTAGCAAGGTGCTCAACGAGACTGAAAGAAGGTACCATGCAACTGAGAAACTCATGCTAGCATTGGTAACCTCAGCCAAGTGCCTCCAACCTTATTTCCAAGGACACTATATCATCGTGCTGATCGACAAACCCCTGAAGAAGATCCTCTCTCATCCTGAAGCCTCAGGGCACCTCGTCAAGTGGGCCATCATGCTGGGAGCCTACGATATCTCTTATCGCCCTCGCGTGGCCATCAAGGGACAAGCCCTAGCAGACTTCATCGCGAAGAGCACTATCCCGATCGATGAAGCACCCCCATCCGCACACGGACCCATCTGGGACTTGTTCTTCGACGGGTCATCCAACTCGGCTGGAAGCAGTGCTGGTGTCCTCCTCAAGTCACCCGAATGAGCAGAGTTACAGTACGCCTTGAAATGCAACTTATGGGCATTTAATAATGCCTCCGAGTATGAAGCCCTCATTTCGGGGGCCAAGATGGCACGATGACTAGGGGCCGAGTGAGTCAGGATCCACACTGACTCCCAGTTGGTCGCCAGCCAGGTCAACGGTGACTACGAAGCTCGGGAAGCACCAATGATTAAGTACCTCCAAATGGTCCGAGGATTGGCCCAACTGTTCAATAGTTTCGAGGTAGTCTAAATATCTCAGGAGGAAAACTCCAGGGTGGACGCCCTCTCTCATCTGGCCTCCTCCCTTGGCCCCGAAGGTACATGATCAGTCTTCCTCGAGGAGCTCGAAAGGTCTCGCATTGAAGCCGAGCTCATGACCATTAACCTAGCAACCCCGAGTGACTGGCGGACCCCTTACGTATCCTGGCTCTGAGACTCCCAGGAGCCCTCTGACCCTCGAGAAGCTCAGAGATTGAAGTACCAAGCCCGACGCTTCGTCATCCTAGATGATGCCCTGTATCGTAGGTCTTTCACCGGCCCCCTCCTTAAGTGCCTCGGAGCTGACAAAGCCAGCCAATCAATTCAAGAAGTTCACGAAGGCATCTGCAGCGCACACCAAGGAGGAAGATCGCTTGCCAGGATTCTACTTTGGCAAGGTTACTGGTGGCCCACCCTTCAGCGTGACTGCTCGGCCTACGTAATAAAATGTGACCGATGCCAACGCTTCGACCATCTGGTCCACCAGCCAGCCTCAGAGCTCATCACCCTTACCGAGCCATACCCCTTTAATTGGTGGGAAATCGACATCCTGGGGCCATTCCCTATGGCTCGTGCCCAGAAGAAGTTTGGCATCGTCGCCATCGACTACTTCACAAAGTGGATTGAAGCCGAAGCCACTGTCAGGATCACCGAGTCAGTCGTTTAGAGCTTAGTATGGAAGTCGATCATTTGTCATTTTGGTATCCCCTGAGTGATTGTGAGCGATAACGATCGGCAATTTGATTGTCACTACTTTAGGGACAGATGTGCTGACCTAAATATTCGCAACCACTTTACTTCGGTAGCCCACCCTCAGGCCAACGGACTAGTTGAAAATGCCAATGGAGCTTTATTAAAAGACATAAAAACCAGGCTCTTCAAGGCCAAGGGAACCTGGCTGGAGAAATTACCGGGCATAATTTGGTCACACCAAACTACTCCATGAACGGCCACCGGGGAAACTCCCTTCCAGTTGGTGTATGGCATGGAAGCTGTGATTCCGCTGGAGGTCGGCAACCCCTCTTTGCGAGTCATCAACTTCTCGCCCAAGGTGAAGAAGCAGAAATTACTGGAGAACCTCGATATGGCGGGCGAGACCTAAGAGATCGCAAGCATCCGGGCCACGAAATACCAGCGGCACCTCGCTCAATACTACAACGCTAGAGTCCGAGATAGGCATTTCCAGCCAGGAGACTTCATCCTAAGAAAAACTGAAGCCTCTCAACCACTGGAGGTGGTGGGTTCCTGCTGTTGATCCTCCTGTTGCTACCATTCGTGTACCTTATGCTCCTTCCCTTTCTCCTTTGCCTTGTGTTGAGGCTGGACGTGTGGAAGGGGCTTCAGATTTGTTTGTAGCTGGTGATGTTTCTGCTGTGAGCTCGCTTTCCAAGCTCTCTCTTATTGGAGCTGCTGCGCTTGCTGGGTCCCGGACCACGTCAACTGCTACTCCTGGTGCTCCTCGTCTCTCATTTGCACAGGCCCTTCGGCGGCCTGTTAGGCATCGCACTGCTGCACCACCCTGGTCGCAAGGTCCTCCTCTGGTGGCCAGTCCTTCCATCTCAAGTGGTGGCTCTTCGTCGGGTGCCTCGTCCTCTCCATCTATCTTGGAACCTATTAAACCCCCTCTTATTCTTCAGGTTCTAACGGTTCCTGGGTTCGAGCCTTCTCATCCTCCTGATTTCAGCCGTATCCATGCAAATTGGGTTGGTGACCTGGGTCCCCATCGTGTCATGCAGCCTCCTCGGCCTGATCCTGTTTGCCCTCGCCGTTCGTTACGAAGGTTAAAATCTGTTAGCCCTTCTCGTGATGAAGATTGATTGGCCCTGGTTGTCTACAAGCTTTATGTGGCTGCTAGTTTCTTGGGCTCACTCTCTGTTGTTGCCTCTTTTTGGGAGGCTTTCTTTTGTTTAGCCCACTATTATGTTTGTATTTGCTTGTTGTTTGAGCCGTGGCCACTAATTCTCATTGCCCTCTGCGTAGGGTGTCTACCACTTGGCTCCAGTTTCTTGAATGCCTTTTCCTTTTGTTATATTAATAAAATTGCCTAGCTGATCCTCAGATCTGCCTAGGTATTGCCTTAGTTAAAAAAAAATTACCGGAGCCAGCCCGAGGCCCACAGGTCGACTTCCGTCTGAATAAATGCAATGAAGTTGTTAATCCGGCACGCCCCTAAATTGGCGTGCTCCACTTCCCAGCGCCGTGTTATCCGGCACACAAACTGCACTAGCGGCCCTTGATCCTGTGTGCTTTCTCCACGCCGGGTAGAATCATGTATTGGGCATGCTTTATAACCCAATCGTTTATGCCAGAAGACAAGGGGGAGGGAGAGGGAGAAGAAGCCAATCGCCTGAGAGAAAGGAAAATTAGGGAAGAGGAAAGGGTTTTTTGGGAGTGAGCCTCAGAGAGCCACCACTCTTCTTGTCCGTCTGCCTGAAGAAATCTGGAGCTGGGAAGAGGAGGCCTATCCGATACTCTGTTTTTTTTTTCCCGAAGAGAAGAGGTGGGTTCCTACGAGCTTAGCCATCTCCCATCCCCTCTCAACCTATAATCTCTATTAGGCTGTATGTGCAGAGCGATGATATGAGCCCAACCTTCTCCCCTTCATGTGATGAATGTTTTCCTTTGTTCTATTTTACCCTCGCTGCTCACCATAGCTAAAGGGATTGTAATGCTTGATGACTGGCCTTCAGGCAACAACGCCAGGCCATGTTCTCAGATGTATCGAATGGGCCTTCAATTGGCAATTCAATAGCATGGTGTGAACATTCTTGCTACATTTTAGATACTATTCCCTTCTCATTACAAACTCTTGTAGATTCTATCGAACGTGATCTTGGTCTTCATGATCTAGCACAGAGACGCCCTGGGCTATCCATAGGGCAATATTAATGTTTCCCCTCCCCGGGATTCTCTTTCGACGTATAGACTGTGTCATACATGCCTTGTGTTTACCGTGTTTTCTTCTGTCGAGGACATATGTGTATGCATTCCCCAACACTGGGACTGGTTCCTCGTTGCCTTCCCATTCCTAATCATGAACCGGGGAGAATTAGACCGTCCCTATAAACTGGGCGCAGGGTCTTCTAGCATCACCTGCTAGCTGTGTTCGTCTCTGCAAGCTCTGTGATTCCTATGCTTATGATTAACCCCCAAATGTTAACCTGCTGACCCCTCGCTGTTATGTCTAATTAACTATAGTCAGTATATTAGCTGAGCAATTAACCACTGTATCCCTTCTACTCTGTATATGAGTTGCATTACGGTGCTTTATTTTCTTGAGAATGGCAGTTTGATAGTTGGGGAGGGGAAACATACCCCATCGATGCCTCTAAATCACCACAGGGGTTACCTTCTCATTTTCAAGGGGGGTGGTGCTTGCCTCTAGGGAACCTGTAGGTTACCTTAGTTGCATCCGACTGGTGACATTTTACTGGAAATATTTTTTGAGGTTTACAGAGTTCCATGTCCTGGGTACCTCCTGCCCCCCTAGCATTGCCAACCTGTATGCTCCTTTGCCGAGCGCTTCAGTCACCTTGTACGGGCCTTCTCAGTTTGGCGTGAGTTTTCCAACGACTCCTCTAGGGTCCGCTACGCTTGCTCGACGTAACACCAAATCTCCAGGAAAGAAGTGACGTTCCTTGACTCGAGTGTTGTAGTACTGTGCTAACTTTTGTTGGTAAGCCACGAGTTTTACTTGAGCGTTCGCTCTGTCTTCTTCGAGCTGGTCTAAGTTTTTCAGCATTGCTTGGTTATTTCTGGCCTCGTCGAAGTGTTCCACTCGTAACGAGGGGTTGGATATCTCCACTGGTACTACTGCCTTAGCACCGTAAGCGAGATGGAAAGGTGTCTCCCCTGTGGCGGCTCTGGCAGTAGTCCGGTGAGCCCATAGAATGCTCAGAATTGCATCTATCCATGAGTCACCTGCTTGATTCAGGCGGGTTTTGATGCAATGGAGGAGTGTTCTGCTGGCTTTTTCTACCAGCCCGTTAGCCTGGGGATGTCCCACCAACATGTAGTGATTCCAAGTCCCCAGCTCTGAGCACTTTTCCTAGAAGGCAGTACTCGCGAACTACCTACCATTGTCGGTTGTGAGAACTCTTGGGATCCCAAATCGGCAGATGATACTTCGTAGCATGAACTTCCATGTTACTTCGCTCGTAATCTTCCCTACCGGCTCAGCCTCAACCCATTTGGTGAAATAGTCGATGGTGACTATGAGGAATTTCTTCCTCCCTTGTGCTTCAGGGAAGGGGCATAGTATGTCCACCCCCCACCGGGCGAATGGGCGAGGCTCCATCAAGGCGTGAAGTTGCGTAGCCGACTGGTGGTGCAGGTGAGAGAACTTCTAGCACTGGGGGCACCTCTGAACATACTCAAGGCAGTCTTGCTGCAAGGTGGGCCACCAGTATCCCTGTCGGATTAGTGTCCGTGCAAGTGCTCGCGCCCCCACATGGCTTCCGCAGAGTCCTTCATGGACTTCTTGGGTGGCCTGGCTGGCCTCCGTGGGGAATAAGCACTTTGACAATGGAACCGAGAGAGATCGGCGGTACAGCTGACCATTTACCACCGTGAAGTGGGTTGTGCGGGCTCGCGTGTGACAGGCATCGGCGCGGTCACTTGGAAGTTGCTGTCATAGGAGAAAATCCAACAGGGGATCCATCCAGGAAGGTTCGTAGTCAATGGCATTTACCTGGGGCATTGGCTCTTCTATGCTCGGCACCGACAATTCTTCCACGAGGATTGATCTCGAGTTGGAGACTATAGTGGCAGGCGCCAGGCGAGACAGGGCGTCTGCTTAGATATTCTCCTCCTGTGGGATATGGACCACCTCAAAGCAGGTGAATTTGCTTGTCGCAGCCTTGGCCTTCTCCAGGTACTTAACCATGAAAGGATCGCGGGGCTCGAACTCTTCTCTGACCTGGTTGGCGATGGAGTCGCAGTATGCTCGCACGTTGGACGCCCCCAAGTGTCTCGTCATACGTAGTCCTGAGAGGAGTGCTTTGCACTTGGCCACATTGTTCGTGGTCAGGAAGTTAAACCGCAAGACGTACTGGAGTTCTAACCCTTCTTGTGAAAGTAAGACTAACCCTCCTCCGCTACCCGCGGCGCAGGATGATCCATCGATGTATAGTTCCCATGTTGGCCCTGAAGATTGCTCGGGCGAATCTTCGACCGGTATGGTACATTCGGCTACAAAGTCGACGAGGGCCTGAGCCTTGATCGCGGTCCTTGGGTGAAACTTGACGTCGAATTCCCCCAACTCGATAGCCCACTTGATCAGCCTTTCTGAGGAGTCAGGATTCTGGAGGACTTGTCGCAGTGGCTGGTCGGTGAGGATGACGATTGGGTGCGACAAGAAGTACGGACACAGCTTGCGAGCAGCCGTAATGAGTGCTAAGGCAAACTTTTCAGTTCTTGAGTACCAGAATTCCAACCCTTGTAGCACTCGACAGATGTAGTAGATGGGCTTCATGACTCCTACTTCTTCTCGTGTGAGCATGACGCTCATCGTACTCGGTGTCACGAATAGGTATAGGAGTAGCTGCTCTCCCTTTTGTGGTTTGGCGAGGATGGGAGGAGCCGTCAGATAGTGTTTTAATTCTTCAAACGCCTGCTTGCACTCCTGATCCCAGTCGATCTGCCCTTTCTTTTTCGGCACTTGATTGGCTTGCTTGATTAGTCGAAAGAAATGGAGGCACCTCTCAGCGGCCCGAGATAGGAAACGAGCCAGGGTGGCGAGCATAGACTGGACCCTCCACGTCCACACGAGCTGCCCGATCTGAAGAGGACAATCAACATGGTATCTCTATACTATCTGTTACCTGAAGAGGTCCTCGAAGCTCCCTTAGCATGTGCCGATGAATGCGTCCCGTGCGGGCACTTAGAGCCCCTGGGCCTGGTGCGAGAAGTCGAATGAAAATCTGAGGTGCTACACACACCAGATGACTTACTGCACGGGTATACACCAACCTCGGAGGAGAAGAAAGGGAAGGCTTCAAAGAATAGAGGGAGTGGCATGGTCCTCTCTTGCTACACACTCTCGACCGGGCACGGCTCAGGCCAAACCAGTGAAAGAGAAAATGAGGAGACATGCTTCCCGCCGTCTAGTGAAGAGGCCCCTCATCATGACCCTCCTCCATATGGGGGCCTGGGGGCAGCAATGTCGACTTTTCAAGGACAAGATGTTGTCGGCCGTGATGACATAATGTCGTCGGCCCCATCTGAAGCCAGGGCGGGAGGCAGCACTTCCAGCTTCCATCAGCCCACCCTCGCCATGATGGCAAGATTATTTGAAGAATCGCACGGAGTCGAAGAGTCAAGAGGAAAATCAACCAAGGTGAATTTATATCTAGCAGTGCCCACGCGGGCAGGGTCCTCTCCTGGAGCCTTCTGGGGCGGCCGTGAGCCACCCGAGGTCCCACCACCACTAGCAATGCCCCGAATTGCGCATGAATACATTGGGGTCATCCTCTCCTAGCATTTACAGCATGCACCTCTGATACCTCGCATGACGCCAGGCACAAACCCTCTTTGCCAACTGCCCGGCTCGTACCCAAGTTTGATAGTGCCAACAGGGACGAATAAGCCAAGGGCCGAGCGAGGGGCCAAAATGAGGCGGGCCAAGAGCAAAGCCATCGCGGCCGAATCACAAGCAGCTGACCGAAGAGGTGATGAGTCCGCCCTAGACTATACAAGGAAAAGGGGAAACCCTCGTGAGGAATGCGGAAACCCTCCAAACTGCGGGGACGCCGTCCAAAGACTCCTAAGAAGCCTAAAGGGTGAAATAATACAAAGGGTGATGGATATTGAAGTCAAAATCCTTGAAGAGCTCAATGACCTTGCATCTGATGTTGAGGTCTTCCTGGCAAAATATTGCCCAACCACCACTGCCCAGAGTGGGAAAAATCGATCAGCCAACAAGCAATTGGCACGAGAAAAATATTGCACCCTAGACTTTGAAGCCTTCGAGCGACAACAGGGGAGAACAAATGTCATGGCCGGAGCTTCTCCCACTAGGCCCGCTGATCAGAGAATTTCATTAAGGGATAGAATGAAGAAGCCCTACTCCTTCCCAAAAGATAAAACTCGGATCCTCTTCACATGGGTTCAAGAATATGGCAAAGTTGTGCTTCCGGAGCCGAAGAGACCAAATGACCTCGAAAGAAGAGACGACCCCCAATTCTGTCTATATCATCAGACGATCGGGCATTCCATTGAGGATTGTTGTGTATTTAAAGATGTCGTCGAGGGCCTGATCAAGAGAGGTGAATTACAAATGCGCAAATACACGGTGGACCCACCGCGCTCTCACCAAATGCCCAATTTTAGGGCGACTGATGTAGCCGCACCATACCAGCCAAAGAGCAGCGTGCCCTGAAGGACATGCCAAGTCTCTTTCAGGCAATGGTAGGAAGTCCTAGAAGACGAGGCCAGATGCTGTCGATGCCCCACCCTGGGGGCATCCATCTGAACTAACACTGACTACATGATCGGCTGTTGCTAGATGACCCCCTATTTTTGGAGGGGTGATAGTCACTTGTAACAATGATGCATATCTATGAAATGGTGAATGATCATCTAGGCTTATTAAAGGCCCTTCTTTTGTGAATTTTTGCATTTATACCATGACTGCTGATTGAAAGGGCCACCCAGACAATGGAGCCTCCAGATGGCAATAATAAAAAAGGGGGGAGAAGAGAGAAAAGATAGCTGAGGATCGACAAATGAACATCACATGCATGAAGATGATGGCCGATGAGCCGAAAGAACGGTGTCTAACCATTGGTGTTTGGGCCGACAGATGTTCACAAACATGTGATTATTGCCGCTCGAATCAATGAGTGTCCTACCACTTTCGGGAGTCGAGAGGCCACGAAAAAGGAGGGAGGGGAAATCAACCCCCGTCCCTAAGGAAAAGAAAAGAAAGAAAAGAAAGAAAAGAAGAAAAGAAAGAAACAAGAGAAGGGAAGAAATGAAAGAAACAAAAAGGGAAGAAGAGAAAGAATTGGCGAGAGAGGGTTGTACAGCCATATCCGTCGAAACTCGTGCCAAATAATGATTACCACTGTGGGGTTGACGCGGTGGAGCGAACCACTCATCCCCTCCCTGAGGGGGTGAGTGCTCTCCTGCGAGACCACTTAACACGTCAATTCGAACCCGATAAGACTCACATAAATACCGTTTAGGGATCCGATGTCCCAATATTAAATTCTAAAATCCAAACGAACACGATCCATAACCCGCAAAAAATAAAATCTGAGAATCAGGGACATACAGTCCTCCCCCCTTAAAGAAATTCCGTCCTCGAAATTTGAGACTATGCAGTAAAAACATTGGGAAGAACTCACCCAACAGGTAAAACCTCCTGATTGCAACACAACTACCACAAACTCCACACAACACTCCAAGGGACAACGCCAGACCAATTCAACCAATAAGGTCCTCCCAACCACCACGCCAATCCATACCAGGCCTCAGATTGATTGTGGCGCATATAGACAAACTAGCCTGGCGTCACCTTAGCTCCCCTGAAATATTAAGGGCACGAACAATATTTGACTTGCTCTGCACATGGAGAGAGAGAGACACCAACTCTCAAACACAACTCCAATCCATTGTTGGGGATTCCATGACTAGAAGTCCGCTCAGGATGACAACTTCCTCAAATACTGAACGTCGAGCATCTCCACAAGGCATAATCACAATTCTGACCACGAGTGAAACTTACACAGCTACCACTGTTGCCACCATTACTTCCAACGGCCCTACGCAACAAACGACTCTTACCTCAAGAGCCAAACCACATCGAATGCTCACCGGTCTTCACCAATACCCATGGAGCGTCGACACTTAACCGCTCAAGACATCACAATCCACCATGCATCGACTGAGAAGAATCATCCACCAGTCGCCGGTCACACACTGACAAAGGATCCTCTAATCATTCTCCTATTCTACTTCCCTATAGAATCATCAATCGATTTTCTAGGTGTTTGCTCACATTCGTTGGCCCGAACATCCACTGTCTCTACATCTGGGCCACACATCGATTGAACACCATCCTAACCCTTCTCTGGCTATCTAGCCAATTCCAACTTCTTAGAAAGGGAAGGAAGGACAACGAAGTTACCCATGCGAACCCTGAACTCCTTAATCTCATTAATCCTGAGCACAATGGCTCAAATCCCTTCTCAATGGTAGAGCCTCCACATTACATCCACACTTCGGGGGATTCTTTCATCGAGGAAATAGCCATTCCTTATTACAACTGTCCAATCGATACTGAACCACTCTACAGTTCCACTTGGTCCATTGACAGACTGCTCAGAGAGGCAATCTCTCTTCACACATAAAGTCCCCTTGTACAGCTCCTCCTGAGCCAGGGCAAGCCTCTGACTGAGCATCACAATCCAATCAATGGCCCCATAGAATCACCAAGTTCCAAACTCTCCTGAGTTTGGTCAAAACCAAGGTCTCTATCCATGATCATCATATCACTTATCTAGTTCCGAACATCATGTACGTCGGACAACCAGTGCACAAAACCACACATTATTATGGTACTCAGATAACTCGATTAGCCCCTTCAACTACACATGGCAGCCTTCCAGAATCTTGTTCTGGGCAATATCACCTTCGGCCTCATATCTAAATCATTCCCCTGACCAAGGCTGGTTAACACGCTGTCTCAACTCCGAGCAATATACACCGGCACCTCACGCCTAATGGGGACCACTAAAACTCGAGGACAATGCCTCGCATCACGTCACAACTTAAGCACACCTAACCAAGGTCACAGTCTAGGTCCTCTTCTCACAACTTTCCATAAAGCTTCCATTGAGCCCCCAACTGTCATTACTGCCACACACTCGGTGCACCAACTGTAGAATTTTTGGGGTGCTAGAGATCAATCAACCCCACTAATACTCACCATACTCTTGTTGGGACCCAGAAGCAATTTCCTCAATCACATACATCACCGGACCTCGAACCGACCTAGAGAACGCCACCTAAATCGAAGTCAATCCATTAACTCCTCACTCCTGAGCAACACATACTCACTCCTAAGATGGCCAATTCCATTGCCCAAGCCATGTACACTACTATTCAAGGGAAGGAACTAGGGCGATCATAGTCCTCACTCAACAGCCTCCAATTCAAAAGCTTCTGATTCTTAACCCCATTAACGTTTCTTGGCACGATGCCCTAATAACGGCATACCAATCAATGGCAGCCTCACGATCAATGCCACTTAATACCGAAGGCTGAACTCGCAAGATTAGTCAAATGATCTCCATAACTCTATGCACTAACTAGAAATCCTCAAATCTCTCCCGGAATCAATCTCGGAACCTATGGATTATGGACCCACCACGCTTCTGGTGCGCAACTCTACACAGCACGCCTCGTTGGAAAGGAAGATCCCGGTGCCTGCCATGAAGCAACCTCCAACTCCCGCCATGCTCACGGGAACTCATGAATATAGATTAAAATAAAATAAAAAATAATGAAATTTAAGGAAACAATAACATCTTTCCTTTTCTTTTCATTAATGTTTCTTTGTACATCAGATAGGCCACAGCCAGAATAATACATATTAGGAAATAAAAATACTACATCCACTGGTACTATAGCACGAGCTAATTACTCAGCCCAGACACAGCTAGCCCCCCCTAAGATAAGCCACTTACTCTACCTAGTGTAGAAACTGGCTCGGATAATGGGATGACTGACCATGTTGGCTCGAGAAGCTCGGAGAAGAGGTATCAGAGGAAGAAAGGAAGAAAGGAAAGGAATGCCTGGATATCAGGAAAATAAGAGAAGGCCCCCTCTGCCAAGTCTTTGGAAGGCACAGAGTCGAAAGCCGAACAGAGAGCAAGCACCCGTGAGCGGCGAAAGCAGGGGTTAAGCTACAGGTATCCTCCAAAGAGTGAAAGAAAAGAAGAGAAGTTGGTTGAAGAGTAAAAGAGGGAGAAAGGAGGAGTGGGTAAAGGTGAGGAAGGAGTAGGATGAGGCCGCAGTGCCAAACGCCCCCTTCCCTCGAGCCTCCTTCCACTTTTACCTTCCTCCTAATATAGTGGCGGCACTCCAGAAGCTGGGAAAAAGTGCGTTGCTATGCGTTAATCCTTCTTCCACGCTGCTCGCCTATTGCTGACCCTTCTTCTATGCCGGAGTAACAGAAATGCCCTGACAGCCACCAGGGTCATCGTCTTTTGAGTCACCCTCCATGTTTCACTGATAATCCCCTAGCATGAAAGGTAGACGCTTTGCGAGAAGGAAAAAAAAGGAGAGACTGCAAGGAATGCCTAAGCAGTGAAGAGAGGTGGAGAAGCCCTTCGGGACTTTTTTATAGGCCGAAAGGGGGGAACCCCCACGTTAATAGAATCTCCCCTCGAAAAAATGTGAAAGGCATGAACCTTTCCCCAAGAGCAGTTACTCTATTCCCCTCAACGGCTTCTCTCATGGGGATACATGAAAAGATAAGTCATTCAAAGCATGGAAAGTAGAAAGGTGCCAATGCCACGTCAATCTCCTGGCAGATCAGCACGCGAGAAGCCTGCGAAACGTATCAACTCTCCATTTTTCTCACAACTATAGATACGATAGTCAAATCATGATAAAGGTGGCAAGGAACTGACAATCCAGATTCTGGAAATCACTGCCATTGTATATGGAAAGAAAATTTTTTTACATGGAAATATTTGAAAAGAGAAAGAACTAGCACATCAATCTCTTGCTCCTCCTAGTCTGTGGAGATAGGGGGACTCCGAGAGGCCCGTGGCCTTTCTTGAGGCTTGGTGTCTTGAAGCTCAGCAAACGAAGGATCTTCAACGCTAGGAGATCTACCCCCAGCGTCCTCAGTGGTGACCAATCCAGGCACTGACCCCACCTTTGTGGGAACTACCTCGATCGTGTGCCCCCCCCTCCCCCGAGGTAACTAGAGTTGGCGACTGCTCTGCTGAAATGGTAGCATCCCTACTCCCCCCTTCACTCGACGTCGGAGAGGGAGAATCTGTGGCATCTTCATCTGAGTCGTAGCGCTGCCCGAAAGTAAAAATGAGCTCATTGAGCACCTACTGCTGGGCCTCGGTGACCGCTCGATGGAAGCCTTGGACAGACCCCTTCCGTAGCCCCTAACGGTATCCTGGCTCGCAGTACAAGAAGGCAGCCTTCTAAAGAGCTGCGTGATAGCCCTCTGAGCTCCTATATCGATCGATCACCTCCGCCCCAGCTCGCTCTGCTTTCTTCTCGAGCTCAGCCACCCTCCGCTCGGCTCTGAGCAACTTCATCTCGGCCTCAGACAACTTCACTTCAGCCTCGACCCGTGCAACCTCGGCTTCCCCCCCGCACTCGCTCGGCCTCCCGAGCCTGGCTAATTGAGTTTCTCCCACTCGGCCCTCCACTGCTCGTAACGCTCGACCAGAGCCTGACGCTCCTCTTCCAGGAGCTTGCTCTTCATGTCAGCCATATAACGATCTTGGGCCAGCCACTCAACCAGTGTCCAAGCCTCCTCCTCGCTCGACTAAGTCTGTGCCCAAAGCAAAGCTGCCTCCCACCGAAGGACTTTGAGCTCGGAAGACAGTTGCTTGATCCTACGATCAAACTCGATGCGGGCCCAAGAGAGGGACCTCTCCTCACTTTCCAGCCGTCCAAAGTAATTGGCTATCTCGACCCCCAGCTGGGCCATGCCCAAGCCGCCCTCCATCTCCTTCTCGAAGAGCTGGGAGGGGGGACTACACCTGAACTCATCCCGAACCAGTGAAGGTGCCAAGGATCGGCACCTTTGGTATAGAGAAGCCCGGACGGCTGGGGCACTGGCCAAAGGGGGAAGAGTTCTCTTTGGGGGAGCCAAGACTGGAGCATCCCCCCCCCCCCCCCGCAACCCCATTATTGGGTTGGATTCAAACCGCTTGGTGCGATGAGTGTGAGGATGGGACAAGGATCGAGGTGATGGAGGCGTGGCGAGCTCGGCCGCAAGTTCGGGGCACCGGCGGGGGTTTTAACGGTGTTTTCTTCGTGGATCGGCGTCCACGGCGCATCAAATCTTCGGTGGAGGTAGGGGGATGGATCCCTAGCTCGTGTACTTCATTTCCTGCGAGTTTCGTAGGCTGTGGTGAGTCGAGCGGGCTTATTTGGATATTTTTAAAAAAATCTATATTTTTGGGGTGTGCACCCGATCTAGTGTTTTGATCACATTTTTGGGGTCTAAATGGGTCCTCTCGATGCTAGAGAGGTAGAGGACTAGTTTCCCCTTATTTTTCCCTTCACATGGGCATGAACGGGGCATGGAATGGAGATTTTGGTGTGATTCGTCGTTTTCGGGTTCGGGACGACCTAGCGGCCCTTCCAGCGACCGCTAGGGCTCCAGCGGTCTAGTGTGCGACCGCCAGGGTCCCCGTATGTCAGTTCGAGCCTCGCGGTCGTACGATAGACCGCCAGGGTCGTTAGCGGTCCAGGTGTCGATTGCTAGACTCTGCCATGCGGTCCAAGGAGAGACCGCTAAGGGTTGCTTGTTCCTGGAGACTGACGGTCCAAGGGGTAGACCGCTAGCCTGGCCTTAGCGGTCCAGAGTTAGACCGCTAGGCACTCTAACAGTCCAAGGTAGGACCGCCAGGCGATTTTCATCCTTGTCGTGTCCGTTTTGCGTTGTGTTAGTCTCTGGTCGGTCCGGTTGTGACCCAATGATTGACCTATGACCCCGTGAGTGTCTCAGACACCGTGGGTTTCATGTGCATGTTTTATGGGTGTCCGGAGATACCGTGTCACCTTGATTAGCATGCTCGTGAGTCGTAGGGTCCGAGTGACCCCGTGTGTGTTCCAAGTTTTGAGGGGGGCGTGTGTATGGCCTTGGACTAAGAGTCCAGTTGACCAGCCTGGGGCTGGGGATTTTTCATATGTCACCGTGGTTTCAGACCTAGGGATTAGGCCAGATTGATGGCGCTGTGCCGTCACGTGTAGCGGTCTTGACCCGAGTCTCATGACTCAAGGACCGTTAGGTTTATTAGGTCTAGTGGGCTATCTTGAGCCTGATGGCCGTGAGCCACCTATTACTCTGTGTTACTCGCGATGGGTGCGTGTGTGGTTTTCTGTGTTTACATTTAGTGCGCCCCGACTAGTCATAAATTTCCTGCGCACGCGGGTGCGGTCCCACTTGGGAGTGGTGGAGAGTGTGACTCGAGTGAGACGATTTTTAGGCTGGTTACCATAGGGCCCCCACGCGCAGCCTGAGTCTGGGCTTTGGGGGAAGAACCAGCTAGAGGATCTGACCTATGATGCATGGTCTGTGTGTGCACACGTGGCTGGGGGCGTCGGACCCGCGCTGACGAGCGCGACCCCAATTAGTCCTTGTTTTGTGTTCATGGTTACTGTACGGTGTCTCAGTCTCTGCCTAGGGCATCATAGCGAGACACCTGAGGCTGTGGACTAAGTCGTCAGTGGAAGCATCCGGCCTTGCTTCTGGTGGGCGGTACTCCCATCAGGTGACGTGAGTTGTCATGTTGCGCGTTTCCGTTTCCCTTCTACTAGATGGGGTTTCGTGTGTAGTTCGGGCATTTTCTCGGAGCCGAGGTCTCGGGTTTCCGGTGAGCGTCACCGAGGGCTTTCCCCTAGACGGCGTAGAGTTCACGACAGCGAGGTCGTGACTATGTTTTCGGACTGCGTGATTTTGGAGTGGGCCTTGCGTGTGAGCACAGGCCTCCACGACAGAGGTGTCGTGTCGTTTTCCTAGTAGCATGACTAGGGCGGTCGTAGTCTAATGGTCTGTCTTTTGGTAGTCCCTCGATTGTGGAATCAGCGTGTTGAGTTCCGGTACAGTAGGAGTAGCTGTAGAGCCAAGGTTTTACCAGCCACTGCGTTTACTGTTCCTACTGTTACAGTTGTTCTTGCTGTAGTTGCTACTTTTCGTACCGCCGTTATTTTCAGTTGGGGTTCCACGGGAACCCTACTGAGCCTATGATAGGAGGCTCACCCCTGATTTTCAGGTGTTGCAGTTCTTCCTTGTGGTTCGAGGGTACTACGTGGAGGTCCTTAGTTGTCAGCTCGTCGGGCTGAGTGTTCACTTGGCATGTGGTACGTTTTACTACTTTAGATTGTACTTTTGTTAGACTGGACTATGTTGTAGTTGTTGTTTATTTTTGTTGTTATATCTATTATCCTGCTTTATTTCCTACTTCTATGTACACCACACCTATCGTTTAACCCTTCCAAGTCTTTGGCCTCGTGGGGTGGCGGGCTGAGATTCGAGTCGTGTCAGTTCCTTTCTAGTACTTGGATCTCGGGTCATTACAAGAAGGAATAGGGGAAATATATGGCACCCACGTATGCCCCTCCATTTGGCACCCACCTGTGTCCATCCACTTGGCACCTACGGATGCCCCTCCTTATTGTGCCCATGTGGGCTACACTTGGCTCTCAACAGCACTCGTAATCTTTATCCTCCGTGCACCACGTGCACTCCCCTATACTCCCTTGTGAGTCCCCTCGAGAGGTTTGTGTTATTCCTGAAAGGAGAGTGGTAATACCTTGCTTTGTTTGTTTATTGTTGGCATATCTCTGTTCTCTCTGTTCTATTTGTGTGTTTTATATATATTTGTGCAGTATTGCATTGTATGTATCTCCCTTTCTTTTCATTTTTCTAAGGATCACCCTCTCTCGGTGAAGGAAGGACTCTCCGTTCGGGAATTCTTCTCAACGGACTAGGATCTCCTCCATTGGGACCTCCATAAGTCCCTGACAGTGAAGGATTCCCTCTTCGTTCACTGGGCTGGTTGTACCATTGAAGTTCCCCGAAGTTAGTTGACCTATTCGTGGTGAGACAAGAGACCCTAGTTGACACGGCGGTGAAACAAAGTGTATCTAGGGCCCTTTCCTATTTTGTGTGAATTTCAGATCTGTTAAAAAATAATAAAAATATAAAAAATCAAAACAAAAATAAAAAAAGAGACGTAAAAGCATCCACTTGTTTGTTAATCTCTGATATTTGTTTGTTGGTGCATGTTTTTACGTTCCGGGAGAACTCTGAAAATGGCCCATGAGTCTTTTGAGGAGAACCACCCGGGTCTTGGTCAGTCAGTTGACCCACATGTCCATGCTATGGACTCAGGGCCTTCCCTCAAGCCCTCGCAGGAGGTGCCGGCTATTGTGGGGGATACATCCCCACCTCAAGACATCTCTTCCTTGTTGGATGTCCTCGCCAACTCACAGCTCAGTTCTGAGCAACTCCGAGCCTTTCACGTCATTTTAAAGGGGAAATCTGTTTCTCCCACTCCACAGGAGTCAACTCCAGCCACTATGCCCCTCCAGGAGCCAGTACAGGCTATCCCCTCTTTATCACCAGTATATGTCGCTTCTTCTCCTTCGCTTCAAGGGCAGGCAAGTTAACAGCCTCCCTCTTTTCAATTTCCCCTCCACAGTCTCAAACCCATGTCGTTCCTCAGGCACCATTTCAGCCAGGTCCATCTACTGGTAGGCCCCCATACCCCTCTGGTTTAGGGTTCTTTCCTCAGGCCGCTGGCAGGCCTCTTCCTCCTCAGTGGTAGGCGCCATCTTCACCCACCGAGGAGCTCGCTCAGTCACTCCTCAACAAGTTTAACAAAATGGATGAGCAGTTTCGGAATCTAAAGAAAATGGTGGACGTAAAGTCCACCCCTGAGGTCTCCCTGCCAATTCTCCTGGTAATCCATCTTCCTCCCTCTGAGATGCCTATGTACCGTAGGTACAACGGTGTGGGTAACCCCTTCATTCATCTCAAGGATTTCATGTATGAATCCTCTTACTGGCAGAATGATCAAAAATCCATGGCCTACCTTTTTCGGAGATCATTGGACGGTCCCGCCCTAGAATGGTTCTATTATCTGGACCCGAGTGAGTTTGAGAATTTTGATGCAGTACAAAGGAGATTCTTACAAAAGTACCGGGATAGGATCGGCCCCTCTCTCTCCATTACTGACCTAGTGGCCCAGAAGATGAGGTCGGACGAAGATTTCATCCACTATGCTGACAGGTGGAGGTCCCTGGCTGATAGGATAAGGGATACTCTTTCAGAACTAGAGCAAGTGAAAATGAAGTGTCTAATGCCACCTCGCAGTTCAGACACGTCTTAGCCATGAATAAGCTTACCACAATGGAAGAGCTCTATGAGAGGGCCCGGTATATCCAGACCCAACTAAAAGATTCCCCCATCATGCACATGTTTGAACCGCCAAAGCCAAAGCTTGTTAGGAAGACAGGCACTGGTGTCCAAGGTGCAACGACAGAAGGGGTCATGATAAATGAGCAAGTGAGTGCAGTTGGCAGCCCTAACCAGCCGGCCAACCCAAGACCTCCCCAAATGCCATGATCTCATTTTCAACAGGGTCCACAACCCTATCATCCTCCACTCTAGAACAACCTTCCCCAGAACAATGTACCTCAACCCCTCCATCCCCAACAGTAGCAACAACCACCACCTCAGTATCACCAAGTTCCACCCCTGGCAAATTATGGCCCACTGCAACAACAAAGAAGGCCCATTGGCCCTAAAAGAACCCACTACCCACCGCTGCCGAAATCATTGGCGGGCATATTTAACGTTTTTATGGCTGTCAATGCACTCACTTTGCCCAATGAAAGGCTCGCGTGGCCTCCGAATGTTGACAACTCCAAGTACTATGTTTTTCACAGGCAGCCAGGTCATACAGTGGAGAATTGTTTCCACTTTAAAGGTAGGAACAAGGCTGGTGGGGCATCTCTATTTTTAACCCCATTTTTCTTCTTTTTTTTAATGTAATTCACCGAATGAAATCGAGATATAGGAGAGTTTGTTTGCTGGGTTGCCGACCAGTCTTGCCAATGATGACAAGGGTCGGACATGAGCTTGTTCATCGACATTGGTTAAATGCCGAAGCAAAGGTATATTCATTAACAAGGACGAAAGGTCCAAGTTAAGGGAGAAATGTCGACCAATCTTGCCGATGATGACAAGGGTCAAACGTAGGTTTGTTCGTCGGCATTAGTTAAACACCGAAGCAAAGGTATATTCATTAACAAGGACGAAAGGTCCAAGTTAAGGGAGAAATGTCGAACGATCTTGCCGATGATAACAAGGGTCAAACGTGAGTTTATTCATCGACATTGACTAAATGCTAAAGTAAAGGTTTATTCATTAATGAGGACCAAAGCTCCAAGTTAAAGGGAATGTCGACCGATCTTGCCGATGACGACAAGGGCCAAACGTGAGTTTATTCATCAACATTGGCTAAATGCCAAAGCAAATATTTATTTGTTAACGAGGATGAAGGGTCCAAGCTAAAGGCATGTCAACCGATCTTGCCGATGGTGACAAGGGCCGAATGCGGGTTTATTCATTGACATTGGCTAAATGTCGAAGCAAAGGTATATTCATTAACATGGACGAAAGGTCCAAGTTAAGGGAGAATGTTGACCGATCTTGTCGATGATGACAAGGGTCGAACATAGGTTTGTTCATCGACATTGGCTAAATGCCGAAGCAAAGGTATATTCATTAATAAGGATGAAAGGTGCAGATTAAGGGAGAATGTCAACCGATCTTGCCGATGATGACAAGGGTCGAACACAGGTTTATTCATTGACATTGGCTAAATGCCGAAGCAAAAGTATATTCATTAACAAAGATGAAAGGTCCAGGTTAAGGGAGAATGTCGACCGATCTTGCCGATGGTGACAAGGGTCGAACGCGGGTTTATTCATCGACATTGGCTAAATGTCGAAGCAGAGGTTTATTCATTAACAAGGACGAGAGGTCCAAGTTAAGGGAAAATGTCAACCGATCTTACCGATGGTGACAAGGGTCGAACGCAGGTTTATTCGTCGGTATTGGTTAAATGCGGAAGTAAAGGTCTATTCATTAACAAGGATGAAAGGTCCAAGTTAAGGGAGAGATGTCGACCGATCTTGCCGATGATGACAAGGGTCGATAACAATTGATAGAAAAGGATCTCCGGTGGGACTCTGTGGTGATTGTGCTTGTTAGAGTTTCATTAGGACAAGGGTGGAGAGGAACATTTAAATTACCACATTACTGACTTAAGCGCCCTTTCGGGTTTTTGCTGAAGTCGGCCCCCTCTTGCTTTTGTCCACGCACCCTTGCAGGTTTTCACGTGGCGGGATACCCGATTTTGCCTGCAACGCCCTTGCGGGTTTTGTCACAGTCGGGTTATAGCCATTTTTACCCTTGTCCTGATGTAGGAACAAGGCTGGCGGGGCACCTCTATTTTAAGCCCCATTTTTTTTTCTTTTTCTTTTTTTTTGAACATATGATGACAGGGTATTGATAGGTCAAAATGTGATATTCGACCCTTGGTGACGATAGATAGCTACTGGCCGAGGCATACGGCCTGGTGCCAGGAAAGTAGTTTATTCGTTGGCGAAGGGATGATGCCAGTGCAAAGGGGGAGCTTTAGCCAATTCGGGCGTAAGGCCTGAAATGGCAATGTTGTTGAAAGATTGGCTAGGACACGGAGTCTTTTGCCAAAAATGGTTTATTCATTAGCAGGAAGGTAATGCTAACGCAAAGAAAGAGATTTTCACCGATTCGGACGTAAGGTCTGTCGAGGATGTCGTACATATATTGTACATATATTTTTTTTAGAGGTTGACCAGGGCGGAGTGCCACTAGGCCAAGGCAGGGAGAGCTCGGCCAGGGCGGAGTGTCACTAGACTAAGGTAAGTAGAGCTCGGCTAGGATGGAGTGTCGCTAGACTAAGGTAAATAGAGCTCGACCAGGGGGGAGTGCCACTAGGCCAGGGTGAGTAGAGCTCGGCCAGGGCGGAGTGCCACTAGACCAACGTAAGTAGAGCTCGGTCAGGGCGGAGTGCCACTAGACCAAGGTAAGTAGAGGTCGGCCAGGGCAGAGTGCCCCTAGACCAAGGTAAGTAGAGCTCGGCTAGGGCGGAGTGCCACTAGACCAAGGTAAGTTTTGGTCATTCTGGAAATGCAGGATGAGCCGTGTGATACAACTTCATATGTTTTCTGTAACGACCCAGAGATCCAGATACCGATAAACTGATACCAAGACCTGGGGACGCCACCCAAGAGGCTGATGAGGCCCCGTAAGGGTTGGGAAGTGTTGTTGAGGGTCTTAGAAATTCAAGGGGTGTTAGACTCCATTTTTGTTTCATTTTGTTGGTTTCCTTTCTTTTGTTTCTTCATTGTATATGGCATGCATTAATGCATAATTTGTCTATGTAAGGGATGCAAGGGATGCTTTGTAAACATTCATGTAATAGCATGCGGAGCTCTATTTAGGCGTTTATGTAGTGGGATTGTGGTACGAGGTGGAGTTACTCACTCTACGCATAGTGAGAGCATCCGATTGGGCATAATCTAATCTTCTTCAACTCACCATTTGATATACCACAAGCCATGGCATTCAAACATGCATATGCGGACACATGAGGTCTATTTCACACACATGAGACATGCATGATGCATAGAATAATGAGTTAATTGTGCTCATGCAGGTTGAGCAAATGATGGCATGACTGCACAATGCGTCCGAGGCATGCAGTTTATCTTAGCTAGGCTGGTTGCCAGGTAATAGCTGGGCTCAAGAAGGTTTGACTCTAGTTGATCAAGAGGAAGCTGCCAAAGGGTAGTTAAATAGGTCGGTTAACTAGTGCGTCAACACAGAAAGGAGATGCATCGATGCAGTAAGGGTTTGGTTGGCCGAAATTTGAGATTGGTCAACCGAAGATGGCTGACTGACCATGTGTTACCTGCATGCACAGGAGGTCTATGTACATAGCTCAATTTGCATGCCTAATGCATGTATGCTTTGGTGTGGATGCAAATGGATTACACCATGTGTTGGATAATGCATAAGAGAGTAAGTTCAACCATACTCATGAAAATGAGATGGGCAGTGACATTGGGTTGCGTGGTATATATAAAGTGTTTTATTTGTTCTATAATAGGGCTAGTTGCGGGTCAATAAATGAACTCAAGGGGAGTCGACGCTGGGTGCAACTGGCATGAAGCGTGGTCGACGTAGGGTTTAAGGTGGAATGAGGTGAGGTCGATGTAGGGTTTAAGTGGAGTGGGGTAAGGTCAACGGAGTGGCAGCCATGGGCAGACTTAAAGGGGAAGGGTCGACCCAATGGGTCAACCCCTATTGTAGCCGGCTTCCAAATCACCCTATGCTTAGCAAATGCATGAATGCATGAGTAATTGCACATATGAGCATACTTGTCACATGTAAATGAATCCTTTACCTACTTGATCATTTCTTTGACTGCATTACTTTTCATTCATTACTCCCAGCACGGCATTTTTGCTCATTTGATATCACTTTTCACTTTAGCATTGTTCTATTCAGATTTATTCTTGACCAGTCCAATCATACTGCTTGTGCAGAAGTGCATTCGTCACTTGTTTGATCACTTGTTCAGTATGAGTGTGCTCTCTTTAGCCTTCTTCTTAGTTCAGCATTGTTCCTTGCTTTCTGTATTTGACATGTTGGCTTTAGCATTATGTCAACTGTTCAGTCCATGTTTGAGCATTAGTCCCTTTTTATTAAGTCCACAGTTCTGAGGAAAATTGGGCAGCACCTCCCCTAGACCAGAACTTTTGGGGTGAAACATTGGAAGCTCATCCACAGAAAAATCTAAGATGGCCCCTAAAATTAGAGCAAGCCAAGAACGACTGCTCCGTATCCCAGAGTTGGGTAGGGAGAATCTCGAGGACTGGCCTACAAGGGGAATTCCACTGACCCATGGATAATTTCCTTTCTAGCTGCATTGTGCATTCGATCAATGCTAGCACCACGGCCGTCAATGTCCAATCCCTCAATGAAGCATCCTTTAGGGAACATGTTGTAGAGAAGCAAATCCCCGGGAATATAAGGGTGGTTGTAGAGATCTAATCATTATAAACCCCGATGTGTCCCTTCCCAACGGAGGGTCTATTATTGAAATCGGACACAAACTAGGAAGGACACCTTAGTGCCCCATATGCCCAAGACTACAAGTCATGCTGTAAAGCTAGCAAGCTTGTATCCCAAATGGGCGTCAGAGATTATAGCAGATGATGCCCAACAATGGATGAAAATGTAAGATCTGAAGAAACAAGCTCCAACGGGCATTCAAGCAAACACCAATGTGCTTGTGTGTGATTGACATATTGGCCAAGGATGATGAGTAGCGACCTGTCAATGAGTCTAGACTGAGCAAATGGATAGGCAGAGGTAACGTAGGTTTTAGCATATTTAGGACTGAACCAAAGTCCCTACAACCCATAGAAGTGGGTGAAGGGGCTGATGGCCTTTTCCTATGAACGTCTCTTAAGGAAAGCAACTAGAGAGCATACATGTTAAACCCGCAGGAAGCATATAGCTCAGATTCATGAAACCGAGTATCAAAGGAAAAGAATTCGGACTTGCCTGAAGCATTGGGAAGGGGCTTATGAAATTAGTATTATGATTCCGACCGTCGTTTGATGCGATGCTTTCCATGCGTTGTTTATCGATGGATTGATCAGTTTGGCAAACAAACTCTTCTCTCTGCCCTGTCGGGTTTGAGCTATGTCTTTTGACTTGGATCTCCCGTTGGGGGATGGTGGAGTGATCCCCTCGTCCTTTCTCTGAAAGGGCGAGCACTCTCTTGTGTGCTCACGTGGGTCCGCGACACGCTCACCCTGACAGACTGTTTGTGGATACTCACCCTCCTCTGACCACACTCGGGGGTGATTTGAAGAGAGGAAGGAGGAAAAAAAGAAAGACGGCCAATAGTCGACGCACAGACGAAGAACCATATGCATGGAAGCGTTAATTCATTCCCTGCAAATCATGGGTTACATGTACTCTGGGACATGCCCCTGCATTACAAACTCGAAAGAGGGATAAAAGAAAAAAAGCCCGGGCGCCTAATCTACCCCCCGAAAGATCTCCTCAAAAGGAAGGATCCCGACACAAGGAAAGTTCACCATCTCGGTCAGTCGGTCTTCCTGCCCTTGAAGAAGCTCCAGTTGGGTCCTCACGGAAGTTGCCTCGACTTCGACTATGGCCAATTGTTCGGCTTCCCTAGCCTCAGTCGCCTCCACTTTCTCGAGTTCGGACTCTGCCGAAGCAAGCCATTCCTTGAACCGCGCTATCCGGCTCGTCAAGGCTTGGGCATGTTCGCGACACTTCTCCGTGGCCCTCCGATGCTGGTCCTTGTGGCCTTCCCGTTCCTCCAGGGCTTGCAGATATTCTGCCTTCTGCAGGCGGAGCGCGGCAAACTGGTTGGGGACTTGTGCCTCGAGGAATTCGCGGTGGTTCACATATTTCAGTAATAGTATCACTCGACGCAACCACTCGTCCAGCGGGTAGCCCATCATTTGTAGTGCTTCCGTCAGCTTCTCCGCAATGACCTTCAGGCCTTGGTATGTGAGCTTCGGGTCGCCGAGCACCATAGACCGCAGCATGGTCAGGTTCTGCCTAATCGGAAAATCTGAAGTGATGTGGCCTACTGGCGATACCGCTGGGAGGCTAAACTCCACAGTGCTGTCCACCGCTGCCCAAAGCTCGGCGTCCACCACAGCCGAAGAAGACGACAGCGTCAGAATCGGGGTGCTTGGCACCTCAGCTACAACACTAAGTTCCTGCCCCACCCCCATCGGAGGTGGAGATGGAACCTCTTCAAGGGGACCCGGCGTCCCCTCGACGAGGGGCAACTCCGGTTCTTCCGTTTCAGTCGGGCTCGGGATGGAAGCCACTTCAGGCGCTGGCAAGCCTAGAGCTGTTGTTGCCACCGAAGGAGGAGCAAGTACGAGGGCTGAGCTCGGAGTTGCATCAGGCGGGATCGGCACCACAGCTGCTCGCGACCCGGGTGGAAATGAGGAGAAGTGCCGCAACACGTCCCGTAGCGTCTGCGGATCTACAAAAGTGCCGAGGCATCGGGGCGGCAGGGGTGACGTTAGGGGTAGCTTGCCCGCCAGGAAGCCCAGAATAGAGGGGGTACGCCTCCACCCATCTTTAAAGTGGACACCAGTCTTAGCTCGGCCGTCGGGCTAAAAGACATCCGCGACTTGCTAATCACTCGTCGGCGGGCTCGAGGAACTACGGCCCTCTCCGATACCTCGAGCATCGTGTCCGCTGGCGTTGGTGTCTCGACCTCGTCAATCGAAACCTTCGGGGCGGGCGCTTCTACTGAATCCTTGGGGACCTGCACGAGCCAAACCCGAAGTTAGCCAAGACATTAAGAAGAGACCTGTGAATTAACGAATGCAGTGCGAGCTTAAGCTTACATCTGCCACGACCAGGCTCAAGGAGCTCAGCAAGAACGAGGGCATCGGAATCGGTGTGAACTCCATCTGCCCTATAGAGAGCCCCCCGGTTGAGAACACCTCGTCTGAGGAATAGTCATAGTCCACTTCCTCGCCCGATATAACCTCGGCCGAGGCAAGTACAGCCTTGGCCGGGGAGAGAGAGTCCTTCTTGATCTTCGCAGCCCGGGGCGTCAAAATTGGACTGGGCGTTTGGGATTTGCCCCGACCTCGTACTTCGCCTCGAATACGTCTTCGGGGCTGGCGAAGATGCTGGAGTAATCTCTGGCCCCGCTGCCATTGTCCCGACCTCTTTGAAACAACAAAGCTGCGTCACCAGGTCGCCCAAGGTAGACGGGAATCGGGCTAAGATGATGCAAGAGTTACCTTTCTCTGCCTCCCTTTCAGGAGAATGCACAGCACTGGTTTCTTCGCCCGGCGTAAACTCGGGAACATCTGCCGTGCCTATCCCGGGGGATGACGATATGGGCAGGTGCTTCTGCACGCCCTGGAACAGCGAGAACTGACAAATTAAAAGGGCGCATCCCTAACAGAAGGCCTAAATACGAAGATCCATGAGAGAAAAGAAGTCGTACCCTTGGTCGGACTCAGCGCAGCCATAGCCTTGCCGACTGGTATGCCGGAATTTCCCAGCGCCCGTCGCTGATGGCCACGGCGGCGAAGGACGATGCGCCGCCGGCAGCCAAGGACTCCACTTCCCTTATCAATTTCATGCAGAAATCATAATTAAATAGCCAATCCTTTCTACCATCACCTTTGCAATTTCTGAAATCAACATCAATTAGGTGTCGATTTGCAAAATGCTTTTCCTTAAAAAAGTTACCCCATAGAGAATTCAGAGCAGTTAAGGCAGTCCATAGTAGCTTAACCTTGAAAGCTCTTTGCATATCACTCAAAGAAAGCACACCAAGACCTCCAAGCTCGACTGGTTTGCAAATACTCCTCCAGTCTTTCCAATGCCTCTTCAAATTTCCTTCGAAGGAACCCCATAAGAAATTTGTAAAAACTCTACCAAGGAGTTTATAAACAGCCACATGGATGGTACAATAGGATAAGATGTGCAAAGGAACCGAAGATATATTAATAAGACAAAACTGTCTAGCCATAGACAGGAAGCCAGAATTCCATCCTTGGATCTTGGACTGAATTTTAGTGAGAAGTGGAGTGAAGTAAGCAACTTTAGCTCTCCCAGGAAAAAGAGGCGCACCAAGGTAACGAAAAGGAAAAGTCATGTGCATAATGCCAGTAACTGATAGAAGTCTTTGTTTAAGAGACAAAGAGGCCTTGTGATGGATATAGTACGAACTTTTAGATATGTTAATGAGTTGACCAGATGAATCCTCATAAAGATGTAAAAAATTCATAAGATGTTTCAGGGATGGTTTGCTCCCATTGGTGATTCGGTGGTGCTTTGAAAGATGATTCAGTGGAGCCTTGAAAGTTGATTTGGTGGTGCCTTGGAAGATGATTCGGTGGCAGCTTATCCATTGAGTAGGTGGCATTCAAATGCTCATTGGCACTTGATTCGGTGGCGCCCCTTTGCAGCTGAATCAGCGGAGCCCATGGTGATGGCGAGCCGATGAATCAGTGGTGCCCCTGTGCGGTGGGCCGATGATTTGGTGATGATGGCACCAACTCCCATGCTCCCATTCATCTATAAAAATGGGCATTCACCCTTGATCAAAAAGAAGAGATGAACAGAAGAAGAGAGACAGAGTACAAGAAGAAGAAGACGAGAGAGAACACATTGGCGGCGCACACAGAGACAAAGAGAAGGCGGTAGATAGAGTGAAAGAAAAAGAGGGAAGCAAGAAGAAAGGAGCGAAGAATGGGAGAAGGAATGGAAGTAGGTGGGTTCCTGTGCAGAGAATGCCCTTTCTCTGTATTCTTTACTTTTTTTCTCTAGTGGTCCTCTTCATTGTTTACTGTCTTTGTATCTTCTGCCCACCTCCCTTTGTAATTGCAGAGGAGAAAAAAAGAAAGCTCGAGTCCATCAGTTTGCTCTGTGCATTGCCTCATTTTTTTCTTCTAGTTTGCTTTGTTCCTGTTGCTTCGTTTCTTTGGTTTTCTCTTGATCCCTCTTAGCTTTTCTCGAGCATGAGGAGCCCCCCCTTAGGGCTATAATCACAGAGAATCCCTTGACTACTCGGTGAAAGAGATTGTGGTGGTTTCATCGCAATGGCCTACAGCCACGCCCAATGAGGGTGACATCCATCTCCCCTCCCCGGGGTTTCTCTTTATGATTGATCAGTCCACATGTTTATGCCATTGATTGAATAGTGTGCGTGCGTCTGCTACCGGATGGATGACCTGATAAGGGAAATCGTTGAGTGCCCTCTCATTCCCTCGGATGAGTTATAGGGGTTCAAGCAATCCCTCTATTAATCTGTTCTAGGATGCTGCCTTGCGTTTTCCCTGCAAGGTAGTCGATATAGTGTCCCTGAGGGGGTATGATATCTCACTGGATTTTCTTTCTCTCGGGCATTCCTAAGTCGAGCACGAGCCCGACCAAATGGGCTAGGACAGCTCATGTTAGCATGAAAGGATGCACTGGTTATGTGTCCCGATAGTCTTATTCGACTGGGCCTTCACATAAAACTCTTAAGGGCTGTGTTTTATCCTCTGATTGAGACCGTAGACCCATTATCGGGGAGGGGAATAGTTTCATTTGTTCGTTTGCTTCTCTTAATTTGAGAACTCTACTCACTCCTAGTTCTGGGGGGTCTATTGCCCCATAATATGTTCCCCCAGAATGTAATTGCACAAAGTGAGGCAGAAATGCCATTCAATTGGCCACATATTGACCTTCAGTGACCCTTAATTTCCCAAGACACCGTGAACCCTTGTAGGCTAGCCCTCGGGGTTCTTAAGTGGTGAATCCATAGTATGAGATTGAAAGAAGTGTATGCCCTACAAGCCAATCACTTATGAAGTGATGGCATCATTTCTTATATATTCTCATTCGTATTTATGACAATTTCTTCATTATGTCTTACCAATTGAAGGTATGGCCAAATGGTCAAACTCCACTACACTATCCACGGCTGCCCACAGATCTTCATCCACCGTGGTCGAGGAGGACGGAAGAGTGGAAGCCAGGTCGCTCGAGCACCTGACCTCAACGAATAACTCCTGGCTAGCCACCGCCAGAGGAGTAGGCAAGATCGTGGCCGGATCACCTGACCCCATCATCATGAGGGGCTGCTCCACCTCTATCGTGGTTGATTGGCCCATGTCCTTTGCTACTTCCCCGGTAGAGTCTAGACCCGCCGTCGCTTCGTAGCTCGGCAGGGTGAGGATCTTTCCCTCGGTTGGAGGAAGGGCATCGAGCGAAGCTAGATTGGACATTATCACAGAGGGACCCATGGCCCCTCCCGCTGGTGCCTCCTCTCGGGGAATGGTGATGCTTGCCAAGATCCCCCGTAGAAGCTGGGTCTCCTCCGACGTGGGGAGCTTCTGAAGAGGCGAAAGAGGGACCATGAGCTTCAGGCTGGCCCCCGATTGCAGAAAAGACACCAGAGGCTCTGCGTCCGGCCCCAAAAGTAATTTTAGCCTGCCTACCCCCGCGGGACAGATCGGTCCCCTCCATTTGGGAATGGCCTTACGAGCTCTATCGGTGCGTGCTCCTGGAAGCCTTGCCCCTTCCTACACATCCCAGACAAAGTTAGTCACCCATAGCTCGAGGTGAATTGGCCAAATCCTGAAGAGACGAAAGAGGAACCCCCGAGGCCCGCATGCTTACCTCGACCACTGGAATTATGCCACTTTTCGGCACTATCTCCCCCTCCTCCAGGGGCTCGTCCATCGGCACTGTAGTCTCCGCGGCCCCTCAGGGAGCATCCTCCTATTTAAGGCAAAGGTAGATCAGTATCTTGGAGGAATATTCAAGAAGGGAAAGCCCATGCCCGTAATTATCTCTGCCCTTACTATCGGTGACACCCCAGTCTTTGGCACGGGAGTGATGGAGGTCCCCGCGGCAGCTTCTTGCCGTAGGACCTCGAATAGAGACGCTAGCTTGTCGAAGCCAGCATCGGCTCCATCTGGTCGACCGACCAATGTGTCTGGGGTAGGCACCTCTGTAGCCTCCGGCAAGGACTACTCCTGGATTTCAAAAAAGGAAGGTGACAGAAGTGAGAACAGCAGATGACCATGGGGGAAGCCCCACATGAACAAACTCACACTTACAAGGGTCCTCCCCACCAAGGCTAGCGAAGCGGCCAGCAAAGGTGCCTTTAAGACCGGCCCAGGAGGTCTGGACTCCTCCGACATGCCTTCGCCCAAAGCCACCTTGTCAGAAGAGTAATCATAATCCACCTTCTCGCTCGATGAGGACTTAGTCGGGGCAGGCACTCCTTTCACCGGGGATGAAGCCTCCACCTCGAGCTCGATGACCGGTGCACCCTCGCATGGGCTCGGTAGTGGTGATATGCCAGACTGTGACCCCTTCCTCACGTATGTTCACCTTGCTAGGCGAACCCCGAAGTACACCGCCAGCCCAACAGGCGCCGCACTGAGGTTTGCCAAATAAAGAAGATGCAAAATTAGACCAAAGCCTGCGGGCTCCTGAAAGATGAAGGAAATTAAGCACACTAGGGAAGATAACTACCCCCTCTGACTTCTATAGCAGGAGGTAGCTCATGGGTGGTCTCCTCGATGGCCGGTACAGCCCCAGGGACTGCAGCTTCGCCTGCATCGGGGACAGGGGTTGGTGTCGACTCCTCCATGGTAGTTGGATGAAGAAACACATGTATGGGCCTCGCCCTGAGAGGTAAACAAATACCAAAGGGTACCGGTGGCCGGAGAATCTGACCTATGGGCTGGCTCGGCTCAGCCTGAGCTGCTGTGAATTCCTCAAAGGATGGGATCGAGGGGATTGGAGAGACGGCCGTTGAAGTCGAAGTGGCCTCCAACTTTCTTCGTTGGGCCTCCTACCACCCGGCTACATGGGCGGCGGCCAACACCTTCCTTATAGGAGAATTTGCCTTGGATCTCTCCTTGTCCTTTGGCGGGGGAGTCGGGGAAGGAGTCGGCTCTACTATGACCGCGGCCTTGCCCACGTTAGGGATGGGCACGGGCGTTGGCTCCTCCACAACAGCTAAAAAAAAGAGAAAGAGGAAGAAACTTTCAAGTGTAAAGACTTCATCCTGAGATATGGACAAGTTCTAAAGGGCACTGATGGATGAGGGTTCTTGCCTGCGGGCTGGCTCGGCTCAGCCTGGACGGCAGCAAACTCTTCAAAGGATGGAATCGGAGGCACCGAAAGAATGGTCGTCGAAGCTCTGGCGGTGATGTGAAACAACCTTGGACCTACACAAGCAAGCATAAGTCGCACACCGTATGGGCCGATGTTGGCGATCGACTCACCCAAACCCGGGGGTGACTCGGCGAACAAAACTCTCACTTGCTTTGTTTGAGATTGGAACGATGCATTGATTGAGTAAATTAATATAGGTTGATTTAAGAGCTTCATTTGGTATAGCAACCTTTGAGGCTGGCGTCTTTTGTGATTTTCTTTGCTTCTCGGTAAGAGCATTGGCATGTTAATGGTTCTGGGATCGAGCATGGGCAATGAATGTGTAGTAGCGGCTAGCTCAACCACTGTGGTAGAGTGTGTAGCTGGTAATCAGCAGAGCCAGTGCTCGAGGCATGGTGAGTCACAGTTCGGGGAATTGCAATGTTAATGTGTCGGGAGATGCGGTGTTGTGGCCTGATGGAACACTTGGCGAGTGTTGTCGGAGTGGTTGACCTGATAGAAGAGATGATTTTCCTGGTGCTGAAAGGTGTGGTTCCCAGCATGCGCGATGTTCATGGTCAGGTCAAGCATGGAGATCTTCCATTTGTAGAAGGTATGCTGGTTTCTCTTCGATTGGAGAGGTGCGCTTCCGCTAAGCTTCGTCATCTTGCATTGTGCGTTCAGATTGGTTGGCCTCTCTTGTGTGCCACAAGGTCCGTGCGAGATGTATTTGGTGTTTTGGCAAGATGGTTGCTTATGAGAAGCGGATGCCCATCCCCTGATGTGTAAGGGTGTTGGCGCGGTTCCAGAAGGATGTATGCCAATTGGGCGATGCTTGCAAGGATTCATGGTTGGCGTTATGATTTCTGATGCGTTACGGGTCGGAGTCTACGGAGTTACAAAGGATTGCCAGATTAAGAGAGAGAATATGTGCTCTAGGTTCGAGGTAATTGGAGGTTTCCTCACACTATTTTTCAGAGTTATCTAGCCGAGTTGAGGATTGTCAGGATGGTGGATCCCGAGTCGTCTGTGATGTTCGCGTGCATGGATCAGAGTGCGCAATGGAAGCCTTGTGGGCCAATAACCTGCAAGGCTAGGATCGTAGCATTGGTTGCTATAGGTGGATCCCCGAGCATGTGTAGAGCATCAGAGGATTGGTTCTTCGGTGTGAGATTGTCTCTGGCTCAGTGAGCCATGTCGATCGCCATGCCGTTGCTTGTGACATTGTGATTTGTGGCACTGGCAGGATGGAGAGTTGGGAAAATATGATGGCAAGTATGCCACATGAGTACTCTGTTTATTCGTTGAAAGCTGTGTTAGTCGTTGGAGTTAGACCCAGATACGGTTGCTAAGGAAGTCGCCTGATGGAGGATGAGGACGTGTTAGTCAGAGTCGATAGGCTATGTGCTCAACCCGTGTTGGACGTTGTGTCCTCGAATGGGATCGTGGTCCTTGAGAAGTGATCTCTAAGAGATTATGGGACCCAGTTGGTAGCTACGAGCGGCTGGTGAGGGTAGCCATGTGGTCAACTATGGTAATGCTTGGATGAGGTCCGGTTGAGTCCGAGAGTTTCGGAATGTTGTGAAAGGGACCCAGCTGTGGTGAAAATCTATGATGTTTTGAGGTCCGTGTGCATTGGTCACAGCGTCGTCGACCAGGTTGCTATGATAGCAAGCGGCACTTGGTTGTCCTGGAGATATGTGCCGAGGATTGTTCAGGGTGTGTCCTGTGGCTCTGTGGTGCGAGCGGAGTTGAGGATTGGCAGGCATCCATTTGAAATAATTGTGATAAGGTTGTGTAATGGACAATACCTGTGTATGGAGATCCCTAGGGGGACGTTGTCATCGGATGGTGATCCTTGGTCTGTGACTAGCATGGGAGAATTTCCTTATAAGTTTGAGTCTAGGGTTGTTGCGGATCGAGGATTTCGGAGTCCTGTCATTTGGTTTCGCCGTGCTCCCCTGAGAGGGTAGAACTGGAATGAGGATCAAGATCGGATGCGGTGTTCGAGTGAGGATTAGCTCGAGATGTAGTGATGTTCTATGGAAGAGTCAACAGATGGCCTGTCAAGGTCTGGAATGTGCTCATCGGATCTGGTGAAGGACCAAGAAAGAAGGAAGAAGCTGAGCAAGTCAAGGTTTCCCGTCGACGAATAGCTGGCTACCGACGAATGGTCTTTCACAAACTGAAGATGCTGGTTGTAGTGAGTCAAGAATGGCGAAAGACATGTGCCAGCGAGGCCTTGGGTGGCCGATTATGAGATATGTCTTTTCCCGGATTGGATCTAGGATCTATTGAAAGTTTGTGTTCGGTCAGAGCTAGTCTAGTGCTATTATTAGTGTTCGGCTTGCCAGGATGAGGCGGTCTATGGCATGGAGCCGACAGATTGGTGGCAGTCAATTGAGATGACTGTGCGAGCTGGGTGAAGCTCGGTGATGGTTGTCCCCTGTGCTGGGCATGAGTTCAGTCAGCAGGTTCCGAAGCTGATGTTTGATCCGCCGAGCGTGAGATTTTATCGGTGGCAAGTTTCTCATAACAAGTATTGCAAAACCCTAATCCCATTTCCCCCTCCATAGTCTCGTCTCTCCTATGTCTCTTCTTCCTCACCCTCTCCCGTCTCCCTCTCCCGTCTCCCTTCTCACTCCGGCGGTCGACGGGGATGGCGAGGGGATGCGTGGCAGTGCGATGGCGAGGGCGTGCGGCGAGGACAAACTCAGGAGGCGTGGCATGCTGGACTTTAGGAGGAGGTGGCGGCGTTCGTGAGAAGCCGGTCGCGGGGCAATCGTAGGATCGTGGCTTCAGTGAGGTTTAAAGCTCGTTTCAGGTAGGGGGATGGTTCCTTACTTCTCCCGCACGTTTCCCCTTCAATTTTCGTGCCCGGTGAGGCCGAGAGAGGGAGTCTCGTATTTTTGGGGGTTTAAGCATGCCGGGGGGTTGAGCGACGATTTTGGCCCATTGAAGGCCTTGATTTGTGGTTCGATTGTGATTCTCCGATCGTAGGAAGGTCCGGGGATGTATTCCCCACGTTTTGCCCTTCGTCCCGCGACGAATGGGCTTCCGATCGAGCTCCGGGTGAGCTCGGGTGGCATTTTTTTGTAAAAACTGTAGGAGACGGCCACAAGGGTGGCCATCGCGTCTAGGACTGGGCGGCCATGGGTCTGGCCACCCAAGTCTGCTGGGTGGCCAGGGGTTTGGCTGCCCAGGTGTGCAGACGGCTGGAGGTCTGGCCGTTCTGCATGTTTTTGGCATTTTCGAAGCCCACTGTCTAGGCAGCCCCCGGGCCCCTGGGCGGCCAGAGGAGTGGCCACCCAGGCCTCAGGTCGGCGGCTAGAGGCTTGGCCGCCCAGCCCACTGGGTGGCCAGGGAGATGGTCGCCCAGGCCCAGGGTGGGTGGCCACAGGGTTGGTCGCCCAGCCCTGTTGGGCGGCCAATGCAGTGGCCGCCCAATCCCTTTCAGCCCAGGGGTGTCATGCTCCGTGGTTTGGTCTTTTGGGATATTTGTAGGAGGGGTGGCCTTGTGGAATGAGTGTTCGAGTGGTTCTGTGTGTTCTGCTAGTTCTGGATTAGTGGTGTAGGCTATCCCTGTCTGCTGTGGAGTGTGGACAGTCCTTGTGTCGGGCTGCTCATGTCGATTGTCCCCGCAAGAGTCCTGTGACTGTGGAGGGTGTTCCCACGTGAGGGCTATGATCGAGGCTGGGTATCTTGGGTAGGAGTTGTGGGCCGTGGTCCTTGTGCTTCCATCCTATGCTTTGGTTGACTTTCTATGGACTGGCAGTCATGGTTGGCTGTCTATTTAGTGGTCCTTGGTTCTCGTGCTAGTGAGCCACCTCGTGGTCGCTTGGTGTGGACCGGTGGTATTCTGCTAGTTTTCATCGTTGCGGTGAGTTCTTGGTGACTCTACCCACTTGACGTAGCTGACCTGGGCATGGTTGTTTGCCGACCCACCTGGGAGTGGTGGAGGCTTATCCCGTGTAGTGATTTTTAGGTGTTGGTTACCTGAGGGCCCCTTTCCTTTGCAGCCTAGGTCTGGCTGGGGGGGAAATCGGCTAGAGGACTGACCTAGAGTAGATGGTTTGTGTGTGCACATGTGGTCAGGAGCAGTGGACGCGTGCTGGCAAGCATGACCCCGGGTAGTCCTTCCCATGTGGTACCATGTTGGTGTCTCAGTTTCTGCTTGGGGTGTGTAGGGAGACACATGAGGCTATGGTATAAGTCATCGGATGACGCTTTCGATCTCGTTGTCAGTGAGGTTAGTACTCCTGTCACCTGAGGGGTTTTAGTGTGGGTTTTCCTCGGTGTGGTTTGCTATGTTGGCAGCTCAGTCTGTTCCGTTCTGTGTCAACATGCTTCTTTCCCTATGCCGTGAAGGTAGGGGTACTGACTGGACTGTCGTGGCCCTTCCGGCTGAGGGACTGGAGTCGCCCTGCCTATGTATGGGCATAGTTCTTCTGCTAGTCTTAGCTCGGGATTGAGAGATTCTCCCGAGAGCGTTGGTTTAGCGTGTGGCCATGTGGCCTTGTTTGTGGTTTTGTTGACTAGGACAGACTGTCTGACAGTGGAGTTGGGGTTGTGTAGAGGGCCTGTGTGTGTGTTTCCCTTGGTTGACGATCTTTCATTGCTAGTCACTGTCATCGTGTCATGCCGACGTTCTTACTCTATTGCTTCTGTTGTTGTTGCTCTTACTACTTTCCTTTACTGTAGTTATTTCTGTGCTGCACCTGTGTTACCACTTCCATTGCAGTGGGGTTCCGCGGGACCCCTACTGAGCCAATGAGATGAAACTCACCCCTTACTTTTCCGGTGCGGCATTCTTCTCGGAGTGGAGCGTTCCGATCGGAGGTTTGTTAGTTGCCAGCTCGCTAGGTCACCGGGGGTTTGCCCAGAGCAGTATACGTTTCCTTCCCCTGACTATGCTTGTGGACTAGACTCTATAGATTATTTATCCTTAGTGGATCTTTGCTGGGTCTTTATTAGGTCTTTCGGATCCTTTTTGGAGAGTTTCAGATCACTTTTGTAGCTCCCGAGTTGAGTTTTACGATCTATGTGGATTTTTCTCCCGTACAATCTACAGAACCATACACTGAGTTCATTTCTCAATTCATTGACTCGTGGATGATACTGCTGCGATGTACTCATCGTGAGGATCATTTTGACTATTTTTGTGTATTTTTTTGGATTAGTGTATTTTTGGCATAATTTATGAATTTTTAGAAATTAGAAAAATTCCTAATTTCCTAACCATTTAACCGCCCCACCCTCTCTCTCCTCTCACGCCATCTCACTCCCTCTCTCCCGTTCTCTCACCCTCTCGACTCTGGCTGCAGACGGAGGCGACCGTGGGTGAGGTGACGATGCCGGGAAGCTGCTGAGATGTGTGGTGGAGTGAGGATCGGTGCGATTTTGGCACGATCCTGAACGGTGGATTCAAAGCTGGCGGTTCGGTTCGCGTGGTGGTTTTCGACGCGGTTTAGTCGCTTCAGTGCTCGGTTTCTTCGGTGGAGGTAGGGAGACGGATCGCTACTTTATTCTGCACGTTTTCCCTACTCCCATGCACAGTTTGGTACTCGATCGGGGGATATCAGGCCGATTTAGTGAAAATCATAGTTTTTGGGGTTTGTAGGGTTCGCCAGAAAATGACAACCATTCTTAGGTTAATTAGTGTCAAAACGACTGTTGGGATGTCAGGATCCTATTCCCACTAGTTTCATGTCGATCGGTTGTCATTTGGGGCCGGTAGGAGTCTGGGAACCTCGGTGACTCATTTAGGGTCGATTCATCGGAATCGCCCCGATCTCGCGATTTAACACTTGCATGTGGTGTTTTTAGCCCCCAGGTGTGTTGAATGGTCGTGTGCGTTTGTTTCCCCTGCGATTCGGTGTGAATGGGGCGTGGAACGGGCCGATTCGACCGTTCCCCTATTTTGTTCGCCGATTTTGTGTAACGGTCATTCCAGTAGCCGTCACACGTGTAACGGTCCCACAATAGACCGTTACATTCTGTTAGTCGTTTCACGTTCTTCGAGGCTGGGTTGGTGTGACGGACCAGCATAGGACCGTCACATGGCTGTAACGCCCCTATGGTGGTGCATTATGTTCTGGTCATTTTCGAGGGCTATGGCTGTCAGTTCCTCGAAGATTGTGTCTACCTCGAATATCAGGTCAGTCGGTTAGCCCGGATGAACCTCCCCTTGTGCGTCAGGTTGTGTAACGCCCCTGGTCTGGTGCATTACATGGTCCGTGTTAGTGGTTTTGGGTCTGTTGGCCCTGGCACACCTGTCTTGGTGCATTAGGCTGGTGTAATGCACCTATAGTGGTCCGTTACATGCCCTTTCACCCGAGTTGTGGTCTGGTTGCCCTGACGCCCCTACCCTGGTGCGTCAGAGTAGGTAACGCAACTATGGTGGTGTGTTACAGTCTTGTTGTTGGCCGTGATGGCAGTTGGTCTGTTCTGTTCTATTCTGTGTGTTGGTCTGTCTTAGGTTGTGTCTATGGTAGTGTCTATGTGTCGGTAGCTTTCTAGATCGGTCGATTTAGGTGATTGGGTGCGGTCTTTTCACTGACTGCGATAGTACCCTAACGACTCTATCTAGAGTTGCATGTGTCGTTGTCCACCGCTCCGGTTTCTACTTGTCTTGGCTTGATCTCGTGGTTTGCCCATGACCTGTGGATGTCTGTTGACATCCTATAAGGGCCGTGGCCGTGATGGGATAGTCAAGAGTGCTTGTGTATTACTGTGTGTGTTTGTGTGTGTCTGTGTGTGTGCGTCATGTCTGGTTCCAGTCAACCCGGTGAGACCAGGGGTTGACAGGTGACCTTATCTATGTCTCTACGGTTCTGTCCAGCTCGAGATAGTGTTCTAGATGCCTTGGGGTATTGTCCTACCTCAGTTGCGTGTCTAGGTGTGCTGAGGGTTCTCGGTGTTCCCTCGGGTCTCCGTGAGTCATTTCCTGCGGAGTGTCGTTCCCTCTGGCTTAGGAGTAGATAGATTGGCAGATGGTCCCGCTATCTGTGACGATCTTGCCTCTGAGTCATGTGACTCAAGGATCGTTACATGAATAGGTCTAGTTGCCTTGTCCTGAGTCTGTTAGTAGTTTCTTGTGCTGTCATTGGTGCTTTGTAGTACAGGTGACAGTGCATGATTAGCCTGTCTGTGCTTCAGCACTCATGTTTTGAGTCTCTGTGTATGGTGAGCCTCCACTAGTCGTAGCCTTACGGCACGCTTCGACATGATGGCTCTTGTAGTGGGGCACTTTCTCGATTTACGATTCTTAAGCTAGTTCCGTGGGCCCCCGGTCCAACCGTAGCGTCCTTCGGAGGGGGAATACTAGCTAGAGGAGTTGATGGTGGAGAGGATGATTGAACTAAAGCTTTCTGAGCGAAATGAAGGTGACTATGTCGCATTTGATGCTTATCAGGTGCCATATCCATTGCATCATGCAGCAAAGTGGCTCCCTCTGGGGATAAGCAAGTCACCTAAGTTCGACAAGTTCAACGGGAATGGATCTCCGAAGGAACACGTCGCATATTACATGACCGTCATGGGCGACCTAGCCATAGATGAGTCATATCTGCTGATGTTTTTCGGGACCTCACTGACAGGGCTCGCATTTGAGTGATATTCTAGTCTCCCGACTGGGTCGATCAATGACTGGCTGGATATGCAAAAGAAGTTCAGAGAAAGGTTTCACGTCATTGAGAGGGAGGTCACAGTGGCTGAACTCTACTCAACCAGGCAAAGGGCGGATGAAATAGCCCTTGAATACATCAAGAGGTGGAGGAACCTTAGAATGAGGTGCAAGCGGCCCTCGCATCAGGAGGACGCTGTGCAGATCTGCAAATAAAACCTCTAGAGGGAGGTACTGAAGAGTATGATTGGCATGAAAATTCGGTCGTTTGACCACTTGAACAATGTGGTGGCCAAGATTGAAGCCTTTCTGGCCAGGCCTACCCCTACATCAACCGCTGCAACCGCACAGAAGGCAAATGCAATAGAGCAGTACCCAGCACCTAAAGAAGTAAACACTCTTGATATCAAGGTGTTAGAACAGTAAAGAGATAAGGGCAAGAAGGCAGCAACACCTCAGCCCGCTAAAGTAGAAGAGAAGAAGGAGGGTTCCTCACTAAGGGACAAAATGAAGAAGGCCTATTCTTTCCCAAAGGAGAAGACTAAGGTTTTATTTGACTGGGTCACCCAGTACAATAAGGTCACCCTGCCTGAGCGAAAAAGGCCGGAGGACTTGAAGAGAAGAGACAGTCCAAGATTCTGCCCTTACCATCAGATGCTGGGGCACCATACTGGGGACTGTAATGTGTTCAATGACATCATTGAAGGCATGGTAAAGAAGGAAGAAATAGAGTTGGGAGAGGACAAGGTTGACCCTCCACAACCCCATGAAGTGCCTTTGAGCAGGGTTACAGCCAATATGATTTCCTTATACTAGGAATTGCCCGAAGAAGTCACAGAAGCTGACACCCAGCACACCTACAAGGCCTACTTTCTAACACCAATGAAAGAACAATAGGGATGGCAGCCGGTCCCTGCAAAGATCAAGAAGAAAGCCACACCTCGCCTGAAGATGGGGGCACATGTCTGTGGCATCACGCCACGACCTACTCCTCCGGCACCAGCACCAACCTGGACCAGTCCACCTACAGTAATCAAAATACACACCGACAGCCAAAGAAGATGGACTCTATTGCCAGTGGCCAAAAGAAATTAGTCTGGAGGCTCGGCGGCTGCAGTACTACATAAACAGGGTAGATGAATATGAACAGCCCAAACTAAAACCTTTTTTTATATGGGGTCATGTCCCTTGGCATGAATTGGAACAACTCTCACTGGAACATGAAGGAGAAGTTGACAAAGCACCAGAAAAGGATGACAGTCTATTCTGGGGGCATGCACTAGCTAAAGACAAGAAGAAAAAGCAAAAGAAGAAGAGGAGAGCCTACAAGACCATGAGGGAGAGAGTGCTCTCCTGTAATACACTCTCTGCCTTCTTCAATCTACCCAATGAGGAGGATGAGGAGGAAATATACTTCACACCCGCTGCCGGGGCAAGCCAAGCCGAAGCTGCAACTTCCACTCATGCAATCCGGTCAGGCCGAAAATGGGGGCGTCAGCCACCCACCAATCACAGCATCTTCTTCTGGGGGGAGCAGCCCTGCAAGATACCCCCTCAGAAGGTCAAGGGAGCCCAAATCCCTCCTCCTTCAGGGTTGTACACTCAGAGCGGGGGCAGCACCGTCATCCCTTCCTTCCTCAAAATTTTGAAAATGACAAAGGGCAAGCAGCCATGCCAGGATGCCAGCCCTGCGGCCGGGGGCACTCACCCGTAGCTTCAGCAACCCTCCGGTGCTCCAGATCAAGGTGAGGCGGGCCCGACGACACGCAACAAGGGACAACAAGATGATGACACCCAACAGAGAGGTGTAAATTCAGAGTCTGATGAAGTAAGTCCATCAGGGGCAGCAGTGCAAGGCACTTCCAAGCCCAAATGGGTAAAAGAAATGAAGTTATCCAATGTCCGAGCTGGAAGCAGAATAATAAAGCCACTTAAAAAGCTCCCGATGAGGTTCACTATCTAGGAGATCCTATCCCTGAGTGAAGAGACCCGATAGGTGATTATCACTGCTCTGCAAATGCCTGCCCAATATGAAACTTGCTTGGCCGAAGCACCACAAGAAGCCAATGTGTCTTTCACTCAGGAGGACATGCTACTCCCCACCATCAGTCACAACAGACCGCTATACATGAAGGGGCAGTTGAATGGTCGGGAGCTAAACAGAATCCTAGTAGATCCCAGAGCAGCCGTCAACATCTTGCCATATAGGATTTACCAAAGGTACTACTTCAACGTGCGCCTCGACAAAGTCAGAGATATTTGTATCGTCGACTTCAGCCAAAAATTTTAAGTACCATTGGGAGTGGTAGAATTCACGCTCACCATGGTTGATTTTACTATGAGGGTGCAGTTCCATGTTATCAACTCCAGCACCTCGTACAAAGCACTACTTGGCCGCCCTTGGCTGCACGAGAACCTTGTGGTGCCGTCCACGCTACATCAATGTATTAAGTACAAGCAAGAGGGGAAGGAGGAGAGGATATTTACTGACCTCCACCCACTTAAAGTGTTTGAGTGTCATCTACTCGACGTTTCTCTGCATGCAGAACAGTCACAAAAGACCTCCAAAGCCAAGTCCCTGATCAGGGCATCAAAAAGCACCTCCGACGATGATTGGTTCCCACCACCGCCACTAGGATATGTCAATCCCAAGATGGTTTCACACATTTCCAGCACAAGAGACGTGGGCAGAGCTGCGCCTCCCGCCACCTACCCTAAACCTAATGGAGCTGAGATCGATCAGCATCACGGCCATATTGAGATCTCAGAAGGTCTTACCATGCTAATACTCAACCTCGATCACATCATTGTTGAGCCCTTCAAGACATTAGAGATAGCACAGTCTGAAGGCCCCAGTAGCTTATTTTATAAAGTCGAAGAGTGGCCTGTACAGGAAGACACTGATTGTTATCTCCATGAAGATATAGAGAATCTGTTAGTCACCATTCAAGGGCTGGCATTCACAACAGACCGAGTAGCTAAGATGTTCCGGAAGCAGCACATGCCCTCCGGCCAGCCTCGCAAGGAGAAAGAAGCATTCCAAAGGCTTTGGTATCCTGCCAGTCTAGATAAAGAATTGAGACGTGTTTCCCAACATCCAGGGTTGGGCTTCACCCTTGAAGAATATTACTACAGTGGACGCTATGAAGTGGACAACATTTCCACCTTCTTCCCAACAAAGGATAGTCCGTCGGGGGTAACTTATGATGAATACCTGGCTGAGTCTGAACATACTAGGTCAGCCCAGTTAAGATATCCAGAATCAGAAACCATAACTCCTTACAGGTGCAGGGAGCTGGTCTACCCGAAAGAGATGGCTTCCCAAGACAAATTTGACAAGGCCAGTAGTAGCGAAGCCGAAGATACTGAGGAAGCAGGGCTATCCTTCTCCTATAGCCCTCCCTTGGAAGTGCTATCAGCACCTCTTATATCGATCAAGAAAGTTTCTGCTGAGACTGATCGGGAAACGCCCACTGCTAGAAAAGAATAGGCCACCTCTGCTGAGAAGAGGGTGATTCAAGGAGGCGAGGGGGCAAAATTTTCTTCTATGCCACAAAGATGCAACGCTACTCCTCCGGTTCAGTAAGAGTTAACTGTCAATCCTTTACGGCCGCCAATGCACTAGCAGAGGTTGAAGCTACTAGTGCGTCTGGTAAAACTATAGCCATAGAGGACCTGCTGACAGAACAATTCATACAGCCACCACCAGCTGAATTAGAAGCTCCTGACGAGGTCCGGGGAAAATAAGATGAAGAGGTCGAGGTGCTCGAGCTCGAAGATGACATCCTGAACTCATTGATCTCCAGCCAGCACCCCCAAAAATAGAAGACGGAGGCCAAGCCAAGCCCGACGAGCTAATGGAAGTCAACTTGGGAGATGAGAATGATCCCAGACCAACCTTCCTTAGTGCGCAGTTAATCTTCTGAAGAACAGAAGCGATACATCCAACTGCTATAAGAATATCAGGATTACTTTACCTGGACTTACAAGGAGATGCCAAGAGTAAACCCTATAGTTTCACAGCATGAGCTGGCTATAAACCCTGAGGTCGAGCCGGTAAAGCAGTCGCCACAACGCATGAGACCAGAGCTTATTACTGAGATATGCAAAGAAGTAGACAAACTTATTGATGTGGGTTTCATCAAAGAAAATCAATATACCACATGGCTGGCTAACATTGTACTCGTGAAAAAGTAGAATGGGCAGATATCGATATGTGTAGATTTTCAAGATCTGAACAAAGCATGTCCCAAGGATGACTTTCCTGTGCCAATAATGAAAGTCATGGTCGATACCGCAACTGGCCACGAAGCTTTGTCGTTCATGGACGGGTCGTCTGGTTATAATCAGATATGGATCGCAGAGCATGACCGGGTCTACATTGTCTTCTGAATCCCCTAAGGCATTTACCACTACAAAGCATGCCATTCGGATTAAAGAACGTCGGTGCAACTTACGAGCGGGCGATGACCAGAATATTTGATGAACTGCTCTACCACAAGGTCGAGTTCTACATAGATGACTTGGTGGTCAAGACCAAGAAAAAAGAGGATCATCTGCAGGACCTCCGAGTCGTATTTCAGAGGCTCGGATAGTATGAACTGAAGATAAACCCCATGAAGTGTGCATTTGGAGTGTCAAGTGGCAAATTATTGGGCTTTATTGCCAAATATAGGGAATTGAAATAGACCCCGCAAAGATCAAGAAAATTCAGGAGCTACATTCACCAAGGAACCTCCCCGAGCTGAGATATCTACAAGGCTGCCTGGCTTATATCCGGCGATTTATATCCAACTTGTCAGGGTGATTTCACCCCTTTCACAAGTTGATGATGAAGGATGTTCCCTTTTATTGGGATGAAGAATGCCAAACAGCTTTTGACAAGCTGACGGACTATCTGAAAGCACCCCTAAAATAGAAATTTGAGGCATTGGTGAGCGATTGAAGGTACAATATGTAGACTGTCAATCCACGGATGGCCCAGAATAGCCTTAAACATTGAATCAATGTCTAATACATAAAATTCCACAGGCATAGACAATGGCCCTAACTCTGCCTGAACAGTTATCACCCCGTGGCATGCTCTCCTGGAATTATCATAAGCAGCAATGGTCATCGGAGTTGGCGATAACATATCTTCAGAAATGTTGCAGGCACGCAGAGTGCCCAAGGGACAAACATTTATCGAAGCACCCATGTCCACTAGAGCTGTGTCGATAGCCACTTTATTTAGAGTGATTGAAATACAAAGTGGCAACTGGTGTGCCTCAGGCGGCGCTAGTTCTGACTCGAAAAAAGAAATGGCCGGCCCTCTTGTAATCATGGCCAATGCCGATGGCAAACTATCTATGGCCATATCCTCGCTGACCATAACCTTCTGTAGAAAAGCCCTTATGGCTTCTTGGTGCAACGTGGACCGCTTGATGAACTCCAACATAGAAATCTTGGCCGGCATCCAGTCCGAGTGCTGCAACAAATCATATCTGGTGCCAGGTAGGGGGTCGGCTTCTTTTGCTTCAACTGTCGGGGAAGGAATTGGAGGGTGGGGTGCAGGTGCACCAGTAGAGGGATAACTTCTTTGGGATAATTGCCCACTCCGGAGGGTAAGATTCTGCACCGGCACGGCACTAGATGGACTTCCGACTGGCCCAGTGGGGTGAGTGGAAGGACTAGAAGTGGTGGTGATGACAGCGGAGGCGGGTCTGACAGGCCCTGATGGGAGGATGATGGGTGAAGGGTTAGGTAAAGGGGTGATAATGGAGGGTGCAACGGGTGAAGGCGCAAGGATTGGCGGGATGGTGGTTGATGTGGTGGGTACAATGGGGGAGCTGGAGGGAATGGTGGGTGGAGCGGAGGTCAAAATGGTGGGCCGAATGATGGCAGGGGTAGAAGGTGAAGGGGAGTTGGCGTATGTATGGTGGAGGGCCAAAAGATGAGCGAGAGTCTCATCATCATAGGACCGCCCAGCGTTGGGAGCTGGGCGGTGAACAATATTCACCTGAGCCAATGCCGGCGACTATTGTTGCAGAGCGGGTGGGTGGTTCGGCATGGGATTCTAATGAATCCCTAGTTCTAGTGCAGGCTGCTGCTGTTGCGATTGTACTTGCTGAGGTTGCTGCTACTGCAGTGCCGGTTGCTGCGGCCTCGGCGCCTGTCTACTTCTTTCTTTGATGTCTTCAATTAACTAGTGCATTTGTGCCCATTCAATTCTCTATCCTTCATGCAAATCATAGACAAGATCATGGAACTGGTAGCACCTCTCAATAGTGTGCCCAGGTTGCCGATGGTATATGCAATGCCTAGACTGGTCGGTGGCCGGATTCCAATTTCGGCATTCCAGAGGAAGCTAAAGATCACCAGTGTACATAAGAGCCACGAAAATATCCGAGAGAGTTTAAGGAAGTGGAGGGTAATGGGCTCTTTTGGTACCCGGGCGAGCAGGTGCATAGCCATTTGGTGGTGGAACATTGTGGTACTATCGCGGCTACTATGGCTGTTGCGGTGGTGGTGGCTGTTATGGTGGGTGGGGAGCAGGAAATGATGGTCGGGTAGTTGGTGGAGTGGTGAACTGGGGGTTGCGAGGAGGTTGCTGGAAGCGTGGGGGAGTGGATTGATTGACAGTCTGCACCTGCTCATTCATTTGGACTCCTTCGGTAACTAGACCCTGGGTTTTTCTACCATGCTCACTGTTTCTTCCTTTCTATGCTTATCAGTATCAATGTTCCTTTATCCAAGAATTGCTCTGTTCCACACTTGCACTGGAACCTTGCCAGGATTGGATCCCAGAGAGATGGTAGTCCAGTTTTGGCTTATGGCAAATTGTTGCCAGATCATCAAGCATCATCCTTGCGTAGTCATTTCTGCATCAACCTGAAATTGGATGGATCAAATGAGGCATCTGGATTGACAAAATTCTCCACTGGCTTCCATATTTTCAATCAACAATTCATAAATTGGTCGCAAGTACCCAGTCAAGGTAAGACAGGAGAGGATCCATTATAAGTCGCATGAGACCAATTAGCATGCAGAAAGTACGTTCTCAATGCACATTAAGCATTAAGCTTGTGCAAGCCGGAGGCAAGCATGTATATGTCCCCATAAACCTTGGTGAGAATCCTAGCACAGAAAGAGAGTTTAAGTTTGACACAGGATCTGTCATCTTTTCAAGGGCAAGTATCAGCTAAATCATTTCAAAATGCTAATAAAAAGAAATATAACTAATTGTGGTTACTGATTATAATTCTTGTATTCTTAGAGCAGGTAGCAAGCAGATGCACCAATTTTATAAATGACTTCCTAGTGGTATATAAAAAGGCTCAATCAGAATGATAGGTTATGCCTATTTAGAAACCTGACCCTTGCGTGAGGAGATTCTTGAATCAAACCTCTGCCAGGTACTATACTGACTTGTATGATCATTTCATTTGGTGTAGTCACATAGATCATTAGCTCACAGTAGACTTTATTATTCCTCTGTTCCTCATCTCTATTGTGTGTGAAAAAAAAATTACGGTAGATCCATTCACCCCCTCTCTAGATCTTAGCCGTGCACATTTCTGCTAGCACCACTCCACTAACAACTGGTTTCAGCGCACTAACACAGCTTTCCCTAGAAGAACAAAAGCTATACATACAACTACTACAAGAATTGCTAGACTGTTGTGCCTGGAATTATAAAGAAATCTAGGGACTCAGCCCCACAGTCTTAGAGCACATTCTGTCCATAGACCCAAGAGTCGAGCCTGTGAAACAGCCACCCCGGTGCATGAGACCGGAGTTGATCACGCAAGTCTGCAAAGAATTTGATAAATTGATCGACATGGGCTTCATCAAAGAGAATAAATACACCACCTGGCTGACGAATATTGTGCCCATCAAGAATAAAAATGGGCAAAAAAGAATTTTCGTGGATTTTCGAAACTTGTACAAGACTTGCCCAAAAGATGACTTCCCGGTGCCAATAATGAAAGTCATGATCGATGCCACAATCGATCACGAAGCTTTGTCCTTTATTGACCGGTCGTCCGGTTATAATCAAATATGGATCACAGAGCATGACCGGATCCATATTGCCTTCCGAACCCCTAAGGATATCTTCCACTACAAGTGGATGTCGTTTGGGCTGAAGAATGTTGACGCAACCTATCAGAGAGTCATGACCAAGATATTTGATGAGCTTCTCTATGACAAGGTTGAATGTTACATAGATGACTTGGTGGTCAATACCAGGAAGAAAGAAGACCATTTTCAAGACCTCCGGGTCATATTCCAGAGACTAAGGCAGTATGAATTGAAGATGAACCCCATGAAGTGTGCCTTCGGGGTCTCCAGTGACAAATTTTTAGGCTTCGTCATTAGGTATAGGGGAATTTAGATAGACCCCAGAAAGATCAAGGCTATACAACAGCTACCTCCACCCAGGAGTTTGATGGAGCTTCAGTCTCTCCAAGGCCGGCTAGCTTATATCCGCCAATTCATTTTCAATTTGTCGGGTCAATGCTACCCTTTCCATAAATTGATGATGAAAGATGTGCCCTTCTATTAGGATGAAGAATGCCAAGCAACCTTCAAGAAATTGAAGGACTACTTGAAGACCCCTCCGGTACTCGGAGCACCAATAAAGGGAAGATCGTTGATCTTATATATAGCCGCTACCCACCACTCCTTGGGGGCAATGTTGGCTGAGAACAATGAAGAAGGGAAGGAGTAGGCTCTGTATTATCTTAGCAGGAGGTTGATAAGAACTGAAGAGAAGTATACGTTCATCGAAAAGACCTACTTAGCATTGGTGTTTGCTGCAAAGAAGCTACGACATTATATGTTGTCGCATGAAGTCAAGCTGATCTCTAGAGTAGATCTGATAAAGTACATTCCCTCTCAGCCAGTTCTCAAGAGTCATCTGGGCAAGCGGGCCATGCTGCTAAAGGAATTCAACATAACATATGTGCCACAAAAGGGTGTCAAGGGGCAGGCTATTACAGACTTCTTCACTGCACACCCTCTGCCTGCAAATTCTCCTCTAGCAACTGAGCTCCCTGAAGATGAAACCCTAGAAGTAGACCAGGTTTGGACTTTAGTATGGCAGTTATATTTTGACGGGGCATCCCGAACTGAAGTCTCGATGATTGGGACGGTCAGAGTTCAAGCCGGAGCGGGTATTGTTCTAAAGTCTCCCGAACATGAGGTCATATATACCTCTTGCTCAATAAACAAACTCTGCATAAACAATGAGGCTGAGTGTGAAGCCCTCACCATTGGCCTACAAATTGCGCTAACCATGGAGATCCGGATGCTCCAGGCATTCGGGGATTCCATGCTTGTGGTGAAGTAGGTCAAAGGGCAATTCGACATTTGAAAACTAGAGTTTATCCCTTATCGCCAAATGGTGTCACGCCTTATGGTGAAGTTTTATTTCATTGAAGTGAAACAGGTCAATCGAGGGCAAAATGCTCAGGCTGATGCCCTTGCAAAGCTGGCCAGCTCCTTAGCAGTCCCGTCAGATGAAACACTGAATATAGTCATCATCAACAGAGGCCAAGTACCTAGTGTGCTGGATGAGCTAGCCGATGAACAAGAATGTGAGGCAATGACATTTGAAGAAGCCCGTAAGCCCGATTAGCAGGAACATCTACTATAGTGGTACCAACACTAGTGGCTACCCAAGGAAAAAGGACAAAGAAAGAAGTTGATCTTTAGATGAATGCATAGGTTCGCTCATAGCATGCCTACATCTCAAATCTATTTTGTGCATCTGCTACCTATGCTTGTGTCTATCATCTAGTAGGTATATAAAAAGACGTTGTTGGAAAGATAGGTTACGCCTATCTAGAATTCCACCTCTTACATGAGGCTAGCCTCCGCCAGGTACCACATCTGGATGTATGACATTTGTTGATCTGCATTACCATATTTAACTATACTTGCTATTTCTGTGATTGATTAATTTAGCTAAATTTTGTCAATTGATAGTCTGCATCTATTTGTCTGTTATATCTTTACAGATCATCTTAGCATTCTCTCACAGGTAGTTGGTTTTGCTTCTGCAGTAGCTTGTCTTTTATTCCGCATCTTGTCAGTCTGCTATAAAACGTTTTTGTTAGGGTAGATCTATTCACCCCCCTCTAGATCTTTAGCTCATCCGTTCATTCATCAGGGCGGACAGTGTAGGAGAAGGAAGGAGGCCTGGCGACGGGCTCACTCCTACTCTCTGGGCCGTCGCCCCACTTGAGGAGGGCTGACAACGCAACGTCATTGGTTCTCCTTGCTTTCCATCCCCATCGCCTCTCTCATCTCTTTAGGTGGGGGCTCGGTCTTTCCCCCTCTTTGCTCTTCAACCAACTTATTTTCTTTTCTTTCACTCTTTGGAGGATGCCTGTAGCTTGACCCTTGCTTGCGCCACTCGTAGGTGCTTGCCTTCTGTTCGGCTTCTAACCCTGTGCCTTCCAAAGAGTTGGCAGAGGAGGCCTTCTCTTATCTTTCCCAACATCCGGGCGTTCCTTCCCTTTCTTCCTTTCTTCCTCTGATACCTTTTCTCCGAGCTTCCTGAGCCAACAAGGTCAGCCATCCCGTTATCCGAGCTAGTTTCTACACTAGGTAGAGTCAGTGGCTTGGCTTAGGGGGGCTAGCCGTGTCTGGGCTGAATAATCAGCTCGTCCTATAGTACCAGTGGATGTAGTATCTTTATTTTTGAATATGTATTGTATTGGCTATGCCTATTTGATGTACGAAGAAACATTAATGAAAGGAAAAAGAAAGTTGTTATTGCCATATGTTGCTTACATTTTTTGGAAAAAACTTAAAAATAGAACTTTCGTAATGTTGTCGCGTTCCACGTCCGGGGGATATGCGCTCCTTCCATAGTAGACAGTCGATACGCCCCTTTTTCGAGTGTCTCGACCACTCCGTAGGGGCCTTCCCAATTAGGGGCTAGCTTTCCCACCGCTTCCGGTGGTCGAGAGGCTTCGACTTTTATTAGGACGAAGTCTCCTATGCGGAAGTGCCTATCTCAGACTTTGGCATTATAGTATCGAGTGATGTGCCGCTATTATTCCGTGGCTCGGATGCTTGCGATCTCTTGTATCTTGCTTGCAATATCGATGTTTTCTAGTAGTTTCTACTCATTTGCCTCGGGCGAGAAGTTGAAGACTCAGAGGGATGGGCTGTCGACTTCTAAAGGAATCACGGTGTCTGTGCCATACACCAACTGGAAAGGAGTCTCACTGGTGGCAGTTCTTGGAGTGGTTTGATGCGACCATAGTACGCTTGGCAATTCCTCGAGCCAAACTACCCTTGGCCTTACCGAGCCTAGCCTTGATGCCTTTCAATATAGTTTTGTTGACATTTTTGACCAGTTCGTTAGCCTGGGGGTGGGATACCGAAGTGATGTGGTTGCGAATGTGTAGGTCGACACATTTGTTCCTAAAGTAATGAGAATCAAATTGCCGACCATTATCGCTCACAATCACTCGGGGGATACAAAAATGACAAATGATCGACTTCCAAACGAAGCTCCACACGATCGACTCAGTGATCCTAGCGGTGGCTTTGGCTTCAATCCACTTGGTGAAATAATCAATAGCAACGATGATGAACTTCTTTTGGGCTTGAGCCATAGAAAATGGTCCTAGGATGTCAATCCCCCACTGGGCAAAAGGGTATGGCTCGATAAGGGTGATGAGCTCTGAGGCAAGCTAATGGACTAGATGATCAAAATGCTGGCATCGATCGCACCTTTGAACGTAGGTCAAGCAGTCACATTGGAGAGTGGGCCACCAGTAGCCTTGCCGCAGTAAAATCCTGGCGAGCTATCTTCCCCCTCGATGTGCACCGTAGAAACCTTCGTGGACCTCTCGAATTGCTCGGTGGGCTTCATCAGTATCGAGACATTTGAGGAGGGGACTGGAGAAAGACCTTCGGTACAAGGCTTTGTCCAAGATGACGAAACGCCGATCTTGATACTTCTTCTCGGGGGCCAAGGGGCTCCTGAGAGTCTCGGAGTCAGGATATATATGGGATCCGCCAATCACTCAGTGATGCCTGATCAATGGTCATGAGCTCCGCTTCTATGCTCGGTCACTCTAGCTCATCACTCCACCACGCGAGCCTCGTGGCCTGACCGAGTAGTTCCGTGAGAAAGATTGACCCAGACGGAAGGTATTCATCACCCGAAGGGATGGAGAGAAGAGCTTATTGGTTCAAATGACCTGGATGGGAGGTCCAAGTCAGAGGGGTGTACTCGTCGCCCGAAGGGACGGGGAGAAGAGCTTATTGGTTCAAATGACCCGAACGGGAGGTCCAAGTCATGAGGGGGTATTTGCCACTTCGGCCCAAGAGGGGCCTGGGCAAACTGTTCATTCGTCGGTGTCACCGGGGTGGCAGAACCGGCATGGTTTGTTTGTCCTTTGAGATGTTCATCAGTACTGGGCCAGTGCTAAAGCAAAGAAGGGCCTATTTTCTTATCCAGACATAAGGTCTGGGTAAGGTGTTTGTTCGTCGGCGTCACCGAGGTGGCGGAACCAACATGGTTTGTTCGTCTCTTAAGATATTCGTCGACACTGGATTAGTGCTAATACAAAGAGGGGTTTATTTCCTTGTCCCAGACGTAAGGTCCGGGTAAGGTGTTTGTCCGTCGACATCACCGAGGTGGCGAAACTGACATGATTTGTTCATCTCTTTAAGGTGTTCATCGGCACTGGATCAGTGCTGACGCAAAGAGGGGTTTAGTTCCTCATCCCAAACGTATGGTCCGAGTAAGGTGTTTGTTCGTCGGCGTCACCGAGATGGCGAAACTGACATGATTTGTTAGTCTCTTAAGGTGTTCATCAGCACTGGGTCAGTGCTGACGCAAAGAGAGGTTTATTTTCTCATCCTAGATGTAAGGTCCAAGTAAGGTGTTTGTTCATCGGCGTCACCGAGATGGCGAAACCGACATGGTTTGTTCCTCTCTTAAGGTGTTCGTCGGCACTAGGTCAGTGCTGACGCAAAGAGGGGTTTATTTTCTTATCCTAGACGTAAGGTCTAGGTAAGGTGTTTGTTCGTCGGTATCACTGAGGTGGCAGAACCGAAAATGGTTTGTTTGTCTCTTAGAATATTCGTCAGCACTGGGTCAGTGCTGATGCAAAGAAGGGTTTATTCCCCTATCCCAGATGTAAGGTCCAGATAAGGTGCTCATTCGTCGGCTCGTCGGCGTTACCGAGGTGGCGGAGCCGACATGATTTGTTCGTCGCTTAGGATATTCGCCATCGTACGGCAATGATTCGACATCGGGAGGTACTTTCCTCTAGCTCCTTTCTCTTCTTCCCCTTTTTTTCTTTTTTTTGCTCTTTTTTTTTACTTGTAATAACACAAGCAATGATCTAGTTGCCCGGACCACGGTCGTATAAATCCATCCCCAAAGCGGGGTGGCGGATGATTCTATTCATTGAATGGGGGCACTGGGGCATAGTACAGTCTCAAGTGTCTTCCATTAAGAGACGGGAACTGAACCTCTCCGTGGTGGTTGACGATTACATAGGCTCTGCCCTTGTAGACTTTCTGGACTACATAGGGTCAGAGCCAATTTTCATTCAGCTTGCCTTTGGGGTTGGCGGCCATGACATCTCTTCTTTTGACCATGACGAGGTCGCCTTTCTTGAATTCGCGCTCCCTGACAAGCTTGTCGAAGGCGCGTGCTATTCGGGCCTGATAAACCTGAATATTCTGTTGGGCACATAGCCGCTTTCCCTCTAGGCTAGAGAGTTCTTCAAGTCTTCGCTCGGCATTTGTCTGTCCCTGAGGGACCAGTTCATGCTGGATAGCGACCTTGAGGGAAGGTATCTCTAGTTCGATAGGGACGATCGCTTCCGAGCCGTACACCAAGGAGAAAGGCGAGCAGCCCGTTGGGGTCTTGTATACCGTCCGATACGCCCATAGCGCCTCGTACATCTTCTCCTCCTAGTCTTTCTTGTTAGAGCTAACAACTTTGGCCAGGAGGGTGCAAAGGGTCTTGTTGAAGGCTTCGACCAAACCGTTGGCTTGTGGGTTGTAAGGAGTCGACGTTCTCTAGTCGATCTTGTACTTCTCTGCCAGGCGGTATACCTTCTGGTTACGGAAATGACTGCCATTGTCCGAGCCAATTCGGTCGGGGGTGCCGAACCGAAATATGATATTGCGGCGGACAAATCTGGCAACGATTTCCCTGGTGACCTCCCTCAAGGCGACAGCTTCTGCCCAGCGGGAGAAATAGTCGATTGCTGCCAAGATGTACTTGCAACCCGTGGATGAGGCGGGCAATGGCATGGGCGGCCTTCTGGGTATTGTGGTGTGCTCCTGGCACTTCTGGCATGACTTAGCATATTTACAACAATCATCGAACATTGTTGGCCAGTAATAGTCAGGCTTATTTATTTTGATTTTCATCTTCGGCCCCGCTTGATATGCATCGGCTGCTCCGGCGTGGACCTTCTTCATGACTCTCCGGGCCTCGTCGATAGCCAAGCATTGTGCAGGGGAAGAGACGGACATGGATTACATGGTTACAAGTCTGGGCGGTCTACCTTGCATTGCCGGAATATCAGCGGGAACAATTGGTGGCCATGGGCTTCGGGGAAGTCCTGAGCATCGAGGTGGCCCAAGTGGATACGGCCCTCCTACTGGCTCTACACGAGAGATGGGACTTGGCCAGCCGAGCCTTCATATTCCCGTGGGGGCACATGATTCCGACGTTGGAGGATATGGTCCGGATCAGCGGCTTGCGGGTGCACGGCAAAGCGGTGACTGGATGGGCATATGTCGACTACCGGGAGCTTGCTCAGGAGCTTCTCGGCTTGGACTTGATGAGGCTGGGGCATCCGTCGTCCCAATTATCACGGTTAGTGCTTCAGGAAAGCTTGGGACTCCGACGAGCAGCAGCGGTAGTGGAAGAGTTACCGAAGCAGCACATTGACCGAGTGATCGAGCAGGCGCGCCCGAGCGTAATGGCGGAGCCGGGATCGGATGGAGATAGAGTTCTGAGACGCTTCCTGATGCTGCTGTTCGGGAAGCTACTATTCACGACACGAGCCGATGTGATCAGCTACCGGCTCCTTCCCCCGCTGTCTAACCTAAGCCGAGTGCGGAAGTATGCGTGGGGAGCTAGCCTTCTTATTCCACTCGCTCAGCGCCACCGACCGGGTGACTGTGCTTGGCAGCTTCTCGCCCTTCTTACAAGTAAAATGCCTAAATGCCTTTATATGCTTCTAATATGCCTCTAATTACCTGAAGTGCTGACATCTGTTATAAATGTAGTTTTGGGCCTTTTTGTACTTGCCGGAGATTGGCCGAGGAGTTGAGCTGTACCTGGGGTGGTTTCCCATCGCGAGGTGGTGGAACGTTGCCCGGAGTGTGGGGTCAATTCAGCGATCGACTCGGGCGATCCAAGAGGATTTGGACTCATTCCTGCACGCATCGGTAAATAGCCCGACTTCCTACATGCTCTTCTATATGCTTCCAAATGCTTTTCTTATATGAATTCTACATGAATGCTATATGCATGAATGCTATATACTAACAAATGAAATGGCCCTTTCAGGTGCGGTGGACACCATATCGGGATGAGGACCATACGGGACAGCCGCGTGTCGAGGCCTCCCTAGCTTACCGGGGACGGGATGTTTGGCTGCATTGTATAAATGTAATCGAGCCCCTCCATTACCGTCTGATTATGAAGACACGGGGAGTGCACCAGCCGGTGGTGAGGTTCCCACATCGACACGACGAATGCCCGGGCAAGTCTGCCAAAGGGATTGGCAATGACATTGACTGGAGCGGCCGGGCCAGAAAGTATGTTCAAGATTGGAAACACAAAGGCAAGGCCATGACAGAACGGGCGGACAGTGATGATGCGTATCTGAAGGTTCGCCCACCGGTATGGTAGCCAGGTTTTTCGTGGGGCCCGACGACCGGTATGAAAATGCTAAACTCGACTTTTTCTGTTCTACATGAATGAATGAATGCTATGTATGACACTTGTTTTCTAAATGCAGCTAGACCCATAAGGTCGCATAGCCGAGCTCGAGGGACTTCTCCACGCTACGGTGCAGCAGCGGGACGAGTACCGAGCGGCTTTAGAGCTTCTAGTGAGTTTTCCTAGACTTAAAATTGAAATGCTTATGAAACTTTGACTAACTTTTGAAAATGCAGTGGGCCAAGGGAGCCCAGAGGACTGGACCAGATGCGTCGTCCTCCTCTTCTCAGCCAGCCGGGGAATGGGCTGAGCAGGACGCGGAGTTTACCCGAGCCGTAGCCCGAGCCGAGGAGGCCGAGGCTACCCTCGCGGAGCCGGTAAGAAACTTATACTTTCCTAAAAATGCTTCATGATTATTCATGTTCTTAAACTGATCTATATACAAATGCAATATGCAGGCAAGGGACCTAGCTACAGCTTTGGCGGAAGCGGCCGAGGCACCTCGTCTCCACGGAGAGGTTGACCGACTCCAGGGGGAGGTGACCCGACTGAGTGGCTAGGTGACCCGTCTGAGTGGGGAGGCAGCGGACATTGAGCGATACCGTGCCGAGGCTCGCGAGGCATGGCTTAAGATTTTTGAATTGAAGATCGAGCTCCAGACCATGGAGGGAACCGTCCGACTGATGGGCCGAGCACCCGAGCGGACTACGTCGTGGAGCGACGCAGTAGGAGGCTCACGGAGCGTGGCACCGAGCGCATCGGTGGGCGATGTGTTGGCCAGCTCTTCCACTCACCAGAGGAATGAGGAAGCGGAGCGGGGATGCCCGCGAGAGGAGGAGGAAAGCGCCATGGAGCCACCGCCGAAGTGACACGAGGGCACTAGGGATAGTGACAGACCGACGGAGTGATATTTTTGTTATTTTGTGATTTTTTTAGTTTTTCTAGTTTGCCAATCAATCAAAACATATGCAGAACATGCAGTAGTGCACAATGCTGAGTAACCCAAAGGAGACCCAACAGCCCCTAGGGGGCACTTTCACATGGAAGAATGTGAACGGCAACCATGTGATCCTTTGGAGGACCCACTCCACTAGCTGATTAAGCAGGACACTCCCACTTTCAAGGGCACCCACAAGCCACAGGATTATCTTGACTGGGAGACATCTCTAGACCAGTACTTTGAGTGGTACCCCATGCCTGAAGAAAAGAAAGTGTGTTATGCCAAGTACAAACTTCAAGGTCTCGCCAAGATGTATTGGCTTAACATTGAGAGTCTTAGGAACCTTCGGAGAGAGAACCCCATAGCCTCATGGAATCAAATGAAGGTTGCTCTCCGCCAAAAATATCTTCCGCCTACATACTACCAAGATCTTCTGGATGAGTGGCATAGCCTCACTCAAGATGGGAAAATTGTCGCCGAGTACATCGAGGCCTTCGACAGTTACCATCTCTGATGCCGCATCCAAGAGGATACCGCGGTCGCCCTATCCCGATTCCGTAAAGGGTTGACCCCGTATATTAGGCGGGAGCTACACTTACGCGAGGTTACCACCCTTGAACACGCGTATCAGGTAGCTCGTGACACAGAGAGGTTCCACTCTGCTCCCTGACCTACCAATCCCAGGCACGTTGTCACCCGTCCAGGAGCTACTAACGACCCCACCCCAAGACCTACTCCACCTTCGGTAGCTCCCTCACCCATTCCCACCTGGCCCCCACTTCCCCGTCCAGCTGGGAACCCCGCCACACAGACGTCCCCTCCCACACCATCTCTTAGATAGAATGACAGAGGTAAAGGTATTGTCGGGAGTTCCCCCACTCAGGCTTCGAACCCTAGAAACGCTTGTTATCAATGTGGGGGACTCGATCATTTTGCTAGCCATTGCCCTAACCGAGGTCTTTCTAGTCTTGTCATCGAGGAGCAGGTTGAGCCTCCACCTCAGGAGTCGGTAGGAGAAGAGACTGTCGAGTACGCCCCAGAGCAATCATTGATTGATCAGTTTAAAGGGACCACCACCTTGGAAGATGGATCTCCTCAGCCATCCTTCACGATCGAAACTGTATTACCCCATAGCTTTGTCCACCCACCATCCCCTGCAGTACCAGATTGGCATCGGAATGGCCTCTGTAACACCGTGGCTTTGATTAGAGGCCAACCTTATGTCGTTCTCCTTGATTCTGGTAGCACGATGAACCTTGTCTCCACTGACTGTGTTGCCCACGCTGGGCTTCCGACTTTTTCCCACCCCCAGCCACACTCTGTCAGTTGGCTTCACGGTACATCCCGATCCATCAGGATGATTTGTCCAGTTCCCCTTCGGATCAGTGGTTATTATGAGACTGTCTGGTGTAATGTCCTCCCCATGGACAACCATGGGATTCTCCTTGGCCGACCATGGATGTTTGACGTGGACATTCAGTACTTTGGTCACGCTAACCTCTCCACTTTTCTACATAAAGGGGAGACCATTATTATCCAAGCCCTCCCTCCTCCCGCCTCAGCCATCATTCAATTGGAAGCAGGTCCATCACACCCATTATCCCCTCTTCCAACATTGTCCAAGCTTATCCCTACACCCCTCCCACTGGGTCGTGGTTCCCTAGAAGTCAATGAGAATTCCACCCCTAGCCCCCTTGATAAGTCCCAGTCAAGGCCAGCACCCATGAGCACTAAACGTCCTAGGCGGCAAGAGCGGTTGCCCAAACTCAAAAAGGGTTCACAAGTGGTGGTTCACGCATAGAGGCTTCCATCCCGGATCCCTCCACAGGCAGACATCGAGGGGATAGGACCCTTCCAGATTTTGAGGAGAGTAGGCTCTGATGCCTACGTGGTAGAGATTCCTCGGGCATATGAGCTGGGACCTGTATTCAATCGGGTTGACTTAGTACCATACGAGGAAGCGGCAGCAAGAGCCTGTGAGTGTTTCGAGCCTGACCCTTCCTTGGAGCAAGGCCTCCCCCATGAGAGATCCAAACATTCCCGAGAGTGGCGTAGGCACAAGGGACTCATACTGGGCAAGCAAGCATCAAGGATTCGGCACCGTTCACACTTGGCCCGTCTTAAGGCTATGCTACCGGGCACGAGATTGTTGGTCCATGTTGGAGAGCCAGCAACCCCTGTGAGGAGTGCAGCGATCCACTCAAGGGAGTCGAGTTCTTTCCCAGCCCGGGGGAATTGATGAGGACATCAGGCCAGAGAAGGCCCCTAGTAGGACTTTGCGCGACACCAAGGAGCTTTTACCCATTCTCTTGCATATTTAATGGTGAGTGAGTCTATTTTTATTCCATTTTGAGTCATGTAAGTCTTAATGGGCCAGCTAAATAAAGCCCAAAGGGCCAGTTATTTTTCTATAAATATAACTCTTCACCCCTCTCTCCTCATTCTCTCATTTCTCCCCCTCTCTCCTCTCATTTATCTCTTTCTCTCATTCTCTTCTCCGGGCGGCCGAGGGAGGGAGAGGCGGGCAAGGTGGAGGGTACGTGGGATGACGAGCAGCGAGGATGAAGCGAGGAATGGGGCGGTGGCACGGTGAGGCTCGCTCGCAAGTTCGTGAAATCGGTGTGGGTTTGAGGCATATTTTCACGTAGAATCGGCGTCCTCGACGCTAGATCTCGTTTTGAGAGGTAGGGGGATGGATCCCTAGCCCTTGTATTCTATTTTCCCGTGATTTGTAGGCCGAGGAGAGATTGAGAGTGATTTTCCTTCAATTCAGGGTGATTTTTTCATGTTTAGGGCGAGTGACGATTTTTGCCAGATCGGACAATATTTCACCATTTATTTATGTGCAGTTAGTGATTTGGGACCCGAGATAAGGTCCCTGATATTTTCTCCCTCGATCGGGATCGAGTGGGTTGTGGAATGGGACCCCACGGTTGGGGTCGGGTAGCAGGTTCAGCGATTTCAGTTGACCAACCAGTGGAGCTCGATCGACTGAATCAGTTCGCCACAAACGGGCGACCGAGTCAGTTTGGTCGACTAACCCTTAAGGGTCGGTCGACCAACCCATTGCTGGCAGGTCGATAGACCCTAGGGGTAGGTCGACCGAACCCAGCTCTCTTTGCCCGTTTTGACCTTCAGTTGAGACCCATTGATCGACCTATGGCTCCGTGGATGTCCCGAACATCCCGTGCGAACTGGATTGGTGTTTCTGGGTGTCTGGAGTATTCATTGCATCTCGATTAGCATGTCTGTGTGGTTTAGGGGGTTCGAGTGACCCCGTGCATTCTGTGCTTCTTCGTTGTGCCAGATCGAGTCACCGTGTACCAATGTAGGTGCGAAGGGCTGTCCCCACACGGCGTTAGCTTCTTCAGAAAATGATATTTCGTGTGGGCCATGGGTATGGCCAACGATTGCGAGTCCCGTGACCCAGCCTGGGGTTGGGGGCTTCTTAGTCTCCCTTGGAAAGGGAATGAACTCGGCGGTTGTGAGCCACCTCTTGAATCCTTTTAACCCTGATTTCTGACTCTTGGACTAGGGTGATTTGACGGTATGGTGCCATATTGTACAACAGTCTTGATCTGAGTCGCGTGACTCAAGGATCATTGGATTAGCATGTCTAGTCAGTCGTCCAGACGCTAGTGGCACCGAGCCACCTGGTACTTTGTAATCCTCGCAATGGGTAAGTGCGTAGCCGTTGGTACTTCAGTGTTTCCTCTCTATGGAAAGTGTCCATGTTTAGTGACCCCCCATTAGTCGTAGCTTGCCTGGGCACGCATGTGTTGACCCACTCAGGACTAGTGGAGAGCTAGACCCAGGAGAGATGATTTTAGGTTGGTTGTCGTAGGGCCTCCCACTGTGGCGGCTCGAGTCCAGGCCTAGAGAAAAATCAGCTAGAGGGCCCGATGTAGTGCAGTCAGTAAGTGTGTGCACACGTGGCTGGGGACTTCGGATGTGTGCTAACGAGCATGACCTCGACTAGACCCTTATCTTCGGTTACTTGTACGGTGTCTCAATTTTTGCCTAGGGCGAGTAGGGAGAAACCTGGGGCAAGACTAAGTCGTCAATGGATGCATCTGGCATTGCTTCTAGTGGGTAGGTTCTCTTGTCACATGACATGTGACTCTCTTGACTTGAGGTTTGGTTTGTTGTCTATGAGACAAAGTTCATCGGGTAGCTTATGCATGCTTTTCCTGATGTAGAGGTCTAGGGTTCCAAGTAGGACTATTGAGATTTTACCTGTCCACAGTGTTAGGTTCACGACGACGAGGTCACAATTATACCTTTAGATCGTGTGGTCTTAGTTGGACCTTTGTTTGTGAGGACAGGCCTTCACGACAGGGATGCCATGGTTTTCCTTTGGTAACATAGCTGTGGTTTTATTAGTGGTTCAATAGTCTCGACTTTGGGGTCAAGATTTCCTTTTCGTTGCTATTAGGAGTAGCTTAGAGAGCCATGGTTCCATCGACTGTCGTGATTACTGTTCTTACTATGGCTGTTACCCCCGTTGTTATTGTTGTTGTTGATACTCCTATTACTGCTATTACTGTTATTATTATTGATGTTGTCACTGCTGTTTTCCATCGTTGTTTAGTGGTAGGGATCCGCGAGACCCCTACTAAGCGAATAAGATGAGGCTCACCCCTTTCTTTTTAGGTGTAGTAGTTCCTCCTCGAGGTTCGGAGATGCAGTGCGGAGGTTTGTAGTTTTCAGCTTGCCAGTGTCGGGGGCTGTACTCGACACTTGAGTACGTTTCTTTCCATGTCGACTATATTTTGTTGGACTACACTCTGTAGTGGGCTTTAGGCGGGTTTGACTGGGAGGTTTACCCCAGTTTGACCGGGGGTTTTAGCCGGGTTTGACTGGTGGTTTGATTGGGGATTTGACTATGGGTTTGACTAGAGATTTGACTGGGGATTTGGCTGCGGGTTTAGGCTACCAAAAGATCGGAATGCCCTTGTTATAAAAAGGAATTTCTTCCGGGGGCTCCGCCCCCAGAAACCCCTGCAAGGGACGCTACCCTCTTGACCCCCGCGACCTGACCGCTCAGGTCGATCCACACAACCTAACCATGCTAGTTGATCTGCGTGCGAGGGCGCACGATGGTGGCGCATGACGCGATGGGCTACTGGGAGTCCTGAGTCGGGCTCTGGCTTGCTGTAGAGTGGTTGGAGCATACGCGCCCACCAGGTGCTCGTAGAAACTCCCGACACTCGCGCATGGGGCCGTATAAGGGTGCTGTGGGACCCGAGGCTTGTAGTTGGCCTAGAAGGGTCTCCCCTTGACTTCAGAGGGATGGAGGGAGGCGACTCGGGGGTAGAACCCGGCCTCATTGCTGGGTGCCACGTGACGCAGCTTGTAGTCAGGGTGCCCCGGGTGGGCTCAGGTAGCTGTGTTGAACGCGGGTAAATGCACAAACTGGGTGATCGGGAGCAGGCCCGATCAATTGTTGATGTTGCCGTGGGTCACAGCTAGCTGGATAGGACCCTCGGTTGGGCCTGGTAACTCGGGCATCGACATGATAATGCCGTTTGTCTGGTGGTCGGGGTGACCCTTGCTCCTTGGCGATGAGTCGTATGATGTGGCAGGCTGTTCTGAGACCCGGGTTAAACCGGTTGTTGAGGTGCCAGCGGTGTGATACCGTATGCAGGGTGTTCGAGGGTGATCCCCGAATCTCTTCAGAGTGCCACTCGATGTGGCAGGTTGTCTCGAACCTTGGATCCGGCTCAGTTACTGGGAAAATGGCTAGTCCAGTGCCCTGTGCTCGGGGGCGATCCACGATTGTTATGTTGTGCCGCCTGGCCTGGCGACGCATCTCGATTTTTGTGGCCGAGTCGACTGGTAGAGCACCTTTGGCATTGTGCCACTTTACTCTATTTAGGGAGTATCTCCCTATGCTTAATTCTCAATTAATTTAGAGAAAATAAGTGGATGCCAACACCTAGTTAGTCGTCGAATCCTGATAGTGTAGGGTCTATGTAATTTTCTTTCTTTTGGTTGATGTAAGTGTTAGTAAAGTCCACAAGATGTCAGTTGTAATAAGTACTTTTCATCTTTATTATCAATAAAGTTCGGTTATTACATTTTAATTATTGGCCTTGATGTGTGGTTCTTGTGGCAATGAATGCTCTGATTGACATGAATGATATAACTGTTGCGTTCCGATTTTTCGTGTCGGGGCGTGACAGGCAAACTCCCCCCGGGTGGGCCATGGCTGTGCGGGGTGGTCCCGGGGGCCCTTTTGTTGTTGTTTGGGGTTGTCCTTTGAAGGACTGGGGGCTCTGGGGTGCTGGGATCAGCCCGCAGGGGCTCGTTGTTGTCGTGTTGTTGTTGCCGCTCATGAGGTGCTCAGGAAATTCCTGACACACCCCGAGTCGTCAAACGGCTTGGGTAGCTGACTGTCGGGCCTTAGATTTGGCCTTGGGCTGAGAGTAAGAGTTTGCAGGAGTCAAGAAAAGACATTCTGGGTGGACTAGTTACGAAGAGGACTCAAAGAGGAATCCCCTGTGGGCTGGGTTTACCTAAAAGCACTGTAGGGGGGCTCTAGAGTCAGCTTTGAATCTGGACCCGGAATGGCTGAACTCGGTGTTTGTCCAAGATCTACCTCGAACGTGGTGGACTCGGGTGTGATTTGACTATTGGAGTCACCGGTGTCAAGCCGCTTATAGAAAGTGTGTCGGGAGTTATTCCTTGTCTTTCCGCTTATAGAAGGTGTGTCGGGGTTGGCCCGATAACTGGGGCGTCAGCATGATGATACCTTTTGTCTGGTAGTCGGAGTGACCCTGCTCCTTGGCGAAGAGCCGTATGGTACGGCAGGCTATTCTAAGTCTTGGGTTAACTCGGTCATTGAGGTGCTAGCAGTGTGATACCGTATGCAGGGTATTCAGGGGGTGATCCCTGAATCTTTGCATAGTGTCATATGGTACGGTAGGTTGTCCTGATCCTTAGATCCGACTCAGTTGTCGAGAAACTGGCTGGTATAGTGCCCTTTGCTCGGGGACAATCCTCGCTTGTTATGTTGTGTCATTTGATCTGACGAAATATCTTGATTATCGAGCTCAACTCGACTGGTAGAGCACCTCTAGCGTTATGTCATTTTGCTCTATTTAGGTAATATTTCCCTATTTTTAATCCTTGATTAATTCGAGAAAGTAAGTAGGTGTCAGCAACTAGATTGAAACACAGTCCCTTACACCACTTGTCCTTGGCCGAGTTTACTTATAACAACAATTATCAGGCCAGTATTCAGATGGCACCTTTCGAGGCTTTATATGAGAGGAGTTGTCGATCACTAATATGTTGGGATGAAGTCGACGAAAGACAACTTCTAGGACCAGATATGGTAAGGGACACAACTGAGAAGGTACAACTTATCAAGGAAAGACTCAAGGTGGCGCAATCAAGGTAAAAGACTTACGCCGATATCAGAAGAAGAGATTTGGAGTTCCAAGTGGGAGATCATGTCTTTCTCAAGGTCTCTCCTGGTCGAGGCATTCGCAGGTTCAGTGTTAAGGGCAAGCTTACACCAAGATATATTGGTCCATTTGCAGTGTTGGAGAGAGTTGGTGAGGTAGCCTATCAGATTGCCTTACCTCCACAACTGTCAGAATGACACAATGTGTTTCACATTTCTATGCTGAAGAAGTACGTGAATGACCCGTTCAATGTCATCGACCATAACAATATGGTATTACAAAAGGATCTCACATACGAGCAAAAGCCAATAAAGATCCTAGACCGAGCAGTTCGAGTGCTGCGGAACAAGACTATCCCTTGTTGTGTCCCTGTGTTTTGATGATAGCAAACACTATGGTTGAGTCTATGATGTGTGCTTACTGCATGATAAACTGATAAGTGTTTGCTGCAAGATAAACTAATAATGATTGAGTCAATGTGTGTTTGCTACACTACATGCCGAAACTATTATCATGGTGTACTGTTGATCATTGATCACAGTTCTGTTCAATGCATAAAAGTTAGTCTCATGCATGCATATAGCCAACGAAGCATCTAGCCAATGCATCTCCATAAAGCCAACCCTGGGAACAGATTGTGATTTGTTCATTTAAAGTCCGTGCACTTATCTAAGTCCGTGCATATTTTGGTGTGAACACCAAGTCAGTGCAAGTTTGTGTTTCATACTTGTGTCTCTAATTGCGTCTCATGTAGTTTGTGTCTGAGTTTTGTCTCATGTTGCGTCTAAGCATATGCCAGGTCTGAGTGTGTCTCATTTTGCATCTCATGCACACATAGTCCGTGCACTACGTTTGCTTCATTACATTTAAAGTCCATGCATATGGAAGTCCATGCACATTGTCTTTTCCAAGTCCGTGCATAATGTTCCTTCGAAGTCCGAGCACATTGTCTTTTCCAAATCCGTGCACAATGTTCCTTCGAAGTCCGAGCACATTGTCTTTTCCAAGACCGTGCACTTTTTGTTCAGAACAAAGTCCATGCACATCTCTTTAAACAAGTCCATGCATGTTTTCTCCAAAAACATAAGTTCATGCATATTTTTGGTTTAAACACCAAGTCCGTCCACATTTTGGTTTGACCACCAAGTCCATGCATGTTTTTGGGTTGAACACCAAGTCCGTACATGCCTTTGTCTTGAGCACATGAAGTCCATGCATTTCACCTCTTATAGTCCGTGCACATCTCAGTCTCTGAGAGAACAAGTCCGTGCATAGTCTATTTAGGCACGACTAAAGTCCGTGCACTGTTGGGTTGTGCTTAACATAGTTTGTGCATATCTCCTTTGTGCAACTCAAGGTCCGTGCATCTTTCCCCTTGGACTGAACAAAGTCCGTGTAGGTTTTTTAAACCAAGTCCGTGCACATTCCCTCTTCTAGCGCATATGAAGTCCGCACACGTTTTCGTGCACTTGGCATCTTAGAGTACATGCAAACCAAGTCCTTGCACATTTCTTCAATCCAAGTCCATGCACTTTCAGCAAATCAAGTCCGTGCATGTTTCGTTCTGAATAACAAAGTCCATGCATACTTTCTATGCGTTTTAAGAACTCTGTGCTTGTTTCCTTGAAACTGAAAAAGTTTTACATATAGACATACATACAAGTCTGTACTTATTTCTCTCATGTACTCCCTGAGTCCATGCATACTAGACAATGGTGTACTATCTCAATGCTAACTAGGTGTTCGTTATAATGACAGGGGCTAAAATGGAAGGGACTTCCTGAGAACCAGGAGTAGTGATCGTGAAGCCTGAGGAGGGGCACGTGATCCGAGATGTGAAGATTCTGACACGTGGCCAAGGCTTTTCTGAAGCTTCCTGGCAGGAGCATTCCCTACACACTCCTAGGGCATGAGTGCAGTGGTCCAAGACTGAAGCTATAAAAACACACCATCTCTGTGAGAGAAAAAGTAGAAGAAGACGGTGAAAAGAAGAGCTGTTGAAGTAGAGTAAGGAGAAGAAGAAAAGGAGAGAGAGCTGTAAGAGAAGAAGTAGTTCAGAAAGAGAGAGGGAGCAGTGCGAAAAAGAAAAGGATAAAGTGAAATAGAAGCAATTTGAGAGAGCAGCAGAGAGCACGAGAGATCGGAGAGAGATAGAAGAATAGAAGAACGATCCGTTTATAGATCTAGTTGCAAGTGACATGTATATGGACCTCAGTTATGTTCCTTTTTTGACAGATTTTCGGGAAAAAAAAGAGAAGTCCAAACAGACATGAAAGTTTTCTAATTGAAAGAGATGAATGCGGTTGCACAATGACCTCCTCATATCGCAGCTGTCCACTTTCATTTATTACAGAAGTAGTTAAGCTTCATCGGTTTGTTGTCTTGGAACACACACGAGATCGCGATGGTGGACTGTTGGAGTCCCCAAATTGCATGTGGAACCTAATTAATGAAGTAACAACAGCATTATACGTCCTCTGACTGATGCACCTTGTACAACGTGAGTCGTAATTGATCGGGGCTGCTCAAATCACTGGAAGATCTTGGATTTTTGACGGAATTGTACGTGTTAATTATATAGCCCGGACGGTAAATTTCTACAGCATTAATACAGGATTTAGTCGTACAAACACCCAAGCAATTTGATCTCCATCTTCTTCTTCTTCTTCTCCCTTTTCTCAATCAGTTCTTCGCTGCTTTCAGCTCGTAACCGCCGCCCTTCCTCTCCTGGACGGCGTAAGGCATGTAGGTACCGAGAAGTTTGTCCCAGTTGGCGAAGAAGTACGCCGAGAAGTTGCACTTGATGCCCTCGTGCTGGTGGTGGAAGGCGTGGAAGGCGCTGTTGTTGGTCATCCACCGGTGGAAGGGGTGGCTGGGGAACCACAGCCCGCAGTGGTCGTCCACCCCCTTGACGGTGAGCACGGAGAAGAAGACGGCGGCGGTCCGGGGGGACATGCCGGAGACGAGGGTGGACATGACGCCGCCCACGATCTCGCCGACGAAGGCGTCCACCGGGTGGAAGTACTGCGCGCCGTAGGCGTAGGGGACGACCATGCGGTGGTGAAAGGAGTGGACGTGCTTGTACAGGAACCTGTTCACGTGCGTCAGCCTGTGCCAGGAGTACTGCCAGGCGTCGATGAACAGCAACGCCACCCCCACCTGCCGCGCCACCTGCAGCGGTGAGGTCGCCGTCGTCGTCGGCGGCGCTGCACCGTGTTCGGCGGCAGCGGCGGTTCCCTTGCCACCTCCACCCTGCACATGCCCATGCGTCAGTTATCTTATATGTGAAGACTGCGCGGAGAACCATGACGACGGAGAAGAGGGTGGGGGTGGTCGGACCATGAAGACGGAGAAGGCGAGGGTCATCTGCATGGTCTGGTGGAGGAGGACCCGGACGAGCACCTGGGATCGGGACACCAGGTTCCTGGCGCTCTCCTCCTCCCGCGTGAACAGGCGGTACTTCGCTCCGGAGCCCATCAACATCACTTGGTAGATGCCGGAGGCGGTCCAGTAGGCGGCCACGGGCAGGATCACAGGCAGCAGCTCGTCGGAGATGCCCCACGCCATGGCGATCGAATAGGCAAGTAACAAGAGCCGACCCACTAATCTGCTGAGGGTTGTAGAGGGTGGTGGGGCAGGTGGTGTACCTTCGGGTACTGGTCAGCGGATGAGTTGACGAATTTAACCTGAGAATCCACTCTCACTTAGGTCAGCAGAGCGTACTCGGTCGATCAGGTCCCCCTCGCAAATGAGATCTGAATCGGTAAACTCCGAAGGCACTCTCACATGCATGCAATTCTAACGCCGGTCACATATGGCAGGCAACTAAGACTGCAAGACAAAAATTAGGGAAGATTGATGGCGTAGTGACATGGACGGTGGAGGGGAAGACAGCCGGGATGGCACGGCACCGAGAAGGAGCTAGCCTTGTTGCGGTTGACCGAGCTTCTTTTTTTTTTCAAAAAAAAAAAAAACTAAGAAGATGGAAGCTTTTATTAACCGTTTGACATGTACATACATTGAGACGGGCATATGCCCCCAATACCCCCCACCCCAACGCAATAAGAGTACTAGAGCTATTGATGCTGTTCATATCCAAATCACAAATATGCAAATTAATAAGAGAAAAATAATATATAACCCTAAGGACAGTGGACACATATAGAGGAGGGAGTCTAATCCGCTTTGTTAACAAATGGGCTTCCTCCAGCCATTCGCCATCTCTTGACAGCTGTGAAGAGAGAGAAATATCTGAGATAACATGTCTCCACCGGAGGCACGGATTATATATGCGCAACACCATTTGGATGTACGTCCGTCTGGGTTGAGATGAGTCCACACATGCATGGCCCTATCAGTGCTGATATATATATATATTGTAACAACTCTAGGAATCGGCCATATACGGCGAAGGCATGATACATAAAAGAACCACCTTAGAGAAGCACTTAGAGCAGCCGGGGGGAGCTAGAAACACGAGTGAGGAGTTTAATTTGGCAACCATAAACTGCACTCTATACCCAAGTGCCCAAGCAGACTTACAGCTCAGGGAAAAGTTGAAGCAAATGTCATCCTACTCCCAAAGGCTTCGGGCAAGTGGAGGATGTGCGTGGACTTCATCGACCTCAATAAAGTCACTCCGAAGGACTGCTACCCATTACCGAGCATCGACCAACTGGTCGATTCAACCACGGGTAATGAACTTCTCAGCTTGCTAAACGCTTACTCCGGCTACCATCAGATCCAAATGAACCCAGACGACACTGAGAAGACCACCTTTATCATCGACTTCGGCGTATACTGCTACACCCTAATGTCTTTTGGGTTGAAGAACGTTTGAGCCACGTATCAGAGGCTGATCAACCATATCTTTGAGAACCAGATCGGGAGGAACGTCGAGGCCTACTATAACAACCTGAGATCTGAGTACCGAAAAGGAACTAGTGCATCTCGAACCTCAGCCCACTAGCCACGAGCCCGAAGACTCGGAAGGGTTAAAGGATGGTGTGAGAGTACACAAGAAGCTAAAAGTAACTATAGGGATAGCACAATAAGCAACTAAATAATAATGTAAAAAATTAAATAAATAACTACTGAATAAAAGCTACAAGGTCCAGTGTGTCTCATGTCCAAAATAAGTACAGTCAACAGAAAGAAAAAGTACAAGTCCACGGGGCATACCTCGACTCTGGCAACTGTCAACTAACCCTGGGCGAATGAACCACGAGGAACCTCGGACCCGCCCCTCAGCGAACCTGCCTCACCTGAAAACACAGGGGTGAGCCTCATTTCATAGGCTCAGTAGGGATCCCGCGGACCCCCACCTCGGACGAGAGAAACAAAGCCGCAAGGTACACACGTACAAAGAAGGTAACGTTACCTAGCGAAAGTGCGGTAGAAGCAACAAGCAATAATAAATAAATGGAAAAGCTCTCTACAACTAGCCGTATCGGGCAAGCCGACCTCAGTCCGACAAAACACAACTTCATACCTGCCAGGAGACAGGAGCTCTACCCACTAGAAGCAGGACCGGATACATCTCATGACGTCTTACACCGTGCCTAAGTGTCTCCATACTCGCCCCAGGCAGAGACTAAGACACACTCACAAGTACCACAAACAAGGATTAGTTGGAGTCGCGCTCGTTAATGCAAGTCCACTGCCCCCAACTACTTGTGCACACACACACACACACCATCTGCTCTAGGTCGAGTCCTCTAGCTGGTTTTTCCCCCCAGTCGGACTCAGGCTGCAAAGGCAAGCTGTAATGCCCCGAATTTTTCAGGTATTATTCGGATCCTTTTTGTGGGTCCCGGAGTGTATTTTATGATTTACGTGTATGTTTCTCTGATGATCCTTCGGAACACTGTGCAGGGTGAACCGTTGCATTCTCTGACTCCGGGACGGTACCGCTGCATTGTGCGTCTTCCGAGGATCGTAGAGGTAATTTTTTCATATTTTTCTAAATTTCTTAAATTTTTAGATTTTTCTATATATAACCCCCCACCCCCTCGTTTCTCTCATTCTCTCTTTCTCACTCTCCCTCTTCTCTTTCTCTCCCCCTCTCCTCCGAGCGACCGCCGGGGGTGAAGGCGGGCAAGGCAGGGACAGCGTGAGGGCGAGAAGCGCGAGGATCGGACGAGGATCGAGACAATGGAGGCGCGACGAGCTCGGCCACGAGTTCAGGCACCGGCGAGGGTTTCAACGATGTTTTCTTCGTGGATCGACATCCACAACACGTTAAATCTTTAGTGGAGGTAGGGGGACGGTTCCCTAGCTCATGTATTTCATTTCCCGCGAGTTTCGTAGGCCATGGTGAGCCGAGCGGGCTATTCGGGACATTTTGAAAAAAATCCATGTTTTAGGACTTGTGTGTCGATCCGCCGTTTCGTCACGTTTCGGACCGATTCGAGGGCATAGATGCATGCTAAGGGTGTCAGGGGAGCTTCTCCCTTATTTTTTCCCTCATCCGTGGATGATCGGGGCATGGAACGAGTTTTTGGGATTCTTCCAGAGACAGCCACACTCATTGGCGGCCCAAAGTAGGTGCGCCAGATGCCCTGGCGGCCTAAGGTGGGTGCGCCACCTGTTACTGTTTTGTCGACAGGGATTTTCGTTAGCTGGCAGCCGCACGATAAATCACCAACTGCTGTAGCGGCTGTAGGTTCAACCGCTACTTTCGATTTTGACCGACGCACTTCGAGGCGCGTGTTTTGACCGTTGGGGTCACGTGCCCTCTAGCGGCCGTAGGTATGCGCGCTAGAGGGATCTTAGCGGACCAGAGTTGGACTGTTAGAGCAACTTGGTGGCCCTACATAGGACCGCCAGACCCAACGTGACTCGTCTTCTAGCGTTCCAAGGTTGGGCCGCTACAGCCCTTATGGCGGGCCAGAGTTGGGCCGCTAGAGACTATGGCGGCCCAAGGTTGGACTGCCAAGATATTCTCCGTGTTTATAACTACAGAATTATGAGAGGGTTAAAGAATAGAAATTGGAAAGAGAGGGAGAAAAGACACGATTGCACAAATTTTAAATTTTTATTGCTAATGAAAAATCACAATGTATATGAAAATAAAATTACAACGTGATCGAAGATAAAAGAGTGAAAGAAGAAATTGTAGCGAAGAGGATGAAGAACGTCGTCGTCTTCTCGCCGAGCCTTTGAGTAGATCATCCCGCCTTGGAAGTCGATGCCGTGAGAGGACCGAGAGATGAAATACCGCCTTGGGGTGTGTGAAGAAATAGGGAAGAGGGAGATAGATAGAAGAAGTAGGAAAAGATCAAGTTGAAGACATAAGAAAATTATATTAAAAATAAGAGTTTATAAGAAGGAGAATAACATAAAATTCAGAGAGAATTAGAAGAAGTGGAAGAAGAGAAAGTTGTATATCAGAGAGTTAGGAAGAAGTTTTATGAAGAGTGCAATGAGAGAAAATGAGTGGAAGAAGGTGAAAACTGGGGAATAAGAGGATCTATCTGCGTGGGTGAATAGTAACTGAGTAGAAAATTAAGATGTGAAAAATTAATTATAACTAAAAAAGAAGAAGAATTTGCGAAAGTGGTAGAAGAAAAAATATAGATCTACAAGAGAGGAATAACTTTTATGAAGAACTCGGAGAGAAAAGAGGATTGGAAGGCTTTCAAAGCGGAAAGCTGGCAGAGACTATCGTCTCAGATGAGCAATAATACTCCAGAACAGTAAGTTGAAAAATGTGAAATAACTTAAAAACGAGAGAGATTTAGAGGAAGTGATAGAAGAAAAAAATGTAGAACACTTAAAGATGAAGACGTTTTGTGAAGACAAGAAGTAGAATTGAAGATCATAATAGTGAGTAATTAGACTAAGAAAGAGCTAAATGCTCAAAAATATTCAGTACAATAATATAAACCCACAAAGTTTACACCAAAAACTCCCAAACAACACTCTCAAACTCTCCTCACGTAGCTCTACAAAAGCCCAGAAGAACTCCCCCCACATCACAATAGGACCCCATTTTATAGGGCTCCAAATCACCCCTTTGCTCCATGTGAACATCTCTAGGTGCCATTTTTGACTTAAAGAGTAGGTAAACATGTGCTACACACTTTGATATATTTTTTATGAATTATTCTCCTCTTTGTCCTCCTCTCCTTCTTCTTTTTCTTCTTCCTCTCTCTCTCTTTCTCACGTCGGCCACCATTTGAGCACAATCCTGCCTATTTTGTTGATTTTTCGTGTGACAGCCTCCTGCCATCACCGCATTTTTTTTTTTTTTTAAATGAAAACCCTTACCTAACATTATTGGGGAGATCCCAACAAGGCTAGGGGGGGGAATTTATGCTTGGACTAGATCCAATGTGCTCGAAACTACAAAGGACATACACTGTCTTTGCTACAGTGTATGCCCCGACTCTAACAAGCAACAAGCAGAAATGTGCACGGATGTTATCATGTGCTCAAACTTGCAGGTGTATGTGCTCGGACTTGCTGATGCATGAGCTCAGACTTGGTGGCACATGTGCTCGAACTTGCTGATCCTTGAGCTCGGAGTTGGTGGTGTATGTGCTTGGACTTGCTCCAACATGCAACGAACCAAAAAAGTGCACGGGCGATGTTATGTGCTCGGACCTTAACAGGACATACAATGTCTCTGCTACAGTGTATGCTCCGACTTTGCTAAACAGCGAGCAAAACATGCTCGGGTGTTAATGTATGCTCGGACTTGCTGAGAGAGGCATAAAGCATATGCTTGGACATGCATAGCTTTTACAAGAGTGTATGCTTGGACATACAGAGAAGGCATGATGCATATGCTCGGGCATGCAAAGCTTGTATAACAGTGTATGCTCAGACATACACTGACTTGCAATAGCGCATATACTGACATTAATACAAGACTAACACGGTGATGCACGGGCTTGATAGTAGGCAGAGCATGCAAGGAGTTTGGTTTGAGGGATGTGCACAGGGTATAAAATGCGCACGGACTTGATTGCCAAGTCGTGGGCTTAGTGAAGCAAGGCAAAATATGCACGGATGCATGTTCTATGAAGCAGAGATAGAAACGTACACGGATGCAAGTTTTATGAAGCAGACAAAACATGCACAGATGCAGGTTTTATGAAATAGTTATAACATGCACAGATGCAGGTTTTATGAAGCAGTTAAAACATGCACGGATGCAGGTTTTAAGGAAACATGCACGGATGCAATTTCCTTCTAAGAGGAAACGTGCACGGACTTGCTAAGCTGCTGCAAGGAAGAGATGCCCAAAGAGAAAATATGCATGGGGTTTAGCTTACACAGACCATGTGAAGACATGCAAGGACTTTACTTTGATACCAAAACATGCACGGGGTTTGGCTTGCGAGTAGGGGTAATTACAGGTGTAGGGATCCTGATGAGGGGTTTGTTTAGGGGAGGTGGAGCGGAAGTGGATGGTGCCTGGGATGGAGGGCGAATGATAAGAGGTTTGGAAGGTGCAGGTGGAGGTGTGGAGGTAGATGGGGCCTTGGATGGGTAGTGGATAATGAGAGGTTTTGAGGGTAGGGGTGGAGGTTTGGAGGTAGATGGAGCCTCAGATGGACAGTGGATGATGAGGGGTTTCGAGGGTAGGGGTGGAGGTGTGGAGGTAGATGGGGCCTTGGATGGATGGTGGATGATGAGGGGCTTCGAGGGTAGGGGTGGAGGTGTGGAGATTTTTTGCTGGTGGACTAGCGGTGAGTTAGTGGTGGGGGCACAGATGAGAGGGTGTGATGGTTATAGGAATGAATGAGTCCCACTTGGGGTTGTGGCATAGTTCAGTGAGGAAGAGGTGCTGACCGGATGAGGCGAGGGAGTTGGCTAGGAACGTGATTGGCGGAAAGAACAAAGGTGCCCTCTGTGTGCCAACCTTGCCCTCTTCCAACTTTCGGGAAGGAAGAGATGGGGTTGACTTGGTAGTTGGGTTGTTGGTGCTCTGGAAGTGGGTTCTGAATAATGCCTATGTTCGGTTGCTGCTGTGGGGCCTACTGAGACTATTGTTGTTGTAGTTGTTGTAATTGGGGTTTGGGAGGAGGTCTTCTGGCCTTCAAAGTGGTGACGTATCACCTCATTTCATCCCAATCAATTCCACCTTCATCATTCATATCATAAGTGTAGTCTTTGAAATGAAAGTAGTTTTCTATTGTATGTCCCGGCTGCCTATGGAAAACACAATACTTGGAAGTGTCTACATGCGGTGGCCATATGGGTCTTTCCTTAGGCAGGATGAGTGCATTAGCAGCCATGAGAGCATTAAAGATGTCTGGTAGTGTTTCCGGCAATGGTGGGTAGTGGGCTCTCTTAGGGCCAATCGGCCTTCTCTGTTATTGTGGAGGGCTGTAGTTTCCCGACGGTGGAACCTGATGGTACTGAGGTGGTGGTTGCTGTTGTTATTGGGGGCAAAAGGGTCGAGGCATATTGTTCCAAGGGAGGTTGTTTTGTGGGGGAGAATGATAGGGTTGCTGACCTTGTTGGTTCGGTTGGAAAGTGAGTTGTGGGGCTTGTGGAGGCCTAGCGTTGGCCAATTGATTGGGGCCGCCAACTGCACTCACTGGCTCATTTGTGACGACCCCTTCCATCACTCCACCTTGGACACCAGTGTTTGTCTTCCTAACCACCCTGGGCTTTAGCAGCCCGAACATATGCATGAGAGGGGAATCTTTCAGTTGTGTTTGAATATATCGAGCCCTCTCATACAGCTCTTCCATTGTGGTGAGCTTGTTCATGGCCAGGATATGCCTAAACTGGGGAGTGGCATTGACATGATCATATTCACCTGTTCTGGCTCCGAAAGGGTATCCCTTATCCTTTCTGCCAGAGCCCGACATCTATCAGCATATTGGATGAAATCTTCATCCGTCCTCATCTTTTCAGCCACCAAATCAATAATGGAAAGGGATGGTCTGACCTGGTCCTAGTATTTCTGTAGGAACTTTCTTTGGATCACATCAAAATTCTCGTCCTCACTTGGGTCTAAAGCATAGAACCATTCCAGTGCGGGACCGTCCAATGATCTCCTAAAGACGCATGCCAGAGATCTTTTGTCATTCTGTTAGAATGAGGACTCATACATAAAGTCCTTCAAATAGGTGAAGGGGTTGCTAGTGCCATTATACCTACGGTACATGGGCATCTCAGAAGGGGGAAGGTGGAATACTAGGAGGATCAGCAGAGAAACTTTAGTGGTGGATTTTACATCCACCATTTTCTTTAAGTCCCAGAATTGCCCATCCATCTTATTCAGTTTGTTTAAGAGGGACTGGGTGAGCACGTCAACCGTGGAGGGTGGCACTTGCCATGGAGAAGGGGCAGGCCTTCCGAAGACTTGAGAAGGAAACCTCGTACGGGAGGGGTATTGGGGTCTACTAGTGGATAGATCGGGCTAGATTGGTGTTTGAAGGGCAGTTGGTGCCAGGGATTGCAAGGGGAATTGGAAGGAGGGGGGCTGTTGATTCGCCTGTCCAAAAGGTGAGGGGGAAGGAATAGCTTGTGCAGACTCCTGGATGGGTGTAGCGGTCGGATTCTACTTTGGGCAAGAGGGGGTAACACATTTCCCTTTCAGAATGGCCTAGAAGGCCTGGAGTTGCTCAAGGCCGAGCTGGGCATTGGCAAGGTCACCTAACAGGGAGGAGATGTCCTGGGTAGGGGATGCGCCCCCGACTGTGGTCTACACCTCATGGGAGAGATGATGGGATGGACCGACATCCATAGCATGGACGTGTGGCTCACCTTGGCGTCCGTGTCTGGTGTTTGTCAGTTGGTTTATGCTTTTGGCTCGAGGCTGTAGAAGTCGGGCAAAACTTTGCCAGAACTACTTTAACATTGGCCACAATGTCACTTAGTTATTCAAAGGTCGTGACTTCAATGTCAATGACCCATCGTAGAATTTTCATTCTCAAATTCTCTTTGCATATCTGAACAGAGTCCCCATAGCTAGGTGGATGCTGACACCTTTCACGGAGATTCCTCCAGGTTCTTATGTAGTCCATGGTGGACTCGTTATCTTTTTATTTGGCTGCTTATAATTCAGCCTCGGTGACTTCCTCTTCAGCCATCTTCATATTCATTGTCCGTCCCCTCCTTGGCTTGTCCATTGTCGTCGGACCTTCTAGACTCGGGCACAGGGTAACCGACTGCATATGCTGTCTCACTCGCACCATTGTCCGAGATGTTTTAATTGCCCCCTGACTCACCCAAGGGATTGTATGTTGTAATGGTTGAGGGAGAATGACCCCCATATGATCAAATATTATTCGGGGCATGGCTGGTCGTGTTGAGGCTCCTAGTGAGGTAGCACCGCCTTATGCTATCTCAGATAGAAGTCCTACCAATTGCGGCATGGATGGGCTCATATTTGTTTCATTTAGTCGCCTTTGCAACATTTTGATTTCCTGCTACTTTAGACGTAGCCATGCCATCATGGCAGAGTCTTGCCAGGAGGGACCAGGAGTGCTATCTTCCACCTCTGGTTTGTAGGATCTGAGTGGCATCCTGTCACCATCGCCGGATGCGACTAGTTTCTTCGAGATAGAGTCCTTGTGTTTAATGCCTTCAAATGGAGGAGGAATGTAGTATTGCGCCTCCTTGTTGGCTGGCGAGTGTCCTGATATCCTCCCAGATCCAGTAGCATGGTGGGATACGTAAGCTTTAGCCAGAGTGACTCCCATTTGTGCAAAGTAGATCTCTTCATCTTCTTCATTAGCAGTTTGAGTCACGCCCGACAATGCTGACAACATGTTGCAGGAGAGAGAAATATATCTCATTTCAGCCTTTACACTCCTTTTTTTCTTTTCCTTCATGGCTGGCATCTGACCGCACGGTGGGTTGTTTTGTGCATTTAGTATTCTTGCTTTTCTTTTAGTCCTTTTTGTTAGCCCTTAAGGCTCATGTCTTTGAAGGGCATGCTTCTTTGGCTGCACAGGCTGGCTCTTGGGCTGCCCATGCTCATTTAGCCCATTTATAGTTGTTTGTAGCCATACCACGACAGAGCTGGCTTCTTCATGTGCCCGTGATGGGATCTGTTTCTTCTTACTATCAGTTGGCCTCCTGATAGCTACTGGAGGAGCCGTTTGATGCCAGATAGGAGCTATAGGGGGTGGAGTGGGCCGGGCTATGGCTCCACGAATTTGGGCCTCCAGAGTCGGGTGAGGTGCCAGCCTTGTTCTTTTCCTTGTTGGCGTTGCTTGCCAATTCTCTTGCTCCCTTCCAAGCGATGATATATAGTCTTCATAAGTGTGCTAGGCGCAGCCCTCTGACATTTCTTCAGGTAGCTGTTGGCATATAGATATCATGTTAATTGATGCCCCTTGAGTAGGTATTTCATGAGGGCATGGGGGATCGACATTGTACTCCCCCATTTGTAGCTCCCCCCTTTTGATTAAGCCTTGGACGATGTCCTTGAATATTTGGCAATCTTCGATGGGATGTCCAATGATTTGATGGTAGAAGCAGAAGCAAGGATCATCTCTTCTCCTAACATCGTCAATTCTTTTTGACTTTGGAAGAGTGATCTTATCATGCTTCATAGCCCACTCGAACAATGCAAGAGTTTTGTCCCTGGGGAATGCATAGAGCTTCTTTTCTTTGTTCTGCTGAGGAGGACTCCCTCGAGGTTCGACAGGTTCATTGGAAGGAGGACTATGCACCCATTTGCCTTTTCACCGTAAGGCTGACAGCATGAACCACTTTTAGCATCGGTCGTTTATTAACTTGCCTGGCTTCATGACTTGAGTCAGCAGAAATGGAGGGACATCTTGTGAAGAAATCTTCAACCTCCGTGGCAATATCACTTAATCAGTCAAATGACCAGATTTCTATCCCGATCATCTTTTCCATAATCTCCTTCTTCAGATTTTGTTTGCATATTTGTATTACCGGTGATTAATCAAAGATGTTCTCCTCTCCGAGGGGATGTAAATGACGTCGTGACCTTTATGGCGCGACGAATTTTGGTCCTGACACGAACTACACAATCGTCTGACCGAGTCAGATCGAGCGCACCTTGGGCTTCTACGAAGCCTGAACGAATTGTCACTTTGTGACTGGCACGCCTACACACTCGAATAAACCAACTAACAAAGAAACAAATAGATCTTAATAAAAAGTGCGTCCACAAGACCAACGAATGTAAAACTCTCAACGCCATCACTTCCGAACAGATCCCTTTCATGACCATCCTGGATAAGGACAAGAAGCCAGTCCTCTCCATAGCAGGCGCTATATGTCTCTCCACTGTATGTCTTCAAATTCTCTTACGCTTCCACGGCCAATCACACACGCTAATATCCCATTCGACAAAGGATGGGAGATGATGGCTAGGATGGGCTTCACGATGGGAAGAGGTTGGGTCAGCATGAGCAAGGTCTCACTCGCAGGACGAGACTCAAGGTCTCCAAGGGCCGCACAGGTTTTGGCTACTCCGATGAAAAAGCAGCTAAGACTGCCCAGGCTAGAGATCTGATTTTTGGTCACTTCGTTTAGGCTCTGATATAGCCAGGAACTCTGCAGGAGTTGAGGGAAGATCCCAATAGTCCCCAGGAAGAAGTTCCCCATAGTCCCCAGGAAGAAGTTCCCCATAGTCCCCCACTCGACGAAGACTTCGATCTTCTCTCCTTGTTTCATCTCAACAAACCTCCTGATGATGCCTCTCTTGTAGGCATGTTCCCTGCTCTAGACAGGCCAGCCCCTGTCTACTTTATTCCCTTTCAATTCCACCTGTCGTTTCCTCTACTCCTCATCTATCCGATCATAGGAAAGCCAACCCACGTCGTCTGCACATTCACCCATGACCACCAAAAGAAAAGAAAATGCCAATTCTCAAATGTGGGCTTGCGAGCTCACTATTGAAGAAACCTCCTCCGTGGAACTCAGATTCCTCGGCCAAGGGCCGACTCTTTCCACCTTGAACTCTCCTTCACAAACTCCCTTTGTACATAGGAGGGTAGAGTCTAGTTCGAGTCATGGTTTGTACATACCGTCTTTTCCTTCCAAATAATCTAGGGTCCGTCAGGTTCCTGCTTGCTACAATGTGCGCAGCTATGTCAGGTCTCCAAATTTGCATCTGCTCCCATCCCTCAAGGGGCAGTTGAGCAAGATGGATGTTCAGTAGACAATGGCCTCGGAGTCTACGTGTTTGAAGAAGAAGAAGAAGAAGAGGATGATGAAGAAGGAAGAGAGCCAGAGGATGGCATCGATCCCATAGCTTCCTTCGTTGACGGAACTACTAGATTTAATGAGCCTAGTGCGTCCGTCGATGAATCTACCAAGGAGATTAATCTCGACATGGAGGATAACCCCAAGATCATATTGATAAGTGCCAATTTGGAGAGAGAATAAGAAGCTTCCCTCGTGATGATTCTTAAGGAATTCCCATATGCTTTCGCTTGGTCCTATGAGGACATGCCAGGGTTAGATCCGTCATTAGTAGAACACCCGAGCTGTCAAACAAAAATTGAGGCGACATCACCAAAAACTCGCACTCAATGTCAAAGAGGGAATTGACAAGCTCCATAAAGCTAGGTTCATTTGGGTAGTCTTGTATCCGCAATGGGCAACTAATATCGTCCCTGTCATGAAGAAAGACGGCAGGGTCTGAGTCTGTATAGATTTTCGTGACCTTAATCGTGCTTGCCCAAAGGATAATTTCCCTCTCCCACACATAGATGTCCTAACAGATAATACCACAGGCTACGAGATGTTGTCCTTCATGGATGGTTTCTCAGGGTACAACCAGATCCGCCTAGCAGAGGAAGACCAGGAGAAAACCTCTTTTACCACTCAATTGGGGAATTATTGCTACATCGTCATGCCCTTCGGACTGAAAAATGCGGGAGCAACATATCAAAGGGCGATAATGGCCATCTTTCATGATATAATGCACGTTCACATGGAAGTATATGTGGATGACATCCTGGTCAAATCCAAAACGAGGAATGGCCATGCAGAGGTCCTTCGAACAGTTCTCCAACAGTCTCGGGAGCATAAACTTAAGATGAACACCAAGAAATGTGTTCAAGGTTTCTTCAGGTAAGCTTTTAGGATTCATAGTTAGCAAAAGAGGAATCAAGATTGACCCTAATAAAGCTTAGACTATTGCCGAAATGCCACCTCCCAAGAACATCAAGGAAGTCTGTGGTCTAATCGAGCGTTTGCAATTCATTAGGAGACTTATTTCTCACCACTCTCAACGATGCAAGCCCTTTTACTACATGTTAAAAGGAGAGGCTAAGTTTTATTGGAATGATAGATGCCAAAAGGCCTTTGATGACCTGAAGAGTTATCTCCAAAATCCTCTCGTTCTGGCAGCCCCGGTCCCGAGTAGGCCCTTGTTACTCTATGTGTCCACCACGGAGGAATCTGTCAGAGCAATGTTGGCACAATACGATGACGCGAAAAAGGGGCGGGCAGTCTACTACTTGTCCAAGTTGTTTAATGAAGGGGAGAAAAAATACACTGCCATGGAAAAGACCTGTGCGGCATGTAGGGTTGATAGACCCGGATTCAGAGGGGGGGGTGAATGAATTCCCGTTAAACTCTGCTACTTGGGGAATGTTAGTGTTGCATAATTATCGTTCCACCTATGTTATAAATGCTATATTTTATGATTATTGGCCCGTTCTACAATCCCAATAGAGTGCTTAGACCTTCCAGGTGTGGCGAGGATGGACTGAGGAATAAGGAGGTGGTGCGACATGATCCAATTCACAGATTCGAGACGTCGGTGAGGGTTCGAGTAGTGTTTTTGCATGGAATCATTGGTGGAGGTAGGGGGATGGATCCCTAATCCTTGCACTTTGTTTCCCCACGAATTCATGCCGAATGGAGTGAATTTGAGTTTGTTTTCTCTTTTTGGTGTTAAAAAGCATGATTTTGGGGTGTGAGTCAAATCCACCGATTTGGGTGGCGATGTTTAATTGAAATTCTAGATCTTGAGTCTATGGCATGTCGGGGTATGATCCCCATCATTTTGGTTGAGTTTTCTTGCGATTTGAGGCCGGAATGAGGCTGAATGCAAATGTGAGGCAGCATGGGTGTGCATATAGAGCAATCGAAGGAAATCGCCCATTTCTTGGCCATTTTGTGGTTTTTTTGAGTCCTTCTGACATGCGTAAGGCATATGAAGGGTTCTTGTATGTTTCCCCCTTCGTACGAGACGAATTGGGTGTGGAACAAATGATTTCGTGCAGATTTAACCAACCACATTCAGGTTCTGGAAAAGGAACGCGATGTGACCCGACACCATGATCATTTGAGAAGCCATGGTATGGTGGTCATGGATGCGGTTGGATGACCAACTGTGACCTATGCAGACTGCGGTCCTCAGGTAGACTACGATAACATTAACGTGGTCCACCACCTAATAGCATTTCCAACCTATTGACCGACCTATTTTGGGTCTGTCGATCGATCCCTTGCTGGTAGGTCGACCGACCCTAGGGATAGGTCGACCAAACCCAGCCTGTTTTGCCCATTTTGGCCTCCGGTCGATCCAGTTGTGACCCTTTCATTGACCTTTGGCTTCGTGGATGTTGTAGGCGCCAGGATCCAGACAGTTGTGGAGTGTGCAACCATACTCCGATTGATAGGGATGGGGGAATGGGTGGAGGATCGTGATCATTTGTTGCCTTCCGCCTACTTCCTACAACATGAACGTTAAAATGAATAGATAGAATGTGATCGCCAGAGGTTATTATCTAAACCTCGCAGGAGTGGTGTGATCGCGTAGGAGTGCCTTCAAGTAGGGAGAATATCGGGTCCCGACTTCTCCATCCTCGATCGGCCAAGGACGAAGAGCTTTGTTACATCCCAAAATGCCAAAAATCCTGTAAACAATGACAAAGCTCACGAAAACAAACAAAAAACAAATGCCATCAGTTCTGCAAAGTGTAGCCAAAGTTCTAACAATAATCAAATTGTCAGAAATGGAGGCAGGATTACCTGGGGGTTATGAAAAGGGGGAATGGCCGAGACTTTCGACCACCCGCCTTCCCGTCTATTTAAAGAAGAAAACCTCTAGATGGAATTAAATGGATTTCTAACATGCTATGATGCAAACGAGAAAGGGGAATCACAAAGATGAAACAGGAACAAACAAGTGTGAAGTGTCAAACCCGGAGGTGGCCGAGCTCATGGCCACACAGAAGTGACTTTCAGAAGTGAGCCCTTCTAAGACTTTGCGCAAGGTTCACCAAGTCTCTTTCTGCTCTACTCCTTCAGAGTCTCCTCCATTCGTACCTCCTATTTGTCTCCTTCACTCCTTCTCCCCATATGTTCTCCCCATGTTGCCCCCTTTCTGATCAAGAGCGAGTCCTATTTTATGTTTCGGGCTCCTTCTAGAAGCTACGGATATCATGGGGTTTGAGCATGGGCGACGAGGGAGAGTTGTGCGAGGCGTGGCAGGAGAACGAGCCACGTTCTTTGACCAGTAGTTGCAGGAAGGTGGCTAGGGTGCTGGCCTTCCATGGGGGAGTAGGCAGCCTAGGATATGGCTTTCTAAAGGTATGGGTGGCCAGACTGATGGCCTTCCAGGGGGGAAGTAGGCGACCATCACCCTTTCCTTCTACAGATCTGGGCAGCCAGCCTAGTGGCCTTCCAGGGAAATGAAGGTGGCCATTGCCCTTGCCTTCTAGCATGCCCAGTGGCCAGGGGTTTGGCCCCCCAAACCATGGGCTTTTGGCCCCTACGAGTGAGGGTGGCCCAATAACATAGTGTATTAGGGCTGGACTTTAAGATTACAAAATGACGATAACCCAAGTAAAACAACTGCGTCACTTGAATGACGGTCCAACTGGGGATCCACGGGATGTCTAAAATTAGGCATCTACAAATGCCCCTTCGAAATGCCCATTTTGCAAGGGATCCTGGCAGACTGATAAGTGGGTGTTTTGGTAAGGAAACAAGCCTAACTAGGATAGGCCGCAGGATAGGAGAGACGATTACGACATCAACAACGCAAGTGAGCAAGAGCCGGCAGATTTCAACGATCAAGTGGACGTCATCCACCCTCCACCCATTCACATCGCTCATCAATATGGCCCTCCGCCTCTGCTTCCGCATACACACTTACATTCACAAAATCCTTCACAATACCATTACATTTCACCACCCATTGTTACGCCTCCACAACGGCATCCACTTGAGCATGACAGTGAAGAGCCGACAATTGAAGAATTGAAGACGGCACATGATGAAGCTCTGCAAGCACCCATTCCAAGTTTTCTTCACTTTCCACTTCCTCCACTACCACCAGGTGAACCCCCTGCTTAGGACGATGCCACCGTTCCCAATCCAACCCCCATTTTTGAGACTTATTGGTGTTATGACAATGGGTTGATACTCCAATCACCCGTGCTGGCACGTCAGGAGTCTTCTCCTACCTCTAACACCACACGCCCCATTCGACGTTTTCTCCGCACTAAACCTCCTTTAAGCACTATGCCATCAACCTCCATAGCACCGGCCTCCGTCAAACCTTCCTCTAAACCTCCACCAATTACACCTTCACCAACCTCCACTCCACCGGTCTCCGCCGAACCCACCACCAAAACTTCTCTAATTAACCTCTCATTGCCGCCACCTCGGCCCTCCACTATAACTATAACATCAAAACCCACTTTGCTTATTCCTCCACCTATCCCTTCACCCAAACCTGTGGTAAATCCCGAACAGGGTCCACCCCTTTTTGCACCCGAGACAATCCCTTCGGCTTCTGAGCAAGGGGCGAAGCTCGACGTGTTTGAACCTCCACCCCCGCTTATCATTTTACCAACACCTTCCATCGAACCCCCACCTTCCAGGGAGCCTTCCGCCTTCGCTTCACCTCCTTTTACCACTCGGAGTGGGTATGTCTCTACAAGTTTATGTGTTGAAGACGATAGAGAGCCGGGCAAGTGAAAGTTGGCCACGGCCATGCTATTCAAGATGCAAGAGTTTATTTCCTGGATGCCAATCCGTGTTTTTGTAATGAGCATGGTTGAAGAGGCCGAGTCCCCACCACTACTCACCAAAAGAAAATGTCAAGATTTGATGCCGTGTAAGTCCATGCCCAAGGGCCAGACAGGGCACCCCTTGTTTCAACTCTCCAATCTCGAACCCATTCTTCCGTACAAGGGGCGAATTTCCATTTTGTTCAACACTCCTTATACGCCATAATCCATGGGCAAGACAATGCTTCCCATTCCAACTTTCCAAGTCCCCCACATTATTGCTCTTCGCCCTCCAAAAGAGTTGTCATTTATTATTGAAGCTTCGTCATGGGCATTAATTTTATTCACTGGGCCATTTGACCGCACACTTTCATTGCTATGGAGGGGAGGGCATTCTTCCGCTAAGGGGCCTTCTGCTTTCCGCTCAACTTCATCCATGCTCATGTCTATCACCATTGATTGTTCTCCATGGGACACTCCATGGGTGAGGAGGAGGATCTCATCCCTCATCCCATGCATTCTTTGCGCTCATCGCATTTCATGCATCCATCGCACCCATTGCATCACATTCATATGCATTCGCATTTCTTCTTTCCCGGATTTTCAAACCTGTATCTTCCCCTTCTTCCGGAACCTCCGGATCCTCCACACCCCCCATCTCATGCACCCCTGCCTTCGGGATCTCTGGGTCCCTTTACACTTCTAGGGTATCGTGTCCCCTCCAGATTTCTCTCAGGGCATCACGCCCACTCCCAATTCTTACATCTGGACCTTCCAGATTTCTCTCTCATCCTCTTGGGGCAACGCGCCCCATGGTGTCTTATTCCTCCGGAACCTTCGGACCCTTCTTCCTCTTCTAATCCACTCTCCCTAGGGCATCGCGTTCCTCTAGATTTTTCTTCCCTGATTCTCCCGGGGCAGCACGCCCCTTTTCCTACTATTCCTCCGGACCCTCCGGATTTTCCTCTTCTTCCAGGGAATCATGCCCTTTTATATCTTCCTCCTCTGAAACCTCCAGATCCTTTATCTCTCTCTCTATTCCCAGGACATCATGCCCCTTCCCATCCTATTCCTCCAAAACCTTCGGATCTCCCATCCTTCTTCTGATTCCTCCTCCTGCTCCTTCAGGACATCGCATCCTTTATTCTCTTCTTCCTCTTCAATCATCTTTTTCCATACCTCTTTCCATGGCATCGCGTTCCCCATCACTTTCCTCCTCCAGAGTCTCCGGATGATTCTTTTTCCCATCATGATTCTCCTCCACTACCTCCAGACCCTTCGGATCCACCACTTTCCATTTACCAATTTCTCCTCTTAATTCCCCCTGATCCCGAGTCTGACCCGACATCTTCTACTTCCACTACTTTGGGCATCTGCCCATTCTCCCATAACCTAAATGTTATGCCCTCAACTGCCCATCAATGCCTCAAGTTCCCTTTTCAAGGGTGGGTAGTCAAGGTCAAGAGTATATCTACGGCTCGTACGATTGAGGCCATTACTAAGAAGATCCTTCCAACACTCTGGCCTACCAACAAGCTTGCCATCTCTATAATGGGTCTTGATTTTCCATGGGCTTATTCACACTATAAACCAGAGACTGCACAGGTGGACACCATGGTGAAGTCTAAGCTACTGGACAGAAGGTGCTGGTCTATGATGTTGAAGCTCAGGTATCAGCTGGGCAAAGGTTTGGGCGCCCGTATCTAGGGGAGGACTAAGCTAGTTCTAAACTACAGAGAAGGGGACTAGGCTATCAGGAGAGCCCACTCACCTTGATGCTAGATTGGCTGCCAATAACATGGACACTACGAGAGCACTTTGTCTGGGGTCCTCTTCAGCTAGGGTATGACAGTCTTAAGACCCCAACACACCAAATTGACAAGGAGGTAAGTGTTGCTTGCCCGATATCTGGCCCACCTCTAGTGCCGGAAGGCCTTAGTGCCGATATGCTAGACTTTTCAGATTCTTTTGGTTGGTTGTTTCAAGAAGACAACCGCCCTAGGATTATGGGGCTGCAGGTGGTCGAGCGGGAGCAAGGAAAATTGGTCATCAACTCATGGGTGGTTGGGAGCTCTATCATTTTCCTTACTTTATCCCCATCCTAGTTACTTTCTATCCTTTAGGGTCTTCAGTCTATACCTACTACACCTCCATTCATGATTCAATTATCTCCTCAGTTGTTTCATTATTCCCCAATTGAGCATTCTCCCATTACCCCTCTATATGTGTCAGCGTCTTCCCAACTGCCATCATCTCTTCCTAAACTTCTCTCTCCCTCTCCTCTCTCTATACTTCAATTTTCTTGTTACATGATCCTTGATGATTCGCAAAAAAAATGCCAATTTTCAAACTTGCATTTCATTCAAGGAGACTACTATCTTTACTCTGACCGCAATGGGATGAGACATCCCCTTGTCATCCTCCTCCTCCTCATCATTAGAGTTTCTCTTCGAGGACCCCTTGTTATCATCTAGATTAGGTTTAGGTTCAGTCAAGTCAGTTGATAGGGTAGGATCGAGTCTAGCTAGCCTGTCTAACCCGTTCCCTAGGTCTAAGATGCACCCCATGTCACGTCACTCTAGAACTATTCCTCCTAGGTTCCTCCAGGATCTCACTCAGTGATGTCGTGCCCTTCTTAGATGCTCAGAGTTTGTCGAAGAAGGCCTGGTATTAGAATAAGAAGCATGGGACAGGGTGCCTAGCAATGATAGATTGGGGGTATATGAGATCCTAGATGAGAAGGACCCAACCGATGAAGACGACAGTGACGTAGACGACACCGCCGATTTGTACGCTCAAGGATTGAAGAGATTTGATGAACCCTTCATGGTGGTGGATGAACCTACCAAGGAAATCAATCTTGGAACTGATGAAGAACCCAGACCTATCATGATTTCTGCTAACCTCCCTCTCAAAATTGAAGAGGAGTTAATCCAAGTCTTGAGAGAGTATAGTGATTCTTTTGCCTGGTCATATGAGGACATGCTTGGTCTTGACCCCTCATTGGTGAAACATAGGCTCATGCTTAAGCCAGGGGCAAGACCTTTGAAACAAAAGCTTAGGAGATTTTACCGCCATATGGCCTTGAAAATGAAAGAGGAAGTTGATAAATTGCATAAGGCTAGATTTATTATAGTTGTCATTTATCCTCAGTGGGTGGCAAATATCATCCCTGTTATGAAAAAAGGATGGTAAAGTTCGGATTGGCATTGATTTTAGGGACTTAAATAAGGCATGTCCAAAAGATGATTTTTCACTGCTACATATTGATGTGTTGGTTGATAACACGGCTAAGTATGAAACCTTATCATTTATGGATGGTTACTCAGGATATAACCAAATCCAACTAGCACTAGAGGATCAAGAGAAAACTTCTTTTACCATGCCTTGGGGTACCTATTGCTATGTAGTTATGCCGTTTGGATTGAAGAATGCAGGTGCTACCTACCAAAGGGTAATAATAGCTATCTTCCATGACATGATGTATGTTTATATGGAAGCTTACGTGGATGATATTTTGATGAAATCGATGACTATAGGAGAACACCCCGGAGTCTTGGCTAAGGTTTTGCAAAGAGCTAGGGAGTATAAATTGAAGATGAATCCAAAGAAATATGTGTTTGGAGTTTCCTCAGGGAAGTTGCTTGGGTTTATAGTAAGCAAGCGGGGGATCAAGATCGATCTGAATAAGACCAAGGCTATAGCTAAAATGCCCCCTCTGAAAAATATCACGAAACTTCGAGAATTGATTGGTCGATTGTAATTCATTAGAAGATTAATAATGACAAGGTTTTAATAAATTGCAGCAGATTTTGCCAGTTTGCAATGGTGATCTGAATATTTTAATCAAAATCTAGATGTTGCGAAAACACAGAAAGTTAATATGAGATTCCACTAAAAAAAGATATGGCGAGTGCCAGAAAGTGGGTTTCATAATTCGGTTTTCAGTTGCATGCTTAATAGCAAGGTAGTTGAATCCATGTTTAAAAGTTTAAACATCATCTACCAGGACAAGTACCCTAATTAAAGCACATAGATCGAGTACATTTACAAGTAGAAAATCAACAAAAATGCAAAACATGATGTCTAAACACCTATAAGAAAAAGAAGATGACGATCTAAAACATATCCTAGGTTTACATTTTGAAGGCCCACGATGCAGCTTGAGGAGAACAACAATGGTATATCCATCGGCAAACATACAGACAAGCAACCACAATGTAAGGCACGCGTTTGCTTAACTGCAGACAATTACTTTTAGAAAGGACTTCTCACACCAATTCCTCGACTTCCATGACTGCTCTAACACCCGCTTCTTTCTTCCTCAGTTTCCTCTCCGCAGCTGGTCACGCTACATGGCATCCAGGCTGCCAAGTAGCATTTGCACTCAGGCTCAGAAGCTGGAACACCCACTTCCAGAAACCTCCCTAGTCCCAAGAACTAGCTAGACTTCAGGTGCTCTCTTCACAATATAAAACTAACACCGCTTACCTTTTCTCAAAATAGATTACAGAGCACCATCTGTGCATCAAGAAAACACAAAGAAGACACACAACAATGAGGAGCCAATTCCAAAGCAACAGGGTCTTACCTACGTTGGCAAAAACGCATAACAAGACCAAATATGTTACAAGTGGGTGGTGTGAGCACCCAGAGGGAGTGTGGCCCTCAACCAACTAGAGTTGCCAGCGACTTTAGTCCCACATTGGATTCTACAAAGAGTTGGACCGACTTATAAGAAAAGAAATCCCCTACCTCAATGCCAAGGTTTTGGGAAAAGATAAATAATTCCTAATAAATGGTATCGAGCCCAACCTTTGTCGGTCCAATGTGGCGAATTAATACACCCTTTACCTGCTGTGTATGAACGGTCATAACCTCGGTCGGCAATGTCGGCCTTATAAAGGGAGAGGTACTGTTACAGGTGGGTGGCGTGAACACCCGGAGGGAGTGCGAGGCTCTCAGCTACCTAGAGTTACCAACGACTTTAGTCCCACATGTTGGACCAGCTTATAAAGAGTTGGACCCGCTTAAAAGAAAGGAATCTCAAACCTCAATGCCTAGGTTTTGAGAAAGGATAAATGGTTGTTAACAAAATATCCCTAACTAGCTCTCCATACGTTACAAGGCAGCACTAAAAGAGAGAAAGAAAAAGGTCTGTCGCTCTCAGTACAGGTTGAATTTGCAAATGGGTCTACAAAAGGAACTACCACTTGTGGATAAACTCGGGCACGAACCCTAACAAGCAAGCAATCAACCGAAACAACGCTCACGATGCTCCACCTGACATCTCACATATCAGGGGAAGGACACGACCAACACGCAACCCATTCACCTAAAAAGATAGTCCAGTCACACGTGATCCAACGGCCTTTCGCCCGCTCCAAGCATTCAAGAAACGGGCTTTTCCTGCAAGGCCATACCCGAGGAGGCACAGAATGCAAAAGAAAAACTCCCAAAATGAGGGAAAAGATCGAGAAGGGATACGGAATCCTCAGAAGCAAATTAAAGTACACCCCCTGCCCCTATAAGCTCACCCCCGATCAAAAACTTATGCCGGTGGGATCCGCCAGAATGGGAGGGAGGGAGAGGGCGCGGGGTACCGGAAAAGATTTGCGTGAAGCGAGGGGCGTCGGAGGTCGGACCACGATCCTAGCTCGATCGTCACCAGGCGGAGGGGGGAGAGGCACGCGGGGTAGCGGCGGGGGAGATCGAGAGCAGTGACCGCACGATCCCCCCTTCTTCCTCGTGTCGGATTGGAACTCACAAGGACGATGGGGAAGGCGGGCTTGCTTGAGATCCTTGGGCGGGCGAGATGCCTCAACAAGAGACACAGAGAGAGAGAGAGAGATGGTGGGAAGGAGGGGAAGAAAGAGAGAGAGATGAACTGCTGAGAAATAGGAGGGGTGGGGGCTGAGGTATGTGGGGCCCGGTAAGGCGTTTGTGACGTCATAACAAGGGTTGAGGCTGCAACGTACCCGGTTAGATTTAAAAAAAAATTGGAAAAAAAAACACAAGAAGACGAGAGATGGAAATAGGTGAACTCCCCTCCCACGTGCAAGCACGCAATCTCTTCGAGACGACGCCTTTGCCTCCACCATCTCCCATTCTTTTTAAAGGATTTTCTTTAAATATAATTAATTGAGCTATTTAGATTTTATTTTCTCTCGTCGCCGCCGTCCTTCCCAAGTCCATTCACCTGTCTGTAGAAGCTCAGAGCTGGGGAAGAAGTGCATCGCTCCGATACTCTATTTCTGCTAAGAAGTCTAGGTGGGTTCCGATGATTTCCTCGGTCATTCCCCATTGTTCCTCCTTAGCGTAATGTAACCGGAGGGGCGATGATATGTGCCCATCTCCCTCTCGCTATCCCTCTACCTCTTCTTCCTCTGTAGTTCTTCTGTAATTGGGATATGCCCGTCTGTATAATCACTGGGCAGTCTCCGTGCGACAACGTAGGACCGCACCAAATGGGTGTGATATCTAATTCTCTTTTTTGTTATTTCCACTAATGGAATGAGTGATATTTAGTGCGGCAATGTCTCTATATATGTTTCCTCCCCCTTGTTCAAATCCATATGTTCAACCATCCCTTGTGCTTGATTGTCGGGTTTCGTTTTGTGATGCTAGATACGTCCTGGGATATCCCCAAAGGGCTATAGTGACACCCCCTCCCCAGGGTTTACTGCAGTAGGATACTCGTACGAGGCTTTCACTATGCTCATCATGGGTTTGATGCCAGAGGCATATGTATGTGTCCTTCTGGATGATTCCCCAGACTGACTTCTCTATTATTCCCATGTTCCTAATCATGAACTGGAGGAGAATGCGGCTGTCCCTATGAAACATCTTATGGCACCATCGTCTTATTATCTATTGCATATTAATTGTCTGAAGAGTTGCCTCGCACTAACTTGCTAACCCTCGCACCAACTTGCTAATGCTCATGTCAATCTGCTAACATGCTAACCAGCTAACCTTCTTCCTTATATGTAATTAGCCATGGCCAGTCCCTGGGCCGAGTGTGTTATGTATATGCATTACATGTGAGTGTTTTCTCGAGGAATTCACTAACTTGGGAGGGGGGAACATTCCCCATCAACGTTTTCAGGTCACCATGAGGTCTAAAGGGACATGTCCCTCAATGACATGCATCTCTGTAGGCCGCCGGAGGGTGAACAACAAAAGGGTTCATAGCCCAATATTAAACTCACTATCCTTAAGGGAATTGGTGGTGGCCATGGGTCATGTACCCCTCGTAGGCTAGCCCTCGGGGTTTCCTTCCCTCTCGGTCATCCCTTTAGATCGTGCTTTGACCACGGGTTGTGTGCCTCTCGTAGGCTAGCCCTCGGGATTTCCTTCCTCATTGGTCATTCCATCCGATCGAGCTTTAACCCACAGAAGAATGGTGCCCCTCGTAGGCTAGCCCTTAGGATTTCCTATCCATTTGGGTCTGCCGTCCGCTGTTGTACCACCCGACATTAAGGAGCTTACTCCAGTTATGTAAGTATGTCTCCGCTTCTCCCCCACAATCCTCTGGGGATGGGGAGATGCAGCGCAAATTTCACCAGGTTTACTTGATGAATTGCCCTCACAGTTTGGGCTTAGTGAGACATGATTCTGAAAGAACAAACTTCTATACTCGAGTACGAACCTCACAAGAGCTCTGACCCTGTCTCCAGGGTATCTAGGACTCCAATTCATTAAATACTTAGCTCAACTAACTTCAAAACACCCACAAACATCTGAATAACTCAAATAAACCCAAAAATGCATGAAAAACCAAACTAATCGACACGACCTTAATCCGGCGTGCCCTAATATGGCCTGGTACCCCCCCCGCGCCAGATTAGCCCTACTCTCAAATCAACTAAATTTCTAATGGTCTCTACTTGGTGCGGCCTAATCTAGCACGCACCCGGCAGACCGTGCTGGTTAAGGCCGATTGCCTTCCCCGCACTGTTTCCAGCCTTTACCTATGGCAACCCACGCCGTGTAACCCTTTACCTACGCCCAGTCGCATCGGTTTTGAATAAAATACCCCTCTTTTGTGCCATTTTAAACTCTCGCTCATCCCCGAGCTAACCATCGCCACCTGTGACACAGGCTAATAAACGGGATCAACTATAAGCCAAATAAAAGGGACTATCCAAGTCTAAACTATCTGTCATCATGCTTTCATCATCATGCTTTAGTGTGTCCATACACGCCATGTCAATGCATGCTTGCCTGTGTGAGCCCCCTGGTATATCAAATGGCACTGACGGAAGGTCGGGTTACTCCCTACTGGAAGTTGTCACCGTGCGTGATGGTGGTCTCTAGACCTACGTCCTCCGCCACGTATCGGGGGTTCAAACTTAATGAATTAAGCTTGCTCTGCATAAAAAAAGGAAAGAAATATAATAAATGAACCATTTCATATGACTTCGTAAATTGCATCGTCATGTGCATTCTCTTGCATTCTATTTCAGCCTCGGACGGCTCATTATCTTGGCAATTAATCAATGGTTTTCATCTTTATTAGAGGATGTAGTTAACGCCATAGCTTTTATGGTATGGCAGACTTCTGAACACGTCTCCTTCGGGGGATTTGAGGACAACGCCTACCCCTGCTCTTATTCTTGTTCGCCCGGAAGGGGGTGTTTCTGTTCTCGATGCACCATCGAAGTATAATTGCCAAGTGGCTTGATGAATCTGGCCTACCTCAAGAGTTTCATCTTCGGGGAGCTCTGTGATCAGGGGGGAATTTTCAGGCACCGGGTGTGCTACAAAGAAATCTGTAATGGCCTGGCCTTTGATGGCCTTCTACGGCACATAAGAAATGTCAATCTCCATGAGAATGACAGCCCATTTTCCCAGTCGCCCTTTCAGGACCGGCTGGGAGAGTATGTATTTGATTGGGTCAGCCCTGGATGTCAGTTTGATTTCATGCGACAGCATGTAGTGCCTCATTTTCTTGGCTGCAAACACAAGAGCGAGACAGACCCTTTCAATAGGTGTGTAGTTTGCTTCGGCCCCGACCAACCTTCGACTGAGGTAGTACAAAACTTGTTCTTTTCCTTCTTCATTGTTCTGGGCCAACATTGCCCCCAGAGAACATTCAGTGGCAGCAATGTACAAGATCAACAGCCGCCCTTTAACAGGTGCCCCCAGGACTGGTGGGGTATTCAAATATTCCTTCAGCTGGTCAAAAGCTTTCTGGCATTCTTCACTCCATTGGAATGGGGCATTCTTCATCATTAACTTATGGAACGGCTGGCACTGCCCCGACAGGTTAGAGATAAACCTACCAATGTAGGCTAGCCGACCATGCAACGACCGTAGTTCTGTCAGGTTCCTTGGAGGAGGAAGCCCCTGAATAGCCTTGATTTTTGCAGGGTCTATTTCAATTCCATGATATCTGACGACGAAGCCCAAGAATTTCCTGCTGGAGACACCAAAAGCGCATTTCATCGGGTTCATCTTCAGTTCATGCAGGCGCAACCTTTCAAATATAATTCTGAAGTTAGCCAAATGATTCTCCCTCTTCTTTGTTTTGACGACCAAGTCATTGATGTAGCATTCGACTTTACTATCAAGCAACTCATCGAATATTTTTGTCATCGCCATCTGGTAGGTGGCGCCAGCATTCTTCAGGCCAAAGGGCATCCGCTTGTAATGAAAAATCCCTTTAGGTGATTGAAAGGCTGTGTGGATTCTATCATGTTCTGCTATCCAGATCTGATTGTACCCGGATGACCCATCCATGAATGACAATGCCTCATGGCTGGTGGTGGCATCGATCACTACTTCGGTGACTGGCACCGAAAAATCATCCTTCGGACAAGCTTTATTCATGTCCCAAAAATCCACACAGATTTGGATCTGACCATTTTTCTTCTTGACGGGCACAATGTTTGCCAGCCATGTGGTATATTGGTTTTCAGCAATGAAATCGACGTCTTTTAGCTTATCAACCTCTTTGCATATTTGATTCACCAATTCGGGTCTCATTCACCTGGGCGATTGCTTCACCGGCTCGGCTTTAGGATCAATGGCCATGATATGCTGGGCAATTATAGGACTAAGGCCTAGCATCGCCTTATAATTCCAAGCAAAGCAGTCTCCAAATTCTTGGAGTAGCTTCACATACTGCCCCCTCTCCTCAAGTGAGAAGAGGGCACTGAGGAAGGTCGTCCTGGGGTCACCCTCGGTGCCGAGGTTTATTTCGACGAATTCATCGACAATGGCTTGACCGCCATCTTCTATTTTCAGGGGAGCTGGTTGCAGGTCCACAGAGCCTTCATCATCTTCTTCGACTTCAAAGGCCTCATAGATGTATTCCCGTTTTGTTTCGCCTATCAGTGGGATTTCAAATTTGCATTGTTCTGAGCCGATTGCCTACTGGTTGGGCCGGATGAGCAGCCATGGCACTAACAGTGTGTGCGCCGTGTAGCTTGGATGTCGGCTTATGGCTGTAGCATCCTCAGGGACAAGATGAGTTTCTTCAGCCTGTGGCTCTTGTGAGTTATTGCTGGGGGTTGCAGTTGGCTCCATGGAGATGGATTCCCAACATTTGCATGGAGTGACAACTCCATGATCATTGTGCGCCTGCTCCCGGGAGGGGCTTGAGCCTTTCAATTCCGCCGATGGTTTAGCTATTTCATAGTCTTCTATGTATTCATCATAAATCGCCCCTGAGGGGTCTTCACTTGTTACAATGTAGGTTGAAATCATATTGACTTCTTGATGATCTTCAATGGAGAAACCCAGCCCTAGGTGCTGAGTGATTTGCAGGAGTCTCATGTCCATGTTTGGGGGATCCCACAATTCTTTGAACATCTTCTTCTGACTGGCAGGCTGACAGAAGGGGATTTGTTGTTTCCTGGCCAGCTTGACTGTGCGTCCAGTTACATAAGGGAGTCTCGTGATTGGGACAAGTGGGTCTTGCATCTCTTCGGGAAATCTGCAATCATCATCCCCGTCAGATCGTTGTGGAGATGAAGTCTCCGTGTGGTTGGAGTTTTTACTCCGTGTGTTTCTTAAGAAGCGAGTGAATCCTCACTGGTTTGGTGAGGGGTGGATGTAGGCGTTCTGGTTGTCCGGCCGAACCACCTAAAAATCCTCGTTCATTGTGGTGTGTGATTGCTCGTCAATTTTTGTTATCTCGATCGTGTGGGCTCGGCGAGATTGAGAGATTCGATTTCATTCTAGTTTCGTTCAGTTGCCATACTTTTAAGAATTAAGTTCATCCTAGCTTAGCTTAATTTCCATAGCCATTTTAATTTTGCGAATTTAGTTTAAAATTGTCACTATGATTGGGGGACAATTCAACACCCCCTTCTTGTCCATACACCATTTGAGACAACAATCGATATCAGAGCGAGGTCTATGAATTTTATTCAATCTCACAGTTGTAGAGAAAAGTTCTTTAGGCGATGGATAGCAGGAAAATGCTCCCTGAGGGACATTCTATACATAGGCCCCCATTTTTTAATGGCACGAATTATCCCTACTGGAAAAATCGAATGTATGTCTTTCTTCGTGCTCAAGAATATGATGTCTAGAGAGTCAAAAATCATGGTCCATATGAATTTCCAGATAATGAGGATGCTTGGACACAGGATAAAATTAGGAAATCTGCTATAAATTTTAAAGCTATGAATATAATTCAATGCACCATTCATCCTATTGAGTATTCATGTATATCCATGTGTTTCTCCACGCAGGAAATCTGGAACAAGCTGAAGTTGATATATGAAGGCACTTCAGAAGTCAAAGAAATAAAGGCAAACTTATTAGTCCTAGACTACGAGCTCTTCATGATGAAGTCGGATGAGACCATCTGATGCGGGACGGACAGCGAACCTGGGACTCTAGGCAAGCTCGCGGACCTCCCTTAGCGAGGGAAGCGTTTGGACGTGCACGGTTGAGAAACCGACAGTGAGCTAGGGGGTCGGCTCTCTCTCGCGCCTAGATCGGGTCACGGGACGGGTCTCGCTCTCTCGCCCACAGTGATGATTAAAATATTTGGCGAGCTAATTATCCTATCACTAGCAATGGTATATAAACATGTATACGAGTAAAGTAAATGCCTACGAGGAGGGTGGCGAGTGTACCTCCACGCTCCGGGCGTGGGGAAGATGACCCCGGTCAAGTACGATAACTCCCGGTTAAAATAATTATCAATAATTACAGAAATAAAATTTTATTGTCCACTCTACGCAGGGAGGTAAAGGGCTACAAGTGGAGCCCGGGAGGACCGATCTTGGGTTGACGGACAGCAAACTGGACAGCTCCGGTGGTAGCGCTCATCGGCAACCGTGGGATCCACGTCTTGGTCTGCAGGCTGAGTGGGCCGAGAATGGTACTGCTACGACGGTAGCTCCTAGAGGGATGTTTCCTGGGAAGGCGACATGCTGGTTTGCCTTGTGGAAGGCGAGGCGGCCGGCCCAGGGGTGATTGTTGCTTGCTGCCCACGAGCTGTTTCTTCAGTTCCTGCAGCACGTGACCCGATGAGAACGGCTGCTGCGAACATCCCTGAGCTCTGATTGACGCGAGACTAGCATCGTTGGAAAGCTCTTTCAGAGAGATACGACCCCAGGCTAGAGAAGGAATTTTTTCTGTCTCTGTAATGGCCTTGATCGATTTTACAATACGCTAGTTCATAGAATCAAATCTGGCAGGATAGATTTGGATCTGCCTGAGAATAAGGGTTGACCGAAGGGAAGGCAATGGATCTGGGAGCTGGGAATTTTATGGAAGGTAGAGGGGGAAGTAAGGAAGATGCCAATATTTTTTATGGATTTTCTAGAGGTGGTTTGACAGGGGAAATGGATTTTTGATTGGACAGGGGTCAGATCTGGACTGCACAGGACAGAACAGATTTTGGAGTTTATAGAGATTTTTAGGGAGGGCAAATGAGTTTCTAAATTCGTGAAAAAAATATGAGAGATGGGTTTTGGTGGACAGAGTACCCAGTCCAAATTTCAGAGACCTAAATTTGGGAAGGGGGGCAAAAGGGTGAAGAACTGGGTTGCTGGAATAGAGATCTGCACGGAAGGCAGATTACTAGGGGTAGAAAGATGAAATTGGGAAAAATAGCTAACGTAGAATTACTGGCCTGAGTTTTTTTGTGGAGGATGGGGGGGACGTGGGGGACTCACCCTCCAATTTTGGACACGACCTGAGCTCCTGATAGAGAGCTAAAAATTGGCCTTTACTGTTCTGTCTAGGGGTGGATAGAACTCCGAAGAAGCGGCGGCAGCGGTGCGATGGCGGCTCAATGGCGGCGGCAGCGGCGGTGCTGAGCTTCTCACTCAGGAAGGGGGTAGAAGAGAGGCTTCACACCTCAGAAGAAGGAGGCTTCACACCTCCATTTGAGGAATTAGGAGATTTGTGAGCCGCATGCATTTCACTACCATTTTTCACAAAACCATCAGAATTTCTAGCACTGGCAGGGACAGATTTAATCTTGGACATTTTTGTAATTACGCCCCTCAGCGGGCCATATTTGTAAGTCTTTACGTCTCGGTGGAGCCGGTTATCTCCATCAAAATTTTTGAGGCCTAAATCCCCCACGGTTCGGCGGTTCGGTGTATCTTGACGAGGCAGAGCATTGGCTTAAGGAGATGGAGCAGATTTTTTGGGTGATGCAGTGTAGCAACGAAGAGCAAGTGTTGTTGGCCACATTTCAAATGGAACGTGATGCTCATGCATGGTGGGAATCTATAGAGCCCACGCTTGCCAATGGTCAGGCAACTTGGGAAGAGTTCTGACAACGTTTTAATAGCAAGTATTTCTCAGATCGTGTGTAGGAGAAGAAGGCAGTAGAGTTCGCTTTGTTGATAGAGGAATTTATCTACTGCTGAGTACGGGGCATAGTTTGTTCGATTGTCCTGCAATGTGCCGCATCTAGTATCGATCAAGAAAATGAAAGCCAAGCGGTTCTTAAATGGGTTGAAGCTTCAATATATTAATTAGCTAGCACCAATGGAGCTCCACACTTACGCCGAGATTGTGAGAAAAGCCCAAGTTCTCAAAGATACTATGGAGATTATGGAATGGATTTGAAGGAGAGATAAGAAGACAGAACATAGAACTAGCTCTAGAAATTTTAAGCCCACTAATGGCAAGAAGAGGCCTAATGGCGGGCCGAGTTTGGCAAAAGATAAGAAGCTGAGAGAAGAAGACAAGAAAGCAGCAAGTTCGACTGCCCAATCCAAAGTAGTTTGCAAGTATTGTGACCGGTCGGGTCACTAGATGGAGAAGTGTTGGCGCAAGCTTGGCACCTATCTGTGTTACGGAAGTAGGGACCACCGGATCCCTGAGTGTCCCCTTATCTCCGATCAAGCTACACCAGAGAAGCCGCAAGGGAATCAGAAGCGGAAGGGCAAGCTGCAAGCTCTCCAAGAAATTGAAACGGAAGCCACCGAGGAGGGTGGACTAGTCAAAGGTACTCTTACTATTCTTTCTAAGTCAGTGTTCATTCTTTTCGACACTAGAGCTACTCATTCGTTTATTTCTCAGAATTTTGCTAAGTCTGTATCTATGAAACTTGCATTGATGGATTCTCAATTAGACATTTCAACCCCTATTGGCTCGGGATCAGCTATTAAATATTATTGTCCTTCTAGTGAGGTCCTAGTTAACCATCAGAATTTGCCAACTGATCTAGTATGTATGAAGATGAAGGATTATGATGTAATCCTAAGAGCGGATTGGTTAGCTAGATATGGGGCTAGCGTTCATTACAAATCAGGATGAGTGTCCTTTTCAGGCCACCCCGAGCTTTCCATTGCTGGTGTTAGGCGTTCTAAATAAGTGCCATTCATTTCGGCACTTTGGGCTATTAAATTATTGAGGAAGGGGTGTCAGGCATTCTTGGCCTTGGTCTCTTTGACTGATAAGAAGGAGTTAGAATTGAAGGACATTCCCGTTGTCTGAGACTTTCTTGATGTGTTTCCTAAAGTTTTGCCTAGACTTCCTCCTGAGAGAGAGGTGATTTTCTCCATTGATCTAGTTCCAGGTGCGACACCAGTTTCTAAGGCTCTGTACCGTATGTCTCCTGCGGAGTTGAAGGCGCAATTACTAGAGTTGCTAGAAAAAGATTTTATTCATCCGAGCATATCCCCGTGCGGAGCCCTAGTGCTTTATGGAGGAAGAATGATGATTCGTTGAGACTATGCATTGATTATCGTCAGTTGAACCAGCTTACCGTCAAGAACAAGTACCCATTGCCAAGGATCGATGAGCTGTTCGATCAGATATGTGGAGTGCAGTATTTCTCCAAGATTGACCTCCGATCGGGATATCATCAATTGAGAATCAAGGATGAGGATATCTTTATGATGGCTTTTCGAAGCGGTATGGGCATTTTGAATTTTTAGTAATGCCTTTTGCCCTAACGAATGCTCCTGCCAGCTTTCATGCAATTGATGGACAGTGTGTTCTGACCCTACATAGACCAATGGGTCGTGGTGTTTATCGATGACATTCTTATTTACTCCAAGAGCAAAGAAGAGCATGCAGAGCACTTGAGGATGGCATTGCAGATATTAAGAAATCATCAGTTGTATGCCAAGTTCGGTAAGTGTGAATTCTGACTGCAAGAAGTGTCTTTTCTGGGTCACATCATTACTAAAGATGGTATTGTAGTAGACCCCTCTACGGTAGAGGCAATAAGAAAATGGGAAAGGCATGTGAATGTGATAGAAGTCCAATGGTTTCTAGGCCTAGCAGGTTATTATCAGAGATTCATTAAGGATTTGGAATACAAGTTTTTTATAATGAAGTCTGAAGAGAATATTACACAAATGTATGCAAGACTAAACGAGATCATAAACAACCTAAAGGCCTTGGGAAAGGAGTATTCAAAGCAAGGCTTGGTTAGAAAGGTACTGCGGTCCCTCACACCTCCATGGCACACAAAGACGACCGTCATAGAAGATTCGAAGGATCTCACTACACTCACGGTGGATCAACTTATCGGATCGCTAATGACTTATGAAATCAACATCACGAAGCTAGCTGAGGAGGAAAGCAAGAAGAAGAAATCCATTGCACTAAATGCTTATCCAGGATTGTCAGAGGAAAGTGATGGAGGCTCATCTATGGACAGTGATGAGGAAGAGCTGATGGCTCTTGTAACAAGAAATGTCTGAAAATATTTCAGAAGAGCTAGAAGGCGGCCAGTTTAAAGATAAATTGAGGGCTGTTGATAATTATCACCGATGGGGATGAACGGCCCATAGTCAGCCGCATAAGGGGTACGTGCGGTCTATCGCAAGACCGCACATCCTCTCGAAGATGGGAAAATTAAAGGCTTTTTCTCTCTCATTTCGGGTGTTTTATTCTAAACTTCTTCCGATGATTCCTCCGCAGTTTCTTCACCATTTTTGATGTCGTTTCTTCCAGGGTTGAGATAAGTCAATTATCTCCATCTTTTGTTTTATTATCCAAGCATAAAAATGCCTAATTATCCTCAATTTCAAGCTAAGATCCTGGGTGCTCTATAAATAGACCCTGGAGGCTCAGCTTTGAAAGGGGGAGATCAAGGATCAACGGCAAAGCTCTGACGAACTGTCAAGTGATCCCAGCACTAGGAGGGAGGCCTTCTACGTCCTTACAGGCCTCCGGTTCAAGGGAGTAGTCCATTCGTGGTGTAGTCTGTCGTCAGTCTTGTCGGTCCTTCATCATTGCATGCACGCTTTCTCTTCCTTGTCACTTGCTCCTTCTCGCTCTCATTGTCATTTTCACACACCCACCCACGTTTTTGGTGCCCCTAGGGGTTTAAAAACCTCCAGGTGAATCCCCCATTCATGTTAATTAGTTTCAATTTTGCCATTTCTAGCACATACTACACTTCGTAGATCTAATTTGGGTTTTATTTTGCTGGTCACACGTTATTTTGTAGGTCAGCAGTCATTCAGCACGAGGCCCACTATTTTTGGCCGGCCGGAAAGAGTGGAGGAGGAAGTCCCCACGACTTGGAGGGAGGTGGAGTAGGGCGGTTTGTTGTCAACCGTTCATCTTCATCCTGCGGCTAATCCAGAAATGCACTACCTGCGTTAGGCGGCCTGAAGAGATCCGCACAAAATTAGGCGGTTCAACATTAGCCGTTCATCCTCCCAGCGTTAAGCAAAGGTGACTGTCCCCCTCTTTCTTAAGACACGACGTGTCTATCACGTCTGGGGTCTTGGGTGGCGATCATACACGTTTTATCTCCACCTTACTCTTCTGGTTTCTTAGCTTCTTTCATACTTTCCTAGTCGTGAAGCAAAAAGTGGTCTGATTTCATTGCCGGTACTTTCAAAAGAAGGAAAAAGGTCATTTTTCTGATCAACCGGCACGACACTAGATGGACTCCTGATTGGCCCAATGGGGTGAGTGGAAGGAATAGAAGTGGAGGTGGTGATGGCGGAGGCGGGTCTGACAGGCCCTGGGTGGAGGATGATAGGTGAAGGGTTAGGGGAAGGGGTAACAATGGAGGGTGCAACGGGTGAAGGTACGAGGATTGGTGGAATGGAGGGTAATACGGTGGGTACAATGGGGGATCTGTAGGGAATGGTGGGTGTAGCGGAGGCTAAAATAGTGGGCCGAATGACGGTAGGGGTAGAAAGTGAAGGGGAGTTTGTGTATGTATGGTAGAGGGCCACAAGATGAACGGGAGTCTCATCATCATCGGACCACCCAGCGTTGGGAGCTGGGCGGTGAGCAATATTCACCTGAGCCAGTGCTGGCGACTGTTATTACGGAGCGGGCGGGTGGTTCGGCATGGGATTCTGATGGATCCCTAGTTTTGGTGTAGGCAACTGCTGTTGAGGTTGTACTTGCTGAGGTTGCTGCTGCTGCGGCACCGACTGTTGCGGCCTCGGTGTCTATCTTCTTCTCTCCTTAATGTCTTTGGTCAACTTTTGCATCTGCACCCAATCAATCCTCTGCCCTTCATGCCAATCGTAAACAAGGTCACAGAACTGATAACACCTTTCAATAGTGTGCCCGGACTACCGATGATATATGTAATATCTGGATCGGTCGACGTCCGGATTCCAATTTCAGCATTTCGGGGGAAGCTGAAGATCACCAGTGTACATGAGAGCTGAGAAAATATCTAGAAGGGTTTCAGGAAGTGGAGGGTAATGGGCACTTTTAAGACCCGGTCGAGCAGGTGCATAGCCAGCTGGTGGTGGGACATTGTGGTACTGGGGTGGCTATTGAGGCTGTTGCGGTGGTGGATGTAATGCCTTGGATCTTTGGCGGATCTTTATTAGTTCTTTCGGATCCTTTTTGGAGAGTTTCGGATCACTTTTGTAGCTCCTGAGTTGACTTTTACGATCTGTATGGATTTTCTTCCGTATGATCTACGGAACCCTACGGTGAGTTTATTTCCCAATTCATCGACTCGTGGACGATACAGTTGCGATGTACTCTTCACGAGGATTGTTTCAGCTGTTTATCGAATTAGTGCATTTTCGGGCTAATTATCAATTTTTTAGAAATTAGGAAAAATTCCTAATTTCTTTCTACAAATTCAACTCCACTATCTCTCCTACTCATTTTCAATCGTTCACTATCTCCCTCCATTCTCTCTCATCTCTGACTTGTTCGGCACGGGGTGCACACCATTGCGGAGCTGGCTGAGGCGCGGGCCCGGTGGGGAGATTGGTTCGCGGGTTGGAGCAGCGGATGGAGCGTGGGGGGCGCGATCCCTCGGTGGATTCCAAGAAGGCGCCATTCGCGTTCCGAGTGATTTTCGGCGTGGTTTAGTCACTTCGGAGCGCGATTTCTTTGGTGGAGGTAGGGAGATGGATCGCCCTTCCGTTCTGCACATTTTGCCCACCCCTGTGCGCGGTTTGGTGCTTGATCGGAGGAGATCGGGCTGGTTCGGTGAAAATCAAAGTTTTTGGGGTTTTTAGGGTTCACCAGAAAACGACAACCATTAGTGGTAGAATTAGTGTCAAAATGACAACTGGGATGTCTGGATCCCATTCCCGTAAGTTTCATGTCGATTGGTCGTCATTTGGGGCCGGTAGGAGTCCGGGAACCCCGGTGACTCGTTTAGGGTCGATTTGATGAAATCGCTCTGATCTCGCGTTTCAGTGCATTTCGGTGGATGCATGTGGTGTTTTTGACCCCGTGGGATCATTTCCCGTCGATTGGCTTTGTTTCCCTTATGCTACGATGTGCATGGGGCGTGGAACGGGCTGATTCGGCCGTTCCACTGTTTTGTTCATCGGGTCGGTGTAACGGTCCTTCCAGAGACCGTCACTTGTATAACGATCGCCCGATAGACCGTTATGTTCGTGGGTCATTTCGGGTCTTGTGAGGTAGTGTTGGTTTAATGGACCAGACCTGGTCCGTTACCTGAGTATAACGCCCCTCAGATGGTGCGTTATATCCTGGTTGTGTCTTGAGGGTCGTGCTGTCAGTCCCTCAATGACCGTGTCTGCCTCCTAGACTGTGTCAGTCGGTTAGGCATAACGGATGCCTCCTTGTGCATTATGATCAGATAAACGCCCCGGTGTAGGTCCGTTATGGTGCGTTGACTGACGTTTTGTCTGGCTATGGTGGTTGGTGTGACGCACCAAACCCCATGCGCCATGTGGCTGTGGCGAACTCAGCCTGGTCCGTTATATGCCTCTTGTCCGTGTTAGTGTTTTGGGTCTGTTGGCTTTAACGCCCCTATCGTGGTGCGTTAAGCTTGTGTAATGCGCCTATGTAGGTCCGTTACATGCTCTTTATTTGAGTTCTGGTCTGTTGGCCATAACGCCCCTGTCCTGATGCGTTATGTTGATGTGGCGCATCTGTTCTAGTGCATTACATGGTCTATATTAGATTTCAGGTCTGCTTGCCCTGACGCCCCTTCTATGGTGTGTTATAGTAGGTAACGCCCCTATGCTCGTGTGTTATAGTCATGTTGTTGGCCATGTTGGTCTGTCTTAGGTCATGTTCTAGGGCGATGTCTGTGTGTCAGTGGTTTCTGGATCGATCGATTTAGGCGACTGGGTGTGGTCTTTTCTTTGACTACAACAGTACCCTAACGACTCAATCTAGAACTGCCAGCATCATTGTCTTTGGTTGCGTAGCGACTGCCTCTTGACTGCTGGGTTCACCTAGCGATTGAGTGATGGTTCACTTTGCCCAAAGTGTTGTTGCCATCCACCGCTCTGATTTCTGCTTGTCTTGGCTTGATCTCGTGGTTTGTCTGTGACCCGTGGGTGTCTGTCAACATCCTATGAGGGCAGTGACCATGATGGGACAGCCAGGAGTGCTTGTGCATGCAGTGTGTGTGTCTGTGTGTGTGTGCATCATGTCTGGTTTCGGTCAACCTATTGAGACCAGGGGTTTACAGGCGACCTTGTGTGTGTCTCGGTGGCTTTATCCAATCTGAAACTGTGTTTCTGTATGCCTCAAGGTATCATCTTACCTCGATTTACATGTCCAGGTGTGTTGAGGATTCTCGGTGTTCCCTCAGGCCTCCGTGAGTCATTTCATCGGTGTGTCATTTTCTCTGGCTTAGGATTAGACTGATTGGTGGTTTTTTCACTGTGAGCAACGATCTTGGCCCAGAGTCTGGTGACTCGAGGATCATTGTGCTAGTAGGTCTAGTTGCCTTGTCCTGAGTTTGTCGACAGTTTCCTACACTATCATTGGTGCTCGGTAGTACGGGTGATAGTGCATGATTAGCTTATCTGTACTTCCACTCTCATTTCGGAGTCTGTGTTTTGTAAGCCTCCACTAGTTGTCGCCTTACGGCACGCTTCGGCGTGATGACTCTTATAGTGGGGCACTTTCCCGATATATAGTTTTTAAGCTAGTTTTCGTAGGCTCCCAATTTGGCAGTACTGTTGCCCTCGACTGCAGCGTCCACAGAGGGAGAAAACTAGCTAGAGGCCTGGTTTAGTGGTCTACGGCCAGTGTGTGCACACGTGGTTAGGGGCCTTGGACTCACGTTGACGGGCGTTCATAATCCTAGGAACTTCCATGTACGCAGTTGGTCCCTTTTTCTGGTCGTGCCTGAGCGCACATTATTTTCTTTCCTTGTTCGTCTATTATACAAACAATCATCGATTTCGGGGAACCCTCTTCAAGGTTGTTTTGTTGAAACTCCTGAAAGATTCTAACTGTGTAATGTTGAGAGCGTGCCTCATCACACCTTGACATCTACTTTTCTGTCCACTCGCACTTGCTTTCAATACAGTTGACTCGCTCCATTCCACTAAGTGTCTTTCCGCTGTTAAGCAGACGCCAAGGCGGGACAGTTGTAGACGCGCTGCTCTTGATATTGCATCGAGTAAATCTCATATTATGTCATGATGCCCCAAAACGGCTTTTACATTTGAGTTATTTGAGTTATTTTTTATTTTTTATTTTTTATTTTTTCTCTCTTATTTTTAAGAATTTTTCTAGAAAAATCTTAAACGTGGCAGTCAAGGGTGACGCCTTCTTTAAAGGCGTTAGCCAACCAAGACGCGTTCTTGAGCCCACGTGCAACACACGTTCGGTGCCAACCCTGCTGTTCAATTTGACGTTTCAGATAAATTCAAAATAAGAAGATGTGTTGCTGACCAGACGTGGTTTTGAAAGTCAAGATTTGACGCCGAAACCACTCGCTTTCGACGCTATTGGTGCCTTTCAGCACCGTTTTTGTGGAAGAAGTTAGATGCGTCTGGGACCCTAGATGCGTTTACAGAACGTGTCTATGGTGATGGACGCGTCTAATCAAATAAAATCAATTGTTAAATGGAGGGCGTGTCTGGTCAACGGGACGTGTTCACAAGAACGCGTCCTTGACCATGGACGCGTTCTTTACAATTTTTTCTATAAATAGAGGACTCTCTCTCACGAAATGAAGGGCTTCAAAATCTTGAAAGAGGTGGGGAAACTCTGTCAGATTGGCTTCTGAGTTCGTGAGTGGTTAAGGGGAGGTTTTGTCAGATTTTCGAGAGCTCGCGTGCTCGAGAGAGAAGGCTGTTTCGTCCCACCTCCCGTCCACGCTGTTCTCACGCTGTCGAAGTTCTTCTCGAAGCCCGCCATCGGCGCCCCAATATGCTCTTCTTTCCCCTTATCCTTCTTTGTTTTCAGTTCCATGCATCATCTCATATTCTCACTCTTGACGCATCTCTCTTCCTAACAGAGCTCTGTTTCATACATTTTTGCACGTCGTTTCATTCATCATCTCATTTTCCTGCCCCTACATACAAACGGGGTTTAAAAATGCAATATCAACCAGGTGTGTGCCCGTTCATAATTTCATCAACTTCATCACACGGGATTGATATTATGTTACATTTGTTCTGATCCATTTGGTGTTTGTTCGTCTTCTTGCAAGGGTAACCAAGAGAAAGTCCTCTTCGTTGGCCGGTCGAAGAAAGAGGAAGAAGGAATCCACATAGTCTCACGCTCTTGAGGTATAAACGCGATCATTCTAGTTCATTTTTTGGGTGCCTGACCTCTTACGATCACACAATCAGCACACACGCACTCTCAAGTGACTTTTTACTTCTTGTATTTCCATTTCTGTTAAAACCTGCGGAGAGTGAGTTCTCGCAGTGGTTCCCCTCCCCTGTATTTCTATTTTTGCTAAAACTCGCGGAGAGTGACATCCCGCAGCGGTTCTCCTTCCCTATATTTCCATTCTTGTTCAAACCCGTGGAGAGTAACTTCCCGCGGCGGTTCCCCTCCTCCGTTTCAATTCTCGTCTAAACGCACGGAGAGTAACGTCCCTCAGCGGTTCCCTATTACGCAATTTTAATTGCACACATTTTCTTTCCTGTTTTCAACTCGCGGAGAGCAACCTCGGTTTCGGTTTCGGTTTTAGTCGAAACCAGCGTTTGCAATTCGGGTCCGGGATGGCCCGACCCGCACGACCCAGCCCGACCCAGGCGGTGGGCGGGACGCCCCGGCCGTGGGTCATGTCCGGGATGCTCCATATATTTAATATTTTATTTTAAATATAAAATATTTTATAGGTAATATGGTTAAGTGTCTTCATCGATTCAGAGGTGGTTTGGGTTCGAAACTCATCAATTACATGTATTATTTTGATTTCTTTTTAAGATTTTTATATAAAAAACTCAATCTTTAGGGCATTCAAGAGATTCGAAGCCAAGACCTCTTAAATTAAGCGCACAAATTAGTTAACTAACTGAGCTAAGAATTTTGTTGTATTATTATATTATATATATATAAAGAGTCTTTTTTTATTTTGACATTTGACGGGATGGACTGAGACGGAGACGGACGGCACCGTCCCATCCCGTGCCGAGCTGTGACCGGGACGGCTGAGACGCTCGGGACGGCAAACCTTGGCCGACATCGGTCGAAACCGAGCCAAAACATTAAAAAATCAAATCTCTCCCCTTGAGAGAACATACTCCAAAGGATTTTGCAAGGTCACCACATTCAGACAGAACTCCCCCTCAGTTGGAGCTGGGATCTGGCAGACATATTTATCGATCAACAAGATAATTTTTAAGCTCATAGTATTTCAGAGATACCAAGTCATGTCATGAGAATGAAATATATAAGTAAATGTTCCAGACAAGTTTTGAACAGATGGAGGTGCAAATGATTCACTAGAAGTCACATATGGTCACACACCAGGTGAAGTATAAGATTTCAGATAAGTGAGTCAACCTAATCTGAACAGTGATTCGACTCTGGAGGCTTTCACAAAATACCAGATTTGATGAATTTGAACTGAGAGGTTGACACCGCCTCAACAGTGTGTCGACGCACAGGTCAGGAAGAAGGCTTTCAAGATGAACAGATTTTCCCTTTCTAAACAGAAGTACTTTCTATTTCACTTGGCAATGCAACTTAATTGCATATACTAGAGACTAATTCATTTTAACTCCCCCTAAGAATATGCATGCATTTCAATGAATCTTTTGGAGTTTTTGATACAATTCATATGCAATTGAATCAGACAACATAGTGCATATGAACAGACAAATGTGTGTGCTAACTCCCCCTATCTAAATGCACTGAGAGATCAAACTTGACATGAAGATTTTGCAAGGGAGTAGGAAACAATGCACGACAATGTAAGAAGATGTATGCAATAAATTTTCAGTTTAAAGACTGAATTATCATGGCAGATCAAAACATTAAAACTCCCCCTTTATTATTCAAACTAAGAACAACACAGATATAACAAACTATCCTATGATCTAAATGGACATATATCAGCTGTATGCACAGACCCTTGGTACCTAATGGAGGTATGTCCTCATGCATAGTGAAGATTTTTAGACAGACATGTTCTGTCTTTCCACCAACACCATTTCATATACCACTAGGCCAGCCATACAATTATTCTAAGTCAAACTAAATGAACACATAAATTTTTAACTAACAGATTGAAACATGATATGCAATAGGAGGAGATTGCTGAAAATTAACAGTTTAAAATAGTGAAAGTAGAAATGGGGTTTTTGCCAAACCACGGGTGCCTTGACTTTATTGAACCCCTTTTATTTGTATTTCTTTCTTCTTCAAGGCACACCTGCAAAAGCAAATCTTATTTTACGTGCACTGGTACCCAAGACTTCTTGGGTCCTTGTGGGTTAGCAACACCTCTAGTGGGTGCTTTGCTGAACTTGTGTGCATTTGAATCATCAAATTTCAACATAAAACAATCATTCATTGTATGCCCAATCTTCCCTCAGTAATGACTGTAAATAGATGATTTTACATTTTTCTTGTCACGCCCTGAGCGCGGAAGGAACCCGGGAGTGCGTGACAAGTTTATAACAATCATGTCAATCAGAGCACGAGATAATTCAACACATAAGATAGAGTGCGCTAAAGAGAAATAATTACCAATACCTTATTTATTAATAACGCCAAGTATCTTTATTACATAATCTCCAAGGAAAGAGAGCATTCAACTGACAACCAAGACTCAATAAAAGAACATTACAATGATTGACTCAAAATAGAAAGGCTCGACTTGATGATAGCTTGGACAGTCCGCGAATAGCCCTACGCTCTTCACTCATGGTCATCCCCATCCGATTGAGTCTCGTCATCGAAATTACTTAAAAAATAAGGGAAAACACTAGGTGAGCGAACGATTAGTAAGAATTATATCTCTAACCAGACATTACTTTAAGTAATTAATCAATTCAATATGGTGGCACGCTCATGTATGCAAGAACGGAATATAACGTTGAGAGTGGAATGACAAGAAGTTGCAAGATAAGCTAGCAAGTTTTCAAGATATATCAAGAAAGTTAATCAAGGACATCAAGCACTTATATCAAGTCAAGTCATGTCATGAGATATTGTCTATTCATTCATTCAAGTACTGCCCATGTCGGGCCACGCAAGTCACACATATCATGTCAAGTAATATCAAGCACTAGAGAGATTATGGAGTGTCATAAATCAAGCAAGTCATGCACTTTGGTGCAATGCCACACTGTGGTCAATCCAACTCCTATTGGTACAAGTACTTTCGGGTGCTCCTCCCATGACCTGACCGGGCCCCATTAATGTCAGGCATTGAGTCATGTAAATATTTAGACATCCACTATAGTTTATAGCCAATAGAATTTCAAAGGAATAAGCCATTATAGGATAATAGGGTAGACTCACAGAATAGAGATTTCAAGGACAGAACTTTAAGTAAGGATGACATAATGATAAATCTCGCATAAAAACCAAGACATGCATGAAACTGGGTAATTGGTGTCCACTCAGATCGCCACCAATTACAAAAATAGTGTCCACTATAGTGGCCTGTTGTCCAGATACCAGCCAGTTACAGTCAGAAATAATCATGCGATAAATGTTGTAGGGGTCAAGGGTTGGTACTCCTAATTGTTTGTTACACAGATGAGATTTGTTTAACCTATCCGAGAGTAAAGCTCGCGAGTAAAATAAAGTATGCCAAATTTTGAGAGGATAAGTCTGATATTTAAGTCAGACGAGTACTGGTGAGAAGGAATAAGTGCTTAGAAGAAAAGGTGAAGAAAATAGTGTTGCAATTGAAGTGTTCCTCCTCGAGCACATCTTGTGTCGTCCCTGTCTTCTGACTTACTGGAGACATCATTGCCTAGGATCATGGTGTTGTGAGTCTCCCTAGTCTTCTACCTTACAAGACTACCTTACGAGAGATGTGGGGACGTGAGTTGTCACTGGGCATCCACTAACTTGTGAGATAATATCTATCATTATCATGATACTGACTTCCTAATTGTGTGCTACGTGGTTTGTGGATCAATCACATGTACGAGATATATACCTTGATCTAGGATCAGTCATTATTGGGTCTTAATGGGCTTAGGCAGGGTTCCTCCCTTCTCAGTAGTCCCCACTCTCGAGCAGTGAGAGTACTTAGTGCTCGGGACGAAATAGTCACTAGGAATACTTATCTGATGAGGTTTCAACTCCTTTATCAGGCTTTCCTTCCTGGAGAAGGTTCCTCGACCTGCTCCTCTCAATTGGACATGTGGCACTTTGTGTAGAATTTTTATTGCATCGAAAGTCATTCTGCCTATGAGTTCAAGATGTGTGCCACCTATCGGCTGTAACGTACTCCTCATAATGACAAGTCCATCACTCATGGGGAGGAAAGAACGGTCCCGTCACTTTTGAAATTCTCTCGCTCCCCAACTGTTGTTGGAGAGGGGTAGATTTGCAGCCCAAGAGATATATGGCCTTATGCGGCCCAACGACACCTACAAAGCCCAACGAGTGACAACCCCCTTATTGGGTCCATTCATCAGGAGGCCCAACTCATTCGGACCGACATAGCCCACGTGGCTACCTGGCTCGAGAGTCTAAATATCGGTACCTCCTATTGCTTGGGGAAAACCCAAGGGGCGATCGAGCGTAACAGACTGGGGGAAGCCCAGGGGTTAAGAGAAGGGAGAGCACCCTTGAGTGGTGAAGAGCCCATATTTAGGGGGGTAGCGCCCACTAAGCTCTCCCTCTTTCCCTGGCCCAGAAAGAGAAGAAAATATTATATAAATCTAAGGAAGCTCTCCAGAAAGATAAGCTAATTCTAGCCACTACATCATGAGTTGGCGCAAATTTTTTGAACGCATCCTTATGATATGATGCATCTTCGGGAAGGTTTCAAATCGCGTCAGTTGTGGTGGACGTGTTTAAGCATCCCTTTGCAATTCACCCAATAGGCCAGGACTGAGGAAAGGAGAAAGATGTTTGGGAGCAAGCCCGATGAAACTCAACTCAGTTTAGAGCCTTATTAGAGGGCGAGACCAAGGAGAAGAGAAAGATGCTAGAGAGTGAGCCTAGAGAAACTCGAATTGGTTTAGAGCTTGATTAGAAGGGAGTGGAGAAAGACACTCAAGAGTAGACCCAAGGAAACTCAACTCGGTTTAGAGCCCGATTGAAGGGCGAGACCGAGGAGTGGAGAAAGACACTTGGGAGCAGGCCCAAAGAAACTCGGCTCATTTTAGAACCTAATCAAAGGGTAAGACCGAGGATTGGAGAAGATGCTTGGAAGTAGGCCCAAGGAAACTCGACTCGGTTTAGAGTTCGATTAGAGAGTGAGACCGAGGAGAGGAGAAAGATGCTCGGGAGTCGGCATAAGGAAAAGATAGGTCAAGGCAACTAGGTTGTGACATGACTGGTCATCAATTGGTTAGCTAGGCCAGACTAGTCGCAATAATGGCAGGGCTAATAAGACTATGGCATGACTGGTCACCTGTCAGTCAACTAGGCCAGACTAGTAGTAAAAAATCGAAGGGCCACTAGAGCTATGGCATAACTGATTGCCTCTCAGTCGGCTAGGCCAATCTAGTAGTAAAAAATGATGGGGCCACTAGGGCTACGACATGACCGGTTGCCTCTCGGTCGGCTAAGCTAGACTAGCAGCAAAATTGATGGGGCCACTACGACTAGATAGGCTAGGCTTGAATAATAGCAAAACATGGCGGGGCTACTAAGGCTATGGCATGGCTGGTCGGTTAGGCCAGACTAGTAGCAAAAAATGGCAGGGCCACTAGGGCTATGGCACGAACGATCACTTCTTGGTCGGCTAGGCTAGACTAGCAGTAAAAAATGGCGGGCTCACTAGGGATATGGCACGACTGGTGTAGTAACCCAAAAATACATACATACATACATATATATATATATATATATATGATGAAAGATGAAAATAATTCGTGAGACAAAAAATTGGATGTAGGCCTTTAGGCCCAATTTTTTGGAGGACTGCCTCCCTAATATTAATCGATTTGCTAGAAGAGTGAGGGACATTGCCTCTTCGTGTGATTGTCCAAGTGGAACGGAAGGAAATCTGAAATAGCGTGACAATTCATTACAACAGAATGGTTTCACAAGGCTTTCAACTTGGGATCATATCCATGAGGCATTGGCAAACCCCAATCACAGAGTTCTGTAAGGGAAAGTAGATTTTTCCCTCATGAAAAATCAAATCATGCTCATTCTTGCATTGGGCAAGCCACAGCCCCACAACGAAAGGAAATTTGAAATGCAACATCAGAACAGTGATGGGGAAAACCAAGTGAGAAATAAATCCCACAACAGCAACATGAAGATGGAAATAATAGAAAATGGGGGAGAATCATGGGGAGCAAAGAAATATAGCCATCAATAGTTCACAAATCATTCATGATTTCCATTTCCATCTCTCAAAACAAAGAAAATGGATACAAGAAGGAGAGACCACCGGACTGAATTTGGGGAAGCGAGACCTTGCCTATAGTTGGCTCTCCTTCTTTCTTTTCTTTGCTCCTCCTCTTTTCTCTCTAACTTCTCTCCTTTTTATTTTTGCTTCTACCCTCTCCTATTTTTTGGTCAAAGATCTCCCCTTCAGATGAATGCGGCCTGGCCCTTATATAGGCGTTGCCTGGATTGGCACCACTTCTATAAATCGATGTCGCATTCTCGCACGAAGCGTGGAGGTTTGTTCCGGTGTGTGGATAGGACACCATGCCACTGTTCCGATGTCAAGATATATGCTAAAATCACGTCGTTCCATTTCAATAATTAGTTGTATCGACAATCTGAGATGATGCCTTTTCATGATTGCTAGTTTTCTTGGTATTTGGCTTTCACCGTTGGGTCTAGAGCATGTTGACTCCTCCCCTCGGGTGTCTCTTCAGGTGTGCTATGACCTTCTGCCCTTTGGGCCTCCTTCGTCCCTCCTGGATGCAAGTTTAAGTTGATCTGACGTGTTCTTGTCTGACGTTGTATCACTATTTTGGGAAATGTTAGTGGCGTATGATGACTTTTAGGCCGCTCTGGGTGCTAGGTTATGCTATCGTCTCGCCGTCGGGGCCTACTCAGCTTAGTTTTACTCTGATTGGGCTTGAAGACAATTTGGTAGCCCACATCAGAGTATTTTCTTCAATTTTGAATTGATTCAGCGTGCTCTGAATTGGCGTCGTATCATTGTTCTTAGTGGTGTTGGTGTCGTGTCAAGGCTCTGGGCTGCTCTGGTTGTCAGATTATACCACCGTCAAGTCCTTAGGGCATGCTTAGGTTGACCTTGCTCTAGTGGGGCTTGAAGACAACTTGGTAGCCATCCTCGGTGTATGTTCTTCAATTTTGTCCTTACTTGGGTCGAACCTGAGGGGTAAGGTCATTATTCCCATTATCAAATTTGAGTGTCAATAGTCCAACATTCGGAGGTTGTGAATGAAAGAAGAGAAGATCTTATCCCTTGCCCAGCCACTCCCACCTAACTTCATGATGATGACTAAGCGGTCATGCTAGTTCTTCAGGGTGAAAACTCAATAAACTACCTCCCACTATTAGCTCTAAAGTACAACTCGTTGCTACCAAAGCTAGGAAACTGCTAAATTTAGAAGAGGGAGTGAAAAAGGTCTACAGTGGAGGCAATACCTATCTTTTCACAATGCTAGAAAAAGATACAATATCCTCCAAGAATTGGCCACCAACTACCCAGGGTAAATCCCGTAATAACATAAGAGACTCTCAAAGAAAATTGGAATGGGGAGGCAAAAACCAGCACGGAATGCATCAATGGCAATGCTAATTCCCTCAAGGAAATGTGCCTCCAAAATCTCATCCTCCCTAGGGAAGAGTATGTTATACTCCATGGGAATCTGGAAAGCTTCCCTTAAACCCCATGTAGTGCGGTAGACAACTTGGGAGACAGGAGGAGGAGGATGGCGAGTAGCAGCACCTGAGGTTCTTGGACCACCTTATGGTCCTCCGTGAGGAGCACTCTACATGAAAACCGGCCTATGGTGACCAAAGTCCATGGTCACAATATAATAACAACTGATCGCTAAAAGAATTTGTGACTACACACTGGTCGCTAACCCTTGGTCGTTGTATCATTCACTACAAGAAAACTGGCCTATAGCCATGAATTTTACCTACGCTTTCAAAAAATGTAGGTATATATGACATATTTCGATGTTTTTAAAACTACGTAGGTAAATTTCGTACGTTTCATTATAGCATAGGTATATGGTCATCTTATTCCGATGATTTTTAAAAATATGTAGGAAAAGATCATATATTCCAACGTTTTTAATGTAAATGTGAGAATAGATCTTAGCTACAAAATGAGGTCGGCCACGTACCACTTAGCTTGGGGGTGAAGGTGGTGCAGGTGAAAAGAAGGTGGCGACGTGAAATAAGGAGGAGGGGTGGGATTAGGAGGCGGAACAAGAAGCGGGGTGAGTCAGTGAGCGAATAAGACAAAGGTGGGAGTTGAGGAGAATGGAGGAGGGGAGGAGGATGAAGTGGAAGGGGGGAGACCTCAATGCGATCTCCCCCGCCCAACGATCTGCCACCTCTGGCGGCAACGATTTCGTTAGCAGAGTGGTTGGCAACGATTTCATTGGCGTGAGGTCGGCGATGGAGACATTGGGGATCCGGCGATGGGACCCTAAGGTTCACCTCCGAAAATACTACATCAAGGGAAAGGCGAGACCTCCCCTTGGGTTGAGTAACACTTTGTACACCGCTAGAGCCACCATTAGATGGCTTGCATGTCAAATAAAAAAAATGACGATGTACTATTTATGTCACATTTTTTTTGTTGTAGGGCCCAAGATAGATAGTTATTTTGAGTCCCATGTCAAGATAACTTGACATGAACTCCACTTAAAAAAGAAATAAAAAATAAAAAAATAATTAGTGATGTAATTAATAAGTACATCGTTGGTGCGCGGTGTGTAAAGTCTGACTCTTCGCATGTGTTTGATCTAGGTTGATGCCTTTGCACGACTGTACTTGAACAAAATTTTGTGAGAAAGCAGGTTACGAGGTGTCCACCTCGAAATGGAAAAGGTGGACAACCATCCTAATCACGTAACCAAGATTATAAGGCTATAGATGATGAATTTCCCACGTGTCAACTCTGAAGATCTGGCAGTCTCGAGCCTATGGCTCAGTCAACACTCCCAAGCAGTGTTATCATAATCAGATCGGACCGACTGGTCAGACCGATTCGATCGTGAACCAGTCAAGAAAGTGGTCCGATTAAGTCCGGTCCGATCTAATATTAAAAAATTAGGTAAATCATATGAATTGTGTTTTGACCATTGAATTGGTCTGGACCAATTCAACCATTTAATTCAACACATAACTCGAGCCCACATTCCATATCTTATACCCCTTGAGTCTTGACCCAAGGATGAGCTCTCCAACATATAGAGTCAAGAAAGTCTTTCTAACTTTCAATACGGTACTAAATATTAAATGAAGAAATTTAAATCAACATAAAGACTCTATTTCCAACAAGTAGTTACAAATTATTCTCTATATACATATATGTTTATTTATTTTGATCATTATATCTTATTTCTTATTGTATTAGATTATAAAATCGGATCAGATCATATATTAATATTATAATAATATCACAGTTCAAACTGATTCGATTGAACGGTCAAATCAATTTAAATCAAATCAACTCATTATCTGATTTAGACACCGATCCAATTCTGATAACATTAGTTTTGACAAACCCACGTTAACCATGATTTTACCTATGGTACAATAATATTGGAGTCAGCGCATCGCATGCACACGTACATACTCCATTATTAAGAAGACCGCTTTACAAACTAAAATGTGGTGACGAATTAATTAGCAATGTTGTTGCTCAGGATCAGATCAACCAGTCATGGAAATCCATCGGTGATTACTAAATTGTTCACTGGCGTCCACGAATTTTCTCACTCATCCACCCTTGGCTAGTTAAGCCACGGTGAACTTTCTCACTCTTAAAATCTCCCCCCTTCAGAGGAGAGGTGTTTTCCTCTGCATGCACCACACTCGCACGGACAATTTGACTTTTGCAGTAGACATCGGTTAACGGGGGATACTCCCCATCTTTCGCCTCAGAGTTCAGGTCAACCACGCCCCCACCAACCCCTGCTTCTTGTGGAGTCTCCAGTTTATACATCGTCCATGTATGACCTGCAGGAGGGCTCCCGTCGCAATCGGCCGTCCACACCACATGGATGCTCCCCCTCTCCCGCTCGCGGACATTGACGCCCACTAAGTGCCATTATGAAAAAATAGAAATGCTCTAATAAAAAATATAAACAATAAAAATATAATGGTAAATATTCTCATTCGTTAATTGCTGTCGTCGGTTGTGGTGATTACTATGGTTGCATCGGTGGTAAAGCGCCGGTCGATACGGTAATCTACCTTTGTTATGTTTTTGGGATCGAGTTCATACAGCTTGCCGACTGTCTTTTTGCCCTTTTCCATCAATATGGTATTGTTTATCACATAAGCCAGCTTACTATCGTCGCCGTGGTGCTTTTCCAGGTAGTTTTTATAGCGATTGTTAAAGGGTATCAACTTCTGCTGATAAATAGGTATAGCCCCGGCAACGGTAGTGATCACCATCGCGCCATTAGCCGCTTTAACGCCATACAGTTTCACCGCCGTCGAATCAGGCAATATGGATGTCTCCATAATATCAGCAGCCGTCACACTGCTCTAACGCACCACCCTTGGCACGTCAGAAAGCCCGTGACCCCAACGGTCAAACCCAACGATCGGATTGCAATGGTCGACTCGCCACTGTGGCTATAGAACCCAGGCTCGTCACAGACTCTGGCGGTCTATCGTGGGACCGCCAGAGAGACCAGTGCCCTGCCGACAACCAAGCCCCGTGTGACGCGCTCCCTTGGGCATGTCACGGCTTGTAACGCACCCCCCATAGTGCTTCACAGCCTGTGGCGGTCACTGGAACGACCGCCACACCGCCCCAACGGCAAACCGGCGGGAAAACTCCAAAAATTCCATCCACGCCCCCACACCTCCATAAGAGAGGGGGAAAACAAGGGAGAAGCCCCCAAATCACTCCTAGCATTCATCTATGGCCTCGGATGGACCAAAAATACGGTCAAATCCCAAAAATTCCATCAACGCCCCCATACCTTCATAAGAGAGGGGGAAAACAAGGGGGAAGCCCCCAAATCACTCATAGGATGCATCTATGGCCTCGGATCGACCAAAAATACGGTAAAATGACGGATCGGCTCACAACCCCAAACATGGAGATTTTTACCCTAACCGGCTCAAAAATGCCCCTCTCGGCTCCCTTGCGGCCTACAAATCCAGGGGAATGATGGGATGAGCATAGGGATTCATCCTCCTATCTCAATGGAGCGAATGCTCCTCTGAATCGCCGCCGAAAGTAAGGAAGAAGCTTTTGCACACCGCACGCCTCGCCTCCCGCCGTGAAAAGAACGCCCTGGGATCGCCTCTCCGCCACGCCGTTACCGGAGTGAAGGAGGCCGCGTCCCGATCGCCCGGGGAAGAAGAATGGCGCGGTGGGGAGGGCGGTCTCCAACAGTTGGAAGAAGGAAGAAGAAGAGGAAAAGGTAAAAGAAAAAGGGAAAAGGGTTTGGGTATTTATAGAAAAATCTAAAAAATTAAAAAAAAATACTAAAAAATAGAAAAATATATTTTTTCGATCCTCGCGATGCATCGATCCCAACGGTACCACTCGCGGGTAGATGAACGACCTGGTTCGCCCGCTACAGGATTTCGTAGGTTTTACCGAAACACACGCGCGGGAATCGAAAAACATGTGAAAAAAACCGTGGAACGCGTTTCGACCTCCGAGACTGACCCGTGTCGCACGGATCTGAACACAAAAGATGTCCGGAATATAACTCCGGACACAACGGTGCCAAATTCACCGAGAACGCAGATCCGGGACCCAAGACGAAGGATCCGAAAGGGTCCGGGACATCACAACCGGTGCCACTCTTGAAGAAACTGGCACTAGCGCAAGGGAACCGCTCTTGGCAACTGTCTTCGGAAGTGAAAGCTCATCATTCCCAAAATAGTCAGGGACCGAGATGCAGACCGGCATCCAGCAAATAAAATCATGGAGCTTGAAGTATATAACCGGCATCGGGCCATCCTGACTCGGCTCATTTTCTTCCCGGGGACTAGACCCGAGGGACACCAAAGGCAATGCACACCCACTCTGTGGGGTGGAAGTAGATGAAAAAATAGACAGTGAGGGCTTAGAAGGCATGGAGACTTTAATGGGGATGGTGTGTTTAGGTGGAGGGATAGCGGTGACGACAGGCTCGGGTGGAGGCGAAGGCAAAGGTGGAGGTATAGGTGAGGGCAGAGCTTGCTCAGGCTCGGGCGATGAAAGAGATGAAAAAGAAGATAGTGAAGATGGAGGAGATGGGGAAGACAAAGATGGCGGAGGTGAAGGTGGTGAAGATGGCGGCAATGGAGATGGAGGTGATGGAATAAGGGTCTTTGGGAGAGAATGCGGTGGTGATGGGTTAGGCAATGGAGATGGAGATGGAGATGCGGGCAATGGGGGTAGTGGAGATGGAGATGGAGGGGGTGAAGAGAGAGGTCGTGGTGTCCAACATCGACGTATCGACACAATGCGTCGGGCGACGTTGGGGGTAGAAGTAGTGGTGGGGGAAGTGATGGTAGTAATGGGAGTGTAGGAAGTGGAGGTACCGGCCTGAGCAAGGGCTTGGGTTGGTGGAGGTGATGGAGACGGGATAGGAGATGACGAAGGTAACGGGGATGGGGATGGAGATGGCAATGGGGTAGGCGATGACCTAGGCAGGGAAGTGGGTAAGTGAGTAGATGAGAGAGTAGATGATGGAGCGGGCGCCGCGATGAACGCAGAATCACAGGGGTGCCCCTGGTCTTGTAGTGACGGAGACGGCTGCCTGGGCGGCGCTTCTTGCTGCTGGCTGTAAAGATATAAAATAACTTTATGCATGGCAGCCCAATCAATCCTCTTCTGATCTTCCAAGCCGTAAATAAACTCCCGAAACTCAAGGCAATCCTCAACCAAATGTCCCTGCTGGCGATGAAAATTACAGAACCAAAATCTTAAAAAATCAGATTTTCCAAAATCCAAAATCTAAAACCAAAAAATATTCATATCATGCATTGCATTCATATTTTCATTATGTCTTCACCTATTTAATAAAGCTCCACCCCTTGACCAGATATCAAGGATTGCTCATTTCTAACTTGTTCCTGGCAAGGGGTTGAGCCTAAGCACGGATCTAACATGTTTTCTTATTTTAGTGTGCGCAGAAATAGGTTGCAACATCCCAGGTTCCAAGGCTTACAAGCTTCTCTTCTCTCTACCCCTTGTGGTCTTTTGGCAGACTCTTAAGCCTTCCTAGCGATCAAGTGCAGACCGTTACCCTCATCCGAGAGCCAGAAATCTCAGGCTTCTTTGTTTTCTTTCCCTTACGGTCTTTTGGTAGACCGTTAAGTTCTTCCTGGCGGTCAAATGGCGATTGCATGCCGCTCTCGAGAGACAGAAAACTTAGTTTTTTCCTTGGTCTTTCCTCTTGCGGTCTATCGCTAGACTGTTAAGCAGGCCTCGTGGTCCTTTGCTGGACCGTTTTTATTTTTTAAACGGAGAACTCTACCCTTTTTTTGATTCATCAAGCTGAAAGCATAATTTCATTGCACATCTTTCAATCCAATCTTTCATTTTCATTCATCCAAGGTTCATAATACATCATTCTTTCAGTAAAATTCGAGTACATGATCATGGAATTCAAAATGCATTCAATTTTGCATCCGCACGAGGCCAAATTTTACGTAAAGTTTTTACGTAAGCTCGGTAAACCCCGTCATTTTTTGTCACTTCTGCCTGCAAGGTACAGACTCGGCTGATCTCCCACATGGTCAGAACACTCTGGATCGCCTGCTCATCCTCCTCGATCTTGATCTTCCTAGCTTGAAGGGGAGGGTAGTGAGATAGTGCTGGAACCATAGTGCAAGGAAGCCCAATTTCTAAGTAGCACTGGTGTGGGTTGTAGATCGCTAAAGTAGTGTTCCCCACTAGCTACAGGCCTAAGCCCAATTGCCTAGGTAATCTGAGAGTAGTGCCTTGAAGAGCCTGTGGTCGCATCACGAATTTGTCAAGTGGCAAGGTGTTGAGGAATAGGTGCCAATCGTCCCGTGTCTTCTTATCCGTAGTTCGGCATTCAGCTTGTGTAGAAAACTTGGATGTCTCCTATGAAGTAGAGTGGGTGGCTCCCAAATATGCAGCTAGCTGATGGCATGTCCTCATTAGGTAGAAATTTTAGTCTAATTCCCATCCAACACTCTAGAACAATCATAGACCCGAAGAGGGGACCCCCAAGAGAAGCTGAATTAAAGCCCTCATAAAGGTACGAAAGAATGGCTTGGGAGATGGATAAACCCTGCCACAACCCACTAATAATGTTGAGGTTTGGAATGTCTAAGAGGTGGTCGGTGGTTGAAAAGAGTAGAACCCCGCACAAGCAAATGGAAGTAGCCTTGGCTATGGCTTCGATCATACCTCGCTCACTTGTTTTTGCAATGGGAAATGATCCATTGGGCCATGGGTATCAAGTGAATGTGGCGGGAGCTAATCATGATTTTTTTATCCTTTTGGTTGTGTGTGAAATCCCCCAAGATGAGTGATGGATCTATAGGGTCAACCGTATGGTAAACTAAGTCTTCGTCCCCCACCTTGGTCTTAGGAAGGGCTAAGTAGGTCTTAACCTCCTCTAAGAGGACTGTAGCTTCAAAGGTTGGGAACATGAAGGTGTGGGTTTGAGGATGCCACAACTCCACTAGAGCTGAAATGCTATGCCAATCTAAAGAAATTTTCTAGAAATTCTTGGCTAGAACTACTAAGGGGTGGAGGTGCCATGCCCTTAGGATCGAGAGGACCTCTAAAGGGAGTTCCTTTATCATGGGAGCCACCCACTTCAAGCTAGAGTAGCATCTTGGGCAAGGAAGAAGCTAGAGAAAGAATAGGAAGAAGGAGAAGAAGAAGAATGTCATAAGAACTTGAAGAAATTAGAACTCATGAACTTTGATCTAGCTTACCTCTCTTGAAGGGCTTGTGCTCAGGTGCTTGGGGATGGAGGTCAGTCACTGCAGCTCTCCATACTCCTTTCTAGCCAGCTTTGGCCCGTTGTAGATGCCCTCCCCCATGGTGCTAGCTTCAAAGCTTCTCTTCATGATGATTTGGGGGATTTTTATGGAGTTTTCAAGGCTTAAAGGAATTATTTTCTGTGAGCTATGAATTCTGGGTGTATTTGTAGTTATAGGGCTTTGATTCTAGTCCTAGTGCCTTAGGATTGAGGCTAGGTGGCCTCAATTTGAGTTAGGATAGGTCTTAGTGTAGTTTGGGCGCTCCTATCCACGGGTTAGGACTCTCCCAGAGAGTCCCGCTCGGATTTAACTAAGTATTCACCCTTGCGGTCTATCGTGCAACTGCTAGGCTCCTCTGGCGGTTGTCAGACGACCATTTTTCCCCCTTCATTCACAGTCTGCTCTCTCGTGTTGCCTAATGGTCACGTCGTGACCGTTTCTTCCCATTTACGGTCTTGAGAAGACCATTTTTTATATTTTCTCATGGTTCTTCATTGGCTACCCCTAGCGGCCTTTCGCAGGACCGCCACCCAGGAGGTAGCGGCCCAGTTTGGACCGTTTTCTCACCTGTCCACCGTGTTTTCTCTCTCTCATGTTCTCCTCTCTCTCTCCGGGCTTCGTGTCTTAAAGTCCATTATCCTTTGCTCTCTTTCTCCCTCTCGTTCTCTTTGTCAATCCTAAGGGTCGTCAGTGTTAGTAGAGTCAGCATTAACATCTGCACAATTGCATTTAGGGAATGCCAAAAGGGTCAGATTTTCATTAAGTATAAGGTCATGTACATGCATATGTCCAGAGAGAAGGAAAACAACGGTATAAGGGAACAAGGAGGCTCTCAGGCTGGTCCCTGTCTAGGACCCCCGCTATCACCAGTCCCCTCATGCTTCTTCTCTGGTGGGCCCATGGCAGTACTGCCCTCCTCTCACCATCATCATCTCTCTGCCTCCTCATTCCTCCGATGGCCGGAGGAGCTAGTGAGGAAGTCTGAGAATGTGCTGCTCCGCACGTCACTTTGTGTCGTACTCCACTCAGGCCCTCGGCCCATCATCCAGACTATCCGCTCCATGGTTCGCAGCTCAATCTTCAAATTGTAGGCCTGACGCCGAGCCTCCCTCGCCTTCGTATGATAGCGCTCTACGTCTGTCACTCCCGTACTCAGTCGCTCTACCTCCATACGGAGACGCTCCGCCTCTATCTGAAACCACTCTGCCTCGCTCAGCACAGCCCCTAACTCCCTTGTCTACATGAGCATTCATCATGTTTAGTCATTTGCATAGCATAAGCATTAAGTCAAAGGAGAAGTCGGTTGGTTTGCTTACCCTCTCTATGAGAGTGGCCTTGGCCTCCTCGGCCCGAGCAACTGCCCGTGCGAAGTTGGCGTCCTACTCAGCCCTACCCACTGACTGGGAAGAAGAGGGCGGAATGCCCGGTCCCTATCGCTGTGCTCCCTTGGCCCGCTGCATTTTAGAAAGTCAGTCAGTCAGGTCCACAAGTATTGCATATTAAGTCCAAGGTATGGTAACGCTCACCCGAAGCTCCAGCGAGCGCTGGAACTCATCCCGCTGTTGGATGGTAGAGTGGAGGAGACCCTGGAGCTCCGCAATCCACCCCTGGGGGTCTAGCTGCATGTAAGAAGTCGAGTTGTCAGTACATCAAGAGTCATTAGGAAGCATAAGGTTAGAGAGTCATACCAGTCATCGAGAACCATAGAAGACCTGGTCTCCGTAGCACTTGGTGTAGGCCTTCAAGAGGCCTCATCGCTGGTAGCTCAGGCTCACACCACGTGCCCTCTCCTAGTCCAGTCCCGAACCTGGTCCATTGCCCAGGTAATCCAGTCGATCTCCCCGGTCAGTCCCCTAGAAGATCACCCCACGCGCTCCTCATCTCTCGCTGGGAACTCCACCTCTGGCTAGTGGATGCCCCTGGTCCTCATGATTAGGTGGTGGTGCAGTGGCTCGATGATGTTCATGCAATGAAGCCACACCTCTCGTCCCACGTGCGCCTGGGCCACCTCTACCCAGGGCTGTCCCTCGTGACCCTCGTCACGGTGCAGTGTCTAGCGCACCTGAAAGGGCAGGCATTAGAGTCAGCATCAGCATTTAAGAGCATTCAAGTGCATTTAAAGAAGTTTAGAGTTTAAAGTCTTACCGATGCGTAAGGAAACGTGTCGATGTCATCCTGAATCGCTCGCGCTAAGCGTCATAGTAACCCAGTGTCCCATACCGCCATCCACCACCTCGCAATGGGTACATGGTCCGGATGTACCTCCTTCCCTCTCCCCAGGCTGGGGAGGTACATGTAGGTCCATACCTGAATTGTCAGTGTCAACATATAGCAGTCATAATCATAATCATAATTGCATTAGCATTTAAGGTAGAGCATTTTACCTAAAGCAGAGGTGAGAATCCGCCCAGCATCATCTACTAGTCGGTGGAACGCTAGCGCGACCCCACGTGTAGTCCCCAACTCCGTCCAAGTCTCTCAGTAGTGGGAGGAGCTTGCAGCTTACTTTGTCAGCCCTTGTCGCAAAGATGAGCTTCCCAAATAGCAGCATCAGGAAGTGGCGGAGGACTATGTCTCCCTTTGGGCCTAGTCCTGCTGCCACTCTCTATCTCGCCCAGTCTGCCAGCCATCCCAGGTGCTCCTCTAGTAGCTCTCCCATGGCTATTGCCACTCCTCTCAATCCCAGGCTCTCCTGGAGGGTCGCTCACGCCAGCATCGATGAGTGGTGTCTTGGTCTCATTAGCTCCAGCCCTAGCAGTTCTCGCGCTAACTCCCGGTAGTCGGTGTATGTTGTCCCTATCACTGGCACTCCGTGAACTCTTAGTCCTGTGATCCGCACCACGTCCTCCAGCGTGGGGATCATGTGTCCCCACAGGAACAAGAACGCCATACTGACTGGATCCCACCGGTTGTGAAGCACATACAGGAGGGCGGTGTCTAGTCTCATCACTTCTATCCCCAGGAACTCTGCAAACCCCATCGCAGCCAGTCTGTCTCTCTGGAAATCCGATAGTGCCAAGTACACTGCTCGGACCTGCAGCCAAGAGATCCTCGTCCGACGCTTTCCCTGCATGCATTTAACATTCAAGAGTTAGTCATCCATATAATTTAATAAGCCATGCATTGCAGCAAAAAAAAAATCAACTCAAGGAGCGCGTCGCGACAACCCCGCCGCATGCAGAATGATCTTCCTGGCCTGCGGCAGGGTGAGGTTCACTGGCTTCATAGCCATAAAGCTATGGCTTTAATCAGTAAATTCGCTCATGACCGAGCTCTTCGACAATATCCGCGGCATCTATGACTTCAGCCCGCCATGCGAAGAGCTGCAGCCATTCATCGAGTTCTTCTCCGAATCTTCTAATGAGCGAACCACATACCTCGCGGCCGAGCGCCACTTTACCGTCGAAATGTTCCCGAGCTGGACACCTACCTTCTGGATCAACCTCGGCGCCCCTTATACGCTCACCACCGGCCACGGCTCTTACCACATCCCGCCCGATAGCGATATTCTCGTGTTACGCGACTCGATCATGACGCGCCACAATAGCCCCGCCGATCATCTCTTCTCCGTCAAATTCTTTCCCGGCGGCCTCGAAGCAGTCCTCGGCATCTCCCAGACAAAATTCATCGGCGCCGTCGTCCGGTTAGACCAGGTGCTGCCCGCCGCACTCATCGCGCAAATAAAAACAGCCCCCGGCTTCGAACAGCGAAAAACTTTCCTCGGGAATTATCTCCTGAAAAGCCTGTCTCGCCGTCCAAAAAAAGATCATTATACCCAGCTGGTCCAGGACAGCATAGGCTTCTACGAAAACGCCGCCATGCATCCCAATACCACCGAGCTCGCAAGCCGTCATTTCGTTCACTCCCGCACCATCAACCGATATTTTCATCACGTTATCGGGCTAAGCCCCAAAAAATATTTCTCCATCTTCCGCGCTCGCACTGCCCTCGCCGCCTTCCTCGCCAACCGCCGGCAGTTCTCCCCCGAAGCCTTCGGCTACTACGACAAGAGCCACTTCTATAAAGCCGCTCACCAGTTCACCGGCCGCAGGCTCGGCTAAGCGGCCCAATGGCCGGCCGGCCGCAGATTGTCCGATTTTTACCTACCCCCATCCGCCCCGCCGTCCTATTTTTGATCAAAAACCTCCCGTGAAGCTCCCATATCTGCTCATCCTCGCGCTAACAGGCACCTCCGCCCGGCTCCAGGGCCAAACGCGCTCAACCACGCCAACGCGCCAAACCACCCCAAGCCATCAAACCACCCTAACGCATCGAACCGCTCGAACACGCCCGGCCACCCCGACGCGCCCAGCCGCCCAATCCCGCCCCATCATCGAAGACTCCGCCTGCCCCTTCGCTATCGACAGCTCCTTCAAAACCCGCTGCGGCTATCTCGTCGTCCCCGAGAACCGCAAAAAGCCCAGCTCCCCAAAGATCAAGCTCCCCTTTATTATCGCCTATAGCAAGAACCCTGATAAACACAAGGACCCACTCCTGTTTACCACCGGCGGCCCCGGCGGCAGCTCCCTCGGCTGGATCACCGGCGCCGTCAAACACTCGCCTATTAAGGACCGGGATTGCATCGCCTTCGAACAGCGAGGCACCCACTACGCCTTACCCGCACTGGAGGGCCACGAACTCAGCGAAGCCATCAAAGAAGCTTACCGGAAAAATCTCGACAAAGACAGCATGATGCTCGTCGGCATTCGAAAGTTCAAAGCGGAGCTTCAGGCCAAAGGCATCGATCTCGCCGGCTACAACACGGACGAAACGACAAGCGATATCGACGACCTGCTCATCGCCTTGCACATCGACTCCGTCAATCTGCTGGGTGGCTCCTATAGCGGCGGCCTGATGCTCGACGTGCTCAAAAAAGACCCCAACCGCGTCCGCTCGCTGATCCTCGATTCCCCGCTGCCTAATTTTATTCCCATCGACGAAGACGAACCCGCCAATTTCAACGAAGCGCTAAAAAAACTCTGCACCCGTGTCGAAAAAGACTCGGCGGATCACGAAACCTACGGCAATCTCTTCACCCGCTTCCAGCAGTACATGTCTTCGCTTGAAAGCAAAAAGATGCAGATCGCCTATGTGGAAAAAGGAACTACCGATACCCTGCATATCCAATATACCCGTAGTGACCTGCTCGATGACGTCGTAAACAGTTTCTACAATGTTTCGGGTATCAAGGACATTCCGGCCATGCTGATAGAAATAATGCAGGGTCATCACGAAAAATATATCGGCGGAAACCTCGATGGACTCTTCAATGGCGCCCCCGGCCCCTCCGGCATGCGGCTCTCCGTTTACTGTGCGGACCAAACCGCCTACCACGATGAGCGCATCTTGCATCAACTGTATAATAACCTCTATCCGTACATGCGCGGATATCACATCAACGATGTCTATCGTGAGATTTGCGACTGCTGG